>JAPDVR010000019.1:15036612-16236612 GCA_026230005.1 Gila orcuttii | reverse complement strand
AAGTAGTTTATTTTATTCACGCCAAACTTTTTCAACATGATGAAAATACATTAAAGATGCTAAATTGTGAACGGATATTGAATATCTCAAACGGTTTTGCTATGGTGAGGGATTAAATTAATGTAAAAAAAAAGAGAATCAGGAAATGTCTCATATCTTTCTAAAATGTAATTATACACCATTTATTTTTATATAAAATTATACAAATATTAGAACTAAACCCATTTTATTCATTTTTTTTCAATTAAAGAATTATGTTTAAGTTTAAAAACAGCCACAATGGTTTAGTAAAAAAAAAAAAATCCAAATCATACATAGTGCTATACTGCCCTCTTGTGTTCAAAATCAGGTAGGCCTATTTTATTTATATATAAATATTAGGGATGTTACTATGGGAAT
This sequence comes from Gila orcuttii, assembly GCA_026230005.1. Classification (NCBI taxonomy): domain Eukaryota; kingdom Metazoa; phylum Chordata; class Actinopteri; order Cypriniformes; family Leuciscidae; genus Gila; species Gila orcuttii. The sequence continues at coordinate 16,236,213 of JAPDVR010000019.1, read as the reverse complement.
ATTTTCCCCCCGGTTAATCAATGTGTGACACCGCTGGGAGCTTTAAAATCGCTAACTTGGAAGTGGAAGTAAAATACGGACGTCCACACAAGACATTAATAATGGTGCAGAGTAGAGCGAGCTTTTTCAATTAATTCCTATGGAAGTAGGAATAAACTAAACAACGTTCACTCTGTTCTGCTCGTTCCTCACCGTGGGGGCGCACAGTTATGAATGCCCGTGCAGCCGTGAGCATTTTAGTTTAATTTTAAAATTAGTGCCATTTCGGGTGGATGTATTACTTTAATTTATTTAACAAAAACACAATGTTGTGTTTTATTGCGAGTGTACACAAATATAAGTAAACACTTTGCAGTTTGAATGATGTCCTGTATGAAGAAAATGACGGAGTATGTTTTCATCTGTAACACACTGTTCAATCGCGCTGAGCCACCCACACCCACACACACACACACACACACATTCCAGCATTGCAATCTTGACATCGCAAGCCTGTTCATTTATACAAATGTGCTATATATATATATATATATATATATATATATTAGATCAATATATATGTTTTCCTTAAAATTTTTGAAAACCTATGCAATATGATGGATGTCCAAAAGATGGCACTCACAGACTGTTTTTAAATGGGGTTGGATAAATATCTTTTTGCTTTTAAATATTATATTATTATATTATTATTTTTAATAATATATATACATATTATTTTTTCTCCAAAATATTCATATAACCCATATATGTATTTAAATGTATTTAAATGTATTGTTTGCTTTAAATTAAATTAAGATTGTATATTTGGTAAATGAATACCTGTAAATACCTAAATGAATTTAAAATGAATGTGCTATATTTCAGATCAATACAATCAAAGTTTTCCTTCATTTTAATCAACACTAACTTTATTCTCATCTGAATTATAAATAACTTATTTCTGTATAAAATAAAAAATCCCGAATAATCCAGACCAAACAGAGCGCACTATTCCTACAACATCATCAGTGCTGAAGCGGAACTACCAGAGCCTTCGGCAGATAGCGAGCAGATGCAGCATATGTGTTGTAACGAGGCAGGGTCACTTTTTAATAAGAATGGTCAAGACAGAAAGGGTGAGCAATGGCAAACAGGGCAGAACAGAAAAGGCAGAGACAAACCAGGTTGACAGACAAAGGGCCGAGGCAGGCAGCAAGGATCAGAGTCCAATAAACAATCCAGATTGGGCCAGGCAGAATGTAGTCAGCAACGGTAAACAATCGGTCAAATACAGAAATCAAACATGGGAAATGATGGCCGGGCAAAATCAATATAAGTGGCTATTGTGGTTCACGATCATAGGCCCTGTCCCACATGGCACACTTCATATGAATTTTCAGTCTTGTGTACTTATTTCATGTGTCCGTAAAATCCATGAGACCGTCTGTAGGGTGTCTCATTTGTCATTTTAGGTTTCAGAAGGTTGCTCACGCATACTTTGTGGTTGATATGTGCCCTCTATGCGCACTTTTGCAGAGCCCACACTGATGCAAGCTCTACAGCACACTTCTTTTCGACAGTCAAAGCAGGGCTACGTTTTTGTATGTCGTGCACAATAACCCTAAAGGCAACAGGGTGGCGGTGTCACTGGCTTCTTATATATATATATATATATATAAATATAGCTGCGAGCAGCGATGAAGGGCCAAAGCCGGCGACACCGCCACCCCGGTGCCTTTAGGTAACTAAAGGCACCGGGGTTGCGGTGCCACCGGCTTGGGCCCGTAATCGCTGCTCGCAGCTATATTTATATATATTTAGGGCCCAAGCCTTGAAAAGGCGAAGGCCCTATTGTTTTCCTAAGGATTATTAGGGCCCAAGCCTTGAAAAGGCGAAGGCCCTATTGTTTTCCTTAGGATTATTTATTATTCTTTCTTAGGGCCCAAGCCTTGAAAAGGCGAAGGCCCTATTGCTTTCCTTAGGATTATTTATTATTCTTTATTATTATTTTACTACCTTTTGGGCACTTTTGGGGCCCTTAACATGCTCGAAAACTCTTGAAACTTTGCACACGGGTCAGAACCCGCGGCCATCAGGGCCGGGCTGAAGATGGTACCCGGGCGTGGCAGGGGGGCTTGACAGCGCCCCCTGGAAGTGGTAAAAAATATTGGTCCATAAATCAAACACGCTTGCATGAATTAATCTGAAAATCGGTACACATATAGATCTCATAGTTTCATATATCCTTCGTACTCTTACTTTTTACGCCAGCCCAACAGGAAGTCGGCTATTATGGGTTGTTTGGAAACTCATGCTCAGGAATTTGAAACACTTCTCCTAGGGAATTCACCCGATCGTCACCAAACACCAGACATGTGCAAAGTTTCAGAAACGGGCGTGGTGCAGGGGCTCAGTAGCGCCACCTTTTGACAAAAGAGGGGGAGTTAGGTCTATACTTTTATCTACAATCTTAAAACTCAGTATGTATATTGTTCATATCGAGCTGGACAACTTTCTAATTTACAGTTATTAGCTCAGACCAACAGAAAGTCAGATATTTTGGTTTGAATGTGGATGTTTTGGAGAATTTTCTCTTCCTCTTTCTCTGACCCTACGTCTCTCCGTGTGTTTGGGGGGAGGGGGATTTGTCTGCTGAGTGAGAATGCTTTTATTTTTGTTTTTCAAGGTTTTGGGGCCCTTAACGTGCTCGAAAACTCTTGAAACTTTGCATACAGGTCAGAACCCGCGGCCATCAGGGCCGGGCTGAAGCTGGTACCCGGGCGTGGCAGGGGGGCTCGACAGCGCCCCCTGGAATGCGATTCGAACACTTGGCCATATATCAAACATGCTTGCATGTAATAATATGAAACTCGGTACATATTTAGATCTCATCGGGCCGAACAACTTTCGTGCTCTAAGTTTAACGACAGCTCAACAGGAAGTCAGCTATTATGGGTTGTTTGGAAAATGCATGCTTTTATTTTTTATATACTTCTCCTAGAGAATTAATCCAAACACCACGAAACTCGGTCAGCATGAAGTCAAGACATTGAGGATGCTAAATTGCGGACGGATTTTTGATATCTCGAACGGTTTGGCCGTGGCGAGAAAATGAATTTATGACTAAAAAAGGACACATAAAGTGTGTTATAACTTAGTTAGTTTTACCTACAGTTACAAAACTTGGCGTGTATATTGTTCTCGTCAAGCCGAACAACTTTCTAATTTACAGTCATTATCTCCGACCAACAGAAAGTCAGACATTGTGGTTTGAATGTGGATTCTGAGAATTTTCTCTCCCTCTCTCTGACAGAGAGAGTGTCCCCTGCCATTCTGTCTGTGTGTGTGTGTGTGTGTGTGTGTGTGTGTCAAAATTATATTTATATATAAATATATTACATATGTGACTGAGGATGTTGTGTTTTATTGCGAGTGTACACAAATATAAGTAAACAGTTTGCAGTCTGAATGATGTCCTTTATGAAAAAAAAGACGGAGTATGTTTCCACTGTTCACACACACACACACACACACACACACACACAGTTCGATCGCGCCCGCGCCTCTCTCTCTCACACACACACGCGCGCGCGCGCACACACACGCGCACACGCACACACACACACACACACACAGTTCGATCGCGCCCGCGCCTCTCTCTCTCTCACACGCACACACACACACACAGTTCGAACGTGCGCGCCTCTCTCTCTCAAGCTGGAGTGTGTGTGTGTGTGCGTGCGAGAGAGACGCGCTGGCGCGAGCGATCTGTGTGTGTGTGCGTGATCACGCTGGCGCGATCGAACTGTGTGACAGAGAGAGAGAGGGGCGCGGGCGTGATCGAACTTTGTGTGTGTGTGTGTGTGTGTGTGGGAGTGAGTGAGAGAGAGAGAGAGAGAGAGAGAGAGAGGACGGGCGCGATCGAACTGTGAGAGAGAGAGAGAGAGAGAGAGAGAGAGAGAGAGGGCGCGATCGAACTGTATGTGTGTGTGTGAGTGAGTGAGAGAGAGAGAGAGGCGCGGACGCGATCGAACTGTGTGTGTGTGTGTGTGAGAGAGAGAGAGAGAGAGAGAGAGAGAGAGAGAGAGAGGGGCGCGGGCGCGATCGAACTGTGTGTGTGTGTGTGTGTGAGAGAGAGAGAGAGAGAGGCGCGGGCGCGATCGAACTGTGTGTGAGAGAGAGAGAGAGGCGCAGAAATCATTTTATACGGAAATCAATTATTTATAATTCAGATGAGAATAAAGTTAGTGTTAATTAAAATTAAGGAACATTTAGTTTTTCTGTTCTGAATATCATTAAAACAGAAAAGGCAGAGACAACATAATGATAAATAATCTTAAGATATTATATCGTATGCTATGTGTTGTGAATACACCCATGTTAAACATTAAAATTTACTTCCATTGCATATCATAGAACACATAAGCGTAAAATATAATTACATTAATAAACCTGTACAAAGACCTCCAGATAAATACTGGGCTTCTATATTTACACATTTAAGTGCTGAAAAACATATTGAGCTATGACATCCTATGACATTAAAAATTATTCTATATTTAAATTATCTCATATATGTGGCTTTTGTGGTTCACGATCATAGGCCCTGTCCCAAATGGCACACTTCATATGAATACTCGGTCTTGTGTACTTATTTCATGTGTCTGTTAAATCCATGAGACCCATGGATGAGGTGTCTAATTTTTCATTTTAGGTTTCAGAAGGTTGCTCACGCATACTTTGTGGTTGATATGTGCCCTCGATGCGCACTTGATGCACCCAAACTGATGCAAGCTCTACAGCACACTTCTTTTCGACAGTCAAAGCAGGGTTACGTTTTTGCACGTCGTGCACAATAACCCTAAAGGCACCAGGGTGGCAGTGCCACCGGCTTCTTATATATATATATATATATATATACATATATAAATATAGCTGCGAGCAGCGATGAAGGGCCAAAGCCAGCGGCACCGCCACCCCGGTGCCTTTAGGTAACTAAAGGAACCGGGGTTGCGGTGCCACCGGCTTGGGCCCGTAATCGCTGCTCGCAGCTATATTTATATATATATATATTTATTCTTATTATTATTATTTTACTACCTTTTGGGCACTTATGGGGCCCTTAACGTGCTCGAAAACTCTTGAAACTTTGCACACGGGTCAGAACCCGCGGCCATCATATATACTTCTCCTAGAGAACACAAGCGTAAAATATAATTACATTAATATGTAATGGCTATGCTCCAAGAGACTTTTTTTTAGGTATTGGGTCATTACATGTATGTACCAAATTTCATACATGTACGTGAAACGTAGAGCCGGGTCAAAATGTGGGGGCAATAATTTACAGAATTTGCCCCACCCTATTTTGAAAACCATATCACACGTAAACTTTCACCACTTCTGAAGCGTGTGCAAAGTTTCATGAGTTTTCGAGCATGTTTAGGCGGGTGATTCTCACGAAATTAGACTTATGAGGTGTCATGAAACATTTTGATGATAAAAGTAAATGCTATCAAAATAAGAAGGATACAGTTATAAACACCTCATCGTGTACTATTTTGCACATTATTTCAAATGACATCATAAATACCAATTTTGTTGTTTTTTCCACATTTAAGGGGAAATTTGTCATTACCGCAACGTGTCCATGACTGGATTTGGGTTCTTTGAGATGGAAATATTTATAATTAAAAAATATAAAAAATAAACAGCTTCAGTGCATGTTATACTATAAATATTTACAGTAAAGAAACATGTGGTATTTGGTGATCATTGGTAAATGTAGTGACAATAATAAGGAATATAAATGTGTCCAAGACCAATTATCTCATCCTCCGCAACAATTTTCAATCATTGTTTAAGTCCTCAAGGAACTAACATTTTCAAGGAATTTTGTTGGAAGGGACATAATTGACTGTGACACGCAAGATGGCTACCAGATAAGCAGTTCTTATTTTTTCTCTCCAGATAAAAGTAAAAATTTTGTTTGTCATAGTACCTACACGACTTTTTAGTTCTCATTACTGAAACATGAGTTTGTGAAGTTTTAAAAAATGTTGCCGTTTTAATTTTGAGATTACTATATACCCCATTATGGTCTAAATATAAAAAGAGAGGGAAAGTTTAGCTAACCAATGTTTCGGTAATGAGAAACAGACTTATGAAGGAGGGACGTGCACTATAACTCTTGCTCATTTCAATATAACTTGATATTTGCCTTAAACACTTCTTGAACAGATTGCGTAAACAAAATAGCTATTACAACCTCCCCCCAACAGGGGTCACTAATTTTTTATTTTTATGAAGTGCTTCCACAAAAAGCAGTATGAATGCAGTATAGGCCACCTACTATAAATGTAATATTATTTAATATTTAATAGTTTTACCGTGAAACAATGTATTTCTATGTCTTTTTTACGAAATGTTACCTTCAAGATGGCTATTGTGTATTTTGTTACAGGCAAGCATCAGTTGAAAAGAAAAGGGCATCAGCGAAAGACAGGTTGACAAAGCATAGGGAAAAAATATACAGCAATCCAGTGTTACTTGAGGAGTACAGAAGAAAGGAGAGAGAGGTCAGGGGACAGGGTTATAATAGGGAAATAATAGGAAAAAATATAACTTGGATTCATTGTTTTGACCAACACACACACACACACACACACACACACACACACGCACACACACACACACACAAAGACATGAAAACATGAAGACTAATATAAGTCAAGTTTCCTTCATTTATACAGCGCTTGTAACAATATGGACTGTATCAAAGCAGCGTTACAGTGATAATAGGAAATGAAAGAAACAGAATGTTTTGGCTTTACAGCAGCTCTAGAATAAAGTTATTGTCCAGCTAAAGTTAGTTTTGATTGATTCACGTCCATTGCAACGATCATTAGTTAAGTTAGGGGCCGCTAACACGACACCGTTCTAGTAGAAAACCTTTAATTCGATCCGGCCGCTCATTTGGATAAAACAGTGCCTGGTGGCTCTGAGAATTTTTTATCGCTTCCATGTAGTCACGTGAATCGTAATTATCCCGACAACGTTTTATCGTAAAGAGGTAAAGGGAAGGAGGCCGTCACAAGGGAGAGACTAGTTGACACTTCAGGACTGCGTTGTCGACGTGTCCAGGCGCAGGTCCTTCATCAGATCTGGATTAGGGCTGTCAACGAATATTCTAAATTCGAATATAAATTCGAATAGTTTTAAAAAACAGAAATTCGAAGGTGAAAATTTATATTCGAATGTGGAAAAACACGCACGCGGTTGCAGAGGCGCGCGGCTGTCTGCTTTGTGAGTGGCAAAATTCTGAAGCTTAACATGTAAAACGCATTTTCCAGCTGCACAGATAGCACAGTGAGTGTCTGGCTTACTCAATGGATGTGCTGCGGCAACTGCACATCCAATGGCGCGGGCGCCTCCAACGTGTGCGCCAATGAGCTAGCATTACATCATACACGTCAGAGCCCGCCACCACGCCCCCGAAATAGCCATAATAGCAGCAGTTTAGCACAGCACAGCTCGCTCGGAGCGTTCAATGTCGGTTCTATATACTGTAAAAATTAATGTTAATAATATTTGTTTCAATCACTGAATGAAGCCTGCTATATTTAGGACAAAAGTCACAACCTTTAATTGCTTGCACAAAACTCTTGATCAGCACTCAACATTTGTTTATTGTTGTTCATTTAAACCGTTATAAGAGAGAGAGAGAGAGAGAGAGAGAGAGAGAGAGAGAGAGAGAGAGAGAGAGAGAGAGAGAGAGATAGGTCTGCGGCCTTGGCCATTAGTTGATTTACTTGTTTTTGTGTAAGTTAATACGTTGTCATTGTCAAATATGTTTAAACTTAAATAAACTACCTATACAAGTAGTTATGTCTCTTTGTATTAATTTGTCCTGTTATTGACGTAATGTGCGTCATTGACAAAATGCGCAACCAGATGTTTGAATAGTTCGAATATATGTGTTTTTAGCGGGAATATTCGAACGTCATTTTTGAGCAATTTTGACAGCCCTAATCTGGATACGGCCTGGATACGGCGGACTGCGGTAAACCTCAGGATAAACAGAGAGACTAATATTAGCGTAGACGCCATTTTTCTTATGATGTAAAGAGTCCATCAGGATTTATGGGAAGTGTTCCCGGTTCCGGCTGATCTAATCTATGCAGTCTAACATTGAATTATAGAAATATACAGTGTGTGTTATGTGTATGCAAGGTCAAAGAGATGTGTTTTTAGTCTAGCTTTGAACTGACAGACTGTGTCTGCTTCCCGGACCATGTTAGTAAGATTGTTCCAAAGTTTTGGTGTTTGGTGCTAAATAGGAAAAGGATCTACCGCCAGCAGTTGATTTTGATATTCTAGGTATTATCAACTGGCCAGAATTTTGAGATCGCAATAGACATGAAGGACTATAATGTGTTAAGAGCTCGCTCAAGTACTGCAAATTTTTAGTGCTTTGTAAGTAATCAGCAATATTTCAAAATTCTCAGAAACTCAGAAACCGGGGTAAACATTGGCCCGTTTTGGACCAGCTATAGTTTGTTTATTAAGCATGCAGGGCAACCACCCATAATAGCATTACAATAATCTAGCCTTGATGTCATGAACGCTTGAACTAATTGTTCTGCATTTTTCATTGAGAGCATATGACGTAATTTAAATATATTTTTAAGATGAAAAAATGTGGTTTTACAGATACTTGACATGTGACTTTCAAATGAAAGATTGGTATCAAAGAGCACACCCAGGTTCCAAACTGACGACGAAGACTTGACAGAGCAGCCATCAAGTGTTAGACAGTATTCTAGGTTATTACGTGAGGAGGTTTTTCGTCCAATAATTAGAATCTGTTTTTTCAGAATTAAGTAGTAGGAAATTACTAGTCATCCAGTTTTTTATTTCAGCTATGCATTCCGTTCATTTTGTGAATTGGTAAGTTTCGTCAGGGCGTGAAGAAATATAGAGCTGAGTATCATCAGCATAACAGTGAAAACTAATGCCATGCTTACTAATGATATCTCCTAAGGGTAGCATGTACAGAGTGAACAGCAACGGTCCCCCCCCCCCCCCCCCCCCTTTTGCATGATGTGTTATTGAACCCATTGACAATACTACGGCAAATGTATAAATAAATAAATAAATCATCTAGGTGAACATCTATTGACCTTTATTGGTGTTGTAATAATAACATTTGTAGGCTATGTCAGATCTTCATATATGGTAAAGTAATTTCAACATCTTAAAATCTGGTACAGTAATTTCAACATTGTAGCTGTGTGTGTCAGTGAAAGGAAATAGAGAGAGAGATTACTTAACGTGTGTGTGTGTGTGTGTGTGTGTGTGTGTGTGTGTGTGTGTGTGTGTGTGTGTGTGTGTGTGTGTGTGTGTGTGTGTGTGAGAGAGAGACAGATTATCCATACTTTATGTATGCTGCATCATACCTACGAGTCGATCTTACTCAGTCAGGAGTTCGTTTTCTGATTTTTGTTACATTTTTTTTATCTGAGGTTTCAATAGCTGGCTCGTCAGGTTTTTTCCTTTTTAAATCTATCCATTATGATAGAGCTAGCCAGCTAACTAAATAAATAGCTGATCACTGGTGGTTGTAGGCATACCTGTCAACACTCCCGTTTTCCCCGGGAGTCTCCCGTATTTCACATCCATCTCCCGCCCCCTTCCCGTTTTGTTATCTCTCCCGTGAAACTCCCGTAATTTGTATGGCCCAAATCTCGTTATATGCAGGGATGCAAACGGCGCACTTTATTTTAATGCAAACATGTTGTTAAGCGCGCTGTATCTTTTTTATGGGCATGATGAGCGATGCTCAATTTACAAATGAATCACTTTTTTGAGTCGATTCTGTTCAAAGACTCAAACAACATCAAACAAGTTGGCTGATGTGTCTAAAATCTAAATCGGTTTGCGAATCAGTTTGAATGATCTGTTCAGTTTCCTGCACGCACTGAATCACTGAAGCGCTTTCAATTCACACTCGACTCGGAGTCGTAACAGGAAGATTTAAGAAAATCAAGAGCGTTGGATGAAGTGGCCGTGGACCTAACAGTACAGTCAAGTGAAAGCAAATCTGCAAATCTATCATATTGTTTGCCAGCGATGAAGATCTTTATTAGTTCGTACTTTATTAGTTCGTATGCTGTCTGTCTGTGAATGAATGATTCCACAGGACGATGCATTCGATTTCATTTCATTCAGGTAATACATTTTACAACCAAACAGATTATTACGCCACAATTTCATAACACTACTCATAATAATATAAATGTTTTTATATATTTTTTAATATTTTTAAAATATTTATAAAATTTATTTTTAAAAAATTTGATTTAATTTTTTCTTCCAACTTGCTGCGGCCCCCCTGGTGCCCCCTTGCGGCCCCCACTTTGAAAACCACTGATTTAAACCATGCTAGCGCAATTCCACTAATGCCAACATCATTTTCGAGTCTATTTAAAAGAATGTTGTGGTCGATAGTGTCAAATGCAGCACTAATATCGAGTAACAGTAATAGAGAGATACAACCACGATCGGATGATAAGAGCAAATCATTTGTGACTCTAATTCATTTAACGTTTTTTTTTTTCTAACGTAATTTTTAGTCGAAAATTTCAGGACTTCAGTCAACCAAGATTTTTTTTGGTTGAGTACAGCCCTAAATAACAGACAGGAACTAGACACAAATAATGAAAGTCTGAACAGAACACCAGCAGAAGAAAGTTTATACCTGACAGGGTCTATATATTGAAAACAATATTTATACTAATTGTTGTATATTTGTTAGTAGGGCCTACTACAGTGTAGGCTACATGACATGATTCTTTATGAGCATAAGATTATAACTTGTATACACAACACTTGTTAACACAAGGCATGGTACTGTGATGATTACGATAAATGAGAAAATGAAACACTGTTTATGAAATAAATATTCTATTAAAAATTGTATGTGTTTTAAATATGTAAAATGGGGTTAGGCATCAAACCCCTTTGTCAACAGTGAAAGTGTGAGCTAAATCTCATTTCCGAAACATTGATCCTCATTACCGAAATGGCATTTTCATTACCGCAACATGTATCTTTTTTACAAATTAAGTAATAATTAGATAATCATATTTTGTTTTAAAATGTATATACATATTAAACTACACTACTTATTTAAGGTCTGCTACATAACAAATGTTTTTGTTATCTTTTAGTAAAACAATTAAATAAAATAAATTGTAAATCATCACGTATGTTTCGGGAATGAGAGAAAATAAGGAAATTACAAAAAATAATAAATATGAAAAAGTAATCTCTCCAGAGTTTTATATAGCTTTGAGCATGAGTAATAAGAGTCTACTTTAACATTAGCCAAAAATATACATTTTTAACCATATATTTAAGGTAATGTCATGTTGCGGTAATGATAATTGTTTATGGACTTCATCTAAAAATGTAAATAATTATATAGTAAATATTTTTTTAAATCTTCTAAAAATAATGGTTATAGTAAGTTCAGACCTTAATCTTATATGTGCAAAAAGAAAATTGGCTTCAAGGGCATTTTAAAAATTCTGATGCTGGACACCTTCTAAATCTGGATTTCGTGAGAATCACCCAGGCCCTCTAAAAAGCTATTCTTTTTAGAGAAGAAGAATAAATATAGCTGCGAGCAGCGATTAAGGGCTAAAGCCGGCGGCACCGCCACCCCGGTGCCTTTAGGTAACTAAAGGAACCGGGGTTGCGGTGCCACCGGCTTGGGCCCGTAATCGCTGGGTCAGAAAGAGAGAAGGGTCAGAAAAAGAGAAAATATCCAGTGAATGACAGTTCTGTGGGCACAAATGCCTTGTTGATGCAAGAGGTCAGAGGAGAATGGTCAGACTGGTTTGAGCTGATAGAAAAGTAACAGTAACTCAAATATGGTTTTAAATTAGGTCTGCAGAAGAATATCTCTGAACTCGAACCACTAGCGTAGCCAGAAAAGCGTCTCTGGTGTGCATAAGAAAAACTGGGTGTGCCACATTTATTGTCAAATTAATGTGCAAAAAAACTCGGACCCGGCACTAACTTTACAGAATAGACTGGGCTGATGTGTAAAACTGGCTTGCCACATAAACATAATACTAGGCCTACAGTATATAAAATATAACTCAGGGCTCAACATTAAGGCTTTACATGTGCTTGTTCTTCGAACAAGTAAATCGGCCATTCTCTTGTCCAAGTAAAAATCCAGAAATCGGTTTAAATGTACAGGTCCTTCTAAAAAATTAGCATATTGTGATATGCTTCATTATTTTCCATAATGTAATGATAAAAATTAAACTTTCATATATTTTAGATTCATTGCACACCAACTGAAATATTTCAGGTCTTTTATTGTTTTAATACTGATGATTTTGGCATACAGCTCATGAAAACACAAAATTCCTGTCTCAAAAAATTAGCATATCATGAAAGGGTCTCTAAACGAGCTATTAACCTAATCATCTGAATCAACTAACTAACTCTAAACACCTGCAAAAGATTCCTGAGGCTTTTAAAAACTCCCAGCCTGTTTCATTACTCAAAACCGCAATCATGGGTAAGACTGCCGACCTGACTGCTGTCCAGAAGGCCATCATTGACACCCTCAAGCAAGAGGGTAAGACAGAAAGAAATTTCTGAACAAATAGGCTGTTCCCAGAGTGCTGTATCAAGGCACCTCAGTGGGAAGTCTGTGGGAAGGAAAAAGTGTGGCAAAAAACGCTGCACAACGAGAAGAGGTGACCGGACCCTGAGGAAGATTGTGGAGAAGGACCGATTCCAGACCTTGGGGGACCTGCGGAAGCAGTGGACTGAGTCTGGAGTAGAAACATCCAGAGCCACCGTGCACAGGCGTGTGCAGGAAATGGGCTACAGGTGCCGCATTCCCCAGGTCAAGCCACTTTTGAACCAGAAACAGCGGCAGAAGCGCCTGACCTGGGCTACAGAGAAGCAGCACTGGACTGTTGCTCAGTTTTGCATGTCATTCGGAAATCAAGGTGCCAGAGTCTGGAGGAAGACTGGGGAGAAGGAAATGCCAAAATGCCTGAAGTCCAGTGTCAAGTACCCACAGTCAGTGATGGTCTGGGGTGCCATGTCAGCTGCTGGTGTTGGTCCACTGTGTTTTATCAAGGGCAGGGTCAATGCAGCTAGCTATCAGGAGATTTTGGAGCACTTCATGCTTCCACCAGCTGAAAAGCTTTATGGAGATGAAGATTTCATTTTTCAGCACGACCTGGCACCTGCTCACAGTGCCAAAACCACTGGTAAATGGTTTACTGACCATGGTATTACTGTGCTCAATTGGCCTGCCAACTCTCCTGACCTGAACCCCATAGAGAATCTGTGGGATATTGTGAAGAGAAAGTTGAGAGACACAAGACCCAACACTCTGGATGAGCTTAAGGCCGCTATCGAAGCATCCTGGGCCTCCATAACACCTCAGCAGTGCCACAGGCTGATTGCCTCCATGCCACACCGCATTGAAGCAGTAATTTCTGCAAAAGGATTCCCGACCAAGTATTGACTATTGAGTGCATAACTGAACATAATTATTTGAAGGTTGACTTTTTTTTTTTTGTATTAAAAACACTTCTTTTATTGGTCGGATGAAATATGCTAATTTTTTGAGACAGGAATTTGGGGTTTTCATGAGCTGTATGCCAAAATCATCAGTATTAAAACAATAAAAGACCTGAAATATTTCAGTTGGTGTGCAATGAATCTAAAATATATGAAAGTTTAATTTGTATCATTACATTATGGAAAATAATTAACTTTATCACAATATGCTAATTTTTTTAGAAGGACCTGTATGCTTCATCTTTCATTTTAAATTCTTAGATTTGATCAATAAATTCAATTGAAATAATAAGACACTATCCTGTTACCAATCAAATTAATTAATTTACACTGAAAAATTACAATTGCATTAAATAATGTTATGAGATTGTTTTAAATATTTTTTGAAGATACAAATATGACATATTGGAAAGAATGATAGCCTACTTTTAAACACGAAACTAAACCACCAGTAGGGGGCAGCAGGTGACCGTCTTAATGAGTGAGTTATTGAGTCATTTATTCAAATGATTCGTTCAAACGGCTGAATCATTCATTAATGCAGTTATGTGTTCCGGTGAGCTGCGCTGTGGTTCTTGCGATGTTTGTTTGGAACTATTTTCGCTGCTCAAATAGAACAAAAACAGTCAATATTGTGTCTAAAATGTAAGTGACTTGATATTAATTACTTGTTTATTGAACTGTCATGAAATCAGTGTCATATTTTCAATCGTGATGGTATTCAGCACTCGTGGTCACTGTGTGATGTTCCTTAACTGTATCATATCATATATTATAAATATAAAAACTCCACATTCATTTTTTTTAACCGCTCTATGTTCATTAAGTTTCTTTGTGTGATCTGCGCTCATTTGTTTCCATTTCTCCTCATGAGGCTGCACGAGCCTCAACAGCACAACCGTATTACCAGTCAGCGGCTGTTTGCGGATTGGTTTGCAGTCAGAATGTCGGCAGATATTTTATTAATGATAATAATTTAAAAATTAAAATACATTTTAAATGTACAAATATTTTAAGTAAACAACATTAGTCCAAGTTTAGGAAACGTTTTTATTAAAACTTTAAAAAATAATTCTGCATCTATTTTAGGTGTGCCAGCTGCCACTGTGGGTGGCACCGGCACACCCTGGCACACCCGTGGCTACGCTATAGACTCGAACACCTCGAACCTTAAAGCAGATGGGCTACAGCAGCAGAAGACCACACCAGGTGCCCCTCCTGTCAGCTAAAAACAGGAGACTGAGGATACAATTCACACACAATATGGCAAGCCGTTTTAACTTTTATTCATTTTCAGGATATGAATTCTTGATATCAACAATTCAGTTTTCACTAGTTAAAATAATAGTTATTGATATCAGGAATTAGATTTCTACTAGTAACAATGGCAATTTTTGATATCAGAAATTACATTTCCACTATTAACAATGCTAATTCTTGATATCCACAATTAAATTTTCACTAGTTAAAATTATAATTCTTGATATCAGCAACTGAATTTCAACTAGTAAAAACTATAATTCTTGATATCTGTAATTGTATTTTCACTAGTGAAAAGTCTCCATTGGCTGCCATTCAAAATCAATTGTTGATATCAAGAATTGATTTCTTACTAGTTGAAATTCCAATTTCACATATCAGAAATACAATTCTAGTAAAAACCTTTATTTTTGATATCAAGAATTCAATTGTCACTAATTGAAATGTCTATTCTTGATATCAACAATTGAATTGCTACTAGTAACAATGTTCATTTTTGATATCAATAATTCCATTTTCACTAGTGACAATGTTAATTTCTGATATCATGAATGTAATTGTTACTAGTAAGAAAGACATTTTAGATATCTGAAATTATATTGATATCAGAAATACATTTTCAGATATCAAAAACTAACATTTTTACTAGTAGCAATTAAATTGTTGATATCAAGAATAGACATTTCAACTAGTGACAATTGAATTATTGATATCAGGAATTCGCATTTTTACTAGTAACAATGTAATTATTGATATCAAAGATTATATTTCTACTAGTAAGAAATCAATTCTTGATATCAACAATTAATTTTGAATGGCAGCCTATGGTGACATTTCACTAGTGAAAATACAATTACAGATATCAAGAATTCAATTGTTGATATCAATAATTATATTGTTGATATCAAGAATTCAATTGTTGATATCAAGAATTCTATTGTTGATATCAATAATTAAATTGCTGATATCAAAAATGTAATTGTTGATATCAACAATTGAATTCTTGATATCAAGAATTCATATCCTGAAAATGAATAAAAGTTAAAACGGCTTGCAATACACACATGGACAATTGGACAATAGAAGATTGAAAAATGTTGCCTGCTGATGAGTCTCGATTGCTGCTGCAACATTCAGATGGTAGGGTCAGAATTTAGCGTAAACAACATGAAAGCATGGATCTATCCTGCCTTGTATCAACGGTTAAGGCTGCTGGTGATGGTGTAAGGATGTGGGGGATATTTTCTTTTTGAGACCCTTGGTATCAGCATGGTATGACTGTTGAAAGAGAGATGGCTGAGATACATAACAAAAGAGAAAAGGTCTGAGGAATATCACTGGAAAAGAAGGGTTACGATCAGGCAAGAGCTTTAGGACCCGTGTAAATATTAGAAAAGATTTGCAGCTCAGGAGAGACCTAAGCGGGAAGGCCTGAAAACGGATGTCTAGGTTACATTGTTTCTGCTCTATATGTGTGAGTAAATTTGGTTTTGAGTGCGTGCTGCTGCCGATTAACAACGAACTCTTGCTTGTACTTGTGTTCTGTATGTTCTTTTCTTTTTGTTCTTGTCATTCATTCATCATCTTCGCTTTATTTATCTCAAAACTTTATTTTGCTTCACTTCTGCGATGATGAAGAGACATTCATTCTTGGCTTGATTTCAAATATCAACAGTGTTCAACAATGATTCTCAGGAATCGCTTACTGCACATTTAAGGCAGTTCTGAAGGCAAAAGGGGGTCCAATCCAGTACTAGCAAGGTGTACCTAATGAAGTGGCCGGTGAGTGCGCACACACACACACACACACACACACACACACACACACACACACTCACACACACATATATATACGCCTATATAAATATGTATTTATTTTGCTGTCCAATCGATTTGTGATTAATTGCATCTAACATAAAAGTTTGTGTGTGTGTGTGTGTGTGTGTGTGTGTGTGTGTGTGTGTGTGTGTGTGTGTGTGTGTGTGTGTGTGTGTGTGTCTGTGTGTGTGTGTATATAATCAAATTTATATATCATATACCGGTATATGTCGCTGAGTGTGTGTGTTTGTGTCTATGTACACAATACACATACACACAGTATGTATGTCTATAAATACACAGTAAACACACACACACACACAGACAGACAGACAGACAGAGACATTTATATAATATATACATTTAATAATATATATACACACACATATATTGTAAACAAACTTTTATGTTAGATGTCATTAATCTAATATATATATATATATATATATATATATATATATATATATATATATATATATATATATATATATATATACACAATATACTGATATATAAGTTTACAGATATATAGGTCGAGGTATATATATATATTATTTCTCCGTCAATTTTAATTCTATTATGTCAATCGCAATGCTTCATATGATTGATGTTCTTTCCCTCAACAAAAACATATAACACAGTCTTGCACCCTTGTCTTTTGTTGGATTTTCAAAAGCCATATTGGATATATATATATATATATATATATATATATATATATATATATAGAGAGAGAGAGAGAGAGAGAGAGAGAGAGAGAGAGAGAGAGAGACTATATGGGCGGGCACTATGCACTCTCGCGCTGCATAATAATTATCATTATATCAATTCATTACCCAGCTTCTACCCTCTTTCAAAATTATAAAAGTGAAACATTGCTTTACCCATCGTTAATTGTAATAGCTAAAAGTGACCCTATTTTGAAAACCCCATTTAGATATGAAGTTGAGCATTACCTGTGAAAAACAGCGAATATACCTAGTGGCCGCATCTCTGGAGATAATCTCATGCCCATCAAATACGTCTTCACATGGAATCCTTGCTTGAAATTTCTCAAGCTCATTTTTTGATAAGCTTTTATAGGACTCGTTGAGGAACTCAGATAAATCCGATGTGGCACTAAAAGCGCACAAAAAGCTCTTGCCATCCATTAAAGTTACGGCTATCCATACAACTGGAGCGATGAGAGCGCGCTGCGTCATGGAGCTGAACATGTAGCGCAAAACCGCTGGATCTTTTCTGCGCTTGCCCATCGGTCTCTTCCATTCTTCAGTTAACACTGATATGTTATTGTTAAGTACATATCCAAGTAAAAAGAACCATATTGGTGGCACGATTAGAATTCCGATTCCATACGCATAATTGTAGGCTGGAAGGCAAGGGCATGTAAACTCAAAAGAGGAATACATTTGAGCACTTGCCAGAGCCATGATCCCACAGATGCCATTCATAAAGGACTCTTGGTTGGCTTGTAAAAACTGGACCATAATCCGAAACTTATCCATTTTCAGAAAGGGAGTTCACCTTTTAGAGCAAAATATTAGAGCAAAGTTTATAGTACAGCTAGTAATAAATAAACAATACATTTTATTTGAATAATCAAAGACTTACTCTATCTTGTCAGAGAGAAAAGAAAGCAAGACTGGAGCAGAGATGAGATATGTGATGAAACATTCACCTGGTGAACTTAAAGCATCGATACCCATGAGTGACAGGCCACTCCTTTAGAAGTTCTAGATGGGTGTGATTTTCGTTCTCACATTGTCCAGTCAGTGCTTAAATTGTTTGCTGTATGTCAACCATACATAACTAAAGGACAAAATAGATCACACTGAAAATGTGTACTTAAGCCAAAAGTACATTAAATTTTCAAGACTATACAATATACAAATACAAAATTTGGTGACATTAAGATGATAAACATATTTTTTTAATATATATTAACTTTATTAATAGATACACATACAATACATACAGACATATACATAAACATTACACATATTTTTTCAGGTGTTGCCAAGGTTCCAGAGTCATTTGCATTCAAGCCATAACCATGAGGTTGTTGTGTAATGTGTGTGGAAAGAGAAATGCAAAATTACACAAACTAAATCCCAGCATATTCAAATGCTCCAGCATGCAAGCTCTTGCAGAAGGTTAAAACAAGGCTTTCTGAATTGACAATAATCTGACAGTAGCATTACAATTAAAAAATGTTTGTTTTCTAAATTCATATGCAGATGAAACATTCATTATATGCATCAGCATGCAAGCGTTTGCCTCTGAATTAACAATAATCAGTTATTTAGTCCTCAATTTATTACAATTTTGGGATTAACATTTGTCATTACCTTTCTTAACGTCACTTATTTGCATGAATGAAGAGGTAAGATCTGTTTTTCTCAATTTTACACATCAGAAAATAACACCTTTCCATTGTGATCTTCCCAAGTGATACATACTTTGGGCTTATAGGCCATCTTGGTCACATCCAGTTCTGGTTTGCACTCGTACCAGGTTTGCAGCAAATGATCCACCTGATCTTGCCTGGTAATACCATGCAGACGCTCCTCTTCTTCCTCTTCATATTCATTACGGATTGTGCTGGGTCTGAGTGCACTTGAGAGGGGCATTCTCACGGTCACATCTTCTCGCATGCTCTCAAAGAACTGAACCACGCATTTTCTGGCAAAATCTCTGGCATGAAGGACACAGGTCTCATCGAAGAGCTTCTGTTCAATGTCCAGGTAATTGCTCCAATAACGAGTCTGTAGAAAAGTGGCGTGATTGAAGCAAGGCTTGATGACGCGACCCACAGCCCCCAAAAAAATGAAGATGAGGAGTATTGACCAGCCTATTGCCTTAGAAAAGAAGATAAATTGTCAAGACGAATAGATGAATAATGTGGTTATGCAAAAGTATGAAAATACTTTAACCAGCTGCTAAAGGTCTGTTCCTGGCAACTTTGTACAGCTCGATCTTATCAGCTATCTAGTCAGTTCATTGACTAAAGACTATGTATGTAAACATTGAAAAAAATTACACAAAAATGTGAGAAAACACTTAATGGAGAGTAACAACGCACATAGCGTGATACAGCTTTCTGAATGCAAAGTATAAAAGGGTTTTAACCACCTACAGATTTGAAAAATGTCTGTTCCAGTCAACTTGTACAGCTCAATCTTATCAGCTATCAAGTCAAAAATGACATTGACATCACAGTTCATTGACTAAAGACTAGGTATGTAAGCATGTAAAAAAATGTGCAAAAAAGTACGAAAAACACACTTACTTGAGAGTAACAACGCACATAGCGTGATATAGCTTTCCGAAAACTGCTGTTTTTGAAGATGATATCTTCTTTGCAAGGCACCTTAGCCATGATCTTGATTAGTTCTAGGCCGGTGCTGTTAGGTATTCCTGTAAAATATTTAGGGTCTACGTTCATACTAAATGCACAGATGAAACATTTTCCATCCAAGAGTGTCATCAAAATCCAGACCATGGGTGCCAGAAGGGCCCGTTGCATCATTGATGACAGCAGAAATCTGGGAGAAGGATAATCGTTCATATTTTTGTATTATCAATATTAATATTATTTAGTCAAATATATTGTTTAGCTTCAAAACTCACTTTACCACTGCCGGATTTTTTGTCCTCTTGCCCAGGGGTCTGACCCACTCTTCCATAAGCACCCCTGTATGGCGATTAACTAACACTCCTAAAAGGAACAGTATAATTGGGGGGACAAACATGACCCCCATTGCGTACATCTTATTGTATTGCGGTAAACAGGGGCAGTTGAAATCAAAACTTGTATACAACTTGACGCTTATCAGTGACAATATTATACAGATACCATTGGAGATGGACTCCGAATTTGACTGGAAATATTGTAAAACCAACTTTAAACGATCCATTAATTACAGTGTACGTTATAATTAGAGGCTGTCAAAGATAGGCTACTTATCTGACAATGACGGCCAAATACGCTGTTCTGCAGTGCGCGCTGTTCAAGTCACAAAAACGCAAAAATACCAACGAAAATAATATAATATAAGTATAATATCTGGATCACGTGAAAAATGAATGATTCACAATTATTAACGCATCTCGCGATCTCTGCGTGCTGAAGTGCGATGAGTTCACAAGTAAGTCGCGCGCACCTGTAAGCTCCCTTTGGTCACACCCAAATGTGCGCATGCCAGAAATACCTGCCTAAGCTGCCTTTAAAACTGCTTTGAACGGGTTTGCTTTTCTTTGTTATTTAATTGAACGCCATTTCATATTATTCTTATATATTACAAATATGTAATATTTATGGTCATGCTTATATTTAGTATTTTGTTTTTTTTAAAAGAGAGAGGGGCTGCTGCCCTCCCGCGACCCTACAAAGGGTAAGCGGTTCGGAGAATGGGTGGATGGATGGATATTTTTGTATCCATTTTGATATCACCCTTAGGAAAATAATATCGAAGATAAAATTCTAAATCATTACCAACGGATGATTGCAATGGTGGTTATTTGACAGAAACTCTCATATCTAAACATTATTGTAGGTAGCTTTTTTAAAGTCTATGGTAGGTAGGTGTGTTTTGTCTAAATTACTAAACTTTGGTGAGGCAGCGACCTCGTGTGGACATATTGGTCATCCGTCTTTAGTAGGGTAGTCTGCGCAGCCGCACATCTTTCAAAAGAGCTGAAATGTTTTCGTTAACAACGTAAATGCCTTGTCGACGAAAAACCAAATTTGAAATATAAATGCAATTTATTTTTGTAATTGCATGTAGCCTACATCCTCAACAAATACAGGCACGTATAATATTATTTAAGTAGGCCTACTATTAAAGTTAGTATAAACTCACGTCTAGAAAAAAAGCTTCAATTTTTTAACCATTTCGGAGAATGACGTGTGTGCTTGCGTGCGTGTGTTACATGCTATGGTTACATGTGATGTTGACTCAAGAATCCAAGAACAGGGCTGACCCACGTGCTTTTTATAGAGGAGCGAAAACGGTCACTTCCTGGATGTGAGAGCAGCTTCATGAGAATCGAGCAGATGAGGAAACTGAAGAATAACGGTACTACAGCAGCGCTTTCTCTTGTCTCGGTTCAGTCTTATTCTGAGGCAATGAACAACGCTGGACGTTAACTCTTGGATTAGGGTGTAAGTTATTTTTCTGTTCTTGGTTTAAAACAAAGACTCAGCGCGAGTGGTTTCCGTCTGCTGTTTTATAGATTATTAAATACACTGTAACAACTGTGATACAAATGAAAAAAGACCACAGCGGTCTTACAAAACATCTTAATATGTCAAAATAAAAATACGAAATTGTGTCGAATTTGGCTTTTAAAAAGAGAGTTGTAAAATGTTCTGCATTTAAGTAGCTTATAGTCACCGCCCTCCACAAGTTTCAGTCGTCTTCGTTCTCACTGACAATTACCGACTTTAATCATTCCAGTCATGTGTTAACAAGTCTTCCTTCCGTTATAGTGTCTAACTATTTCATATTAGCTATATCTGTGATCACAAATTTAGTTGTTGTCTAGACTCGGTCCTTTTAGTGATTGTGGGAATATTTGCAGCGCCCCATGCACCAATTTCCCAATTAACGTCTTTACTGGAGCTCTACTGTTATGAGCCAACTACCAATGTTGTCATTATGTAAACTATTTAGAAACTGTTTTGTTATTTTGTGCTGCTGTTCAATGTCGGATATGATACTGTTCCACATTGGCATTCATTTGTTTTTTATCGTAACAAAAAAATTCACAAAGTTGAATGCACTAATAAAATCAAATAAAATGCAAATGAGCCTAAACCGAAAGCAAAAAATAGTAAAAAAAAAAAAAAAAGTAAAAAAAAATAAATAAATAAACCTCCTTGGTGCTTAACCTTGTATTAGTTGTATTATTCTTCTATATAATATACTTTCTTCTATCTACTCTTCGTGACCTGTTATCATAAAATGCAGAAATACTGTTTTTAAAAGACTGAAATTTGTGAGTTTGTAATTTTGTGTTTTTAATAAACATACTTAAAAATATCAGTAATATAAGCTTGATGAAGGCTGTAAACAGTATTTTTTTTTTTTTTGTAAAAATTTAGAAAATGAAATAGTATTTGTTTGCCTTCTCACCTACCTGTGGAAAGGGTCTAAATAAAATGCCCAATTGATCAATAAAATCAGTGTACTAAAAGTAGCATTTACTTATATAAATTGAATATCAGTAAGTTAAATAGATTGACTAAATCTGTTTAGTCTAACCTGTATCGCTAATGCTTTTAAGTGGAACCGTTGAATGTGCCAGTAGCTCACAGTTTGTATAAATATGGAATTTTATCTGCCTCATTCCAAGAATCACTTAGACTCCAAGTGCCACACCATAAATAAACCAATTACATAACATCCTCCTCAGTATATATTAGGTTGCTTCCTAAGCTTTAGTCAAGGCAAAATGTAAAAGTTCTTTGCATAGATGATAAGTTTTTTTTACCCAAACATCAAGTTAAGCAGATTCTCACCCCTGATATCAATATTTGTATGAAAATAAATAAATAAATAAATCATACATCAGTTGTTTCCAGTGGATACTTCTATCTGGATACAGTTATCTGGCTGGTTTAATTTATGTTGTTTGACAAGGGTTATCTGACTTCCTTCCCTAGTGCAGGACAGTCCTTTCTATTACTGTTCACATTTAGCACTCTGATGATGTTTTTGCAAAAGTTAGAAGATAGTGTTTCCTTTCAAGAAGCTGAAAATAATCCAAAATATGTTTTCCCAGACGCACAGTAAAGGATGCAAGGTGCTATTACACGGGTTTGCATGGTGGTAGTAGCCGCTATCCTCAACCATCCTCTGCTCTTTCCTAATGAGAACACCACCATCCATGAGCAAGATGAGGATCTTCTGGTCCGGATGAAAGAGCACCAGGAGAAGCTGAAGGCCGAACAGGAGCGCCTGGAGCAGGAGATCTCACAAACAGAAACAGTTCTGATTGGTGATCAGGACAGTTACGGCTGGTACTTTTGGAGCGCCCTCTGCCTTGTCATTTTCTTCACAATTGAGGTTTGCAGGCAGGATATGATCCCTGCTGAAATACCAGACCCAGTGGAAGACGAAGACGGAGATTCCAGTGCCGGATATCTCAACGCTAAGTCAGTAGCCTTAGATAAACACGTCCTAAATAACTTCTGCAAGACCCGCTTCCACCCTTTTATCCACGAGACCGGGAGAGTGCGGGAGTTTATCGAAGGCTTTGCAGATGATTTGCTTGAGGCTTTGAGAAGTGTTTGCGATCGAGAAGCTGACCTGGAAGTCGAGGACTTTGTTGGCATTGGAAGTATGTTTGAGGCCTGGAGGGTGTCTAAACCTCCTACGTGTGACCTTATTGTGCCTTTTTCTCCACCCCAGCCATTCAGGTTCCAGTTTCAGCTCTGGTGCGACCCTGCCACTGAAATCCCACTTGACCTGCAAGGATGTGGAAGGATTAAACTCATAAAACCAGGTTGGAATGGCACAGACTGTGTCTGTGGCTCAACCAATCTTGGTGATGATATGCTATGTCTGCTTCACAATAGAAATGAGTGTGAAAAGCTTGAGGAACACACTTTGGTGGAACTCCTCTGTGCAAGAAACACCACGTATTTGTCGAAAGATCAGATCATGAGATGGTTTCAGATCTCAGTGACCAAAGCATGGGGCCAGATCTCTCATAAGTATGATTTTGAGCTGGCATTTCGGAACCTGGACTTCCCTGGAGCTCTTAAAATCAGATTTAGGTCTGGAAAGACTGTCGTTCTCAATGTTACCCCTGCTGTTCAGTTTGAGGAAACAGACGCTTACCTTATCTCTCATTTCCCATCTGACACTAGCAACTCCTCAGACATTCACTGGCAACTCTCACTATCCGTTTATGAAAGAAATCTGCTTAAATACCTAGCGAAAAGACTTCCTACCAACTCGTGTCACATTCATTGTCTTCAGATAGTTTCTTTCTTGCACAAAAAGCAGACGGCTTTGACTGGGAGAAGCGCCTTTTCTAATTACCATATAAAGACGGCGCTCTTGCATCTGCTGTTGAGTAAACGTTGTGCGATGTGGCAGCCGCAGAATCTTGATCACAGATTACGAGATCTGCTCAGCTTCCTTCAGCAAAGCTTGGAGGAAAAGAGACTCTATCACGTCATTGTTGGGAACCCTCGGATCCCAATTGAAATTCTGGTTCCCAAAATAATCGGTTCTGCAGAGCCGATAAACCTGTTTAGGCCTCTTGTGTTGCAGAGGCACGTATATGCCAAAATGGAGGACCATTTTCAGGAGATGGTCAGAAATACATCTGTGCTTGTTCAGGAATATACCCCTCACTTTTCTAACGGTCACGTGAGACATGAATTCAGCTCAACAGACCAGGCGTAGACTTGCCCGCTGCTCTGGCTTTGAGTGCAGGGGATTTCTACAGCCTAATTACATGATGTTATGCACTTTGAATGTAAACAATATGTTAAGCACTGACTGTTACTGATGCTATTATGATATTTAGGTGTTTCTTCAACTATGGGCACTTTTTATGTCCCAGAGGACCAAATTTCATTTTAATTTTATTATTATATATGTTATATGAAGGTCACATTGTTTTAGCATTCATTTTTGCTACTTTTCAAATGCCTTTATATATAGCTGTTATTATTTCACTCCTAGTCCAAACCAAGACTTTAAACCTGTAAACAAGCTTCCATAAAAAAATGTTTGCGATAAATTATGACAAAATTCCATTTTCACCAGTTTTCAATTTTCCCTTTACATCCCTTTATTTATAAACCAGCAAATGTCATTTCAGTCACATCTAAAATAATGCAAACACAGTTCTGGTATATAAATAATAGGATCTTGAAGGAGTTTTTCCTACAGCACACAGGGCCAAAATTGCACATAGTTGAAGAAACACCCTCTTATTATTCATCATCGATCTGGCAGCTGATTCAGGATCTTTGAACCATGAGTTATTACAAATGAAGACATATCATGTTGAGCATGTTAATTCTGTAACATTGTCATAATACATAGCCATATAATCAGTTTTGATCTTATGTTCCAACACTTAAGGGATTGAAATTCCTAAACAAAGTATGAGCTGCAAGCACCTCTATTGAACAACTATGGTAGAAAAGTGACAGACATGTACATGCCCAAGCAGAAGCTGTTTCACAGGTTTTCCTGTACAATGGTCTGCTTAGATTTTAATCTGTTCCTTTTTTATCAGTCAATACAGCAGCAGGGTGCCAGAGGGATTTTGTTTTTTCACTGTCACCATTTTAAAATCTTGTTTTTTTAAAAAACGAAATGTTCTTAACTAACTTTTAGGCAGTTTCCCCTTCCAGGAAGCAATGTTTTGCAACCTCACAACATGCACTGTATGGCTCAGTGGCATTTCACTTTCGACCAAAGAGAAAACTGGTAATATATAGAGATTAAAAGTAAAAACAAGGATACACGATTTATGTTTCATACATTTGGTTTATTTATATTCATGTATAAATGACAAACTTGTTAATATACCAATTTTAAAAAGCACAATTTGCTGTAAATTTATAGAAATAGAGCAATGATAAAAATTCCACACACAGATGGACAAATATCTTCCCGTTTTACTCTATAAACCATGATCATAATTAGGGTTTCCATCCATGAAGCTGTCGAAGAACACCTTGTGATCCTCTGTGCTGAACATGGTGGCTTTCACAACTGGATCCTCAAACATGCGTTCAATCCACTTACTTAACAAAGGAGTGTTGGCCAAACAACTGAAACATGACAAGAGATATGCAGAACTATTAGTTTCACAAGCAAGTTATTCTTTGGAGAAATATACAAGAGGCAAGGTTACATTCACATGAAGTTTACTTGTGAAAAAGGGTTGTTTTATCGTGTGTGCACAAAGTTTACTGATGCGAAGTGCTTTTCAATCCAGTTGGAACCTTGACCCAAAGCCCTACCTTTACTAATCCGAGTCATTTATCACTGTTTGTATATCTGTTTGACTTAAACTTCATGACTCAGCACATTATTCCTCCTGCTGTCAGGTACAATGGCTTTATTTTTTGTGTGTGTTTTTATTACACATTCATTATATATTTCATATATGCACTAATAAAAAAACAACAACTTACTGCTTCAGCCTCATCATCTCCGCCCTCTCAAACCATGGCCAGATCAAGTAGTCAATCATTGTGACTGAATCGCCCCCAAAATATTTGGTCTTCTTTTTCGCCAGGGTCTGAAAAAAAGATATAGAAAAAAGAAAGCATTTAGACATTAATAAATCATCACGATAAATTGTATTTTAAGAAAGTGTAAGTTATTCAGCACACCTCATTTAATACGGAGAGTTTTTCAGTAAATTCAACTTCAGATGCTGCGACGTCCTCTCCCCTTTTCTTGCCCATAGAGATCTTATAGAAGTATGGAATCACCTGAAATGAGTATGAATTTCCATTCATGTTTGCAGAAATGTACTTAGATAAAAAATGTATATGGTAATACACAAGTAATGCTTCTCAGGTTATGGTTTTACCTTCTTGGTTTTTGGGTTTCCTTAACTGATAATACAACGGTAATATCAAGACTTTCATATTTATTTTTAGGAGTAAATTTTTGTACTTTATGTCCTGATTATGATGAGATTTCTGATGGGGGACCATATTTAAATCAACAGTTTCTACAGGCAGATGTTTTATACAGTAAATGTTTCAAATGACAATATGACCCAACCTTTGAATAAAGATCCAGCAGCATTTTCTGTTGGGCCCTCTCAAATGGGTTGGATGGACACAGTTTCTTCTCAGGGTAGACCTCTTCCAGATACTCACAGGTGATTGGTGACTCGTATACCACCTGACCACTTGAAGTTTCCAATACTGGTACTGTCCCAAAAGGATTCTTCCCCAGAAACCAATCTGGCTTATCCTTCAAATTGATGTTGATAATCTCATGCCTATGTAAAAGGAATATAAAATCAATTTTGGATAGTGGCTACATATTTAAGAGAGTGATCTTCCTTGCAACCAATACAGAGAAAGTTAATAAAGAAAAAAAAACTAATTTATGCTCTATTTAAAATATCATATGTACACATTAGGCACACCAGAACACTTAAAAGTGCAGTAAGCGATTTCTGAAAAACGCTGTTGAATTGTGGACTGGACTGAGCACCACAACAAACCTGTAGCCAATCAGCAGTAGGGGGCGAATACACTCATGATGGGGGAGGAGAGAGAGTGAGCAAGAGGGACATTTGAAGAATGACTGTTGAAAGAGAGATGGCTGAGAGACATTACAAAATAGAAAGGGTCTGAGGAATATCACTGGAAAAGAAGGGTTACGATCAGGCAAGAGCTTTAGGACCCGTGTAAATATTAGAAAAGCTTTCCAGCTCTGGAGAGACCTAAGCGGGAAGGCCTGAAAATGGATGTCGAGGCTGCATTGTTTCTGCTCTATATGTGAGTAACATTGGTTTTGTGTGTATGCTGGCGATAAACAGCGAACTCTTGCTTGTATATACTCGTGTACGATATGTTCATTTTTTGTTCTTCCTTGTCGTTCGTTCGTCATCTTTGCTTTATTTTTCGTTATTCTGCTATGATAAAGAGATATCCACTCTTGCATTGTGTAAGTGCGTTTTGGGGGCGGAGCAATGAAGGGAGGGGTGTGTTTGGCTTGATTTCAAATATCAACAATGGTTCTTAGAAATCGCTTACTGCACCTTTAAGCCCTCCATCTAAACAATATTGCACAGTAGGTCAACATTAGTACTCACTTAACTCCTTTAGCAGTGAGCACCAGTCTTGTTCTCTGAGCAAAAGGGCAGAATCTCATGCTGTAGAGCCGAATAACACCATTCGGCACTGGTCCAGGGGCAGGACTTTCTGTTACACCAATGGAACACATTTACATAATAAGCATGGATTTTCATCAGTAAAATAATGTGGAACACAAGTGTGGAGCCCAGGTTTTTATTTTTAATGGACAATTAGGCTATATTGTATTAATTTATATAATATATTTTATATAATTATATATAATTATGTTTTAATAGCTTATTTATCACTTTCATCTCAAAGACATTCTTAACAATGGTTATGCAACAGGATGCATGGTCTGATGGAGTTTTCTGCAAAAGTCTAATTTCTTTGCTTTCTCTTACCTTTTCCTTGGCATTTTGGAGTTGGAGCCATTATGGTGATCAGAAAGGTAGAAATAAACAATCGATGGTGAGGTGACTAAAAAAAGAAGACAAAACATTATCGTAGATTGCGTGCGTGTAGATTCATGTTGATAAGAAGCCTGTAGCCTACTATGTGTTACATAACGCGCTGGAGGGAAGAAAATGAAAATACTTTCGAGACTATCATAGATGCTTAACATGTTTTACTAAAATCTAGCAAATATTATTTCAAGGTGTGTTTACCTGTCGATCCGTATGACCTGTCAGTAACTGAAGTAAGCGTTAGCTGTCTTCTTGAAAGTTGATTTTATATGGAAGAATAGGTGTGGCTGAAGACCAATGACTCCTCCTCTTACATACTACACCCATGTTACTTTCGAAATAAAGCTTTCTGCAAAACTTTTCACTAGGCTACGTTTAATAAAAGATTCTTAAAAGTATATTTTCTTTGTTCGAAGAAGACCCCATATTCATTTTACAGCTAACGTAGCCTATAAAACAAATAAAAATAATAAACTACTCAGAAGTCCGCACTTCGCTACAGGGGTGCTTATTTACAGTACATTTCTCTAATTTCGCTGTGTCATTTTACCAACAGTTACAGTACAGTAAAATTACAGTATAGTAACAATTACGGCTGTTGCTTAGCAATGTCTAGCCTAGGCTACTATAGGGATGATCTTCTTGCGGAAGAATTATTCAACTAAAATAATCTGCTTATTAAAATAACGATTTAAATCAGTTTGTGTTCTTAAAACTTTTACAGGACGACCAGACGTCCCTGTTTGCAGCTGATAGTGCTGGTATTTGGTGTCCTGTCCCCGGAAACGTCCCCATTTTACACAGACCATAAAACACTTAGGCCGTGTGTCCACCAAAGCTGTGTTTCACGCAGCTGGCGTAAAATTCTAATTGTTTTCAATGGGAGCGCCGCGTTTTTTAAACGCCATGAGCGTAACGAGGCGCTGAGCGTGTATTTAACGCTTTATGGCACTTTTCCTAGCAACACCAGAAATGAAGTCCGACCAAAATAGCACAATTCAAACATAAAATAACATTTGAGAAGTTAAAAAAAGATGCAATTACTATATAGGCCTACATTATATTCATAGTTTATACAAATGAAAAAATTAGATACAATTAGAAAATGTTAATATTCGTTAAATAGTTTTATCATAGTTTTTGTTAGTTTTTTTTTTGTTTTGTAATGTGTTTTTGTAAATTATTTTGAAGTGACTTTCACTAATCACTTTCTATAATTTACAGATTTAAATTTTATTTTACTACACTATTAATAGTTAAAATATATAAAGGTAAAATAAAAATAAATAATACAAAAAACAATTCCAAATAAAAAAGATTCCAAAATGGTGACTTGGGACCATGCCTTTGCATTTAAAAATGTATTATCCCTGCTTTTTTATTTTTATTCATAGATATAACAAGAGAATAACAAGCAATAATTTAATATTTTGACCACTGAACTAGGAAATGTCCCTGAATTCTATTTCAGAAATTGGGTCACCTTCATTTATTTTATTTTTTTTAAACCATGCCTAACAACTCACATAGCCATATTCATAATATAGTTTCTCAAACCTTATTGCTGACTTAAAAGTAAGATAACTGATTTCTGGTGTGGTAATGTTTTTTTATTTTTATTTTATCTTATCCATATCACAAATCAAGTACGACAGCTTATTAAATATATTCCTGTCAGGCCACAATCTTTTGTTGCCACATAATGCTCACAGTTTATGTTATGTTAGTGTGGGTGTCTTGCAAAGTCATGCAAAGATTGTTTTTGCAGGACTACAGCTGCAGAATGAGTCACCTTATTAATTTGTCAGGATATAGACCTTTCTGAAACAAAACTTTTTTTTTTTGTAAATGTACCCTAACAGCGTCACTTAGTCATAGGTTATGACATTGACTTCTCAAAGCTTCTGTTGTGCACATTCATGCTTATCAATGCAACAAGTATCTACTGATACCACTACTATTTGTTTAGTTTTATTGTTCTGATCAGGGTGGAACAATTCAGCTCACCTGACCCCTATTGTAGTGCTTTGCCTACTACAGAAAAAAACTCCAACGATTAGCTTTACACTTTTAGTAGGTATCAAATTGCAGGGGTGCGTTTGTTTAATGGTCTAAACAAGTCGATTAAACAAAGTGTAAACGTTTTTTTTTTACTCTTATCTTAATAGCTAGATAGAGTAGGATGTAAATTGGTTTAGTATTTTTGTATTATTTAAAATGGTATGCCTGCTTTTTCTTCTAATTTTCTTTGATTGTGAATTGGTTTTGGTAAGTCAGTACTGGGGGTATGATTTAATAAGCCTAGGGCTTCAACCTATCCCTTTTCGAATGGGTTGAGTATTATGTTGAAATGTTGTGTTTATTTTGTTATACATTTTCTTTTTTTAGTCGTTTGTATGTTTTATTTATGCTTTTTTTTTTTTTTAATTGTTCGAAATAAAGATTTCTTCAATTAAAAATTTTCAGTTAAATTCAAATGAAACCAATGAACGGTGTTAAGATGTTAACAAGAGAGCACTAAAAGTATTAAGGGATTACTATACATTTTTTGTACATGTACCATGGCAGTATCACTGTTTTGTCTTTAAAGTAACTTAAAGCTCTATGTACATACTCATGATAAATGCTTTTGCTCTGGTGTGGTCAGCTGAGGAAGACTAATTTAGGTGGTTATCTGTCCTGCATGTCTGTTAAACCTCAGTGGCATTCTTCCTGCTTCTGGGAAGATTATGGATGTGTGATGACTCATTGGAGTCAGTGGTGGACACCTAATGATTAGGGCTATTAAAGGCAAACACTGCAGGTTAAATTTGAGAAAGGGGTGACCCGTGAACAACCGAGAGCCCTGTTACCATTGTAACCCTTGAACAGGGGGACAGTAACTGCAGCTGACATGCTGTTAGTCATTGTGGATGATGATGCTCAGTAATTACACATGGAAAATCTCATTATAGGCCATCGGAGAATGGACATGAGCTAAAATCAGATTAGTTAAAAATTAGATGTTTACAGTGTAGAGAATATTTCATCTATTGAATAAACATGTTTTTTTTATAATTATTTATTTTGTTTCATTGCACTGGTGACAAATTTATATTGAGGCATGCAATTCATTCAGCTGGTTATTTAAAAAATCTGATTTTAAGATCATCAAAGTCTTAGATGTACTTTTTTGATATTATCGACACAACAAATCAAAAGGACATGAATGATATCCGAGGGATTAAATTCTCTTCAGAATAATCAGGATCATAGTATAACTGATAGACAGATATTAACCGACTTTTCTAACCAATAGAGGTTAAAACAAATAGGCAATCAAGGTGGGTTTTACCAGAGAACAATGAATTATTCTATAAACCATAATCATAATTGGGGTTTCCCTCCATGTAGGACTTGTAGAACACCTTGTAGGTTTCTGTGCTAAACATTGTGGCTTTTACAGTGGGATCCGCCAACATATGTTCAGTCCACTTCTTCAGCTGAGGAGTGCTGTCCAAACAGCTGGAAAGTATGAGAATAGGGTGTTAATGTGCAAAGCAATCATTTAGATAAATCATTAAATGAGACCTTTCTAATCCACTAACATGACTGAGTTTCTAATCTTCATCTTAAAGGGTTAGATCACCCAAACATCACCAAAAAGGTAGGAAAGACATTGTTAAAATAGTCCATGTGACTACAGTGGTTCAACCTTAATTTTATGAAGCGACGAGAAAAACGCTCGTCGCCAAAAAAAAAAAAATATGCAGGAGCTGGCGTTCTGACATATGAACTACAAGCAGAGGAAGACGCAGGTGAGGTCACGCATGCGTCGTGGTGCTCTTGTGAACATGCGTCGGAGATGAACGAAGGTCTTATGGGTTTGGAACGACCTGAGGCAGAGTAATTAATGACAGAATTTTCATTTTTGGGTGAACTATCCCTTAAATAATCGTCAACTTGTCAAACTGTAATATTCATTTCTTTGTGTGATAAAATTTTTGTTTTTTTAATCGAGGAAATAATCTTTAAAATAAATGGTAACATGTCTGAATTTATGTCATACCATAACATATGATCTCTCTTTCTCTATTGCTTCTGTACTTAATAAATGTAAGAAGAAGATAAAAACATACTGCTTCAGATCCATCATCTCCATCCTCTCAAACCATGGCCACATCAGGTAGTCAATCATTGTTATTGAATTTCCTCCAAAATACTTGGTCTTCTTGTTGACAAGGGTCTGACAAAAGCCATTAAATACATAGAAAAAGCACACGTTTATACAGGAAGTGACAACTCCAATGAAAAGCATCCCATGAAATCTGCTTAACATCAGAAATCATTATCCCACTCAATTATATTACTGGTATTCCAACCAACCTCATTTAATTGGGAGAGTTTCTCCTTAAGTTCTGCTTCAAGTGCAGACACATCTTCTCCTTTTGCCCTGCTTACAGGGATCTTATAGAAGTAGGGAGTCACCTAAAAAGACCATCCAAATATTGATGAAAATGTGTAATTAATTAAATCTAGCGAGACTACATGTAATATCCCTGTGGAAGTGCATTAGTAAATACTTTTGAGAAATGCTCCAGCAACATTTTCTGTTGGGCCCTCTCAAACGGGTCGGATGGACACAGTTTCTTCTCGGGGTAGACCTCATCCAGGTACTCACAGGTTATTGGTGACTCATATAACACCTGACCACTCTGGGTCTCCAGCGTTGGCACTAAACCAAGAGGATTCTTCTCCAGAAACCAATCTGGCTTATCCTTCAAATTGATGTTGATGATGTCGTGTCTATGGTGAAATACAGATTCAATTATTCAAAGGGGCTTTTCTTTTCACTCAAAGCAAAAACAATGTTTATACATTAGGTAAACACTAATGCAAGTTTGTGTTTGTACTCACTTAATTCCCTTGGCATTGAGCACCAATCTTGTCCGTTGGGCAAAAGGACAGAATCTCATGCTATAGAGCCGAATATGGTCCTTTGGCACAGGGCCAGGAGCAGCACTTCCTGTGGCACAAATTTTACAAAAAACATGTTAGACTTGATCTACCTATTGTTGCGATGACATTGATGTATAGTATTGTGAGTCACTTGTAGGCCTACATGTTTCTAATGATCCAAAATGTCTTTTCAATAATGTTGTCATCATGCATACATTTTCATGCCCCCAGCGTATATCACTTACTGGATATACTTTATTTACTTTATACTGAATGAAACACACACACACACACACACACACACACACACACACACACACACACACACACACACACACAAATATTTAAAAACATGAAAATTAACTTGAACAGTCCTTTCATTGACACACGTCCTTAAATGACAACACTAACATATTTTTTAAAAGTTACAGAGTTGTCAAAAGGTAAAGCATAACAGAAACGATAAGATTGAGCATAACAGGACGAACAGAAATCAGCAAAGCAATCTACAGTGCTCATTCCTTGAACGAGGTAGCACTTGTAAACAATCCGCACAGTCATTATATCATTGCTAATATGGAGTGGTGATTTCACTTAAGTGCAATGTCATGCTGTTGTCAGCATTTAAAGCACCTTACCCCATAACTGTTATATCAAGCAAATTCTTGTGTACAATGACATGACTGAAACTGCCCGTTTCCTAACATAACAAAGACACATCTGGACAGGTTATGTAGATGTTATATAAATGGTGGATTGTAATCACAACACAATTCTGCTCAGTCACGGAGTCTAACGTTACTACTTGTAAATAGTAATAAAAAAACTTCAGTCTCCAGATTGCATTTGAGTCTCTCATAATTATTATGATGTCTTACCTTTTCCAAGACATTTCTGAGATGCTGCCATTATATTAATCAGCTTTACCCGGGAAGAATAGACCTGCAAAGGTTAAAATAAACTGAGAACCATAAATTAATTTAGGTGTATTTGATTAACTAGACGAAACAGCAATTATTTAAGTAGGAAGTTGGGTAACCTACTTTCTTGCAGAAAGATCATTGCTTAATTTTATAATGAAATCATTGAATTTTTCACTACAACGAACCTAAAGGACGGAGAAACATAATTCCTAAAAGGAGCTGTGATACGTACCTGTCTAATTGTATGATTTGTCACAATTTCGGAGATAAATGGGAAGTTTATATATTTATTGGAGAGAGGGCATGTCTCACAGATCAAATGACTAAACAGCAAACGCATCTTTGTTTCAAAATAAAAGTCCTCAATAAAAGATACAGCTAGTACACTCAACTTATTTGAGATATTGAGCACTGTAAGGAAATCCCTTTATCTCTTCTTCTCGACTAAAGATCATTTAGGTGTGCAAAGCATTTAAGGTTTTTCTTTTTTTTCTTCCCCCCTGAAATGTAACATTTAAATGTAGGAATCTAACTCTGTAGTTAAAATCGTTAATTGTAATATATTTGTTTACTTGTCTTTTAAACACCTATTTGCGATATTTACATGTATTTGCATACTGACTTGTGGTTGGTTTAATCATAACACTGTTGTGTCAACACTTTGACACTTCTCTCTTGCTGCCATTCGCTCCAGAACATGAAAAATGATGTTATCAATTCTATATTGTGTGAGATGGGACTCCTAACACCTGAAGTATTCACTTTTTTAAAAATGCCTTGAGGAAAGATGTGGATCTTGATATAGACAAATTGCATCATTTTATATATCATCATTTTCAAAAGTCTGATTTATAGTTAAAATGAATTAACCATATTCAAATGAATTACCACTCCATCCGACTACTGTGGTTAGAAGTCTTTCAAAACACAGATAACATAATGGATATCACTTTAATTACTTTGTCATGTATACAGTAAACATGTTAAAACGTTTCATAAGTGTTCTTTCATAAGATGCTGTTAACCCATATCTGAAATATCCTCATATAATAATAAAACAAACAAAAAACAAAACAATATGCAAAATCTTATACAACAGTTTGTGATGAACCGTCTTGTGGGACACTGATCATCTTTGGATAAAAACATGGTTGAAAATGTGACTTACAAAGGGAATAACATGACTGAATTGATGAAACTCATTGATTATATTTCGGCCACTGATGAATGATCACATTCATTAGTAGCCACCAATGCCTGTTATGAAGATGTCTGTTAACATCACTGCTAAATCCAAAATATGAAAGGACTATGCTGGAAGGTATATGTCTGACCAAACACTTATTTTCTGACTCAAAAACAGGAGGGTTTACCAGTCCTCCATGACTAAATAATTGCACCTTTACCATCCTCATTGTTGTTCTGCCTTTACTTAGGGGTTCACACACGTCATAGCATTTCAAAATGTTACTTAGCTGAACATGACTAATTTCACTGCCGGACATCACACCTTTCCAAACATTCACAGTGAGCCTTTAAAGTGCAGATGCTGAATCACCATATTTAAAAAAAGAAGAAAAAAAAAACCTCGACCACCTAAAATGAAAGTACAATCAGCCCATTTAGAGAACTATAGAGTATGTAAATAAATTAATTTCTGGAGATACACTGCCTGAATTTAGTTTGCAAGTTGTTGGTTCTGTGTCAATAAAAATGCATCCTCAAAATATATAGAGTTGCTACAGGACTGCAAAATGTGATTTTAACTAAATGCAGATACTGACAAAGAACAAAGAAGTTATTTTATGTTGAACAAATAATACAAGTCAACACAACCCCATTCCAGTGATGATGAATACATGTTTTCTAAAAGAATGACTGTTACAATTACTTCCTGTCACAGCGTAAACCATGACTCTACAACCGCTGTGATTTAGCAACCAGGGATTCATATTTAGTCCAGCTCCAGTCTTGAGCCTGTGTGGAAGAGAGGAAAAAATGTTTCACCCCAAAGCTGTGACTTTATTACTGGGCTGGAGCATATATGTGGTGTCATGATCGATACAGAATTTCTATAAATTTCATAATGAACTTTCAAGAATTGCATAAAAGCACTTACCATTATGCTCTCTGATTTCTCCTCAGTGGTTTCTTGCAGTAAACTGGTCAGCTGACTCAAATAGCGCTGGTTCTCCACGAGTAAATTATTGACTGAATCACTGAAAAAAAACAGCAGCATGTAAAACAAGCGCTCGCCATCAAATGCACTGATCAACTCAGCCACAGTGGCTTGAAACCTAGGATGTCGTGTCACTATCACTAATAGTAGGTAGCTCACTAAGGATTGGAAGAGAAATTTACCCCTCGGGTGGTACTTGCAGGGACATGGGTAGGCGAGAGGAGCACTGGGCTTGAGTCTGGTTCCATGTCGACAGTGAGGAGGGCATCTCTCCACTCTGACTCACAGAGCTTCGTGTGGTGTTTTGTGCCTAGACACAAACACACGCAACTACAATTGTTCACCAAGTGGAAAAATATTGTGACTATTTTACAAGTGCATGCTTTGAATATAGCTCATCTATTCAAAAGTTAAACCATTTCATAAAATTAAACCATTATGAAACGACATCGATATCATTTATTTGTTGTGAATAATCTTACATATACTTTGATATACTTGAAGTCTGCTAATTTGGAACAACTAGTTTTGTGCTAAATGCACTTTAAAATAAAGTTTAATTATAATATTTATATCAGTTTATTTATATCAAGTCTCAAGCGATATGTCAGTAAATCTGATAACGGATTTGTAGTATACTTGGTATGAAATAAATGTATTTTAAAGGGGTCATGAACTGAAAATTCAAATTTTCCTTGATCTTTTGACAGTTAAGAGTTCGTTATACTATAAAAAATACCCTGTATGTTTCAAAACTCAAAACTTCCTTGTTATTTCAAAAACTTATTTTATTGAAACCAAGGCCAGAAAACGTCTGGATCTAAAAAGTGGAGACTTATGACGTTACAGGGCAGCGAAAGACCGCCTTTGCCGAAGAATATCAACGCCTACGTCTACATCACTGGGTCTTTGGTGCCGCCCACTGGAGCGTTAGTTAATAGTGACATGAAAACAAGAAAAGAGCATCACAGGATCAATACCATTACCTTCCAAAGTATCCTAATGCTAGGAAAGTGTTTGTTTTTTTCAACAATGTGAATGTCTCAGCAGTGAATTATTTGTTTGTATTCGGTACATTTCACTGTGGATTATTTGGTAAATTTCGGCGCAGGCTTTGCAAACAGACTTTTACGATATGGATCTGCCAGCAATGCCACAAACATGTAAGTAACCATGTTTATTCTAATGCCTGATCTGTGAGCAGTGATTTCTGATGTATTATTAAGTTCAGACAGATTATCTCTCAAAATCATTCAATACTGTTCATGCATTAGTAAATCAAGCCAGTGACTAAACTATCAACTTTACATCGTTTCTCTTAGTAGGATGAAAATAGTCTTATTTGAACGGATTAAATGAAATACAAAAAGCGATCAAAGAACGCTCCCTTTCCAATCGCCCAAGCTGTCAATCACACAGCGTGAGTTTATCTGGACACTTGCCAAAACTCGTTATAAAATCAATGACGCTGTTACACTGCACAACGAAGCTCTTACTGTATTTACATCGTGTTTGCATTGTTATTTGGTGAAAGCATTGCGTTGCAATGATGAGATCTCTTCATTCACGCGATCGACAGACTGTCTGTCATCTGCTCAATGCTCATCACTGCAACCTTTCATGTGATGGGAATAGATCTAAATATATGACCAATACTTTTCACGATTCGTTAATCTCGATAGCTGTAATAGTAAAAACGTAGTAAAAGTTTTTGAGAGAGAGAGTTCGTTCCACATTTAATGCTAGCTATTTCATATGCAAACATGTAAGCCAATCACAGCAGTGGGCATTTACACCAAAATCAGAGGCTAAAATCAGGCTTGGAAAAATGTTATGACAACTTTTTATGTAAAAACCATACTAACATTATAAGGGCAACCCAGGAAACATTATAAAATAATCCAGTTCATGACCCCTTAAAATACATTTTGGTATAGGTTTTTTTCACTAGGGGGATCCTTTAGAAATCATTCTAATAAGCTGATTTGGAGCTCAATAATAATGTCTTATAATTAATTTTGAAAGTGGTTGTGGTGCTTAATATTTTTGTGGAAACTGATATACATTTTTTTTTTCTTCAAAAGAACAGCATATATGTGACCCTGGACCACAAAACCAGTCACAAGTAGCACAGGTATATTTGTGGCAATAGCCAACAATACATTGTATGGGTCAAAACTATCGATTTTTCTTTTATGCCAAAAAACATTAGGATGATGTTTCAAAGATCATGTTTCATTAAGATATTTTGTAAATTTCCTACCGTAAATATATAAAACAAATTAATTTATTTTTTATTATAGTGAATGAAGCACAATCGCTAAATGGACAACTTTAAAGGGGATTTTCTCAATGTTTCGATTTTTTGCCCCCTTAGATTCCAGATTTTTAAATAGTTGTATATTGGTCAAATATTGTCCTATCCTAACAAATCATACATCAATGGAAAGCTTATTTATTCAGCTTACATATGGTGTATACATCTCAATTAAACCCATGTGACTGGTTTTGTGGTCCAGGGTCACATATGTGAAATAGAATCTTTATTTAACAATGTTAAAATCTGTCAATTTTGATGCATTTAATGCATCATTGCTGAATAAAACTAATTTCTTTAAAAAAATTTTTTTTAAAATCTTACTGACCCCAAACTTTTGCACAGTAGTGTTTCTTTTGGTTTAAGTCTATCCAAATTAGTTCCAATTAAGACTGAATGATCAGATGGAGTTCCATTTAATTTTATTTCCAGTAAAAATGTTGTTGTGCTACTGTTGATATACCAGAACTCATTCTGTTATATAAGATTGTGGTCAAATTTCCCACCCCAATACACACTAAACCATAACAATGGAAATTGAATGATCATGTGCATATTATAAGCATATCTGGCCCTGAGACATTAGAAGCATGTGACTCACACAGGCAATCTTCAGTAAGTGCCAGAACTCTCTCTGTCTCTTGATCTGCATCTGCATGACAGTGGTGTCTGCCTCCTTGATGCAATCCAGTTTCCTCTCGATTTTAGGGAAGAGGTCGATGATCTTCTGCTTACTCAGAAGGATTTTACTATAGTAAAAAACACAAGGACAACAGTATTTTTCATTTAAAAAAAGCCAATTGCATTCTTTTTCTAACTAGCCGCAGGTTGAACAGTAAACATATGATCACAATCCTGTTTAATTGTGAATTGGATGGTAATAAATGCTTTTTACCTGAGATGTGCATATAGATCTCTTAGTACCCGGTCCTGATTCTGGACAGTCTGTACGATGACCTTCACCATTTCAGAGCTGTCACTGTAGCCATGCTGTGGGTCTGGCACTAGGAGAAATAAAGAACACTATATACTGGCCCAGTAACTCACTTGTGTAACAGTAGTGATGTGTCAATTAGCAAAGTAATTGGCAACTTGGAATTGGACATGGGGTGAATTTCATGCACTTATGAGCATACAAGCCAGGATTGTACTTACTTTTGCATTTTGCCTTCAATTGTCTGTAGAGTTCAATTGCTCTCTCTTGCCTGTGATGAGACAAGATTTCATCTCAATAGGTTTAAGATCTAAGCATATGTGCTGAATGATTATGCATAGCTGGAAGAATATGCTTACAGTTGCTCCATGACATCTCCTTGACGACGAGCATAAGGACTTCTCTGAAGCTCAACAATTTCTGAGTGCAGAGCCATTATTTCCTCATCTAGATGTCCAATCTCTGCCACCTTTAAAAACAAATAAAACCTGTTAGTTGTTGCTAAAACAAATGTCATGTCAGATGCCAATACATTTACACAAAATAATTTACACATACACTACCGTTCAAAAGATTGGTGTCAGTTTGATTTTTTTTTTAGAAATAATTTTTTTTGGTATTTTTCAAATCAGCAAGGATGCATAACATGGATCAAAAGTTACAGTAAAGATATTTATAACGTTAAAAAGATTATCATAACTGTTAAAAGATGCATTTAAATCAGGAATAAATTACATGTTTTTATATATTAAAATAGAAAAGTTATTTTAAATTGTAATAATATTTCACATTACTGTTTTTACTGTATTTATGATCAAATAAATGCATCCTTGGTGAGCATAAAACACTTCTTACTGACCAAACTTTTGGTACTGTACTACTGCTGCCTTTAAGTGCTATCAGAAATTTCCTACTCCCCACTTCTGAAATCGGGATTACGATCTTGTCGTGTTCAAGTGCTCTGTTGTCGGTAAGAATCGGAATCATGGAGGATACCAGGTTTATTTTTGCCTATTCTTGGGGAAATCTTTTTAAAGCCAAAATGTATTGAAGATGTTTAATTTTTAAAAAAATTTAGCATCCCATTCATTGACAACCATATAAAAATTCATCAAGCAATCTAGATAGTTAGGTCAAATACATAATTTTCCATGTGTAAAAACATACAATATGCTTCAAATTAAATATATTTGTAAATATGCACTACTTTAATAACAAGACATGGTGATGTAAAGCTGTTGTGGAAAAAACTAATAAAGAATACCAGTCACAGCAGCAATCATTCTCCCTTTTGCATGGCACGGCCAAATCGCAAATGATCGAATCATGATTATCTCAAACTCAAAATTATCTCAGAGTTTCCCAGTAGTAAATACGACTTGAGACAGCGTTCATACACACATTTCTGACTAGGTGATAATTTTCCAATTTATCACATGAAGGCAGCATACATCTCTATGATGTGACATGAAGACCACTTAGCTGACCGCTTCTTAAGGGTTTCAAAACAAATGTGTATCATTCATCCACAGCCAGGGCTTGACAATAAGGACTGCCCGTTGGCCTGTGGCCAGCGCGAAAGACGCTCGGGCCAGTTGACAGAACACATTTGCACGTGTTTTTAATTCTAGCCAGTTTAAATATTCAAGTAAAAGACGCAATTTGTCACTTGCTGTGTGAGTTTTGTGTACACACATATCTGAAGCACGAGCCCAGAAAGCCACGTCTGAAAGCATGTAAATACTAAATTGAGTCCTCGTTCTCGTCTTCTTGACTTAAATGGACAAATTCCCACAAAATTGTCAAAATACTCGACTTGGCGAGTATCCTCGTAAACACAGTCGGTTATGTCTTAAGTGAACGTAAACAGTTGAGAAAAATAAAGCTCATGTGTAACACTATAGTCGATCAGGGCATTCGGTCTTAAAGTGACAGCAACTTAATAATAAATCTGCTGCTGTCTGTCTTGATGTTAATCAAACGACAAAGGACATAAAAAAATCACTTACTCCTCTTGACTAATTATATTTTATTTATATTGAAGACTATGCAGTGTTATTTAGTATTTGATTTCTGTACATGAAAACTACTGTTAGACCTACCTGAAAATCCTGACATGCAGATTTTTTCTCAACTGTATGTTTGTTCTATTGTTGTGCTATTGCTATTATTTGTTCTTATTTTATTACTGACTGTTTACATGTCTTTAGTAATATTTCAGATTTATACTAGTTAGGCTAGTAGTTTTTGCTGTGGTATCAAAACTGGTAATTTCACTGCTATCTGAAATTCTGTGGCATAACCTTATTTATTGCATGGGTCTAACACCACGAAAACAATTACTATTTTAAGCAAGTAAAAATCTGAAAGAATCCTTAGTGTTGCACAGCACCTGTACATATGCAGCAGCCTTCTCTTCATTTTCTTGCCAAGCCTTCAGCATCTTTTCAGAAGCTTCAGAAAGAAAGAGGTTGATTTGATTATTATCACTACTGTGATAGTGCTTTTTTTTTTGACTACTCAAAAACATTGAGCCCATAAAAACATACATATGCCGTACTGCATCTGGTCACTATATTTCTCCAAGTCATACTGTATGCTGCTTTTAAAAAAGTCAAGCTTTGCTTTCAGCTGCTGGGAAAATGAAAACATCATGTTTTTGAATTTTGTAAGGTTGGTGTTGTAGCGAAGAAGACTCAACCTGCAAACACAAAAACACAAATATAAAGAGTAGTAAGTCCCAAAGCACAAGCTGTATACACATTAATGAGCATGGTAATGTAATGCACGTACATGGCTGCACGTTGGCCCTGGAAGAGCCGGCTGTAGTCTTCTCGGAGGCCACAAATGTAACTAACTGCCTCACCCCAAACCTTCTTAAGGGCACTCAGAGGGAGCTGAGTTTTGGTTTCCCGCACTGGAACAGAGAAATGGGTGGAGACTTTTTTTAAAGACCTACTGAAAGTTATCAAAGTGCAAATAAAAAGTAAAAAAAAAAAAAGTAAAAAAGAAAAAACATAACCTCCCGCAAGCACATCTAAATAAACAAAATGATCCATAGAAGAGGCAAATAAATAAATAAATTCTTACCGATAAAGTTCACACTCTCAGGAAGTGTTCTAGCCGTTAGAGGTCCTGAGTACTTGGTCAAGCTCTTGTCAAACAGATATACAATGTAGCTGTCCCATCCTCTCTAATGATTTGGGGGAAAAAAAAATAGTAGTAAATTGATGCTGATTTACCAAAACATTATTTTGGAAAATGAGAATACATTCATGAGGCCATAAAATACTTACTACTCCATCTAACACACACTGTGCAGCAGGTTTCCTGGGATCTAATGTGACTCCTGTTTCCTGCAAAAGCTCTTGATTCAAAAGTTCGATTTTGGTCTCGACTTCAATCCTCTGTTGCAGAGGGTGGAGCCCTTCATCCGGGCTAAGCAGAAAGGAGTGAACCTGGGTCGTAGTCATGTTTAAGACATGCACAACCTACAAAACAAATCATGTGTCAACTCATTTTTGCTACTTATCTTAGCCTAAGACCTCCAATGATTTTCTATCCATGACAAAACATCAGGAGGGCATCACTGATCCAAACTAAGCAGATATACTTTCTTCAGCATATTGCAATAGCACAATATATAACATTTTCATTTAATAATGCAGTAATGGCAATCAAACCTTCATGTTCAGTATTTGTTCTAGAATAGAAAAGCATTGGGGCTGTTTTGTGTCTGGATTCAATCCTCCTCCCCTCTGT
Organism: Gila orcuttii; assembly: GCA_026230005.1. Lineage (NCBI taxonomy): Eukaryota > Metazoa > Chordata > Actinopteri > Cypriniformes > Leuciscidae > Gila > Gila orcuttii. The sequence goes on along the minus strand of JAPDVR010000019.1, from coordinate 16,192,216 downwards.
ACTGGGTCCCACTTCAGCATCAGCTGTAGCAGCCCCTCCAAGGGATCCAGTAGTGTCCTGCAGTACCAAAAACAATTGGTCAACCTAGAGACCCAGAAAAAAAAGGTAACAGCAACTAAAAAGCAAGGTTTTTTGGTCTGTTTAAAGGCTACCTGCTCAGATTGTTGGGGTACGGAAGATGGGTGGAAAAGCGGACCTCGCCATTCATTTCTTCCACAGCCATTATGTCCTTAGGACCTTTGTTTCGTACTTTGCTTGTCCTAGAAAAAGCAAATATGCTCTATTTTACCTATATGAATGGATTCCATGTGAAGGTAAGATATAAGCATTGTGACATAATCAATATGCAGATTATCAGGACATATACCATTGCACAGGCTGGAGATTGTGAAGAAATGGACGAAATCCACAGCAACACTCAAAGATCATGGTGCCAAAGCTCCAATAGTCCACAGTGACTGTGTATGACTTGCCTTCAAACAGCTCTGGAGCCTGAAACAAAAAACATGATCTAATCAAGATATATAAATGTATTAGGAAAATATATACACAGATACACAACCCCATTTCCAGAAAAGTACAAAGAAAATATTTTCCAATTGTATTTGGCAAATATAAACAAATTTTTATTTTGATGGCTGCAACACACTCCAAAAAAGTTGGGACAGAGGCATGTTTACCACGGTGTAACATCACCTTTCCTTTAAATTACACTTTTAAATAATTTGGGAATTGAGGGTACTATTTGCTGCAATTTTGCAAGTGGAATTTTTACCCAATCTCGCCTGATATAAGACAGTCAGTAGTCATCATTGTCTGATTCTCCTTTTCATAATGGGCCAAACATTTTCAATAAGAGACAGATTTGGACTGCAGGCAGGCCAGTCAAGCACATCCACTCTATGGTGTGGGGTGTCTACGAAACCATTCTGTTGTAGCACATTCAGAATGAGGCCTGGTATTGTCTTGCTTCCCAGGAACCATGTCATCTTGATGGCAGGATATGTCTCTGTAAAATCCCAATATACGCCTCCACGTAAATGGTACCTTCACACATTTGCATGTCATGTTTGCACTGATGCACCTCAATACCATGACAGATGTTTGCTTTTGCAACTGTTGCTTGTGAAAGTCTGGATGGTCCCTTTCGTCTTTGGGACTGAGAACTCAATGTCCATTTTTCCCCAAAACAAGCTGGACTCGTCTGACCACAGCACACATTTCCACTGTGTTTTGGACCATCTAAGATGAGCTCGGGCCCAGAGAACTCAGCAATCTTTGCACAGAACCTTTTTTTTGTGACCTTTACTTAACCAGGATAATCTCTTTGAGATTAAAAATCTCTTTCACAGGAGTGTCCTGGCCAAGAATGGGCAGACCTTACAGATCAAAACAACAAGTAAAATATGAAAACACTTAACCCTCAACAATTGCACATCGAGTCTTCTTCGAGTGACCGAATAATAGATTTAAAATGTTCCATAGACACCAGAGTTTGTAATTTCAATTTCGTTTGGAGTAGATTCCATTCAAATGGAGCTGCATACATAAAGCCCTTTTTCCCAGTTCAGTTCTTACGAATGGAACAGAAAGAGTAAAACCATTTTGAGACCGGAGGGAATATTTCCCAACACTTTTCTGTTGAATAAGACAACCTAGATACAAAGCCAACAACCCCAGAATAGTTAGGTAATAGTGCATTTTCCTTCTGATGGTCAGAGAGGGCCGGCTACTCTGTTATACAATATACAATGATGAGTTAAAGGTTTATATAAATCTTAAAGTGCTATGATAAACGGCATCCAAAGAAGAGAGAAGATGAGAAGGAGCAAATTGACACACCACATACTCTAATCAAGTACAGGCAAAAAAAGTAGCAGAAACTAACCTCTTTCTTACATTGAATGAAAACCAAGCTTGTTTCTAAAATAAAACCCAAGCTTTATTTCTAACTTTTTCTTTAATTGAGTTATGTGAGAGCCAAAAGATAACATATCATCAATAATGATGCCAAGATATTTATACTCTTTTACTAACTCAATCACATTACCTCGTAAAGTCTGGAGAGGAACAAGATTGTCTACTACCATTTTCGAGCTTGAAAATAACATAAGTTTGGTTTTATCAGCGTTCAAAACAAATTTTAGTGTATGAAGCCGTGACTGAATGACATAAAATGCCATTTGAAGCTTAAGCAAGGCTTGCTGTTTAGAAGGTGCACCACAATACATGACAGTGTCATCTGCATAAAAGTGTAGTGCATAAAAGAACTGACGTATAGCTTTCTCTTTACATAGCAGAGATTTAAGTTGTACTTGCAGCGATGGACTGTGTTAAGTGACGACGTTTTTCCAAAGTACTCCCGAGCCCATGAGGCTATATTTAACACTGTAGCATGATGGTTTCTCATGCAGTGCCATCTGAGGGCTCAAAGGTCATGAACATTCAACAGAGGTTTCCTGCCTTTCCCAACACAGACTGAGATTTCTCTGGATGCCCTGACTCTTTTCAAAATATTATGTATTGTAGATGGTGAAAGACCTAAAATCTTTGCAATCTTGCATTGAGAAATGTGATTTTTGAATTGTTTGACAATTCTCTTACTCTCTTTGGCACAAAGTTGTGGTATACCCAATCACAATATCTTCACCTATTACTAATTCAACTGCTTATTGTGGACTGTTTCAAAACAATTTAACAAGGATATTATATAATCTTTTCACTTTTATTTTTTGCCTATGTCCCAACTTTTTTGGAGTGTGTTGCAGCCATCAAAATCAAAATGTATATAAATATATTTACAGAATACAATTACGTTGGTCAGTGTCAGTTAAATAAAGGTTCAGGAGAATTCACAAATCACAGATTCTTGATTTTATTGCATCTTACAAAATGTCCCAACTTTTCTTGAAATGGGGTTGTATTACAAAACACTGTTGTCTGTTTGTTCATTTTTGTTGTCTTTAAAAAGAATACATCTGTTATAGTCATTAAATATGAAGAGATACCCTACTGCTCACCGTATGGGGTTGGTAAGATTTTTTGTTTTGTTTTTGAAAGAATTCTCTTATGTTCACCAAGGCTGCATTTATTTGATCAAATAATCATTAATCAAATAATCATTTGAAACCTTTGTATAAGAAATGTGCTCATGAAAAATTTCTTATTATTATCAATGTTGAAAACAGTTTGTTTAATGTCTTTGTTGAAACTGTGATACTTTTTTCTGGATACTATGACGGAAAGTTAAAAAGAACAGCGTTTAATTGAAATAGAATTTTCAGAAACATAATAAATGTCTTTACTGTCTACTATCTATATTTCAAGATTCTATGATGAACAGGAATTTCAAAAGAACAGCATTTATTTGAAATATATTATTTTGTACTATTATAAATGTATTTACTAGCAATTTAATGCATCCTTCCTAAATTAAAATATTAACTTTAAAAAAAAATAAAACTTGTACTGACCCTATACTGAACAACAGTGTATGTTGAATTGTGATAATCGGCTTTTCTTATCACTGATTAATGCAAAGACGTACCAGATATTGTAAAGTCCCCACAAATGAAGTGCATAGGCTCCCCTGGTCCAAGTCTTTGGCGTAGCCAAGGTCGATTATCTTGTGGACGAGCTGCAGAGACATCAAAACAAAAGTTCTGGTTGGAAGAGGTGTATCTTTATAACAAGAATCAAACTACTAAATAGAAAATACCTTTCCATTGATATCTTGTAGAACAATATTCTCTGGCTTGAGATCTCTGTGAATGATCTTATTTTCATGGAGGTACTGGATTCCAGAACCTGTTGAAAATAAAATATACTGTTTTACTTACTACCCTTAATGAGTGATGATAAAACCACTAAAAATATAAATAAGTTTTAAAATGACACATTACCAACATCATTGAGTAGTGCTAACACTTCACTCTCTTTTATCCCACAGCAATTTTCTGGTTTGCTCAGTAACTACAAGAAGGAATACAAAGAACAGTAATGAGTTAGTATAAATGTCAACAGAAGGCACATGAGACATGATGCAAGGAAAAGTCCCATTGTCTCACACACACACACACACACACACACACACACACACACACACACCTTTCGAAGGTCTCCCTTGGAACAGTATTCCATGGCTAAAAGTGGTAAGTCATTCAAGGCAATGTGCATCATCTCATCAGGCACATCCTTTGCTGTCACCACATTAAGGTGCTTCAGCCTGAAAAGTGGGATGAAAAGATGACAAATTAAATAAGGCAATAATATATACAAACACATTTTACACAAGTACATTATACATTATTAAAAATTGTTCACAGTATATAAACATTTGATTGCCACAGATACACACTTTTTCATAATCTGGATCTCCCGACTCCATCTGTCTTTGTTTTTTGCATTAAGTTCAAGGCGACAGAGCTTCACAGCAATTTTATCTGAAGATTCCTGCAAGAAATAATAGTATTGAGAGTGAACAATGGAAAACTTCGACATTTCCTTCATCTTTAAAGGCAAGATAACTAACGAAGAATAGGAAAGAGCAACGAACACAACACATATAAAGTAGTTAGTAGTGCAATACCTGATTCTGATACAGGTAAACATGGCCAAATCCTCCAGTCCCCAGCCTCTCCTTCATAAGCCATGACCCACAGACTTTATTCTGACTGAATGGGGGTTTCTCCATCTGTAACAGTTACACATCAGTAATACACCCCATCAGACATTTATAATGCAAAACCACTGGCATTCAACACTGTGACGGCTACTCGTTTATGATCAGGATGTGGGCCCTATTGAGAGGCTTTTATGATATTCTATAATGTAGATAGCATAGATGATGATTCATAAGTGAGATATTGTCATTCATGGCATAGGTACTTTGATACAGGGCTACAGCTAGCAGGCAAGCTAATACAAAGTGTCAGCCGGTAGAGACTTACCTTGCGTCAGTTTGTGTTTCTAACTTGCTTGAACCGACCACATCTGACGAGATGAATTGTGGAACCTGTCAAACGAACGTATTAATCCATAGGAAACAACAAAGCTATCCATTTCATCCTTAAACGAGCTATCAGGTCGGATGTTAGATTTGCTAACTGGCTAACTAGCTACACGTAAACAACTCGATGTGAAAAATTAGCCTGCAGTCTTACACGCCCACAAATGTCAGCTTTCCATAACACCAGGCACGATGAAACGAGGAACAGATCGCACCTGAAAATCAAAACAACTAAATATTGCTGTCTTAACAGGATGATTGAGTACAGTAGCGCTGACTTGCGCACTTGTGTGAAAACTGTTGTTGACGGAGACCACGCCAGTCAGCTGTTACTCCAGTCAAAATCGAAACAATGTCCGCGCACGCGCGGTGCGTTAGGCGCCGCCTGGGTTTCATCAGCGTTGATCTAGGATCAGTTTTTCATATAACCGATGCCATTTACAGAAAGACAAAATAAAGTTCGTGGAGGTCAAGTCAGCGACTCAGCGTGTCATCGAGGACCTTCCGAAAATGGTACTCTGTACGTTAGTGAAAGTAACTCCAGTGACGCAAATTTGTTTGGATCTTCAAATCACAATTTGTAAACTCTCTGCACAATCTATATATCATTGGATAAATAATTCATACAAATAATAAATATAGGCTATATAGCCTACTCAGACGTCAGACTACAGTTATTAGGGGTTCAAGCACGAAGTGCTGATTAACAAACAGGGGCGTCGTTAGGCCCTTTTTAGGGGGGCTTCAGCTTCTGCATAGCCCCCCTAAAAATGTGTGATTAATGTAGGCTACACAAATTCGTGTTCGCTTCAGTCTTGTTATAATCAGATTCAGCGCGTTCTTCATCTTCAATCCGCAGCGGCGCCGAGCAGAGAGCACGTCAGACACAGAGGACAGTGTGTGTGTGTGTGTGTGTGTTCATCTGAGCCTCATTGGTCTGTCACTGCTCGTCAATGTCAGAATATTTGAGATGACCAATCAAATCAAAGTAGGCGGGCTTTATGTTCACAGACGCTGCTGAGCGCGAATTTTAACAGTGCGACTCGACGCGTACGGTCGAGTGTGAGATAAGATGTAAGTAGCTAAACTTAACATTTTATATTTGACAATTTTTTAGGTAATAAATGTTAAACGAATGACAAAAAATAATCATGCAAACTAATATAGGTTTGTCTAATTTCGCCATTTTGAACTGAAAATAGGCCTATGTAACGTGACTTATGTAATAATTAGTTTACTGTCATTGTTAGGGGATAAGAAACATTAACAAAGCCGTTTTCATCATGTTAGGCACAAGATTAATAATGAATGTGTACATATTGAGAATATAATACAAATTGTAGCCTTTAGTAAATTAAAAAAGCTTTAGGAAGCGAAGAGAAAGGGATGAAGAGACTTAGAAAAAAAAGAAAGAGTGATGGAGATGAGGAGAGAGCAGGTATTGACAAATAATATACTGCCCACTGACATGGTTTTAAAGTTATTTCTTATCCTCCTTTTGGTCTTAAAAACGTCTTGAAATGCACATCAGAGAAATAAAAAATTTGAACCCCCTACCAACCTCAAATTTAGGACCTCTTTGATTATAAAGCCCTGTCTACGGCCCTGTATTAGGCATAAGATCAATAATGAATGTGTACCCTACATATTGTGAATGCATTTAATAAACTTTACCTAGCTTTAGTAGCTTTCAGTAAATAAACGCATCTGAGAAAATGATTCATAGGCAAAATCAACCTATCAGTTGACCCTATCTTCACTGACAAAAATGAAAAGCCTATATCAGTCAAAGCTCAGCTTTAGGAGGGGAAGATATAGGGCAAGATAAAAACAAAGAGGAAAAGAGTGTGATGCTGATGAGGAGAGAAAAATAATCAGCTGCCCACTGACATGGTTTTAAAGCTGTTATCCAAATTTTTTGGTCTTCAAAACATCTTAAAATATGTAGATCAGAGAAATCAAAATATCAAATTTTTCTCTGGGAAACCCAGAACCCCCCTATCTGCCCTACCTCACATTTGGGACCACAGTGATTATAAAACCCTGCCTTTGCATGGTAATTAAACTGGTTAATAGTGAGCATTAGATCCTTAACTAAAATGTTACCTTTTTTTATAATCAAAAAAAAAAAAAAAATCATACCCTCATTGGGGGCTTAGCCCCCATAAAATGAAAATCCTAGTGACGCCCCTGTTAACAAATATAACAAGTATAACAATGGCTATTATAAGACAATCATATTTTGTCACTTAATTTACTGACACTTCACATCAATGCTAACAATGTGGTAAATCATGGTAAATCACGCTAGAAACATGGTAAATCATAGTAAATCATTCTAGAACGTGGTGTATTGTGGTAAATCATGCTAGTAATGTGGTAAACCATGCTAGCAATTTGATAAACCATGCGAAATCATCCTAGAACATGGTAAATCATGGTAAACTATGGTAAATCATGGTAAACTAAGGTAAATCATGGTAGAATAAATCATACTAGAACGTGGTGAATCATGGTACACCATGCTAGAACAGTGTAAATCATGGTAAATCATACTAGAATTTGTTATATCATGGTAAACTATGGTAAATCATGCTAAATTTATGGTAAATTGTGGTAAATTATACTAGAACGTGGTAAATCATGGTAAACCATCCTAGTACATGGTAAATCATGCTAGAATCATGTTAAATCATACTGGAACATGGTAAATCATACTAGAACATGGTAAATCATGGTATATCATACCATGGTAAATCATGGTAAATGTTTTTTTTCCTTCTATTATGTCAGTGGTTAGCCTACATGCTTGCTAAATAAAACTAAAATAACTTTTTATGAATATGTGCTTAAAGGCCTTAAATGCTTGTACCCCACTCAAATGCTGCTGGCAGCTTTAATTTTTATTGTTATTTCTATTGATGTAATTCCTATTGATTCTCACTTATTATTATTATTTTTTACAATTTTGATGTATGTAAATTCCGTTTAAGACTAATTATTCCACCGGTCAGAATTGTGACAGACCATAAAACAATTTTCCATAAAAATATAAAAAAAATATATATATGTATTTCAAGGGGTTACTAATGACATGTCATTTGGATATTTTCATGTCTGGGAAAAAATTAGGATTAAATGGTTTAACTTTCTTTGGCAACCATTTTTTTCCTGGCTTTTTTAAGACTGTGATTGCTGTCTCTATATCTTTGACAGTGAAGAGGAGATGCTCTTCTCTACTGTAGGTCATGCTTTCTGTTTAGGGATTGATAACATTTCAGTATACTTTGATCTTTATCCAATGGTCAAAATTGACATTTTAGTTGGATCTGTTCAGCAGTACCTGCTTCCAAATTTATATATTTAATTGTGTTGTGCATTTTACTCCCAGGCTGCCAGATTACTTTTTTATAAATCTAAAATCTGCGTTTTTGGTGAATCGTGCCAAAGATATACAGATTGTTTTGTAGCAGATAGAAATAACTAAATACATCCAAAACTAATCTGTAAAGACAACATGTGGTTGTACCACACACCCACGATGTGCAAGCATGAGTGAACATTAACATCAATGTCCAGGAGATGGTGCTCAAGACTATAAAATGCAAGCAAACATCACCCTCATCAGTATCATCAGACAGTTGACATCTAAAGAACATGATTTGTTCAATTAAAAACCTAAATTCCATTGATAATTTTAAATTAATTCTGACTGAATATCTCTTTATGTAGTCTTTGTAAAAGAAGCCGAACAATAAAGACATCAGCCGGCCAGTGAATTGGGCAGCGGAAAGTGATAACCTCTGAAAGTGATTTCTTAATTTGAAAACAGCATATTTTATTAATGGTCTTAAAAAGAGTCTTAATAATTAAATAAATGTGCATATGGTGATGAATATGAGATATGCATGCATATGTGTTTAATTACAATGACCCTAAGTATTATTCTGCAATTAATTCAGCCATTTAAACTATATTCTTTCAAAGAAATTTAAGATTAAACTTTCTGAAAATGCAACATTATGTTGGTTTCTACAAAAGAAGTCACTCAGACTTGATGCAAAGCATCATAAAAGGTGATGCAAATATTTAGCTGAAACATCAGATCACATCACAGAAGCCAAAATATCAGCAACATTGGAAGTTCAGTAGTGTGTTGAACAGGAAACACATGTCTGAACATTTCTTAAACGTCTGCACATTTCTTAAAGAGATAAAAGAGTGACATCATCTCCTCTGGCTCTCTCATTCATGAAACCCCCCTCATTTATCAGATCTCACAGGATCCTACAACAGATTTGCATAATCCTATGATTAATCGTCTGAGACTGAGGAAAAAATGTTTTTGAGTGATATTTTAAAAGTAATTTGTTTGTTTGGTGCCTAAGAAATTACAAAAAATGTAATATCACAGAAAAGCCCAAGATTTCAACTTTATGATACACCAGGCATGCAAACAGTGGCATGCATGGGGCAGAGAGTAAAACATATGAATGGCTCCGGATGTAGGAAACAATGATGAAATGCAAGATCACAGCAATTTTAAAAATAGTTCCATTCTGAGTTAAAAATGACTGACCATGGCAAACAGATGAATGATGATTGAATCACCTAGATGTATGTGACACAACAAACAACATCTGTTTTTATATCCAATTAATCTGCAGTTTGTTTTATATTATTTACCTTGACAGTTTACAGATTAATATTAACCCTTGCGGATACCCATTTTTACTAGCTTTCACATTAATTTATGACATGTTGTGAAACAGCCAGTGCAATTTAAAAACCACAACGATTGTCATTGCTTCAGGGGGCAAAGTCCCTATTCGGAATATTTCCTCTTTAACATGTAAAAAAAAAACAAGGAGGTTTTGAGTAATTTAGCATGAGTCACATATGAGCTTCCGCAAAAAGCATAGCCCACAATCTCAGTGTTTACTGTACAGCGCATGCCAGTTTGCCTGAGGCCAGGCCCCCTCAGACAATCATGGACTCGTCACTATAAATCAAGGAACACTAACAAGCACATGACAGTGAGTCCTCAGTAAGAGTTAAGCTCCACACAGCAACATCTGCAAGCAAACTGTCTCTACTATCAGAAAGGTAAACACCAAAAACACTTTTCTGGTTCTGCTTTGCTTTCATTCTTACACATTTGCATATTTTACATGTATAACTCTTTTTCATTTACTTGATTTATGCATATACACTTCAAACTCCAGGGTTCTTGAATCAATTTTAAAGAACCCTTTATGCCTTTTTATGCCCTTTTATAAAAGTTCTATATAAGGAGAAATGTCTTAAATTATTGCATAACACTTTCATGTTTAACTTTTATAGTAAACTATAGTAAACTGACTTTTAAAGTAAAACATTTTTTAGCTACACTTAAGGATACAAATACAATTCATGAAAAGTCAAAAGTATTTGAACATATCTGAAATGTGCCAAAAATGAACTCAAAAGTACTGCAGGAGCACTCTTTATTTGTGTAATATATTGAACAATGAATAACTGGTCAATGGTGGGCTTATAACATTTGATGCCTGTTTGCTGCAAAGTCATATGATTTCAATATTTTCTTGGCAAAACCTGTTTATTTATATACTTTTGAAATGCTTTACAAATGTACATGTGATGAAAAGCATGTGTCTTTTCTTTTAGAGATGTTTCTTATAAATATATAGCACTTCTTCAAAATGTTTTTAGGATCTCCAAAAAAGGAAAACATTGGTTTGCGGTCAAGATGATGTTTATTCTCAGAATATTACTGTTGACATGCGCCCTCAGCTTAACTGATGCAGTAAGTGGAAAAATAAAACAGAAGTGAAATTTCCTACTTCCTACAGGGTCTTTAAATGGAATCAACCTTTTTTCCCACGCAGCTAATATTTATATTTCTGTTTTTAGATTAAAAAATCTTGGAGGACAAACGTTTTTACTCCAGGAAAAGGTAAATCGCTTTTGATTTAGTCATATTAGATTAAAGTTTTCCAAGAACGTGATAATTGATACAACATAAAATTGTATTTGTAGCATTTGAACATATATAGGTTTGTTCATAACTTTTCTATTCTCAGATGAGTGCATGCTTGATGGAAGGGATAAGAGTACATACAGAGGCAAAGTGTCAGTGACAGTCAATGGACGGATGTGTGTACGGTGGAATTCCATCTCAAAACGAAACAGCACCTACAGAAACTGCTATCATAACCACTGCAGGTATTCTATATTTACATTCATATTTTTGTTCCTCATTTATGGAGTGTAAAAACAAAGATTATTTTGCTGACACTATTATATTAAAAAGGTTAGGGTGAAGCCTCTGACCTCTGAATGTTTTGCTTTTTCAGAAATCCAGATAACAGGATTCAGCCATGGTGCATTGTATGGAAAATGAACCGTTACGTACGGGAATATTGTGACATCCCCCGCATGGAAAGGAAGCCGAGTAAGTAGAAGTCCATCTCTTTTGCTTATTTAAGTCATGGGTAATACTGATATCAGATTGACTAATATGACCTATTATTGGTCATGCAGCCAAGAGTCCATCAACACCTGTCCCACCAAAGCAGGACACAGGTAACAATTTGATCAGTTAACTTTTTTTAATTTCCATTCTAAGCAAAAATCCAAAATAATTAAATGGCAATGTTAGGAAAACCCCTAACTGGGATATCTTTACATGCTGTTTCTTTCCTTGTGCACTGCCTAGAAATGTATCTCTCCTCACAGACTTTCTCATGTATTAATCAGAATCAACGTGTGGGGAGGGACGCATAGACCCCATTACAAAGATAATAGGAGGATCAAGGTCAAGTGTTGAGTCACAGCCTTGGATGGCAGCTATCTTCAATGGAGATGGGTTCATTTGTGGAGGAACCCTCATTGCTCCATGCTGGGTCCTCACTGCAGCCCACTGCTTCCCTGCTGGGTATGTCAACCTGTTGTTAACTGAAAAGTTTGACCTTATTTGAGCGTTATGTAAGCTAATGTACAGTCTGTTCCAGAGTCAGGGTCTCATATCACCCTATCCGGTTTATTTTAGCAGTAGCCTAATGACCGGCTGACAGTATCCCCCTTAGTACTCAAATATTAAAATATTATCCTAAAGCTTCCGCTAAGAATAAATTGTCCACTGCAACGTACAAAACAATTGGCTTATCAATAGACGAACATTGCAACCATATTAATGTTAATAATAGTTCTCTGTGGTCAATTTCACTAGTAAGATGCCGCCAGTTGGTGATGTAATACAAGAGACTTCAAATCAGGAAAAATCGTTAGGACAGAAAAGAAAAACGAATTAATAAGCAACTATTAAGCAGTCCAACAGTTGGAGACTTGCATTTAGATTGCAAAGAAAGTTTCAGTAGGTGGCAATAACAAGAAGTTTGGCAACAGCAAATATTAGGAAATATCAAACCACTGAGTGCTGTGATCAGAATCAAGTATTCCAGAGGGCTGTGCAATAAAACTGCTTAATGCATAATGTAGTGTCATTGCATTGGTGTCATTTATATAATATAATATAATATAATATATAATTGTATTGTTTCTTTGTTTTGAATAGTAAGAACACTCAAAAAAGGAGATACTCTGTCATTCTGGGAAAGAATGCCATCAATGAAACCAACTCTGACAAAGAGCAGCGGTTCAGAGTGAGCAAACTTGTGATCCATGAGGACTATGACTACACAACTGAAAACTTTACTCATGACATGGGTAAGTTTGCATTATATTTGACTATTTGCCTTATATTGTATTATTCCAGCAATTAAAAGTGTAAATCACTTCCTTTAGCCCTGTTGAAGATAGCGGGCAGCAAAGGACAATGCGCAGTGAGGACAAACTCTGTGAGAACCGCATGTCTTCCCCCTTTCCAGAAGTTGCTTCCCACAGGATTCTACTGTGATATTGCTGGCTATGGAAGGCATCAAAAGGGTAAGATGTCACATCAGACTGTATGCTGATATTGTATCCTAGAACAGTAACAATGATCTCTTTCCTGCGACAACAAGATATGAGGTGTGTCCACAAAGTTATTCTATGATATAAAATAATACAAACTGGGACATCCTATAATTGTGATATGACATACTGTACGGGATCTCTAAAAATCTAGCAGCTAGACATTTTAGTGATGTCATTTAGTCACTCTGGACGTCATTGTAGAATGTCAGGACCAGAACTATGTAAATATGTGAGATAAAATGTAACATGTCATCATTGCTTTTTTATCTGTTTTTTTTTAAAGATGGCTTTGAGTACTCTCGACATCTGAAACAGGCTCAAGTGCAGCTTATTTCCCAGAATACTTGCCAGAAGTATTACAGTAAGGACGAGGTCAATGAGAACATGTTGTGCGCAACTGGTAGAGACTGGAAGGAAGATGCTTGCCAGGTAAACAAGAAAATATTTTACTAATGACGGATAAATAGGAAATTTAGCCCTGACAAAGTAAATTACAAAATATCTTCATTAAACGGTCAGAAATACACATATGAATGTGTTTACTTTTTCTGCTTTCAGGGTGACTCAGGAGGGCCTCTGGTGTGTGAAGTAAATCACACCATGTTCCTTTTCGGTATCATTAGCTGGGGAAAAGAGTGTGCAGAAGAGCTTAACCCGGGTGTTTATACAAAAGTCACCAACTACAACCATTGGATCTCAATGCATACAGGTTTACCCACATATACAGCAGGCTCCAAGTACCCACAGAAGGATTAACTGTGACACTTTACAGCACAAATGTAAATGCTTAGCCACTCAGGGTAATGTTTTGTCTGCACAGAATGCACATGCCAATTATTTATGCTATTAAAATGATACATGGCAGCTACTTTTGGCAATCAATAGGAATTATCTTTTACAGTTATAATTGCACGTTCCTGCTTTTATTGGACAGTGATACCAGTTTTAGGTGTATGAAGGATAGATACTGTAGATAGAATTAGGATTTTATTTTATGTTCAGTTTGTGAGAACTGGCCCCTGACTGAGTCTGGTTTCTCCCAAGGTTTTTTTTCTCCATTCTGTCACCTGATGGAGTTTTGGTTCCTTGCCACTGTTGCCTTGGCTTTTGGCTTGCTTAGTTGGGGACATTTAATATTCAACAATATTATTGATCTGCCTTATTTAAGGTGGACGATGACGCAATTTTCTTCTAGAAACAAACTTTGTTGTAAAAAATCTGTATTGTAAAAAGCGCTATAAAGGTGACTTGCCTTGGCAGTGACTTTTTATAACATATTATTTAATATTTTATTTATTGCAAGAATGCATGTATGATAAATGTTTTTTTTTTATTGTAATAGTCTTTACTTTGTTTAATACAAAATTCTTCTTAATTTCATTTGATATTCAATTGTATTCTATGAACTTTCTTTAAATCTTTACACGTTTTTGTTTCATTCATTCATTCATTCATTGTGCATCAAAATATTTTTCTAAATCACAGCCAACATTCTCACTCATATCTATTTTCATTCCTTCAAGCATATGTTAACTAGTTCTTTCATCTTTTAATCTCAGTGTATATTAAAATGAATATAGCCATGACCAGTGAGTAATACACATCTGCCTTTTTAAATATTCTATACTTCACCACAAAATTAAAACTCTGTCATCATTTACTCGCCCTTATATTGTTCCAAAAAAATAGAGAATTCTGAGAAATGTCAATGGGCACCAATTTTGTTTTATTATAATGAGTGAAACCATTCTTCAAAATATCTTCTTTTTGTTACAACAAAAGAAAAAGAAAAAGTTATACGGGTTTGAAAGACCATGGACATTTTTCAGTAAATAAAAAATTTAATTTCAGTAAAAAACAGTACATTTTCATTTTGGGGTGAACTACCCCTTTAAACAGTCCCATTAAACTAATTATAATTAAATTATATGGTAAAATTAGGGCATGTCACAAAAGTGATGAGATGCATTTCAACTGGGTTGTTATCGTTAACTAAAACTAAAACTATCAAAACATTTCTGCTAATTGAAATAAAATATAAATATTGGTTGAAAAACTATATGACTATAAACTATAACGAAAATTAGAAATGTTGCCTTTGCAATAAACTGAAAAAAGTTTCTGTTGAAGCGCTAAAATTATTAACAGGAAATAACGAGATGCTGAGAACTTTCCTGAGAACCACCACATGTGGTTGTGTACAAGAAGAAGATATCAGGGTTTTGGAGAAGTGTCCGTTAGAAACTAAGCAATAAAATTTACTTAATTGCAAGAGTTGGCCACAAAATCAAAATAAAACATGAGAATGTGAGAGATGTGATACTTAATTGCAAGAGTTGGCCACAAAATCAAAATAAAACATGAGAATGTGAGAGAAAATGTGGAAGTAATGAATCACCAAAGACTATAAGTATCCTCATAGGCCTACCACATAATATCCTTCCATTTTACCAATACAAAATGCTTATGACAGAAAAAGATATTTACCTAAAAAGGAAAGAGTTTGGTTTACAGAAAAATGACAAGCATGAAATATAATAACAACACACCTTTTCCTGTAGACACCTCCTCCGTGTCCTTCGCTATAGCAGACAGTTAAGTTTAGCTACGACTAAACATAAACTATACATACAGTAGGCTACAACTATATTATATATTAAACAACATTACATTTATGTGTATTTTCACGCCCCTGAGTGTTTAACTAGGGTATATACTGCACATTAGTATAGTTGTGCACATTTCTGATTATGTTTTGATTTTAAACATTTCCCTTAAATATACTTGCCAATATTAAAGATCGTGGTTTCAACAGATGAAATGGTGTTAAATGACAGGTGCATGTTTTTGAGTTCTGTAATGACTCTCACTGAACATTGGAGGGTGCTGCTACATCATTAGAAAAATTATGGAATTTATTTTAAGTGCGTCTTTGCAGTCTAACCTATGTATCTGTATGTCTATATGCTATTTGTATATGGTATGTGCAATCTGGATTGCTTTAATATTAAATACAGTACTTTTACTTAGACACCCAGAAGTAAGTTTTGCCTAAATAATGTATTTTGTACACTTTGTGCTGGGCAGTGATAAAAGGGGGCTTGAAATCTCTTCATGTAGATAACTGAAGGCTAGTTATCTTGTTATCTCTTGTTATCTAGTTATCTTGTTTCGCATTAAAAACAGGGTATCCACAGCTACTGGAAATATGGACTAGTCAGCAGTAGGGCTGGATGACATGAAATTGCTGAGCACAGCATTACTCACCTTGGCTGTAATGGGGCCGGTTCTGCACCGTTCCATTTCAATACAAACAGATTCAACACCAATATTAGTAATACAATTTATAAGGACAATTTATAATGGTGACCATTAATAATTAATCTAAATCATCACATAATAGTCAGTCAGTGGTTTCCATTTATATTTTTATACATGACTGAAATGGTGGAGAGACAGATACTGAAAATATTGAATACAATAACAATAAAAAAAAAGTATAAGGTTATTTGAAGTGTGAACTGTCTAGCACAAAGCAGTAATTCTCCTATCAAGTCTGAAACATGAGAGACTGCAGACAACGTCCTAGATGTAAAAGAAGCATCCTCTAGTGACTCTGCACTTACAAAGTTCAATGACAGCTGCTACTTATATAATAAACAATTTACCTTATTAGTGTTGCAAAGCACTTCTCTGTGCTCCTCTATCTGAAATATCTCCTTATTTGGTAACCTTACAGTTGCCTTGTGTTTTCTTCCTTATTAGCGCTGAATGGTATCTGAAACAAAGTCACAAGCCTTACTCATCTAAAGATCTAACTTTTGAATTATGTATACATAATGATAACTCCATACATTACTTTCCTGCAGATTTCCTAACACAGATATCTAAATGAAGCCCTGTCTTTTTGCCTGCAAACAGAATGTCCCTTTATGGGGAGTCGGTCTCTCTTTAACTAAATGTTTATCTCGACTCTAAACTCATCATCTAAAGTATTAGGCTAAACCAAATGAGGGCCATATATTGAGTGTCCAGCAGTTCCTGCATTTTAATTGAACCCAATATATATATATATATATATATATAGTGATATACACAGTATACACATGTCACTTACAGAAGCTGAAGTCAGTGTTTTCTGTATGTCTGTGTGTATAAGATTTAGCCAATTTTGTTTTACTTCTATTCAGCAAGGACACATTAAAATTGATAAAAACTGACATAAAGACGAAATAGTGCCCTATTTAAAGTCTCTATGAGAAGTTTTTTGGCTTTTAGTATGAATATGTTAGCCTTACTGTTGTCTATAAGCTAGACCAAACCCAACGTTGAAAATGAAAATTAGGTTGATGTCAGAATCAAACGTCAGACTGACGTCAATCTCCAACGTTGGACCGATGTTGTATTGTGGTTGAAAATGAGAATCGGGTTGATATCAGAAACCAACATCAGTCGGGTTCTGACGTCAACCCAACTTTCATTTCCAACCAAAATCCAACGTCTGTCCGAAGTTGGATGTTGACATCAATCTGACGTCGGGTTCTGACATCAAACTGACTTTATTTTCCAACCAAAATGTAACCCCTGCAACCAAAATCATCCCCTGACTGACGTTACTACTTTCTACTCAAGGACCTTGACAGTTAACTGTTACTGTTACTATGACAAGTAGGCCTACATGTAACGTGTAACAGACACTGTGAAATAAAGTGTTATCTAAATGTTTCTTGAGCCTCAAATCTGATTATCAGAATGATTTCTGAAGATTCATGTGACACTGAAGACTGGAGAAATGGCTGCTGAAAATTCAGCTTTGCCATTACAGCAGTTTTAAATATATTTAAATAGAAAACAATAAAGCTATTTTAAATTGTAATATTATTTCACAATATTATTTTTTCTGTATTTTTGATTAAATAAATGCAGCCTTGGTGAGCATAAGAAAAACGTTAGTGTGTAGGTATGGGTGTGATATTATACAGGTGTGATATTTTTAACCTATTTGAAAAAAAGTATTTTTGCTTCCAGTTCATATAAGAGAGACATTTAGCAGGCATTTGAACTTATGAAGCTTGTGTGTTGCTCAACAGCATTATCTAAAACTAAGATTAATTGTCCACCATCGACACATTTCATGCTGTCACGCAGAAAATAGCACATGAATAAGACATCAGCAGATGATCAGAAGAATTAAAAGCTGCAGCCTAAGAATAGACATGCTTGCACGGTCTGTCATTGAATATCAGTTACTTTGTTTCCGTTTCACTATCACCATTACCTATCATTAAATTCAAATGTAATCCACGGAATCCTCACTTTGTCATTCCAGTCCGACGCATTCCCTTTTTGGCTACTGACTGCATAAAGTAGTCAGGGAAGCTCTTTAACACAGGTAGGGTGGGGCGGAGAAGAGTGGAAACAGCGTCAGCGCGGACCAATCAGCTGCTCCGATTGGCGTGAAACCTTTGCGCTGATTGGTTGACGAGCACTGACTCTTTTAAGCCGTGCGTTCGTTCGCACTCACCGGGCGCCTGGCTTTGGTTATCCACTGAAGGCGTCGGTAGTTGAGGAGGCGTTTAGGGATTTCGCTGCATGAGTGGGATAGATTCGGGAATAGACGTTTGGTTCGTGGTGCCCTTGGAAGAAATAACGGGGAAAAGCGCAGGACAGAGCGAACACGTGCCTTATTCTCAGTTGTGTTGAGGATATTTAGATTTCAGGATGCCAGTTTTCCATACCAAGACGATAGAGAGTATCCTGGAGCCGGTGGCTCAGCAGATATCTCACTTGGTTATAATGCACGAGGAGGGCGAAGTTGATGGGAAAGCGATTCCAGATCTCACCAGCCCAGTGGCGGCAGTGCAAGCGGCTGTCAGCAACCTCGTACGGGTGAGAGTCCTGTCATCCATACAGCATCTTGTGTTTTAGTTTATCTGCTGTTTTATTGTCTTTATCAACGCGCACTTCATTCCGTTAAAACGTCTCCCTCTATTAAAAAAATCATCCCATGGTAACCACAGTTTCTTCCTAAATACAATACCACAGTTATTGCTACTGGCCTACTGTAAATCTGAGATCTTCTCCACTTAGCCTACTGTAGTATAAAACTTTTTTTTTTTTTTTCATGACATTGGCTGGCTAACACCAAGTTTCCTGTGAAAATGTACTGCTTTGTTGTAGTTTTTGTTTGTGGTATTTTGGTGGAAATTATTGTTTACCTTGGTAATTTTGCCAAGGGTCGTGATGTGATGAATGTGGGTGTTGCATTAGGAATTGAAAATGCCTACGAGTGTAAACTGACCATGATGGGTTTGGTTTAAGAATCAAATCTGACTATTAGTTTGTGGCTAAAGGAGATAATGGTTGATGTAAACACATGGTCCTGATGGATCAGTGAGGAGAATCACAGCAGGTGTCAGGGAAGTGTTGGACAGTGTGAGTTTTCTGTTCTCCTCATTAACGGTAATTTAAAGTGCCTCTAAAAAAACTCTCAAAGGTTGTGTTTGTGTTTCAAAGGGCTGTATGCAAGTGTAGTTGAATGATAAGGTGACACCTTCAGCAAGAGCAGGGAGATATTGTAGTCAAAGACAGGCTGTAATCTTTCTTATGAATACTTGTGTCAAATTTAAATGTTCCCTAAATGCCTTATCCTGTATCAGTGTTTTAAACAAATAAACCGACTGGAAGCAATGAGTTTTGCATCATAAAGATTAACTGAGTGTGATATGGAGTCTTTATAGGTAGGCTGTATTCTTCCTTGTACAAGGAGTGCATCTGTTTAGAAAAGTACTTGAAGTTCCGGTGTTGTTTCCAGGAAACATCAAAAACAGAATCATTAATCTCAGAAACCTGTACCATTATTTTCCCAGTGTACCCACAGCAACCAGACAGAATCTTGCTGGTATGTTCTCCTTCCTTTTTGGTCTCAATAAGGGAGTCTCTACTTGAAGAAAGTTCTCAGTCTGTTATTGAAAAACATTCATTCATGTAGTATGTGCAATACTGAAAAGTTATGAAATCCTGTTCATAATTTACATAGTTTGATGTAATTTCTGGTTGTGTTCCATTCTACTCTCAGTCTCATCTACTCTGTAATGTGTTCTAACTGAAATATATTTGTTCTATTATATTCTATTGTGTTCTGTTCTCATTTGAAAATTGCTTCTTGTAACTTTTATGTGTAGTTAAATATTCTTTTAAATTCCATTCTGTTCTTTATTGTATTCTATTTTTTTTTAATGCTTTGTGTGTTTTTATTTTTAAATAACTCCATGCATTTGAAAACATTGGTTCTAGTAAGTTTCTACAGTGTGTAGTTAAATATTCTATTCTATTCTATTTAAAATTTCATATGTGCTCAGGATTATATGTGTTGTGAGTGGTTTAACGCAAGTTTTTTATTTTATTTTTAAGAATGCTGAAGTGCTTTCAGTATTACTCTGTTTCTTCTAGTTTATTTGGTAACTTACTCCCAGCTGTCATTGGGTAAAGTAATGCGAGAAGAATCCTCCTAATGTGTAAGTAAGTCACAAATAGGGAGTGAGCATTTTGTGCCGTAAATAAATAGGTCTTCTAGCCTGGGAAGTAAAACAGTCTCACAGTGCATGGACGGAGGTGGTGTTTCATTCCCAGGGAAAGTGACTCCCTGCTGGCTTGAGGAAGTCTAAAGTGTCAGCGTCTTCACTGGAGACACACCCAGAGCACCAGCACCTCTGTCATACGTACTGTAACACCTGTTTCTGCTGAAGTGTCCAAAACATCAGCCAAGCCTCGAAATCAAGGCTGAGTAAAGAGGCTTTTTATCTCTTCTCACTCTAAAGACTGGTCTGTATCTTGGAGACTGTTCTATGTTTAGATCGTCAACATTCTCTTGGTCACTTTGAGATTGTGGTAAGAGATTAGTTTGTCAACTAGGCTAATATGTATAATGGCCCTAATTGTGACAAATAAATAATTGAGCATGCAAATGTTTATTGTGATGCTAACGCAATTTAAATTACTCTCTCTAGTTCAAGCTTCCACAAAATATTAGATAGATATAATAGACACAGTCCAGAACCATATCCAGGACTATACAGTCTCTGTAACTTGGACTGATTTATGGTCATTGTCGGGTGTTGAAGGACTCTAATGCGGCCAGTAAGGAACAGCCAACTATATATACCTGGAAAACTATGAGTTAATTTAAGATTTTGTTTTAGGTAATTTATCTCTCTTCTCTCTGAATGCTTTTTTATGACTCTTAACGGAGAAGACAGCGGGGGTCTGGCTGGCCTGGAGGGGAGTCTCCATGTCTGTCTGTCTGTCTGTCTGTCTGTCTGTCTTTTCAGCCAAGTCTGTCACAGTGCTTTGGAAAAGAGCCATTGGCATACCGTCCATATGCAATATGTGCCATTTATGTCAGCCATGGCTAAGCTCTTAGATTCACTTAGGAGTCAGCTGTACGGTAGAACTGTATATGAAATGCTTCTGTTGTTATAACGTCACTTTTAACGACAAAATGTAGCGATTAAAGACATGACCTACAGTAGAAATTCAAAGCCAGACTCTAGGACTTCAGTGAAATGTTTTCATCCGTAGCCACCACTTGCGGGAAAACTCCCTTAGTGATACAATTATTGTGTGAGAGGAGGTGATGCCCTTTGAAACGTGTTAAACTGAAGTAAATCCCAGTCATTCATACAGAACTATCACAATGTGATGTAAGACCCACACTGATGACACAAGCATAAACTTGTTTGCAGTTTGCTGCTTCCCTCAGCTTCCATAATCCTGCAAGTACTTTAAACAGACATATTCCTTGAAGCAAGTCTCCATTGTGACTTCTCCAGAAAATAATTCCAGCCTTGAATAGAGAGAATATATTTTGAGTGGTGTGAATGTTTGCAGTATATTTCTCCAGACTGATTTCTATGAATTACAAAGTAGATGGGACTCTACACAGCTTTTTTATGCGGGGTGGGATGATTCTAACTAAATGGCATGACACTTAACATAAAATACAATAACAATAACAAACCTTTTAATTTTGATTCTGTTTGAAATTAATATTATGTATACTTTTCTCATAGTAAAAAAGCACAAAAGCCTGCACACAATGTACTATGCAATGTATAATGTAATGTAAATGTGATATACTGAAAAATGTGATTTTTGTACCCTTTTACAAGTTGACCAAATAGTTTTCTTCCTATTTTAAATTTCCATACATGTCATTTCGTTATAAAAAAGGGTTCATGATTGTTTTTCTGTTATTTCATGAAATTATTAGCCTATTAATCAGTTGTTTGAGTTTGTTATTATTAATTTTATTTGTGTGTGATTAGTCACACCTACGTATGTATTGGAAAAACCATCATATATATATTTATTACATCATATATATATATCGTGACGTACATATATCGTAAACTCGCCCAAAAAATGTAATCATAATAAATAATAAAAATAATTTATAAAATTATCTGTTGAGGTTGACCGATATCGGTATCGACCACTGGAAAGCCCATATGTTGAATAGAACATTTTATAAACGCACGCACTACCATTCAAAAGTTTGGTGTTGGTAAGATTTAAAAAAAATTAAGTCTCTTATGCTCTCCAAAGGTGTTTATTTGTTACAAACAATTGCTGGTTATAATTTTTGTGGAAGTAGTGATATATATATTTTTTCAGGATTCTAAATAGAAATGTAAAAAAATTTAAAATAAGTAATTTATTAGAAATAGTAATGTTAAAAAAGATTTCTGTCCCTAATTTCTGATCAATTTAATGCATTTTTGCTGAATAAAAGTAATCATTTCTTTTAAAAAATTTTAATGAAACAGACTCTGGAAGTCTTGGCTGAAGTTTTGTGGAAGTGGGAACTCGTGTGACATTCCGGTTGCACTTTATGTATGTTTTGGGAAACTGTGCTGTTGATCGTCCACAATGCACAAGTTCTCTAAGTCCGGCCTCTTCAGTCTTGTTCACTGAAATCATCTGAATTGTGTTTAATGATATTTGACAGTGGGCCGATAGACAGGAGCCGGAGCAGCTGCTGACCTGGGCTGCTCTCTCAGAATCCATTATCACAGCACTAATGCACCTGAGATCAAACAGCCTTTTTAGTGAAGCTACAACTGCTATAAGCACTCTGCATTAATTATGCATCAAAAGTACACAATCAATGTATCTCTGCCTCTTGAGTCTGTCTTTCTGTTACCCATAGAAAGTTCGACACCACGAAAACTGATAAATGTGCGGTTGAGGGGCCTTTTATAAAGTCAAACCTTTTATGGATCCACCAGCGTGTGTGCAGAGTTTCCCTTTAAAGGAGTTGTGAGTCTTTGAGGAGTTTGTGGGAATCAATGAGAGATACTTCTGAGTTTGAGCGTAAACATTCGCCAGATGACAGAATGCTGTGACAGAGCAGGAGCCTTGTTATATAAACAGCCATCATGGAGAGAGAATGCAGTCGCACCTGCTTTTCTTTGGCTGAGGGAAAGGCATCTTACTGGTGCCGTCACATTCTAAAACACACAAATGTGTGCAACCCTCACACACAAATGACCATTAGAGGAATGAGAATCATGTCAGATGTCAAATATCAGTTCAGTTTTTTATGAGCCGGTGTCATTGAACGGGTGGTTGCATTAACTGCCCTGTTACACATGTCGCTACGCTGTAAAAGAAAAATACATGTCAATTGATGGTAAATAGTTATTTTACTGGTGATGAAATAGAATGCCGCTGCAAAATTTAATGATCCATATCCATGAGCCACAGCTGATAAAAATAGACAGACAGTTTATAGTGTCACCTGCACAAAAACAGAACCATCAGGGGAAAGGCCCGTTCACACCAACGATAAATAATAATAACTATTTTAGCATCCACACTAATGGACGATAATGTTATGCCTATTCTAATTGAGCGGTTCAGTTATGCATAACTGCAACATAACTGCAGGACACACTTTATAATCATGTTTGACAGTTTAGTTATGAAAGTGTAAGAGATTTGAAATCATTGTCCTCACTTTATTTACTGCTTTATTGTCATCCTCTAAGTTTAGGTGCAGGTAGTAATAGCAAGGATACTTGATTTAGTATTGTTCTAATCTAAATACATATTTTGTGCAATTATCCCCTGTTCATTTGTTGCTTTAGAATCTTTGGTGCTTGCTTGTAAAGCCCAGAGAAAGGTGGCAGTGGGCTCTTATTTGCCACCGTTGCTTTTTGCCCTTTGCCCCTCAGATGGCTTAATAGACCAGGACTGAGCTAAGAATAACCATGGAGAATGTTGTTGAAGGTCCAGTATCTCAAGAGAAGTGTAAGGTGGAGGCCCCACTGAGAAGAGCGTTTCAATATATCATGTGCCAATAGACACTAATAAGCCTCAGATACACTGGAAATAATGGGTGCAAGAGTTTGACCCACTGACCACATGACAATTTGACTGGTGGAAGGGTACTTCATGTTTATCCGGAAATACTTCATTGTTATTCAGTACATCTACCAAACAGGCATAAACTCAGTCTGCTCGAAGCAGGTGCACAGGACTGATGTTTGTGACTGTGTGTGCAAATTTCTGTTCCCGCTTTAGCCCAGCAGTTAACCCAGTTAACCCAGACTTATTTATGGGTCCCCTTCACCCAATTAGGGCCCAGTAAAAAAATTGTACTGCACTACAAAAGCACCATCCTCCATACACAACAAGATGCGATCAATGGTCCTTAGCAGGTCATCGGCTATGAATCAATACACTCTATTATTTACTAGTGAAGACTGTTAAATACTAGTTAAATCTGTTAGACCTGTTTCTCATCTCATTATGTAATTTCTTTATATATATATATATATATATATATATATATATATATATGCCTATATATATATATATATATATATATATATGCCACCATTGCTTTTATATATATATATATAAACATATACAAATTTCAACTCATGATAGTGACTAGAGCTTGATGGAAGGTTGAAAGTCCTCTTTAAATACGTTTCAGAGATGGAGGACAGACGAATTAATGTGACTGCCTTGGTGTAATTACATCATTGGAAAAAAGAGCAGGCGGGAAGTGGCCATGTGCTGTGCGGAGATAACAAACATCTCTCTGTTACGCTGCTCTCTCTGCATTAGTGGACTCTATAGAAGGACACTGTAATGTCATTGCTTATGTCCAGTGAAAAGCCAAATAAACCACAATGATGTGAGCATGTGTGTGGTCTGATATCTTGTCACCTCAGGATTATGATTAAAAAATCAAAGAGTGGTTTTGTGTGATGTAAGAGAGAATTAGGGGCTGTATTTTTGGCTGATAGGGTTGGATGTTTAGGCAAAAATATCAAAGTGTTTTTGAATGATGCAAATAAATCAATGACTTGAATCAATCTTTGAAACAGACAGTTATAACTTATTTATCGACATGAATTGAATAGAAAAGAGTTTAATAACATGGCCTTAAAGGGATAGCTCAAACAAAAATGAAAATTAGTTTCTTTCTTCGATTGAACAAAAAAGAAGATATTATGAAGAATGTTGGTTGATGGGAAGCCATTGACTTCCATAGTACCCCCCTCCTACCTTTTTCCTATTTCATTGTATTTTATGTTGTTTTGTTTTTACTTTGTTGTGTGTGTGTTTTAGTTTTGTTTCATTTTAGTTATTTTGTATCATTTCCAGATCAGCTGAACTTGGTTTATTGTCCATCCCTCGTTTCCGGTTGTCTACAGTAGGTGGAAGGTCATTTAGTGTTAATGCTCCAAAATTATAGAATTCACTACCTCTTACACTTCGAAATATCTCATCTGTGGCTACATTCAAGACCCAGTTAAAAACATATCTATTTAACATGTATTTTGTATAATGTGACTGTATGTATTCTATGTGACTGTAATGTGTGTGTGTGTGGGTGTGTAAATGTTTGTAATTTACAATGTAAAGCGACCTTGAGCTACGGAAAGGTGCTATAGAAATAAAACTTCTACTTCTTCATTTAATTTTCAGTGGGTTCATTCAGGAAATAATCAATAAATGGGTGTGGTAATGGCAGATGATCAGCAAGGGTTGTGTATTGTTGTTGTTTTAGATTGGACAGTTGGAAGTACTGGCAGCATTCCAGACAGCGAGCAGCAGATCAGCCTCAGGGCTCATTCAAAACACATAGGCCCTTATTGTGTCCAGATACTCCAAGCGACCCCATTCACAAGCTGTGTCAATCTGGTGTGCCTGAGGGCTAAAGCTTTTCCCTGTGTGAATAACTTTGTTACAGCTGGTGTCAGAAAAATAAAAATGCATGTAAATGGCCTCATCATTATGCATCTTGTAAACAAGCTTGTTTTACATGTGTTCTTAGGTGGGGAAGGAGACGGTTCAGACCACAGAAGACAAGGTTATGAAGAGAGACATGCCTTCGGCCTTCATTAAGTAAGACCTGTGCTTCCTGTCTCTCTCCAGGTGCTCATCATTTGAACATACATAAACTAATCACACTGAACCCAGACACACTCATTGAACAGCATTAATAAGGCATGTGCCTTTCTTTATCTTGTCAAAAGAAGTTTTAAGTGATTAAACATAAGATAGGATTGTCTAAACATCCGAAGCTTTTTGTTTATCCTTATTTTACACAATATGAGATTCCTATAAAGCCTAATGTCAGAGTACATGAGGTCTTTGGAAGTCTTGATACTGAAGAAAGCTCCACAATGTGATGTGGAGGTTAAATAAGGTCCGTTTGCGTGCCGTCAGGGGCTGAGTCATACCCTCACTGCTAAAGATTTGGGGCGTTTTCCAGCGATCTTACAATGCGTTATTGATAAGTCTACGTAAAAACTATATGACTGCTCTCCCTAGTGTCTCCCCGGGTGTGTGAAGTGGTGTCTTGGTAGCTGATATAGATGGAGCAGTAAGTGTTGAATCTATTTGATACTGATGCACTGTCTGTTTGTGTCTGTCTTTCACAATCTTTTTCCTCGCTCTCTCGGTCTCAGTCAGAAAGTCACAGAAAATACAAAGAGGTGCTTGTTCCTTTGCTTCCCACACCTTAAAGGGGTAATAGGATGCCCATTTTCCACAAGTTGGTATGATTCTTTAGGGTGTTCATGTAAAGTTTGTAATATACTTTGGTTAAAATTCCTCAATGGTTGTGTAAAGCAATACCCTTTTTACCTCCTCAAAAACAGCTTTGTTCACAGTGACCTGTTTTGGTGCATGTCTCTTTAAATGATAATGATCAACTTCCACTGGAATCTTCCATGGGGGGTGTCGAATGGCTGAGGGCAGAAATACGGGACAGTCCGTCTGTAACGAGTCGGGAGACTGAGTAGAATCCATTTGCAGCTTTAATGAAGAAACGTCAAACAGGCAGGGGGTCAGAGAACAGCAAAACAGGGTATTCAGAGAGCAGGCACAGAGAGTAGTCAGGGAACAGGCAGAAGATCAGGGCAGGCAGCAATAAACAATAATCCAGGGTAATCCAAGTCAAGACAGGCAGCAAACAGGCAGTAGTGAGATAACAATCTGTGGTCAGTAAATAGATCAGCAAGATAGGACAAACGCTCAGTGATTACAGGCCGGGGCAATGCAATACTTCGCACTGAACTTCTGTTTGTGTGTGGCTTATATGGAGAGTCTGAATGAGGTGCAGGTGTGTGCGTAATCAGTCCCAGGTATGAGGCATTATGGGGCATTATTTGAGTTCCAGAGTAATCTAGTAT
Organism: Gila orcuttii; assembly: GCA_026230005.1. Classification (NCBI taxonomy): domain Eukaryota; kingdom Metazoa; phylum Chordata; class Actinopteri; order Cypriniformes; family Leuciscidae; genus Gila; species Gila orcuttii. The sequence continues at coordinate 16,164,514 of JAPDVR010000019.1, read as the reverse complement.
TCAGGTAAGGGCTCCCTCTGGTGGTGAAGAGGAGGCGGTGCGGAAGCCCGCTCTGTAACAGAGCCCCCCTCCTGCGAGCAGCTCCTGAGGCGAGAAGGCAGACGACGCCGGGGTCTTCCACGGGGTCTAGGGGCCGGTTTTTCCGGGTATGTTTGATGAAACTCTTCAGTGAGTGATGGGTCCAGGATATCTCCGGCATTGACCCAAGATTGTTACTCCGGACCGCACCCCTCCCAGTCCACCAGGTATTGGAGGACGTTACCCCGGCGTCTGGAGTCCAGCACTTTGTGCACCCGATACGCCTCCTCGCCGTCAATCAGGATGGGTGAGGGGTCTGGAGCTGTAGCTTCCACTTCCGACGCTCCTCTCGGCCCACCGGCAGGTTTCAACAGAGATACATGGAATGTGGGAGAGATGCGGTAGTCAGCAGGCAAATCCAAACGAAAAGATACAGGGGAAACTTGTTTTAATATCTGAAATGGTCCAACATACCTGGGGCTGAGTTTGCGGCAGGGAAGTCGAAGTCTTAGATCTCTTGTGGAGAGCCACACCCACTGACCAGCGTTGTATTTCGGAGCAGGGCGCCGATGACGATTGGCCTGTTGTTCTTGTCGTCTGACTGCATGAAGGAGATGAATATGAGCCTGATCCCAGATCGCTTCGCTCTTGCGTAGCCACTCTGTGACAGATGGTAGTTCTGTAGGCTCCCCTGACCAAGGGAACAATGGAGGTTGAAAGCCCAAGATGCATTTGAAAGGCGTAATACCTGTGGCAGGTTTGATCAGTGAGTTTTGTGCGTATTCGGCCCAGAATAGATACCGACTCCATTCGGTTTGTTCCTTCTGGCAGTAGGATCTTAGGAAACGTGTGACATCCTGGTTCAGACGTTCTGTTTGTCCGTTAGATTGTGGATGGTACCCTGAAGTCAAACTGATGTTGATATTCAGATTTTTGAAGAATGCAGTCCAAATGGATGTGAATTGGGGAACCCGGGCGGACACAATGTCCTCAGATAACCCATACAAACGGAACACTTGATTGCACAGAATCTCGGCTGTTTCTAGCGCCGTGGGGAGTTTGGCTAATGGTATGAGACGGCAGGCTTTGGAGAATCGGTCAATGATGGTGAGTATGGTAGTGTGTCCTTGCGATATAGGTAGGTCTGTGATGAAGTCATTTGCAATATGGGACCAGGGGCGGCGTGGTGTAGGGAGTGGTGTTAACAGTCCAGCGGGTAATTGTCTGGGTGATTTGGACGTATTACAGCTGACACAGTTCCTTACATGTCTAGTGGTGTCGATCCGTAGCGCCGGCCACCAGAAGCGATTCTGCAAGAGGTGAATGGTAGCCGTGATTCCTGGATGGCCTGAACTGGGGTTGGAGTGCACATGATCAAGGAGCCGGGGCCGGAGCAGTTCTGGAACAAACAATAAGTTCTCCGGACATTCAGAAGGGGGTCTCACCTGACTGTTAGCCTGTTGAATTTCCGTGACCATATCCCACTGTACTGGAGCTACCAGTAGGTTTGTCTGAATTATGTTCTCGGGAGTGTGATTCTGAATTTTGCTTTCTGTTTGACGTGATAGAGCATCTGCTTTGACATTCTTGGTTCCTGGTCGATAGGTGACGGTGAATTGGAATCTAGTAAAGAATAATGCCCATCTGGCCTGTCGTGGATTTAGACGTTTGGCTGACCGTAGGTATTCCAGGTTTTTGATCGGTGAGTACGACAAAAGGCTGGCTTGCTCCTTCCAGCCAGTGTCGCCATTCTTCTAGTGCTAATTTCATAGCGAGCAGTTCTCTGTTTCCCACGTCGTAATTTTGTTCTGCTGGCGTAAGTTTGCGGGAGAAGAAGGCGCACGGGTACATTTTCCCTGGATTACCTTGTCGTTGTGATAGTACTGCCCCTGTGTTAGAAGCGTCTACCTCCACAATGAATTGGCGTTCAGGGTCTGGGTGATGGAGGATGGGTGCGGACGTGAATCGGGACTTGAGTTCCTTGAAAGCCTGTTCCGCTTCCTCTGTCCATTTTAACCTAGTCGAATGACGTTTGGTCACCGTGGTTAATGGAGCTGCGATGATGCTGAAATTTCTAATGAATCTTCTGTAGAAGTTGGCGAACCCCAGGAAACGTTGTAATTCTTTGAGGGTTTGAGGTAGCGGCCAGTCCAGAACTCCCTTTACCTTCCTTTCGTCCATAGCGACCCCTTCGTGACCGATAATGTAACCCAAGAAGGATGTACTTGTCTGCTGGAATTCGCATTTCTCAGCTTTGGCGTAGAGTTGATGTTGTATGAGTCGCTCAAGGACCAGCCTGACCTGCTGAATGTGTTCCTCCATGGAATTGGAATAAATTAGAATGTCGTCAATGTAGACGATCACCCATTTGTCCAGCATGTCTCGGAAAATGTCATTCATAAAGGATTGAAACACGGATGGACTGTTGGATAAACCGAAAGGCATGACCAAATATTCATAGTGCCCACTAGTGGTGGAAAATGCTGTCTTCCACTCGTCCCCCTCACGAATACGGATCAGATTATAGGCGTTGCTTAAGTCCAGCTTAGTGAAATACTGGGCCTTGCGGAGTTGTTCGAGTGCCGCAGGCACAAGTGGTAGAGGGTAGCGGAACTTGACTGTGAAATCATTTAATGCTCGGTAGTCAATGCAGGGTCGTAGACCACCGTCCTTTTTCTTGACAAAAAAAAATCCAGCGGCAGCAGGGGAAGTTGAAGGTCTGATGAAACCTTTGGATAGTTCCTCCTGGATGTAGTTTTTCATGGCTTCGGTTTCAGGTTGAGATAAAGGGAATATCCGTCCATGAGACGGAGAAGTATCTGGGAGGAGGTCTATGGCAGAGTCAGTAGGGCGATGTTCGGGGAGCTGGGATGCCCTCTTTCTGCTAAAGGCTTCGAGGAGGTCTGTGTATAGCGTGGGTAGGTTAGTCTCTTCATGAGAGGAGGATTCAGGCTCTGTACTTTGCAAAGGAATGTGATTCACCCTCTGTACTTGGTGACTAGAACTGATTGGATTCGAGGGCTCACTTTTCCTCTCTTGAGGCGGAATGCGAGTCACAGGAGTCAAGCAGCGGTTCTGGCATAAAGAATCCCAACGTATGATTTGACCCTCCTTCCAGGAAATATGTGGGTAATGAGTGTATAACCAGGGGTGTCCCAATATAATGGGATGGTGGGGTGATTGAATGACATAAAAACTGATGACCTCTGTGTGCAATGGGCCAACGTGAAGTTTAATCTCCTCAGTGGTGTCCTGAATCCTTCCCTCTCCGAGGGGTCGGCCGTCTAACGCCTCCACTGCCAAGGAGGAAAGACAAGGTGTTAGATTGAGCCTGCATTGTTCAGCAAATGTACGGGATATAAAGTTCCCAGCAGCTCCGGAGTCAATGATAGCCGTGGTTCTGAACTTCTTTCCTCTTATCGTGATAATTACTGACAATTTGAAACTAGATGGATTTATGGGAATTTTAATGCGTGGACTCACCGAACGGGGCCTGGCAGATGGACGAGTTGGGCATGCAAATTTCATGTGTCCTGCTTGACCACAATACATGCACAATCTGTGTTGTCTACGGCGCTCTCTTTCTTCTGGTGTGATGTGAGAAAACCCAATCTGCATGGGTTCATGTTCAGTGGGCGTTTCGTGATGATATGGCTGTAGAGGTCGAACTGATCGTCGTGAGCGAATAAGATTATCCACTTGATTGGCTAGATCGATGTATTCCGTCATAGTTCTCCCTTCATCATGGCAGGCTAATTCAGACTGGAGTTCCATAGTGAGACCTTTGCGAAAGAGAGTTTTCAAAGTGCTTTCGACCCAGTCAGTTTGTGCAGCGAGCGTGCAGAAAGTTAGGGCATATTCGGCTGCAGTTTTACTCCCTTGAGTGAGAGATAACAGTTGTTCCCCGGCGTCTCCGCTCTCAGTAGAATGATCGAAAACATGACGGAATTGTTGCAAAAATTCATTAAATGTAGAGAAGGAAGATCCATCAGTTCTCCAGACAGCCGTAGCCCATTCTAGCGCTCGTCCTGTGAGCAGTGAACAAACGAACGCAATCCGGCTTGCGTTGGTGGTGTATAATGATGGTTGCTGTTCCACAAAGAGAGTACATTGAAGCAGAAATCCTTTGCATTTCGTGGGGTTTCCATCAAATTTCTCGGGGAAAGCCAGCCGTGGATTTACTGAGGAAATGGCGGCCGGTGGAGGACTTCCTGAGGGAGGACTGGCAGGTACAACGGGAGGATTAGCGATTGCAGTTTGTAGGTCTTGCAGACCTTGAACCAGTTTTGCGGTGAGTGAAGTCAAATTACTAAGTTGTTGGTGATGTAGATCCAGACGAGATGCTTGAGAGGTGAGTTCGGTGGATATCTGCTGAACAGCTGCTGGATTCGTTGTTGGCGAAGTATTCTGTAACGAGTCGGGAGACTGAGTAGAATCCATTTGCAGCTTTAATGAAGAAACGTCAAACAGGCAGGGGGTCAGAGAACAGCAAAACAGGGTATTCAGAGAGCAGGCACAGAGAGTAGTCAGGGAACAGGCAGAAGATCAGGGCAGGCAGCAATAAACAATAATCCAGGGTAATCCAAGTCAAGACAGGCAGCAAACAGGCAGTAGTGAGATAACAATCCGTGGTCAGTAAATAGATCAGCAAGATAGGACAAACGCTCAGTGATTACAGGCCGGGGCAATGCAATACTTCGCACTGAACTTCTGTTTGTGTGTGGCTTATATGGAGAGTCTGAATGAGGTGCAGGTGTGTGCGTAATCAGTCCCAGGTATGAGGCATTATGGGGATTTGAGTTCCAGAGTAATCTAGTATTCAGGTGAAGGCTCCCTCTGGTGGTGAAGAGGAGGCGGTGCGGAAGCCCGCTCTGTAACACCGTCAGTGGTCGTGGGCGGAGCATGAGCATTATGACATCATAGTGCTCAGAAAATCCAAACGGCCTGATTATTGAGAGTGTTTTAGACTTTTTGAGGATTAAAAAAAGAAGTGAATGGATTTTTTTCATTGTATGGTGGTTGTGTCAACACTGCAAAGACACATTTATATGCAAACACCATATAAAAGTGAATTTAGCATCCGATGACCCCTTTAAGGGGGTAAAACTGCAAATTTAGGATTTTTGTTTTTGTCTTCTTTGATAAGGAAAGTGGAGAGTAGACTAGAAATGAGAGAAGAGGAGGTAACTGGATCAAGACATTTACATGTTATATATCAATTGTAATCATATATCATTTTTATGTATATTAAAATCCTATAAAATCTAAAATATGATATATAGTAATGTGATTCAGGATGAGGAAGAAAGTGGACTGGGTTGGCTTTACTGAGGCTTGTGCTGTATTCAATTTCAAATGGTCAAACCAAAAGTCACGCTCACAGTGCTTCAATAAACTCAGTCCAAATACACAATCAATGATGCAGCTCTTCAGAGCATTCAGCGAACACACAGGCATGAGTCCTCAGTCCATCTCTCTCTGATCAGCTCCCTGTTTCTCAGGCTTATATCCGGTCACTCCACGCCAATTACTGCAACAAGACTCAGGTGCTTGTCATTTCTCACTTGACCTACTTATTCATCGCTCGTCTCCCGACTCTCTCTCCCGCTGCAGACCTCGCTGAACCACTCTCCCCTCGCCACATACCCCCACTGCCCGACTCAGGCCGGGGAGCCATCCGGCCTGCAGATACCCCCCTCCCCCCATTCCTGGAAAGGAAGTCAGCCACAGCCATTTGCGCCCCTGTGATTGTGAACCACCTTGAACAACTGGACCTGATCTGGTGCTTCCTTTTTAGTGAGGTCAGTCAGCGGGCTGGTGAGGTCAGAATAATTAGGCACAAACCTTCTGTAATATCCCTCCAGCCCAAGGAACTGCCTCACCTTCTTTTTGGTCTTGGGTTTTGGGCTGGTTGCAACTGCTGCCGTCTTAATAATTTGGGGACGCAGCTGTCTGTGACCCAAATGGAAGCCCAGAGACCTGACCTCCACACACTTCTTCAGGTTGGCCGTCAGTCCGGCCACTCTCTGCACTCTCAGGACCGCACGCAGATGCTCAATATGACACTGCCAGTCATTACTATAGATGATAATGTCATCTTGATTGACAGCGGCATGTGCAGCATGCAGCCGGAGAATCCTGTCCATGAGACGCTGAAAAGTGTCCGGTGCCCCGAACAACCTAAAAGGAAGCGTAACAAATTGGTGCAATTCAAATGGCATTGTGAAGGCTGTTTTTTCTTTGGATATAGGCGATAAGGGGATCTGCCAAATCCTTTAGTTAAATCCAGTGTTGAATAAAATCGAGCTGTACCAAGCCGATCAAGCAATTCGTCATATGCGTTGAATTTCGACACCGCATTCATCATGCGATAATCCACATAGAATCGCACAGAGCCATCCGTTTTAGACACTAAAACTATCGGGCTCGCCCAATTGCTGTGGGATTCTTCTGTTACCCCCATGTAAACACCGTGATCAGTGAGAATCTCTTTCGGGATTTTGCTCTTGTGCAGAAATGCTGTGAAGCGCCACTACCTCTGTGCATCGCGTTGCATAGTCTACCAGGACTAATGCAAAGCGATGCTCACGTTTGGATCGTTCTAATGGCCCGATGAGGTCCATACCAATTCTAATGGCCCAACGAGGTCCAAGTGGTGGAATCTCCTGTTCCACCACATCCCAAAGGTGCTATATTGGATTGAGATCTGGTAACTCTGGAGGCCATTAGAGTACAGTGAACTCGTTGTCATGCTGAAAAAACAGTTTGAGATTATTTGAGCTTTGTGATGTGGATCGTTATCCTGCTGCAAGTAGCCATCAGAAAATGGGTACACTGTGGTCATAAAGGGATAGACATGGTCATAAACAATTCTCAGGTAGGCTGTGGCGTTTAAACGATGCTCAATTGGTATTAAGGGGCCCAAAGTGTGCCAATAAAATATCCCCCACACCATTACACCACCAGGAGCAGCAGCAGTAGTCTGAACCTTATACAAGTCAGGATAGATCCATGCCTTGTTGTTTACGTCAAATTCTAACCCTACCATCTGAATGTTTCAGCAGAAATCAAGACTCATCAGACCAGGCAACATTTTTCCAATCTTCTATTGTCCAATTGGATGAGCCCATTCAAATTTTAGCCTCTGTTTCCTGTTGACAGGAGTGGCACCAACAGACTGATGAAAATGCGGGACATTTTCTCAATTTGTGATGTGCGGGACAAGGGGTGAAAATGCTGTGCAGTACAACGCAAAGTGGGACGGGTGGTCACCCTAACCCGGTGTGGTCTTGAACAAAGCCCGTCTGTGAGTGGAGTTGACAGGTCCATATGGACCCTGCATGGCTTCTTTCTGCTCACTTAACGGCCTCCAAAGCGGCATCGTTTTTTAGAAGATTGTCCAAATAAAAGGCTAACCGGAATGACAAACTGTGATATGGTCATTACAGTAATCAGGTCAAAATTTAGTTGGAGAAACAGAAGGAGATTAAATTGAGAGGAAATGCTTACAGTTATTAGTTGTGTTTGGTAAGACAAGAATCACTATTTTCATTGCTCATAGCTCAAGGCTTGAGCTTGTTTCTTCCGCACCATTTGTGCTTCAGCCATGAATGATAACTCTTACTTTTACCTTTCAAAGTGATCAGACTTGATCAGGCCTTGCAGATGATAAAGCAGGGGTATCAGTATGAATCTGTATCTTTTTGAAATGGCTGGGCAGACGGGCTCAGTTAAAGACCGTAAAAGCCTTACCTGACACATTTGGCACCATAAACACAAGCTGGCACAGGGCTCATCAATCAGCACACATGTGGCTGGTGACAAGAAATGTGAACCTCTCTACATATAGGCTCTGTTGTAAGCACTGACAACCGAGTGGTGCCTCATACAGGGAGGTGTCTGCGTACGTCTGGGTCTCCACCGCAGAATAATGATGAAGAAAGGCCTCCTCCTGAACACGTCATCATCCTGCTCTCGTGGGCCATTGGGCGACTGGGATGTGCTTTTAATTTCTATTAATGGAGTGTTATCCAGTCTGGGAGAAGATCTTACACTGCTTGCTGGAAAGCTTTGGAATTGTTTACTGCCTTCAGTTCTGTTTGAATAATCTTGATTTGTGATTTAGTGGTCCACTAATTTAATTGCAATTAAGTCAGTTAGTAATGCCACCTCTTCGTTGAATCAAATGCATAGTTTTTCTTTTTGCACTTAATATTTAATTTATTTAGCATTGATGAGATTTGTTAGACCCTGGTATTCATACGGTATGATTTAAAAAAATATGTTTATATTTTATTTTTTTGGAGCCTGTATAAAAAGCCAACTAGTACAAATGAATATACTCAGTCATTATGTTTCTTGTTTCTCAGGGTGGAGAATGCCTGTGCGAAGCTTGTGGAAGCAGCTCAGATGCTGAGGACAGACCCGTACTCTGTCCCGGCCCGTGATTACCTCATCGATGGCTCGCGGGGCATCCTCTCTGGCACTTCAGATCTGCTTTTGACCTTTGACGAGGCAGAGGTACGAATGGGAATGAGGGCTATCTTAATGATGAAATTTTAGCTGATGATTGATTTTCCTAAAAATAATTGAGATGAATGATTTAATTGCCTTTAAGTTTTGTTCATGTCACTTACATCCTATAAACACATACACTACCATTCAAAAGTGTGAGGTCAGTATTCAGCAAAGATGCATTATACTAGATGTATCATGGTTTCCACAAAAATATTAAGCAGCACAACTTTTTTTTAAATTGATAATTGTAACGATAATAAATGTTTCTTGATCTATAAATCAACATTTTTGAATGATTTCTAAAGGATCATAATAATTCAGCTTTGCCATCACCGGAAATAGAAAATAAATAGAAAATAGATTTTTGAAAATCATAGTACGATTTCCCAATATTATAGTTTTTTCTGTGTTTTTGATCAAATAAATGCAGCCTTGGTGAGCATTATACACTTTTGATCAACAACTTTTTATAGGCATTGTACACACCTGAAGAAGTCATTGACTGACATTTAAACTTTCTAATCACACAATTAAAAGGTATTATTGCTTTTATGGCTTTGTGAATAAATACTGCACAATGGTAGAATAATGACATAATATTTTAAATAAATCTTAAAAATTAAGTGTTTTAAATAGAGCTGCTTGATTCTAGCTAAAACAATTTTTTAAACAGAGATCACGATTCTCCCACGATTCCGAACAGACAACTACACAAAATAACTTGTAATTTACTAGAGATTCTGACAAAAGGTTTATTGCTGCAGTCTATTTAAAATGTTTAATTAATCTGAATGAATTATTTTTATAAGTGGTTTAAAATAAATGAATGATTAAATGACTCTCTCATAAATACTTCACTTCATTACTGGGTGTATCAGCGTTTGAATGAGTGATTCAATGACAAATGACAAATATATATTTGTAATTGTATTAAATTGTTGCATAACGATGTAATTGATACAATCGTTATTTGAAGCGCCAAGTTACTTACAAGTTACTTTCGCTGCCATAGACATAAGTGTTTATATCTCAACTATAAACTTTTATTCAAGTACTTCTGATAATTTAAATATTTTTAACACAGAAATAACAAAACTGGGGTGCATTTCCCAAAGCCAACTATGGTCGCAAGTTCTGTCGTTACCAATAGAGTTCAATGCTAATTGCGATCATAGTTGGCCAATGATGCGTTAGGGGAACGCACCCCTGTGTGGTTGTGAAGCTGTTTCATATCAATACTGTACTCTATGGCTCAGCGGCAGCGTGAACACCGATTTGAAGCTTCCGGTGTGATTTTGTCAAATGACACAGGCAAGTCGTTGTCATTTAGGAATGAGATTGAGTGTGTTTTATTTGAGATTGCAATCTTTTTACAATTAATTGTTCAGTTTTAAATATTTCTCTCTTTTGATTTATAGATTCAGAGAGAATTTGAACTTAAAATTGTGTTATTTGTGATTGTAAAGTGCACAATGAGAGGAGATATTACACCTTTTTTCTGGGAAATAATTTATTTTTAAAAAATATTTTAACAGACAGCAATATTTTTATCTTCAAGCAATTTACTTGTCAAAAGTGATTTCATGTACTGTTGATTTATTTGATTTTTTGGATGTGATTATTGCATGTGTGCTGTGAATCCTCAGTAGATCTGGGAAAGACCATGTGTAAAATGCATGTAGTTTATTTATTCTTTTCTTTTTAAAATCTGATTGAAGATTGGATTCGTAAAATATTTTCTTTCTGCCGAATAATCAGTTCAGGGCACATCCTGAATTTGAATTCTTTGGATCATCTATACAAAAAAAAAAAAGCTTTTCTTCTGGCCTAACAACATTAAATACACAGTCCCTTGTCATGCGGAGTACCTTGTGGTCCTAATGTGCCGTGCTCCATATATCCAGCCTCCCGTGTGGGCGCAGCACATGATCTGAGTGAGCCGCCTTGCACAGTGTGTCTTCTATCAGTGCAAGCTACTTTTGAAGTTTCTACTTCTGCTTGTCACAAGATTTCTCATCACAAGACAAGACGCAAAACCCAGCAGCACAGAGTAAATAGACTCATATTATGTATTCGAAACCAAAAATGCTCCCTAAATCCATCTAGTGCCAGTAATTGCTGTACTATTAAAAAATGATTAGAAATACCCAATATTTGTAATGAAATTAAACATTTCTAAGAGAGCTCAGATTGTGTGATGTGGTGTGTATGTACATCCACTGGCAAGAAGATATTAGATCATTGGTTTGTGGTGAAGGCTAACTCTGAGCTCTATTAATAGTGCTGCTATCATCTTTCTCAAGGAGCTGTGTTGTTCATGGGGCATTGAGTAAGCTTGATGTTTTGGTACTATGCTGTATCAAAATAAAACATTAGTTCTCAATACTAGAGCATGGTGGTAGCAACGTAAAGGTCATGGGCTTGATTCCCAGGAAATAAATAAATGTATAAAATGTATAGCTTGAGCGCACTGTAAGTTTCTTTGGATAAAAGCTTTTGCCAAATGCATTCATGTAAATAAATGTCTTTTTCTTTTGTATCATTGGTATTTTATGTCTTTTTTAGGTGCGTAAAATTATCCGCGTGTGTAAGGGCATCCTGGAGTATCTGGCTGTCGCAGAGGTTGTGGAAACCATGGAGGACTTGATCACTTACACTAAAAACCTGGGACCAGGTACTTCTGTTTAATGCTTTTATGTATTTGTTACTTCCTTTTTGAAGAGTTTTATAATTTGATTTTAATTTAGAGTTGACGCTGTTGACATGTTGGCTCATGCAAGTGGACAGTTGGCAGTGATTATTTGCATGAATCGGATTCATTGTTATTATTGTTGAATGATTATTTTATTAAGATTTTTTTGTTACTTTTTAAGATAATACTCTTTAAATGAGGGTATGAATATGACCATGAAAAACTGTTATTTGTTATATATGTCCTATTCAACTGTTTTCATTAGGTGGTATTGTTTTGGAGGGACGAACTTCTATTTATGTGAGGCATTTTCAGTTTCTAGTAACCTTTTTTTCTTGCTTCTATTTGTGCATAATGTATAGCATGAACTATTGAAAAACTGTTGTTGTTTTTTTTTTAAAGAAATTAATACTTTTAATCAGCAAGAATACATTAAATTGATCAGGAGTGACACTAAAGACATTTACTGTCTTTAGTAATAAATTAGTTAACAATGTATACAAATAGAAAACAGTTATTTTAAATTGTAATAATATTATCACAAAATTACTATTTTAATCAAATAAATGGAGCCTTGGTGAGTATAAGAGATTTCTTTCAAAACATCAATAAATCTTACAGACTTTTGAATGGTAGAGTAAAATTTTTAGATTTTATTTGTATGTATATATATATACACTGATATTGGACATAATTTAATAGCACTGTTATTCTTCCGTCTTTAGGTAATCCCAAATTTAACATCCATTTTTGGATTACAAATATATGGAGAATAATTGCTAGCTGGACAGTTCCTCAGTCCTTCATGTTTCTTGCACAGCTGTTTAATATTTATATATTTTTTTAGGCATGACGAAAATGGCAAAGATGATTGACGAACGGCAACAGGAGCTGACACACCAGGAGCACCGTGTGATGCTGGTCACCTCCATGAACACAGTGAAGGAACTGCTGCCCGTGCTCATATCTGGTGAGAGACCAGCGAACCGCTGTGTGTGTGTGTGTGTGTGCTGCGTGTCATCTCTGTGTGCCAGCCGTTGATATGGCAACACTGATAATTGGAGCCATTTAACCGCCTTAGTGGGAGGGATAGATTTTTCCCTTCATCCAGTTGGATTTCTGCAGTTGGCTCAGCAATAAATAGCCGGGTTCATGGCGGCTCATCTGTACACGCAGAAAGGCTTTTAACATTGATGTTTGCAAATATGTTTACTCATATGGAGATAATTAGTTGCCTGATTTTTGGATACATCAGATATAAACTGCACTCTAATATTGATCTGTAAAGTAGTTTTAGATAGCTCATGAAAGGGAGTACTAACAAAATTGTTTTTTGATACCCATTAGCAATTAAAATCTTTGTGACAACCAAGTGCACTAAGAGTCACGGTGTGGAGGAGGCCTTGAAGAACAGAAACTACACATTTGAAAAGATGAGCGCTGAGATCAACGAGATTATCAGAGTGCTGCAACTCACTTCTTGGGACGAGGACGCCTGGGCCAACAAAGTATGAGCCTTATCACGTACATAAATGCATACACTCCTTCCTACAACCCCACCTTAAACAGTTACATTAAGCTACATTTGCTTCGAAAGATTAGACAGTTCCTACCGTCCCTGGGAAATTTAAGTGTACAATTTTTTTTCCACAGAAAATTTGATTTCTAATGATAATGTAAAAGACTTGATGATCCACTCGGATATATGAATGGGAGAAATTGTAGTTGTAACTCAGTATATCGACTGTAATTTACAGTTAAAAAAAGCTATAAGCATAGTCTGCATATGCATTGTGTTTCAATATAGCTGCTTTAGGAATTTATGTCATTCCTTACACTTTGTCCTAACTAAAAGCAATGCGATAAGATTCCAGCGACATTCAACAAGAAGCGACAAAATCACAAATCACAGCCAATCAGAAGACTTGCGGACAGGCTCTCTCTACAAGTGTACTTCTGCTTCACATTTGCGACAGTTACATTATCAAATGGATTAAAAATAAACTTGTAGCTTTTTTCACAGAGTTCAAATTCTATGTCTCGTCGCCTGGTTTGTATCTGGAGAGGACAAAAACTCTGATTAACATATATAACAATATACATTTTATTGCATATCGCAGCATCCCGTCTGGTTAGGACACGTTGCTACAGTTTTTGTTTGGTGATTTAAGCTTTAGAGGTGCAATTTATTTTAGAGTTGGAAATAGCTGCCTGGCGCATTACAAATTTGGACATCAAGTGAACTGACTTGCCTTAAAGGGGCTTAATAATCAGTTGCTTCGTATTGTACCACATGACTGATTCAGTCACGTCACAGCGATGTTTTTTTTTTTTACCATTTTATCCAAATATTTAAATCTTGTGATTAGGGCTGGGATGGTTACCGCATTACCGCATTACCGCATTACCGCGGTCACGTGACTCCAACCGCGGTCTGAGCTCGTCACCGTCGTCACCGCAAAAAAAAAAAAAATAAATAACCTTGGCCTGCACATGTGTGCACGTTGTGTCTAATGACATGGATTCATTGATTCTAATGACATTGATTATGTCTAATGATATTGTGGCTTACATGGATTCAAGGTTTTCTAAACAAAACTTATCATCAAAAGACGGAGCAAATCCGACCTTTCGCGAGTTGAGGAGCGCAATGTTCCATGACGCATAATAACATTCCATTCGTATTAGAGATGCGCGGATGGGCTATTATTATTTTATCCGCAACCGCTTCACAAAACTCATCATCTGTCCGCCATCCACCCGCACCAACGTTTTTTGATCAATTTTCGAAACCGCATCCGCGGCGCTGACTGTTTTAAGGTCTATAAGCAATGCGAGGCGCTGCTGCGGCGAGGCTAGAAAGCTCTTGGCTGTTCTAGAAAGAACACTGATCCAATGCAGCAAAGATATTTAAAGGCTAAGTCCCTAGTATATTGGCTATGTTGTATCCCCAGAATATCAGCAGTGAACTCCGTCTCCGATCGGCGCCCAGGGATAAATATGAATAAGTAAATAGCCTATAACGCACATCGGCAAACCTGACCTTACCTGACTAGGCTACTGTGGACTAAAATGTTATCATTTCGTTTTGAATTTTGTTTAAAAGTAGACATTTAGGCCCAGCCTACGCCGAGTTTCGGTTCATTTATGAGACGAGCTCCAGTTCACGCGCAAGAGATCGCACCCGCGCTTCCACGTTATCCTGATTATATGTCTGCTATTTGCTTCTTATTTCTTAATTCCAGGCAATTCGTTAATGAAACAGTGATTAAAATTAGGGTACAATTTATACAAAACGAAATTTAATTTAAAGAAAGGCTTTCTACAAAACAAAACTTAATAAAGTGGTCAAAATCGTGTCTGACCCATCTTATGATCCTATCTTACTCATGCTGTTCAGTCTTCATATAATCGACATAGATTAAATAAAAAATAACACTATATTATGTAAACATAAATATGGAGTATAATATTTGTAATTAAGAAATGTTGCAATAGGTGTTTTTTAATTTCCAATGTGAACATCATAATGTATTCTCCTGAAAATTATGAATTCAATGCGAATGTAGGCTATCTGAGAATATTCTTAAATAAGGAAATCTATTCAGTGATTGGTTCATGCCAAATTACTGCTTGATGAAAATTTGACTATTTCAAATTGTGCTCGTTTTTTTTCGGATGTAGGTGACAATATTTAGCAACATCTGTCTAGCAAAAACGACTTCTGGTGCGTGCGCGAAAGTCTGTCGGGGGGTGGGGGGGTGGTTGGGGGCTGGCTATTTAAAGCGGTTTACCGCCATACCGCGGGAAAATCTTGCTTTTCAACCGCGGTTAGAAAAAATCCATACCGCCCCAGCCCTACTTGTGATTTATCTGAAAGCTGGTTGTTTTAAATCATTTAAAGAAAGTGAATGGGAAAAATACATGGCCGCTTCAAAAAAGAAATCTGCGTTTTTTTTAGACCCCTTGGTGTATATTTGTTTTTCTCTCTAAATGATACTGACACTCCCATCCTGCTAATGTTATAATCTGTTCCATTCCCTGGACTGTTCACAGTCAGGCTCAGAATTCACAGACTATATTACATAAAAATACACAGGCCTAATAACCAGCATAGATAAAAAACCATCATCACGCCATCAGTGTTTAACCGTTAGATTAACGATCTGCCGTTTAATATTTCACGAAGTATACTGAATCATTTGATCCTTCTTCCTGATTGATGACACCCTTTGCTTGCTTAGCATGCATATTAAATATTTCCATAAGAAACCACTCTACTCTCAAAATAAGTTTCCTAAGCTTTCATTTACTTTGCTGTCACCTCTGTTTTTTCTTTTTGCCCTGATATAACTCTGTAAACATGCCTCTTTCTTTTTTGCTCTCTTTCTGTTCTGTGTTCTTCCATTTTTTTCCCCCCTTCCTATAGAAGGTAAGCTCTCCTCTCTCCCGCTCTGTAATGCGACAAACTGCATGCCAGATCATTGTGTTGCTAACTGTATGTCTGTGGTAGTATTTTCATTCTTGTTTTTTTTTTGTTTTTTTTACATTGTTTGATAGAAAGCCCTTTCTCAGCCTGGCTTGTCATTTTAAATACTGTGTATATATATAAGGGGTGATGTATTTCGACAACCTAGCACCAAAACAAAACAATAAATTGCAATTAGAGAAGTTGTTTTCTGTGGAATGCAACTGTGCCATCACTCACCCTCCAAATCCACATCTCCCATTCTCAAATCATCCCTCATTTAGACACTCTGTCTCCCAGTTAATCACCAATGTCTTGCTCAGGAAGTGACAACTTTTTAACACTTGATGTCTGTCTCCATGGCTCCCGCTGTACATGTTCCTTTAATCTGAATGCTGTCTTACCAGATCAACCTGATGTTTTGCTCCATGACTCCTGATGCACCGCTCCACCCACTTTTAAATATCCAATGAAATGGCTTGATGTGTGCAGTTCGCTTTTGTTTTTATGTATTTCTTGTTGAAATAGAAAATTGGGGTGATATAAATTGGAAAGCTCCTCCCTTTTGAAATAGCCAATTGAAATAGCCAATAGCCTTTAGTTTAATTTTGCAATAAAAGGTGGTTTAGTCATGAGCCATTGGCTGTTGCTAGTTGGAGATTTTTTTGATAATTTTATCGGACCAAATTTTTATACGCCTCTGAGTGTGATTGATGAATCCTCAATATTTTTGATCATTGTCCCTGAAAAGAAAGATTGTAAATTGAGCAAATATTGTCTTTTAGGTGTATACTAGGATATTGATCGAGCTCAAAGCCACAAAACTAAATTTTTAATTTCATGTGGGTATTTAAATCTCATTCTTTGAATAAAAATACACATGCAGTATATCTAAGATATACGGAAAGGAATTAGTGATACTAGTTAGCTAATATAAAGGGGTGGTTGATTATGATTTCACTTTTCTAACTTTAGTTAGTGTGTAATGTTGCTATTTGAGCATAAATGACATCTGCCAAGTTATAACGCAAAGTTCAAAGCAAAAGGAGATATTTTCTTTTAAAGAAATTGCTTTTTAAGGACTACAACAAACGGCTGGTAGGGACTACACAAGCTTCCTACCGGGTTAGTGACATAAGTAACCCTAAAAATTACATAAACCCCGCCCCTGGAAAACGATTATCAATACAGAATATGCTAATCATTGACTAGAAGATAGCTACACATCAGCAACTTAAATTCATCTAAATTAACCATTTAGAAATGTTGTCTACATGTTGTCACCTCTTCTTGAGTTTCTCCATCTTTGTCTGCCTCCGGTTTGAACATAAAAGGCTAAAAGGTCTTGCAATTTTCAGTGTATGTCTGTGTGAGTGCCAGCTGTTGAAGCTCCACTCTCTGTGCCAGGAGTAGAGGTGGGCGGATCGATCCTGAAGTATCGATACTTCGATACTGACGTGGTATCGAAAAGGATCGATCCTCACATAAAAATATCGATCCAAATGTGTATTTTTTTTACCAGTAATTTTTATTAATTTAGCACGCAATTTAGTGCGTAAAATAAGCTTCAAAGTGGAAAAATAAGCAAATGTTAGTGGGTAATTGTGTAGGATAGAACTTTTTCTCCTAGTCATCTGTATAGGCTACAAGACGAAACCAATCAATCACAGAGAGCGTTCGATGCTGGTGCTTCACTGAGCTCACAGGCCCAGTGCGTTTGGGAAACGAAGCCTTGCTTAGATGACAGAGAAACAATCGGGAGTTATTTCGCAATAAACAAACCACAAGTGTACATAACGGTTCAAAATGTTGACGTCAGTAAGATTTTTTTAATGAAATTAATATTTTTATTCAACAAGGATCGATGCATTAAATTGATCAAAGGGTTTTACACTGTTAAAAATATATATACTTCATATAAATGCTGTTCTTTCAACTTTGTTCATCAAATAATTCTGCATAAAATGTGTCATGGTTTCCACAAAAATATGAAACTGTTTTCAACATTGATAATAATATGAAATGTTTCCTGAGCAGCAAATCTGCATATTAAAATGAATTATCATCATGACTGGAGTAATGATGCCGAAAATTCAGCTTTGATCACATGAATAAATTACAGTTTACTATGGCAAAGAAAACAGATAGCCTATGTAGCCTATGTATTTTTGATCAAATAAATGCAGAAGAGAATTAAAAATCTTACAGACCCCAAACTTTTGAACAGTAGGCTAGTGTACAATAGTACATTTGCTATAATTAGGGTAGTTTTGTAAAAGTCACTGACTAATTACAGGCGAGTTGAGAGCACAAATCACAAAATATTTAGTAGTCTTGAAAACGTATTCAGATTTAGCATATTAATGATGCATTCACCTCATAAATCATGGCACACTGCTCTAGCACAGGAAAGTGCATACAAGTTCAAGTGCTTGCTTTTAAAATGAAAAAGTATTGGTATCGGTATCGATATCGGCGATACTGGCCGTGTATTTACTTGGTATCGGATCGATATCGAAATTTTCAGTATCGCCCACCCCTAGCCAGGAGCAGCACTTCATTTGCATTTAAAGGGACAGACACAAAATGTGTTTTTGCTCACCCTCAAAAAGTGACAATTTTAACATGCTATATAAAAATATCTGTTGGGTATTTTGAGCTAAAACTTCACATACATCTGGGGACATCAAAGACTTATTTTACATCTTGTGAAAAGGGCATTATACCACCCCTTTAATAATCGTTCTGGCACATTAAAAGAGTACATTTTCATTCTTTTCAATGTAGCACACATTTAGTATTGGACCCACTTGCTTTTGTCTTGAGACAAAAATTGAGTTGAAACTCCATTCTGACTCTGGGCTCCCTTGTGCCTTATGACTGACAACATGAAAGGTGGATTGTTGTAGTTTATTGCTCTTCAACTTCCTAAACCACACACACACACACACACACACACACACACACACGGTGTGATTTGTTGGGGGGATTTACCCCCCATTTGGTCTAAATATCCCTGTCTCAGCTGAAATACTTTTAACCTGGTGGGGATAAAATGTATCAGTTGATCAATGCTACTTCACTAATAGACCATATAAAATATCTTAAAAAATAAATTATTTATATATAACTAATCAAAACGCTTCAGCACGCACGTTTAAACAACAATAAAATCATGAATGGACTTTCACTGATGGCGCTCCCTCTTGTGTGATAAGAGATGACTGCGTGTTTAAGTTACAATCCAGGTTAGCCTTAATCCATGCACAGTTTTTCATGTGTCACAAAGCACAATAGTCACATAATAGTCTATTTCAACACGAAAACTACAGCTAGCCAAATTAAAGAAAAGTAAAAATTATTCGGAGCAGGATTTTACAGTGTACAGTATACCGTATCTTTTATTTGTATACACTCACAATAACAACAAAATGTTATGCTTTTGTAAAATAAAGAAAAAACAAAAACAATTAAACAGGATGTGCTTTTTTGCAGTTTTCTCTTTCCTGGAGTGTGTCACAAAAATGAACCGAAACTCAGTGTATACATGTATGTGCCACAATAAATAGTCACAATAAAAATTTAAACTATGGAAAGCTTGAAAAGTGAAATTTAAATGAACCAATTCAAATAGAAAAAAAATATTCTCTAATTATGTAATCTGTATATAACCAACAAGAGGTACAGAGGTATCTACTCAAGTGCAGATGTTTAATGTGTAAAAGTGTAAATGTTTAAAAATGTAAAAATGTTTCAAAATGTTCTAATATTGTTCATTAAAGTTCATATTATTCTATAAATGTTACTTTAACAGCTGCACAAAATACCCTCTGTGGTTCGTAATTTATTTCCTCTGCTTTTTCACAAATCACACCCTGCACACACAGTCCATTTGCAGACAATGAATTATAGAAGATAAAGCCAATGCATTTCCAGATTCATTTATTGTTCCGCTCATAACTGTAATCAGAATTTTTTTTTATTTGTTTCCTTATTCAATAATATAAACTTCTGCATTTATTTGGAATTCTCTAAACAGCAATTTCAAAACTTTTGTCACCTAATACCCTTAGTACAGTTGACCTAAATTTTCCTTGACAATATTTACTCTGTTAGCCAAAAAGAGATGTTGTTGTCAGCCATATGAATGTTTAACCTTTCCAGTATCCTTTTTGAAAAGAGTAAGTTCATCATTGAAACTCGGCATCAGTCTACCTCCATATTGTAATTCGCCACAAGAGATCAGGTGCATAAGCAGAATACATATTAAAGCAGAGATTGTTCAAACACGTCTTCTGGCTCCATCATGACATTATGATCAGGTTCAGATGTCCTTTTCCTGTCTCTGAATTCAGTGTCAGTAATAAAAGAGTGTGTTAATAACTAATGCAATATGGAATTGTACAGTAAGGGTTAGGTTCCTTTTCTACATACCCTTTAAAATTTACCTTGTTACTCATAACATAGGGAATACCAGGACCACACACACACACACACACACACACACACACACACACACACACACACACACACACACACACACACACACACTATATATACACTACCATTCAGAAGTTTGGAGTCAATAATGTTTTTGAAAAATGTCTCATTATGCTCAGCAAGGCTGCATTTATTTGATAAAATGACAGTAAAACATTACTTTTATTATTACAATTTAAAATAACAATTTCTATTTGAATATATTTTAAAATGTAATTTATGCCTCTGATGGCAAAGCTGAATTTTCAGCCTCATTACTCCAGATCCTTCAGAAATGATTCTATTATGCTGGTTTGGTGCTCAAATAACATGAATTATTGTTATTAATGTTGCAGTTGCCTGGACTTTGCAGCTTGAGAATGCAACCCAATCCTGAGCTGATTCTATCCATTAATGCATGTGAATAGGAAATGACTCATCAACTTACAAATAATGTGATCTGTTTTGTTGGATGCTGAACGGTTGGCTGGAAAGCAGCAGTTACTGGATAGCAGGAAGGCAAAGTAAGCAGAGGAAATGGATTGGGCGGATAATTCGTTTTAGCTGAAAGAAGACTCATTGATTATACTTGTGCTTCAGGTTTGCTTCAGGATCACCGCAAACTATATTTGGGATTTTTTGATTTCATAATATAGATTTATGAAAGTGGGTTGACAGGAATTTAGCTGTATATTTTAGAGAAATTTGAATACAAACCGTATTTTACCACTGAGATGGCGTGTAATAGGCTGCTGGAGCATTTCCTACCCGTCTCCCTCTCCTGAATGGATCTGCTTCTTCAGCTGCCAGAGTGTCTCCTGCTGGAAATGCCACATGCAAAAACAGTTATCAGTTATCACTCTTTCTGAAAGGTCCATTATTGTTGAATCAAAGACAACAACAAAAAACTATATATGTACATTTCCAGATTAAGGCCTCGTCCTGCTTGCCACAACGTTCAACCGAGGTTCTGACTCTCTGTGGTCACTAAAAAATAGTAGGGGTGTAGCCCCGGCATCCTGGCCAAATTTTCCCATTGGCCTCTGCCCATCATCATGGCCTCCTAATCATCCCTATAAACTGATTGGCTTCATCACTCTGTCTCCTCTCCACCAATAAGCTGGTGTGTGGTGGGCGTTTTGAGCAATATGGCTGCCGTCGCATCATCCAGGTGGATGCTGCACATTGGTGGTAGTTGAGGAGATTCATCCTTCCATATGTATAGCCCTTTAAGTACCTAGAAAAGTGCTATATAAATGTAACAAATTATTGTTAGTATTATCTTTCCCTTGTCTTTTTGATATATTTGGAGCAAGATATGACTGGGGCCCTTAGGGGACTCAAAACACTGCCGTAAGTCAAAATATATCACCCCTCGTCTCTCGTATTCTGGTTTGCAGATGTGGTTGGAGTATGTTTGTAGTTGCTAAGGTATTCTGAATGGTTGCTAGGGTGTTGCCAGTCTATTATTAATTGCCGCCAAGTCACATCAATTAGAAAATTCATAGCACACCTCTCCTCAATAAGATGAAATAATCTGAGGTGTCAGTATTAAAGGCTTGGCATTGATACTCACACTGAACATAATTTCACACCCATGCCCTTCATTTGTCTTTTAGTGTTATGCTCTTGATATGCACATTTTTGTGATAATGTTTGCATTGAATGCATTGTCAGTGCAGATGACTATTGCTTTAGACTGCAGTAGAAAGGAGTGCCATATGCACGGCTGAGTTACTCAAACAGACGAGTTCTCCAAATGTGTGCGTGGTGCAATGGAGTGTGAAGTGGTGATTATGTGGGTTCGCTCTCGCACTTTGTGTGTGATTGAGAGAGGCAGAGTCTCCTCTTGCCCTTCAGAGGGAAAGAGCTGCAGAGCCCCCTCCCTTTATTGTTTTTAATAAACAACCTTGCTTGTGTTTTATTGCTAGAATTTTAGTTTTTTTTGTTTTTGTACAGCACTTTGGTCAACTTCGGCTGTTTTTAAATTGTGCTTTTATAAATAAACATTGCATTGCATTTAGCATCTACTCCCTCATATGAGCACATATGCAACTGCAAAAAAAACAACAACTGTATCCACTCTGACATATGCTATTACATCCTGCCCTGTAAGGCCGAAATGACAAACATTACTGACTACTAACACTCTTTTTCTTTGAAGGACACTGAGGCCATGAAGAGAGCGCTAGCTCTGATAGAGTCAAAGATGGGTCATGCTAAAATCTGGCTGAGGGACCCTAACGGCCTACCAGGTAACATAACTACATCCATTAGCTCACTGTCGTCTTTCAGGTCTTAAGGAAGTCATGTCAGGAATGTATTTTCTTTGATATTTTGAGATAAAAGAACTTGTTGCGCTAGAAATACTGTAACTTTAAGTCAAACTTCTTGTAACAACAAAATTGTAACATTTATTGCAAAAATTGCTTCTTTTTCTGCAACTTTCTGACCTCAGATTTGAACACATGTGATCGGCAACATTCATGCGTTAATAAAACCTATTTGAATCTGTATTGGATCTTTACATGCTAACAAAGTGGTTTGATTCTATGTATCAGAGAGAAAATTTTATTTATGACATATATATTTTAGACATTAGAAAAAACTACAAAAAGTATTAATAATTAAAATAATTACCTTATTTAATTATTTAATAAAATAATTTAATTTAATTTAATTATTAATTAAATTAAGGGGGGGGGGGGGTAATGAAATAAAAAAAAAGAATAATTAAAAAGTATAATATGGTCCAGCTAGTCCTGTATGCAATACACTACTATTCAAAAGTTTGGGGTCAGTAAGAAGTTTTTTAAAAATGTTTTTTTTTAAAGAAAAAAAAAGCCTCTTATGGTCAGCAAGGCTGTATTTATTTGATCAAAATACAGTAGAATAGTAATATTGTGAAAGATTATTACAATTTAAAACATTGTTTTCTGTTTTAATGTATTTTAAAATTAATTTATTTCCTGTAATGACAAAGCTGAATTTTCAGCATCATTATTCCAGTCTTTAGTGTCACATGATCCTTCAGAAATGATTCTAATATGCTGATTTGCTGCTCACGAAACATTTATTATTGTTATCAATATTGAAAACAGTTGTTCTGTTTAATATTTTGGTGAACACACATTTTTTGATGAATAAAACGTTCAAAAGAGCAGCATTTATTTGAATCTTTTGTAACATTATGTCTTACTGCCATATTTGAACAATTTAATGCATCCTTGCTGAATAAAAGTATTAATTTCCTTTTAAAAATCTTTTGAAGAGTAGTCTACACAATTTGTGTAATGTAGATGATTTTAATTGAAATAGATTATCTGCTCTGGATGTTCTCGCACAGGAGATCCAGGAGAGCATGCTTTGCGTCAGATACTGGATGAAGCAGGAAAAGTGGGTGAGCTTTGTGCGGGGAAAGAGAGACGAGAGATCCTGGGAACAGCCAAGACTTTGGGCCAGATGACGGATCAGGTGTCAGATGTGCGCGCCAGGTACGCCCTCTTCAGGTTCACCTGGAGTAAAGGCAGATTCATAGTCAGAACCCTTATACTGCTGATTCCACAGACTTATGAGATTCCTCAGTTCAGCATTTCACACTGAGAGCCAAATGCCAGCACATGTTCCTGTAGTGCTCACGTGAGCTGAATTATGCATTAATGCAGCTGTGTGCTGTTCATAATGATCATCTTTTATGCAACACATTACCCCTGTGTGATGTGTCTCAGGGGCTGTAACTGCTTCTAATTTACAACACGAGAAAGTGTGTCAGGTTTTTCAATAAACACAGTTTAGACGTTGTTTGTTAGCGGTCTAATAAATACGAATAAATTTATCTCGGATAAAGATCTCACCGACTCCCCTTGAGAACTTAATTTAGGGTTAAAATTTTTACATGTAAGCATTCGATCTGCATGCACAGGTCAGTGTAAAGAGCCTCCCCTGTGTGAGAGTTCAGTGGGCCTGTGCAGCCGCTGATTATCCGGCCCTTCAGCCTTTAATCTGCTTTCCTTCAGTCTCTCTAATGAAGTCAGAGCCCAGCGTCTGATCTTTCACTTTCACTCCAGCTTTCAACATCCCTGACACATGGGCCCAAACTGTACCACACCGTTCCTTCCTTCTCCTGTACTCAACAGTCAGGGATAAGCAGTTTATTTTTGTTATTTCGATTTTGTGATCATGTAAATTCTAACATTACATTGGTAACATTTTACAATAAGTTTTCATTTGTTTACATTAGTTAACTACATTAGGTAAAGCTGTATGTCATTTCTTTTGTACTAAAGCATAAAAGCACCATAATATGTTAGCAGAGATTTAGGAAACATGGTAAGCTCAAATACTCGTTTCTCCGAAAAGCAATGCTGAGCAATGCTGTCCCGTGTCGGAATGTCTGTTTTTGTTTTGGTCTGTGTGATCTCGCCCACTACCAATTTACCCAATAGTATTTCGATACCCGGGGTTGCCAGTTGGTGGAAAATTGAAGTATTGCAGCCATTGAAGTAAGGAAAAGAACTGTGTCAGAAATTCTACCTGACCTAAAAAGCCTCGGCAATAAAAACATTGCAAACGTATACATTAGTTGATCAACTTACAGAAGGCTCATCGCTTTCCATTGTCAATTGCGCTCATTCCTGTTGCCTGTCATGAATCTGGCAACCTGAATGAGTGTTGTTGAGTAAAAGGACAGGGCGGGGGAAACAACTCTCTCCAATATTTTGAATTTGGACTGCAGTACCCATTTCAACCACTAGCTGTCAATATTACATAATGCACCTTTAATGCACTGTGTAGTGAATTAACATGCATTTTTTTTTCATTAAATAACATTAACAATGGTTAATCAGTGCTTTTAGAATATATTGCCTATTGTTAGTTCATGTTAATTAATGCATTAACTAATGTTAACAAATGAGACCTTATTGTTAATTGTTACCATTAATATAATATGTTGCTTGTTCAGAGGTCAGGGTGCCACCCCTATGGGTATGCAGAAAGCTCAGCAAGTGGGCCAGGGTTTGGATATTCTGGTGGGGAAAGTGGAGAACGCTGCCCGAAAGCTGGAGGCCCTGACCAATGCCAAACAGGCCATCGCCAAGAGAATCGACACGGCCCAGGTCAGTCTTGAGATTGTTAAACAGAAGCATGAAGATGTTTCTTTAGTGGATTGGTGTGTTTAGTGTGTCTATTGTTTGCTTCAGGGCTCAAATTTTGATCATCAAGTGACAACCCAACAGAGTACAAACATTTATACCTAATCAACCTAATAAAATTACAACTTAGATAGTTTTAACCTAGTTTGAGTCAATAAATGGCCATTGATCTCAACAACAAAGTGTTTTCTCCACCCTCAACGTTCAAGTCAATTTATTTTTTGTCTATTTGTAATATCTTATTATATTTATTTTGTTATAGTTACAGATTTGAAGAGACTATATGCATCCCAGAGGACCTGTAGGTACTTAAAATGGGTACTCATAATTACAGATGTGTTCTCGTCTAAATAGCTGTTGCATAAATCTGTCTCGACTGATGTTATTTAGTGGAGATGTGCTGTCTCATAAGTATTTAAAGGGTGGAATCATTGTACTTTGTGCAGTCGGTGCAGTGACAGAAAACCACAGATGAGATGAGACAACGGCAAAGTATATGATTATATAACAGACTGATTCCTTATGCTGAATAACAATATGACTGTTAATAACCCTTCAAATTGAAACATAGGAAATGTTGACAAGTGTCACTCTAGTATGTTCATTCTGATAATAAGTTACTTACTAAATATTTCTGTTAACTATATGTATTCTGCACAGAGCTGGCTGGCTGATCCTAACGGTGGTCCGGAGGGGGAAGAGAACATCCGTGCTCTTCTGGCAGAGGCCAAGCGCATCGCTGACTTGTGTGAAGACCCTAAAGAGAGAGATGACATTCTGCGCTCCATCAGTGAGATCGCAGGACTCACTGGGAGACTGGTTGAACTTCGTAAAATGTAATTACAGGCCTACATTGCGAATTGCTAGAGACCTTTAATTTACAGTAACATTCAAAGTGTTCTTTCCACTTTCAAAGGACAGACGGTTTTCAGCTTTATATCAGTCATGCCAGTCTGTCATGTTTAGAAAAAGTTGTCTTTGATCAGAACATGATGAAAAATGTGAACTCGATAAACCATTATCATGGTCATGGTTAGGTCACATTATATAACCAAGATAATGTGCCTAGTGTGACTCCAGATCTGGAATATACCTGTCTGATAATGTGATTATTTTATTTATTTATTTTGTATTATTCTCATGCTAATTATGTTATAAATGTTTTTTGTTGTTGTTGTTGAATCTCATGTTCTGGTCAATTTTTGTGTCACAGGGGTAAAGGGGATACTCCTGAGGCTAGATTTCTGGCCAAACAGATTGGCACAGCTTTGCAAAACTTGCAGGCAAAGACTAACCGTGCCGTAGCCAACATGAGACCTGCCAAGGCTGCTGTTACCCTAGAGGGCAAAATGGAGCAGGCTTTGCGCTGGATCAACAACCCTGGAGTGGACGATCATGGAGTAGGTGGGTGGCATGATGAAGTAAAACATTACCATTTAAATCAGACAAAAAACAACAACAACAAAAAATCAGCCTGGCAACCTATTTAAATCAGAATCAAAACTATGTAGCAGTTAGAAAATCTGTTTATGTTATTAGCGTAACGGGCATCCAGTCAAGTAAGAACCTCTTCTGGGCATCTGAGGCTATTACTTTCCCCCCAAAGGATGACACTGGCAGATTGAATGACTTATTCATATGTATGGAACTGGGCACTTGACTCTGGACCTTTATGTGATGTGACAGATGGCTATTTTCTCTGCCCCTTTTGTATTTATGTTCATACTTAACATATTTCAAACCATAAATAGCTGCTTCGTATCCTATTCACAGCAGGTCATGTTACTTTCAGGTTAACTTAGTCTTGGAGTAACTCTAGACCAGAGCTGTTCAAGTGCTGCTTCTGGAGATCTTCTTTTCCTGCAGTGGGACTGTGAAGTATGTACTTCGTTGGTGATGGGGAAAATCCATGATTTCGAGTGTATGGCAAGACCAGTATTGAAACATACTACTACGTCATAGAATTGCATCTTGATATACCACAGGCCCCTTGTCATCTTGCTAACTTCATTACATAAGAATTCATTGTTAATTAACCTTATTAAACTTTAAAAACTGCTATGGCAGCTTAGCTGGGCAACACTGAACATTTCTTCAACTGAAAAAGTTGAAAGTGAGTCAAATGTTGCTCCAAAGCACAAGCTCCAAATGTTGCAAGGAATTGTGGGTAATAATCACTTAAACATCATGCACAGATACTCAATTCAAAATCCACCAGAAAAAGTATACTATCTACCCTTTTAAATTTGGATGCGTACTTGGATTCTAATCTTCCATACTACTTAAGTGGTGTGATACTACTTCCAAAGGAAGTAAATGTAAAATATTTGTTTTTTTGGTTGTTTTTTAAACTAGCAAATAGAGATACTAATTTACAGTGCTGGGGGTAACACATTACAGGTAACGCGAATCACGTAAACAAGTAATCAGATTACTTTTTTCAAGTTACTTGTAAAGTAACACATTAGTTACTTTTTCAAATAAGGCGTTATGTGTGCTGTGTAAACATGATGGTGATTGCATTCACACATTTAGTCTAGAACTACATTTACTCATCTTACTTGCACAAAAACATATTCAGTATTCCTCAAAATGAATCAAAGTATAAAAATTTGATAATAGTAAAACATATTAAAAATCAATTAAAATAGTAAAAGTATTATGCTAACCTGCAATAATTAAATGTTAAATAACATATGTATTTAATCTCATTTTACTATACCTTTGCTGCTGACCTTCAATTATCTAATTCAAACATACTAATAGGCAAAAATAACTTCAGATGAACATCACATTTGTGTTTCATTTTTGTTTTTGTTTTTATTGCTGCAATCCAGAAAGGCAGCACAGCTAAAAGGTTTGTTTGAGCTACACCCTCTACTGTACAATTATGAATTTGCATTTCCTTCAGCCAGAGACTTATTCATTTCACTTTTGGTGTGAAAGGTCCTTTACATTTGCCAAAATAGCAAATTTTGCGATTTTTGTTATAAAAAAAACAAGCAAGCCCTGCCCAGGTGAGAAAAGTAACTAAGTAACACAATTAGTTACTTTTTAAGGGAGAAACGCAATGTTGTAACGCATATTAAAAAATGAAAAAAAAATTCCCCAATACTGCTAATCTAAGTAATGCTAACTTACTAGCCACTCAGGGAATGGCAGTCGCACATTAATTTCAAATCGGTCGTGAAGCAGCCGTTACCCTCCGCTTATTCACTATGGTAAAATTAATGAATAATAAATGTATGAATTTATCCACACAAAACAAATGACCGCCAATAAGTTTGCCAGAAAATCATAGTAGGTTTTTAGGTCTAATCAATTTAAATAAATATTGCGGCAAAATAAAAATTACTTTGTATGTAATTTAAAAATTAAAGTTTTAGTGCAATTAGATTGCTAATTCTCACCTCACACTCATAGTTGATTAGTATACATCACATCTGATTGGGCATTCATTTAAACACATTTCAAGCTCAAATCGGACCTGAAAATTCCACATACACATATGGCCAGAACTCCCGTACTACTCTCCATTGGAAATAAATGACTTTCGGCCTGTCTTGAGACATGAAATGTTTCAGTATAATGTTTCTAATATGTTTTTATCAGTATAATGTTTATAATATATTTTTTGCTTAAATTTAAAGTGTGTTTCATGTATCAACAATAAGCAGTTAATTTCCCTTAAGAGACCAAACAATGGACGACTGGAGTCGGGAGTGTTTGGAAAACCTGTTAGATCCTTTCTGCTAGAAATTACACATTTCATTATTAAATTACAAACATTTTGTTTGTGTTCCTAGTTCACAGGATGGATAGTTTGTTTTATATACACAGACCCCATAACATTGTCTAGGTGCACCAGCCTAAATGGAAGCCTGTTATCTCTCTGTCTGTAGGCCAGGCTGCCATACGGGGACTGATAGCTGAGGGCCGTCGACTGGCGAGCTCTCTACCAGGGCCGTACAGACAGGAGCTGCTAGCAATGTGTGAGCGAGTGGAGCAGCTGATGATGCAGTTGGCAGATCTGGCCGCGCGGGGAGAGGGAGAGAGTCCTCAGGCGCGCGCTTTGGCCGCTCATCTGCTGGAGGCAATTAAAGTAAGGCATCGTGTCCCCCTTTTCTATTAAAAGATCCCAGTATCTTTCCCACAGCAGGTGTGGGTGAAGCATAATCAGATGTTTAGATCTTCTCAAATGGGAAGTGCAGAGGTCAAATCTGCAGGCCTTAGAGTAGTGCAGTACACAAAGCGCTCAAGATAATATATAAGCAAATGATTCCCTCTGCTGGAAAATATTTGCATTGCAATATATTCATTCCTACGCTATTTCCAGCAAATGACACTACCGGTCAAAAGTTAGGAATAATTATTATAATAGTTATGATGTTTTTGAAAAACAGTATTATCATTTAAAAGAACTGTTTTCTATTTGATTATATTTTAAAATGTCATTTATTCCTGTTATGAGAAAGCTGAATTTTCAGCATCATTACTATATTTTTCAATCACAATATGCTGATTACTCGATATTATCAATTATTATTGGTGCTCAAGTATTAATAATGGTACTTATTATTGTCAATGTTAAAAACAGTTTTGGCAGTGATACATGTTTTCTTTGGTTCTTTGATTAATATAAATTCAATAGAAAAGTAGGAAGAACAGCACTTACTTGAAATGGAAAGCTTTTGTAACATTATGAATGTCTTTGCTGTTACTTTTGAATGGGTCTCTGAATAAAAGTATTAATTTTTCTTTCATTTTTTAAAAACTTACTTTCCCCAAAGATTTAAAATTTTACCCAAAAATATTAAACATTACAACTGTTTTCCAAATTGATAATAATAATAATAGTAAATGTTTCTTGAGGACCAAATCAGCACAAATCACAGGAAGAAATGTCATTTTAAAATATATTAAGTGATATAATAATTATAAATAATAATATATAATAATCCCAAAATATATACAATTTGTAAGATTGAAAACAGTTATTTTGAATTGTTTCCCTGTATTTTTGATTAAATACAAGCAGCCTTGGTGAGCATAAAAAACTTTTTGTTCCAAGTTTTTACCGGTATTGTATGTTAACTGTACACTTAAATAACCTGTATCATATTTTTCCTTCAAGGATCTGAAGGCAAAGATGCAGGAGGCAATGACCAAGGAGGTGTCTGATGTTTTCAGTGATACAACCACACCAATTAAACTCCTGGCTGTAGCAGCAACAGCACCTCTTGAGGCCCCCAACAGAGAGGAGGTCAGCTGAGTATACAGGCTCTTTTAAACAGATGCGTTTCAGTGTCATATAAAATATGCTAATGCACACACAGTATCGCAAACCCTCAAACCTAATCGTAAAAAGACTTTTGCACTTTGTAGAAGAAACATTTATTTTAGGGCTATTTTTTATATCGAATGCATCTCCAAAATGATTAATTTATAGACAAATTTACCTTGCGTGGACATTTATATGTAAATTTGTAAGTACAACTACGTCTGAAATGCACTCAAACATACTTATTTTTCCTCTAGGTCTTTGAAGAAAGGGCGTCTAACTTTGAGAATCATGCCAGCAGACTGGGTGCTACAGCGGAGAAGGCCGCTGCTGTGGGAACAGCCAATAAGAGCACAGTTGAAGGCATTCAGGCGGCCGTGAAATCAGCCAGAGGTCTAACACCTCAGGTATGCAGCTTAAATATGTATGTATGTATGTGTGTGTACTGTCTGTGAGGATGCCCAACTCTGTGCTTATGCCAGAGCTAATTTAAGGGCACATAATGGTGTTCTTGGAGATCAGCCACAAGATCAAGTCTCCAGGGGTATTCAAACTTTTTGATTCCGAAGACCACCAAATATGATGATACCCTTGAGCGAGACCTCATTCTTAAAATAACCGTGTGAGAACAGTATTGAGAGACCAATTATAAAGACGTTTAAAAACTAACTGTACTGTATTTAAAACATTATCAGGAAAATATTTAAAAGAAATTAATGAATTAAATGAATGCTTTTATTCAGCAAGGATGCAATAACTTGATAAAAAGTGACAGTAAATACATTTGTAACGTTTTCTATTATATTTTATATGTTTAAGGATAACAATCTCTATTTCTAATAAATGTTGTGCTTTTGAAGTGATTTTTTTTTTTTTTTTACGATTTCCACCAAAACATTAAGCAGAAACTGTTTCAGCATTAATAATGATAAGAAATGTTTCTTGAGCACCAAATTAGCATATTAAAATGATTTCTGAAGGATCATGTGACACTGAAGACTGCAGTAATGATACTGAAAATTCAGCTTTGCCATCACAGGAATAAATTATAGAACAAAATAATTGGAAAACAGTTATTTTAAATTGTAATAACGTTTCACAATATTACTGTTCTTACTGTATTTTTGATCAACTAAATGACTTCTTTCAAAAACATTACATTTTTTTGATGTATTGGATGTATAAAACTTTTCAAAAAATATTGTATTTATTACTGTTAAAAAGTAGGACTTTACATGTTAAGTTGGACCGCCCTAAAAAGTAATTTGTGAAGCCTTTTTCTCTTAATTTTTTGATAGATTTATGATGATATATTGTTGTAAAGATTTTTTCTGCTTTTTATTCATAATTTTACTAATAAAGCTCTCAGAATGGGAACTATAAAGATGGTTGTGATCTAATTTGTTTGTTTGATGTGTATATCTGTGTTTTGCTGTTCTCATGAGCAGGTCACTTCTGCTGCACGCATTTTGCTGAAGAACCCTGGCAACCAGGCTGCGTTTGAGCACTTCGAGACCATGAAGAACCAATGGATTGACAACATTGAAAAAATGACCAGTAAAAGCTCATTCTTTTCATCAGCAGAATGCATCAAAAAGAAAATTACCACATCAAATATTTTTTTAATCTTTATTTCAGGTCTTGTGGATGAAGCCATTGACACTAAATCCCTCTTGGATGCTTCAGAGGAGGCCATTAAGAAAGACATTGATAAATGCCGGGTGGCAATGGCTAATGTTCAGCCCCAGATGTTGGTTGCAGGGGCTACGAGCATTGCCCGGCGGGCTAACAGGGTACTTCTCGTGGCCAAGCGGGAAGTGGAAAACTCAGAGGATCCTAAATTCAGAGAACTAGTCAAAGCTGCTTCAGATGATCTTGGTAGAACCATCTCACCCATGGTTATGGCTGCTAAAGCTGTAGCAGGAAACATCCAGGATCCAGGTCTTTTTTGTAAATGTTCTGAATTTGAAAACTGAATTTGTAGAAAACCTATTACTGTTGTTACTGACAACAATCTTTTTTTCCCTTTTGAGCAGGTTTGCAAAAGGGCTTCCTGGACTCTGGCTACAGGATCCTGGCTGCTGTTGGGAAAGTCAGGGAAGCCTTCCAGCCTCAGGAGCCTGAATTTCCACCTCCACCTCCAGACCTTGATCAGCTGCATGTAAGTGCTGCTACTCTACATCAATTCAGGTCTTAAAGGGATAGTTCACCCAAAAATGAAAATTAGCCCATGATTTACTCACCTTCAAGTCATCCTAGGTGTATATGACATTCTTCTTTCAGACGAATACAATATTACAATACAAAGTTCTATTAAAAAATGTCCTGGCTCTTCCAAGCTTTATAATGGCAGTGAATGGCCGTTTCTGTTTCGAAGTCAATAAAAGTGCATCCATCCATCATAAAAATAATAAAGGCCTCCTGAAGCGAAGCGATGCTTTTGTGTAAGAAAAAAATTATATTTAACACGTTACAAAGTAAAATTCTAGCTTCCGGCCAGACATTTTTTAATATAACTCCGATTGTATTCGTCTGAAAGAAGAATATACACCTAGAATATACACCTAGGATGCCTTGAGGGTGAGTAAATCATGGGCTAATTAAAATTTTTGGGTGAACTATGCCTTTAAAGGAACAGCTCTGTCATCATTTACACCCATATGTCTCTGTCAGGTCAATGATGATCAGGCTCCTCCCAAACCGCCCCTCCCTGAGGGAGAGGTTCCTCCCCCGAGACCTCCACCCCCAGAGGAGAAAGATGAAGAGTTCCCTGAGCAGAAAGCCGGCGAGATGGTGAGCGAGCCGATGATGGTGGCGGCCAGGCAACTACACGACGAGGCCCGTAAATGGTCCAGCAAAGTGAGTGGATCTGCTTTATTTTAGGCACACAATCATTTCTCGTATTTTGCTACATATGCACTACTGTTCAAAAGTTTGGGGTCAGTAAGATTTATTTTTGAAAGAAATTATTACTTGAGCATGGATGCTTAAAATTGATCAAACGTGACAGTAAAGACTTTTACATTGTTGGAAAAGATTTCTATTTCAAATTAATGCTGTTCTTTGAAACATTCTATTCATAAAAAAAGAAAAGAAAATTCAGCTTTGTCATCACAGGGATAAATTACATTTTAAAATATATTACAGAAAACATTACAGTTTTTACTATATTTTTGATCAAATAAATGCAGTCTTGGTGAGCATAAGAGACTTCTTTCAAAAAAAAAAAAAAAAAAAAAAAAAAAAAAACACCGACCCCATACTTTTAAATGATAATGATAAATACAATAATAAATAACTTTAAAGAATTCTAATTATAAATTAAAGGGTGAAACTGAAAAAACCTGTCAAGAGTGCTAAATGGAAAGGGAAACTGAGATGTGTTTGCGCTTTTGTGTACTGCTCTTTATGATTGTGAAATGTTGCTTCTTTACAAATCTGAGTGTTTTTGTTGTCTTTAACCTGAAATGTGGAAATCTCTGCGATGATTCCAGTTTCAGGGGGAAAAAATGAACGGAAACTGTCATCTATGAAAGACGTGTTAGCATGCTTGATCTCTAACGTTTTTAACAAGTAGATTTACTCTTTTTTTTTTTTTTTTACCATAGTGATGGAGCAATACATGATTTTTCTTCGCAGCTGTACCCCAAAAGAGCATCTGCTATGAAACGAGACAGACAGGACTACCCGAGTTAACTTTTAACTAATGGGAAATATCTTCCTCAGTGGATGCAATATCAACGGGAACTAGCACGGAGCTGATACAGGCTTATTTCAAAGGCTCTTGTAGGTGATAGAAGGTGATGTTAGCAAAAATACTTATAAAACCCAATCATAACTTAATAAAACCCAAGCAGGTGATCATAGAGAGAGCCCACTTTGTGCGTTTGTCCTTTTGTGGATGTTTCTGTGCTTTTTCTTCTACTTCTATCATAGTTCAACAGTCCTTTATTGGCTTTGTCTTGGTCCTTGTGAAAACTATTTGTTCTTTTGCGTGTTAACATGGTCTTTCCCTGTCTGTATCTGCACACAGCCTCATGTTTATTGCTTGTTCAGTTATGATAATACTCTCAATTTAATACAGTGTAAAAATTAGAAATAAATGGATTAATAGGAGGATGATGATATAGTGCAGATAGATACTCTGCCGTTCAAAAGTTTGGGTTAGGTATGATTTTTTTAAATGCTTTTAAAAGTCTTTTATATGCACCAAGACTGCATTTATTTAATCAATTTAAAAGAACTGTTTGTAATTTTAATATATTTTAAAATGTAAGCTGAAATTTCAGCATCATTACTTCAGTCTCTTTAGTGCAGGGGTGTCCAAACTCGGTCCTGGAGGGCCACTGTCCTGCAGAGTTTAGTTCCAACTTGCCTCAACACACCTGCTTGTAAGTTTTTAGCATGCCTAATGACCTTCAACAGCTAATCAAGACCTTGATTAGCTGTTTCAGGTGTGTTAAATTGGGGTTGGAGCTAAACTCTGCAGGACAGTGGCCCTCCAGGACCGAGTTTGGACACCCCTGCTTTAGTGTCACATAATCCTTCAGAAATCATTCTAATATGCTGATTTGCTGCTCAAAAACATTTCTTATTATTATCTATGTACTACTTAATATTTTAGTGGAAACGGTGATACATTGTTCAGGATTCTTAGATCTGAACATTCAAACAGAATTTATTTGAAATAAATAATTTGAAATAGAATTGTTTCATAAAATTATAAATGTCTTAACTGTCACTTCTGATCAAGTTAATGCATTCTTGCTTAAAAAAGTAGCAATTTTTGAAAGAAAAATATAAAATATTTTAGTTATACTCATCTATAATATATTTTAGCAGCTATAAATTGTCTCTACAAATAATTACAAATCTTTATCCATTTATAATAAATGAAAATCCTTTTTTAAAATAATTTTTCTAGCGACAAAATATTTTTAAGGACAATCTCTATAGCATAGCCTAATTAAAATAAATAAATAAAATCCAGTCATTTATGAAGATTATTGGTTAAAGCATAGTTCACCCAATAATGAAAATGTTGTCATTACTTACCCTTATGTTGTTCCAAACATGGTTTCTTTCCTCTGTTGAACACAAAAGAAGATATTTTTAAGAATGTTGGTAACCTGGGGCCGGTTGCATAAACCGCTAAGACTAGTCTTACAAGTTAGAAACCAATTTTTTTTTCTTTAAGACTGTTCATAGCTTTTTTAAATCAGTTACATAAAAATGTAGATTATCCTAATTTAGTACCGAAAAGTAAAACTGACTGCCCCTGACTAACTGCTTGTGGGTCACACTAGAACTTAAGACACTGTCTTAACATAATGGCTATGTTTATTGTTTATACAACCGGCCCCAGACAGTTGATGGAACTATGAAAAAAATACTATGGAAGTCAATGGCTGCCGTCAACATTCCCAACATTCTTCAAATATCTTCTTTTGTGTTCAACTGAACAATGAAACTCATACAGGTTTGGAACAATTTGAGGTTAAGTAATGACAACATTTTTGGGTGAACTATCCCTTTAAGTACCATTCAAGCTCAAATTCAAAACCATTTAATCTCCACAAGCTGTCAAAGTTGCTTTTTTATAGAGAACCCATCATGTCTTGTTGGGGGCTTTGCTTGTTTGCTCTCTGTCCAAATTAACCACCCAGTTTACCTCAATTTTACTTGAGAATAGATCAGTTACACAATTTTCAGTTGACATTATAAACCCTGTGGCAGGCGTTACCCAGCAGGACCCAGAATGCTTCCTCTCCCAGCCATCCTAAACCCAGCCATTCCCACAACCATGTCCTGGGAATCTCCATCCAGTGCCTCTCGTACTAACTCTGTCCTTCTTTCTCCATGCTGGTTCCCCCCTCCCCAGCCTGAGGTGACAGACGAGGGTTTTGAGGCCGCTGAGGCGGAGGTAGATATAGACGATGAGGATGAATTCACAGACAACGAGGATGATTATGAGCCAGAGCTGCTCTTAATGTCTTCCAATCAGCCAGTTAACCAGCCCATTCTGGCCGCTGCGCAGTCTTTACATCAGGAGGCTCGCAAGTGGTCCAGTAAGGTACTCCTTTTTTCCGGCCTCGGCAGGCCGCAGCATCCCTTCTGCATCCAGATATTATTGTGGGAATGCTGAAACCAGATAGCTGCTGCTGCTGCTGCTATTGCTTCACACTTGGGTCCGGTGTGGTTTTTTTGCTGCTGGGGTGACCAATGACCGCGACTGGAATGGCAAGTTTGTTGTGCATTTTTTGGACAAACTGATACTGGCTTCACAAGTCACTTCCCTGTCATACCTCTGTGCCTCGGTTTTGAACAAGGGACCATTCACTCAACCGCTGCTGCCAAACACTCTGCTTTTGCCAACCTGTGAAGCCATGGATGACAGTTTCCCAATGACTTCAGAATTACACGTTGAAGTCATGTCACATGCCTGTTTGTTGTGCACTCTTTTTCTAACCATTTAAATGAACCATGTCAAAGCTATCGTAGGATGATACATTTTAACACACTGAAACTGCATGCCTGTGTACAAACATAATTGCCTCACTAAAGGAAAATGCAGAATTCTTCTAAAGGTGTACTATTCAAATGTAGGTATTTCTTATTTTTTGACACGTAATTATACTGGAAATTCATTAGACAGGCACCATATTGTTGACAAGTTGGAGAAAAAAAGCCATCAGTTTCTACGGAGCCACTAAAGTTACGTTTGAAGAAAAAAAAAAAATCCGAGACGTTCTCATGCACACCAAGAAATTTTCCCCATATGGGTGAAACGTATGCTGTTCGTGTGTATGGGAAAAGTAGGTTTTACGGAAATGGCAACTACAGACATATTTTGTGCGCATGTAATTGTTTTTCATGCGCACGTGATTGTCAAGTTTTGTACCCTGTAAATATGAATTTAGTGCCTCAATTAGTACCTGCTGTGCGTACGGGAAAAGTATATATGTAGAAACGTTTCACATGTGCGCAAAAAGTCAGGTTTGTTAGTGGCTCCGTGATTCTCTGTTGCCTCAAATTCTCGCTACATTTTTATGCAAGTTTATTTTTACATAGCGTGATATTTCCTATATAGGAAAAATCATATATTCAGTCTTTGTCTCAAGAGACATGATGAACCTATACTAATTTTTAAAAGGCATGATTAATGTGTACTGGATGAACATGAAGTGATTCTAAACACTATTTGTTTGTCTAACTTTTTAAAAGGTTATACATTGAAGTTAGATATATAGTTATAGCTATATGATCAACAATCACAGATTAACAACAGGCCAAAATTATCTACATGATCAATCTGTGACTGTAGGAACAGTATTATTGAATTTTCTTTAGTTATATTTG
The DNA here is from genome assembly GCA_026230005.1 of Gila orcuttii. Taxonomy (NCBI): domain Eukaryota; kingdom Metazoa; phylum Chordata; class Actinopteri; order Cypriniformes; family Leuciscidae; genus Gila; species Gila orcuttii. The sequence continues at coordinate 16,126,547 of JAPDVR010000019.1, read as the reverse complement.
ACATTTTACCTGTTTGTAATCAAACCCTCATTTAAAGTCCTTGTGCTCTTAGGGTAATGACATCATTGGAGCAGCGAAGCGCATGGCCTTGCTCATGGCAGAGATGTCTCGTCTTGTGCGTGGAGGCAGCGGAAATAAACGTGCTCTTATTCAGTGTGCCAAGGACATTGCCAAGGCCTCCGATGAGGTCACGCGGCTGGCTAAAGAGGTAGCCAAGCAATGCACCGACAAACGGATTCGCACAAACCTGTTGCAGGTCAGTGGCACAAATATCATCCATCAGTAGTGCAGCTCTCTTCCAGCACAGATAGATGAGTATTTGCAAATCTGGTTATTTAGTCACCTTAAAAAAAAACTCCGGAATGTTCATTCCAGGTTTGTGAGCGTATCCCAACTATCAGCACTCAGCTGAAGATCCTGTCCACAGTCAAGGCCACTATGCTGGGACGTACAAACATCAGTGAGGAAGAATCTGAGCAGGTGAGGACAAGGCACATTCACAGCCATCTTAAATGAAGGATTTATTGCATTCGATTAGAACTAAATTGATTGTGTTTGTCTTTAAGGCCACTGAGATGCTCGTGCACAATGCGCAGAACCTCATGCAGTCCGTGAAGGAGACGGTCAGAGAAGCAGAAGCCGCCTCCATCAAGATCCGCACAGACGCAGGGTTCACTCTTCGCTGGGTCCGAAAGACCCCCTGGTACCAGTAAACTGAGGACTAGTTGTTTTCCATCAGCAATTCGCATCCTTGCCTTTTCAAACGTCCGAAGTCTGATAAAGGGTGGCAGGAGGAAAGGACCTGATCCTTAAACTTTTGGACATTAGCGTTCGGTTCTAGTTTCGGGGTGACTGGTATTACTTATTTTTATTTACTTGCTGGTATTTGTACTTAGTACACTTATTTTGTCTTTATGGAGGCTATTTTTGTCCTGAAAGTTTGCTGTAGTTTCCTTTACCTCACACTACTGAGGTATAGTGTATGAGTACACAGGAAGCATATTTTTTAAATATATATTTTTTGGTATGTTGGGTTTCCAAATTCCAGGTATATATATTTTTTGCATGAAGAAGTTTTCTATTTTATATTGGAGAAATATGGCATGATGACTTAAATGCCTCTCTCGAACAATGTTGGAGTTCATGATGAAATTAACTTTAAATTAGTTTTTGACAATTAAATTTTCTTATTGAAATTGTATATATTTATACTTATATTTCATCAGATCATTATCACAGATCATGTTTAAGTCACAAATATACAACAAATAGTGTTGTGAGCTTTACTTTGATAAAAAAACACAAAATGTTTTACGGCTGGCTGTTTTAAGTTATAATTCACTATAATGAACTTTTCTTAGCTCATATTTATAATGAACTTTTGCTTAGCTATTTATTAAACAGGATAATGCCTTTTTTGATAGGCCATGCCATTACAGAGATGTATTTTGCATGGCACGGTTGATGCCAAAGATTTTGTTTTTTACACATAATATTCACAAGCTATCACGCGTCTATCATGTAAAACTACAGACATGTGAAAGCTTGGATAGTTAACACTGAAATTGTTTTTCCTTTCACACTTCACTCTTTCTGTTTGTGCTTGTGAGAGAGTGAATGTTTTTTGAGATTTCATATACTCCTTTCAAAAGTAAAGCACAATCCTCACAACAGTTGAACTGTTCTCTCTTAGCTTAGTCTTTTTAGTTTACAGCTGTAATTTTTACATTTCTCTCAGTGTGATTGTTTTCAATTGTAGTATATTGATGATGGAGCTTTCTTAATGTATCTTCCATTTGGATAGAATGGGTAACAAGACCCAGGTGGCTTGTTGATACCTATGTGTTTGGACTCTGGAGATGCTTAAATGGATAGTTTACCCCAAAGTGAAAATACTTTCATCATTTACTCACCCTCATTTTGTTCTAAAACAGAAAATATTTTCAAAAACATTTTTGTCCATGCAATGAAAGTCAGTGGGGTCCAAACATGTTGTTTCGGACCCCATTGACTTTCAATGCATGGACAAAAACAGACATTTTTCAAAATCCACAGAAGAAAGTAAGTCATACAGGTTTGGAATGACATTTGGGTAAATCTATCATTTTAGTGACACTACAAAATCAAATGTGTGGAAATCGTGCAATTCTAGTATGGAAAGCTCAGTGGCACAAGCTCATCACCTTTAGCTGAAGATGCACTCTGAATTCTGTGTACAGCAACAGTAAAACTATCATGATGCTTCACTGCCTTGCATTGAAAGATTACCTTTTCAGCCCCCAATATAGTGCCTCGTTGTGAAAGTTTACAGGGCTGTATTTGTAATAGCATGTTTTGGGTTCTGATGACATTTAACATTTCTTTCTAAAGAGTGAAAATACTGCTTTGTGAATGTATATATATGACACTAATGTTGACTTTTTGTCAGTGTCCCATAGAAAAAAACATCTTATGTGCCTCAGATTGATAATGTTCTGTTAGGCATTTCGTTTGAAAACTTATGTCAATAAAGCGACAAGTTCCTGTCTCATTTGTTACAGGTACTGCACTTCAATAACTACACAAAGATTAAAGGACTCGTTAGATTTTAACTTCTAAGACATTCATTGTTAATACTTTCAAGCATATTCACATGAAGCTAAAATAAACAATTATTAGTCAGACACGGAAAAAATGCCACATTTTGTTTGGAAACTTTATAAATCTGAAGGCTTTTGGTTTAAATACATATCTTAAAATGCAGTTAAGCAGTTCCCTTGACATTTAAAAAAATAATGCAATTGTGTGTTCTTTGTGATTATGCAAATCCTCAAAGCTACATTAAGGTGGCAGACCTGCATATCTAGTGTCACTGCAGATCAGTGCAACAGAACAGATTTTCACATCGTGTGCTCACAATGGCTCCATAGTGCTTGTATTTGGCAAACTTTAAGTATTAGAGTAAATTCTCTTTTCAGCAGGTACAAGTGCCATTCACCTCTGAGCAGTGATGTGCTTGTGTAGTAGAGAAGTAGAGCATCATTGTAAATATGTCCTGCCATAAGCATGGCTGTGCTTTTAAAGCCATTTTTTTCCATTCAAAGGCCACTGGTCTAAAAGAAATTACATGTCATATTATGCTTATGTAAAATAAGGACTGTGTATATGTGCAGAAACTCTCAGGTATTGTTTTGTACCAATATCAAAGATTGTAGCGCAGTAATGTGATTAGAAAATAGCTTGTATCACACATTCTCAAATTCCACTACCTAAAACAGATGGTTTCTGTGCTAACATGTTCCACCATTAACAACATGTGTGTGCAGTGTTACTGTAACAAGAAGCATCCTTGTTTTTGATGGCACAAAGCTAAGCGTTTCTGGCAGAGATGTATTGTACCTTAAATCCAACATTATACAGTTTTAATTCATTAATGGAATGTTATTGATATGAAGATAAAGATTCATAAAGAAAAAAACTCTCCCAATTTTCTGCAGTGGAAAGATGTTCACTTCTTGCAAATTGCCAGTTACTTCCCACAAAACAAAGAAAGATAAATATTACAATAATAAATGTAACTTCGATGTTGTAAAGAAATAAGGGAGATTGTGCACAGTTGTAATTCTGTATGATTTTGTCACTTAGAAAATGGCACCTCTATTAAACTTTTGGCATATCATTGTGATACTCTGCAGACGGCCTCATGTCCTGACCTGGAACTTCCCAGCTTTGGTCACATATTTCACACCCTTGAATGGTTTATATTTCTCTCCGTACATGTCTAGACGATTCACTTTCAATCCTGTGAAGCAGAAGAGAGAGTGAAGTAAGCATAACTGTATTTATATAGCGCATTTTAAAAGTGCTTTATTTTTTTTTTAGGATTTCAAAAGTTTTACATCAAATATTAAGATGTAAAATGAATAAGTAAGATTATGCACTATTTCTACACTGTAAAAAAAGTTTTTTCAATTTGAAGTAAGTGTTTGTGCTGCCTTAAAATTTTAAGTTTAGTCAACTTGAAATGTGAATTTGTACTAAGTGACAACTTAGATATTTGAGTTGACTAAAGTTAAAATTAAGGCAGCACAATTTTTTTTACAGCGTAGGTCATTAATCAAATACGTAAATTTGTGACACTGACATGTGAACTCATTTGTACAAAAGATCAAATTAAGAATAAAGTAACAGAATTATTATGAAATATAACTGCATTTTATTTTAATATATTTTAAAATTTAATTTATGGCTAAGCTAAATTGAAGAATAGAAAGTTCGAAAGAACAGCATTTATTTAAAATCATTTCAATACATCCCTGCTAAATAAAATTATTATTATTTTTTTTAATCTAAATGACCCCAAACCTTTGAATCTTAGAGTGTGTCAACGTACACATACAAACATGTGGAAGGAGATGAAAATAACTTTATTATTTGTTCTATATTTTTCTTTTTCTTTCTAAATTAAGTAGGGTCATGGCAGCTTATTGTGCTTGATAATTACAACAGTGCTTTATCACAAGGTCCTGCTGGCAATGAATAACAACCAAAGCTGATAAAAGTGCCCTAGCCTACCTGAGATGGCCAACTGCTGGATTTTCAGGTCAATGTTCAGACTTGGGTTCTCCTCTGGTTTAGGAGCTCCAGACTGCAGACTTAGACTTCCTTTCAGATTGGGAAGCTTCTGGGGATTTAGTTTCCCTATGTCCCACAACAAAATCTACAAGACAACAGTAAAAATTATTAGTCACCATCTGAGCAAAATGTGTAGCGTCATTACTAGAATGACTCTGCTAACTACAATGAATAACAATCAATAAAAAAGAAAGTTTGTGACCTTTGTGACTGGGTCATAGTTGTAGGTTCCCTGAGTTGCATTGAGGTTGGCACTGAGAACCACTTTGGGCATGTGTACGGTCACTACCAAACACTCCACAGTCTTTCCCATAGTCTGCTTAGGACCCACAGTGATGTCCAGTCTTCCTGAAGATCCAGTCTCAAAGAAACTGATGTTCTGCTTCACATATACCGGGATTGCTACAAGGCTGCAAAAACAGATAAAAAGCTAAATATCTTAAAGATGTTTTAGGTTTATTCCTTAACCATTGTCTCCACGTACTTCTGCGCACTGATGTGATATGACATGAGCTGAAAGTTTCCATCAGGGGGAATGAAGGAAATAACTCTCTCACTTTCCCATCTTTTAAAACGGACACACGGATGAAAGCTCACGTCGTCCAGGAGTCTGGGGTTCTGTTGATGGAGATCAAACGAGAGCATAAAAGCTGCATGCATACTCATTTTTAAATTAGCAAAATGCTGTTTAAAATATTTTAAAATGGAGTGTAATGCTTTGTCTTTTGTTCATAACCAAGATACTCAATCCTCAAGTTAACTAAAGGTGCCCAGTGGCGACACTTGTACTCTGACCTTTTGTTGGATAAGTGTTAAATAAGAGCACAGGCATGCACAAGATATTTCAAAGAAGCAGTGAAAATTAAATATAGTTGACGACACAGGAAAATAAATTGTATGCAAAAAGAAAGAAAGCCAGATGATTAAATGCTCTCACCATAAATGAGAGAGTAAGGTCTGGCATTCCAGACAGTTTGACACAAGCATCAATAACTCCCTGGATTTCTGCAAAAACTGTAGTTCCTGAAACAGAAGAGTACACCAGCATTTACCTTGAAAGGAAATACAACTCTTGCATTCACATGCACAATCTAACTGGAAAATCGACTCACCAGACTTATCCAGGATGGCGTCGATTTCTTCCACCACATCAAAATAAGCTTCATTATTGGTATATTTAACACCTGCTCTCCTCCATGGGATAGTTGAGAGCTGACCAGTAGGGAGGGTCTCACCAACATTACTGCTACCTGAAGATTGCGAATCAGTTAGATTCTCAACATCATATGGCCATGAATAAAATACTCAGGCTTATGGTCGTCTTACCTGTGATGGTGTTGACCATCGACCGCAGGATTGTGGGAGGTCTGATAAGTTCCTTCAAGATGTTGGATTCTGTGGCGAGGGGGAAGCCGTTATCCAACATTTCCTCCAAGAGCTCATAGACTATGACCACATTATCCTTGATAGTGGTCTCAGAACATTCTCCAAAATAATCCTGCATAAATGATTATAGAAAAAACATTAATGAACACACATTCTATTCAAGACATCAACAATAATATGTACACTAAATTTGGGGTTGATATGATTTTTTTTTTAAACAACTGTTTCCTAATTGAAAATATTTAAAAATGTAATTTATTCCTGTGACGGCAAAGCTATTTTTTCAGCACCTTTACTCCAGTCTTTAGTGTCACATGATCCTTCAGAAATCATTATAATGTGCTGATTTGCTGCTCAAAAACATTTCTGATTATTATCAATGTTGAAAATTATTATTTTTATTATTATTTGATGAATAGAAAGTTCAAAAGAACAGCATTTATTTTGAAACAGAAAACTTTAGTAACATTGTAAATTTTTTACTGTCACTTTTGATCCAATTTACTGTGTCCTTGCTGAATAAAAGTATTAATAAAAAGTATTAAGAAATCTTACTGACCCCAAACTTTTGAACAGTAATCTATGTTTCAATATATTTTCTACAACTCACTGTCAGTAGTTTTTTTTTTTTTTAAGTACCTGAAATGTCTCTGCGATTCGATGCAAAAATTCTATTACAAAAAGCGGAGGCACTTCTGTTTGGATGACAGAAACAAAGAAGATCTTCTCACGGTAGATGTTTATGAGATAGTGATGAGGGGTGCGGATGACAGGAGGCACATTGTCAGGTTCCACCGCTTTCCCTCGTGCTTCGAAAAAATAATCGCAGACAGAGCGGCTTATGACGCTCTTCCAGTGTTTCTCCAGGAATAAATCTCCACCATTGTTTATCAGGAACAAGCTGTGAATCATGGTGAGGGCTGGAAAGTCAATGGAATGAAAACAGGACGATGAGAATGGAAGTTGTGGTGCTAACAGGTATGAGCTACTGTTATTCCAGTGTAGAGAATATATGCATGGAATTGACACATTTTAAGTTTTTTTATAACACTGCCTATACAAACTAAATATAAAAGGGAGTGGCTGATTCATGAGAACCTCATGCTACTCAAACTCGCCCACTAATTTATTTCCCTACTTATTGTTTTAAACCATGTCTTTGTAATCTACTTTACGGTAAATATCCAAATGAAATACTATATAATAAATAAAACTAAATTTCTATAACTTAAAGTAATATGGATAGTGGCTTTAAAGCAGATTACAAAGACATGGCTAAGATAGAGCTAGAGAAAGAGAAAGTATAATTGCCAATTTAAGGTAAATATACCATAGAAGACTAGTCAAAATACATGTGTAAAGGAGATGAAAGATGCTCTGTTTTTATATATATATATATATATATATATATATATATATATAAATTATATTTATGTAATATTTAAGAGTGTTACTCCTTTTATCATCACTTAAATAATAAAAATAAACATTTTAAACAAGAAATTCTATTGACCACCAATTTGTTCTAAATGCACTTTAACTACAATGACTGAACTACATTTCATGTCCTTAGCTCTGTGCATGCAACCACTTTATCATGATACACAATATGAGACAAACACGTTTGTGACATATAACGTTACCAATAAATGGTAACGTTATATATAATGTCCAGTTTTAAACCTTCAGAACATATCATTTTTTTAACCTATCATAACTTATAATGCATTTTCGCGGGATGCAAACAAACATACTAAATAATGTCGGACTGTGTGATTGTTAGTAAAAAAAAAACAATAAAAAAAAACCATTCACCCCTCAGAAAACACTAAAAACAAAAGCATAAAAGTTATGTTTCCTGAAAGAAGAGTTAACGTTAGAGGATATCCTGTGTCTACCGATTACGTGAGGCTATAATGTTTTTGCGAGCAAATACAGGATGTCAGCTTTTCATAACTACACACATTTAAACTTATTTTTTAAATAAACCTTACCTATTGACAGCTGTCTTGATTAATGTTTTCAGGCAATATCCTCCGCTTGTAAATGTGGCAGATGTGTCACTCCTACTTCCCCGTTCATGCGTCCAAATATACGCCTGGCGCGAATTTAAATGAAAGTTGATTTAAAACACAAACAGTCGATCCTTGTGAAACAAAGCGTAATTTCAAATATATTAAACGATATTACTGCAAAGCATGTGATTTATTAAAGTTTATAATAGTTTAGAAATGTATTTGTTGCTCCGGCAATACACAGGGACAGCTATGTCTGTGGTAGATTTTCCCTCCACGGCTAGATTCATTCCGAATCGGTTCTTTTGAGCAGCTCTTTAAAAAAACGGTTAAACGGACAGATTCACTGGTTATTTGAATCATCAAGTGACATTTAGGAACATATTGCTTTTGATTACGTTTTTTATTTTTTATTCAAGTTTATTAAAATGGGAGTTTATTGTAATTTCATGTTTCCCAGTTCAGTTCACTGCCATGTTTTATCCAGTTTAGAAACTTGTACATTTAAATTCCATACAAATGTCATACAAAGACAAGAATTTGCACTTTTTAAAAAAAAAATAATAATAATTTCTGCTATTCTGCTGTTAAAGTGACTTTCGCACAGACAGTCAAATTTTTGGTTCACTTGCTATATTTTTACTGACTCACTGAACCGAGAATCGAATGATTTTATTAGCAGCTCACTCACCTGTACCATCCTCAGCTCATTAATCAGAAATTATCGAAAGAGACTATAATCGATTGAATGAGTTCACGAAAACCACTTACTCCGTTTCACTGGGATTCGTGAACGAACAGTTTTGTGAATCAATTCATTAAAATGATTCGATTCAAAAGAACTATGCGCCATCCGCTCTCCCAGATGCTTCACTCGCTCGACAAGGTGCCTGGACTGTATTTGATGGAGCACTATTACACTGCAACATGGCGTCCGATGAACCTAAAGCCAAAAGGATTAAACTTGAGGAAAAACAGCTCAGGTACAGTAAACACAAGAATCGGTTTATGAGTGTAGATTTTTTAAAACATGAGACGGTTTCTTTCCGGCCACTTTTGGGTCAGAGGTCTAACGTTAGTAGTTTGCGTGTCACTTAAAGTCCATGTGCTGCCAACTCGGTGTTTTCTCTCAAAAGCACATTGTTATTTCACTGGAAAAGAATGTATCGGGTATTTTCCTATTAGCTATGAGCAATGCCGATGAGTGCAGCTAATGCATTTGCTGCCCAGCTTAATTGGCAAATTCGTGATCATGTGACATTTTTAGGAGTGAACATATCCAAATCGTTCAACAATCAATTTACTTATACATAAACGAATGATGTGCCCGTGTTGTTGTGTGTGTGTATGATTAATGCTTCCGTTGTCCTTGAGTGTTTTATATCGACCACTGGAGTGCGTCCCCTCGGCTCCACGTGTATTTTGTTATGCTTTCGGGTTCTGCCGCACAAAAAGTCTTCCCGCCGTACATTGTCACAGCATTAATAAACATGCATATATAACATCAGTACATGTATCTATACACAATGGAAGTGTTTATATTGCATGCACACATATTGTTTGCAAGTTGTGTAGGTCACTTTCCGGTTGGTATTTCTGTCCCAAAACTATTGACACCAGGCTTTCCAGATATGCGGTGGCTTTAGCCATGCGGTCATTATTAAGTTTCAGACATGATGACAAATGTGTCGTTGGTTCTTCAGGTAACGTTAATGGCTAGTATAATAAGACGATATGATAGTATAGCTTACTAGTGTGCAAGCGTTGTCATGTGAGCTCACGGCTGGATATTGGTCATTATTGTTTGTATTTACATAATGGATGGTAAATGTAGTATTTGCGTTTAATGTTTAGATTTAGGTATATTTTTGTACACTTGGCGCCTAAATATTTTAAGCCAAAAAGCGTAAACAGGGGACAACGAACGCTCCCTCCTGTTTCTCAGCCAATCAGCAGTCGAGGCTGCTGTTCGTTCAGCCAATCAGCAGCGAGGTGCTCTTGCGCCCGAGTACTAACTTTGCAGAGCGCTGTCTGGCTGTCATTAAACTCGAGTGAGCACCACCTCAAGCCATCCTCATGCCTACAGCCAGGTAGGGCTAAACATGTATTCAGCTATTTGAGTATTTTTATACGTTTTCTAATCTTGTCATTACATAATTTAAAAACAAATATTTTTTTTTACACTCCAATAACGTGCGTTTTTAAGAGAATTTGGTGTTTTGTGTGTTTTGGCTAATGGAAGCTCATACAATGTGGTGTTGTATTGTTTCCTTTCTGCATAGTTTGCTTATTTACCTTGTTGCTGAGGTGGCTGTTTTTAACTTTTAGCTGTACAGAAATTTAGTCACTACAGAAATGATTTTATTCACTTCAACTTATTTTTACGTTGAATAGCACCCCCTAAACATCTGTTTTAGAGCACACAAAGCTTCACAAACTCCCACACTGACACATCTGTGCTTATTCACAAGTTTCCCATAACTTGTACTAATTTGTGTTTCTTTGAATGTAGGAGCGCGAATGGAGATCATTTAGAAGAATTTTGTTGCCTGTTCATTCATGTTAATAGAAAATTCATGTCTCTTTGTTTCTAGTATTTGTAAGTGCTCCCTTATTTCTTTACATTTAATAATATAGAATAATATATCGTCTTTTATCATTACACATTGCAAAATGAGTAATTTGATCACATCTGTCAACAATAGATTAGAGGCAACGTTTTAATCGTAGGGTCTCCACCACATGTCTCATCCAGGGTGAATGAACGGTCAGTCACTCACTCAGCCACATGCTTGAATGCTTGGTTTGTTGGATGTAGTGACTGTCTAATGCTTTCTTAAATGTTTTAGTGCCCATTTTAAATCATTTATGACATGACTTTCTGTCTGGCTAAAAAAATACTGAGTCATTTTGCACCTCATAGACAAAACATCATCTTGCTTGAAGCTCAAATATGGATTTCTGGAAAAATTACTGAGCACTTTTCTTTTTTTTTATGATGTAATATTCTGCAGTTTATGCTTCACTGAATCTTCCATGTTTTTGTGCTGAATTTCTGTTGGGTTCAGTTTTACCCCTCAAGAGAAAAATACTTGAGTTATGCACATTTTTTGAATTTTTGGGGAAAATGCTGAAAATAGTCTGCAAGGGAATCATAAAAGCCCTATGTTTTTAGTGTAACTATGCTTGCGTCTGTTGTCAGGATTACTCAGTTGTTTTCTTAATGTTTTAATCTGATTCGCATGTCTTTCTTTTGCAGTCAAAATGCCCTTTTCGGGATGGGAAACCCCCTGCTTGACATCTGCGCTGTGGTGGACAAAGACTTTCTAGACAAGTAAGTCACATGGTTCTTTAAAATCTATTTGGATTTGAATCTGTTTGATAACATGTGCATGAGAGGAAATCTCCTGTTTGACACATTTCAATACTATAAAACAATACCCCTCTGCCCACTCACTCCCTCCATTACATAACCTCAAACACACTGTGCCCGTCTTGCCATTAATGTCCTTGCCTTACCATGATCGTGAGGTGGCACACTTAGAGAGGTTTTACTTAGCGGATGTTTTCAGTAGTGAGCAACAGAATTTGACCTTTCATCACCATTCAAAATGTGCAGGTTAAACTGTTTTGTATTGTGCAATATAGAGCTGCACGATTAATTGTTAAAAGATCACACCCACGCAATCTCATTTGGATTGGATATACTGTAAACACTAATGTCTACGGCAGATCACCTTGGTGCTTCAAATAACAATTGTATAGATTACATCGTTACACCACCAGGTGGCGATGAATGTATTTGTCATTGAATCATTCTGGATATCCGTTAAAAAACGTGGATTCATCCACGAGTCATTGAATATTTCTTTCAAACCCTTTTTAAAATCCATTTAGATTAATTAAACACTGCAGCAATTCAAATTTTTGACTCTGTTATGGCTCAACTGCAACCTTTTGTCATACTTTCAACTTTTTTTTATCTTATTTAGTCATGACTTTGTATGTCAATTTCGAAATTATCAACTGACTGAAATTGAAGTTATTTGTCCTAGTATCTGCCCTAGTTTGAATATGCTGAAACACAAATGGGAGTTGAGAGCTGTGAGTCTGCGACATAATGAAACATTTATGAATCACAAATAAATTGTGGTATTTTCCTCACACAGAGCTATTTTGTCTCTTGGAATATTGTGCAAAGTCATATGGACTACATTTATGGTGATTTTGTACTTTTTCGAGGTTAACAGCCACCCTAGTACCTCTAGTAAATTGTTATTTTGCTTAGTTGTCTGTTCAGAACCATGGAAGAATCATGATCTCTGTTTGAAACAAAAATAATCCTAAACCTCAATTTAACAAGAACCGTGCAATACTACATTATGCGAAAAAGGTATGAGGTGATGATATTTAAATTCTCATATGCTGGACGTTATGTAATTTACCTTGACATACATTTGTCTATAAATATAGAGGCTCTTTAAATGGTTACACTACAGCTTGTTGTATCCTAATTGGCAACACTTTTGCAAACAGGTTGGGTAATAATCTTAAAACTGCTGTTTCAGACAGAACAGCTGGACCTGTGGCAGACTTTGTCAGTAATGATTTCCATTTGATTTATTCCAAGTGTAGAGCAGTTTGTTTAGTTGCATGACCTGATGTTTGCAGGGCAGAGTCTACTAAGATGCATTAACAGAGATCAGTAACAGTAAGCTGCCTTTTTAATGATTAGAAATTGGTCCAGCACATGATTGACCAAACACCAAATATAAAAAAGACTTTAAGGTAATAGAAAATTGTTTTAGCGACTTGAGCAATTTGATTGGTCTATGAGAAACTGAAATAAAATTGCTCCATCAGGACAACTAAATCTCAGTAATGCCACTTGGTCACTTATTATGTTCTCTTAAATATATTTTTTGCTGTCAAATTAAGGTTTGACTATCTGGTTAATTTGTCAACCTTTCTTTTCATTTATGAGAAAATCACTACAAAGATCCCACTAGTTTACATGCATATCGTACCCTTCAAAAGTTAAAGGTCGGTAAGATTTTGAAAATGTTTTTTAAAAGAAATCTTGTACGCTCACTCACCAAGGCTGCTTTTATTTGATCAAAAATACAGTAACAACAGTAAGACTGAAATATTATTACGATTTTTATTTATTTATATTGTTACGAAGATAACTGTTTTATATTTTATTTTAAAATGTAATTTATTCCTGTGATTGCAAAGCTGAAATTTTCAGCATCATTACTCCAGTCTTCAGTGTCACATGATCCTTCAGAAATCATTCTAATATGCTGATTTACTGCTCAATAAACTTTTCTTATTATCATCAATGTTGAAAACAGGAAAACCATGATACAGGATTCATCTTTGATGAATAGAAAGTTCAAAACGGCATTTATTTGAAGTAGAAATCTTTTGTAACTTTGTAAAAGCATTTACTTGTAAAAAATCATCTTTGATCAACTTAATGAGTCCTTGCTAAATAAAAGCACTAATTTCTTAAAGAAGAAAGAAAATCTTACCGAGCCCAACCTTTGGACGGTAGTGTAAGTGATACTCAAAAAGTCAATCTATTTTTTGGCTTTTGTCTCCAAACAATTTTACTGTTGCATCATACTCTTGGGTAAATGAAGGCACTCTGGGACAAGTCCTTCCTTGTCATGTGATCTCAATAAGGCCTCCAGTAGTTGTGATGAGTCAGTCTTGTTCCATAATCCTTTTCAGATGTAAAATTGCACCTTATTAGATGAACTGTTTTGACCATTTGTACCACAAAAACACAGACTTCAGAGAGCCGTCAGATGATTTTCATTTTTAAATGCACACGAAGTTCTATTTCTTCTCTTACGAATGACTCATAATTGACCATGTTTTGTAAATGCAGTTCTTGAATGGAATCAGACTGAGTTCGGTTTAAAATGAAGCAGGCACATAAATGGACTTGCTGATGTTTTAAGTTGATGAGGTGATTATGGCTCAACGAAATTAGCTTTATTGTGGCTTAGGCCTAAGACCTTCACCTACAGGCTTCTTGATAAAATAAGCTGTCACATGTGCTTATCTTTATCTCATGGGCGGACAGATCTGTTCTGTTTAGATTGTTCTTTGACGATATCTGTTTGAGAGTAAATTTCAAGATGTTTAGCTGTTCATTGTGAATAGTGAAAACAAAACATGACAAATTTTAAATAGGTCATATTTTGAACATAATGATTATGCCACTAATGTCACTGAATGGAATTAAAATCAGAATTTTTAACCTAGAAAAATGAAAGCAATTTCTTTTTCTGTTCTTGATGAGTAAATCAGCAGTTACAAAAATGCATTTTCTTTGTGTGTCTCACAGGTATGGACTTAAGCCAAATGACCAGATTTTAGCAGAGGAGAAACACAAGGAAATGTAAGTGTCTTTTATCTGTGTTACACTGTTTTTTTTTTTTTCAATACAGGACAGTGGGTCGCATTCACTTATAATTGCGTGGATTGTTTCGTATTTGTACGCACAGGAGAAATTCTCACGGAACATCTCCGCCTAATTCTCAACATGTTCGTACATACGTGAATTTGTTCTTAACATTGTTCTGATGTTAGTGAATTTGGAGTATTCTAAATGAACAAACCGTGTGCACGAGGTTAGTCATTTGCATAAAACACGCCCAAACCATCTCCATATAAGGGCTGTGTGGAAAGGGCTTTCCACACACGCTTTTCTCAGTCTTTTGTTACTTTCATCAAACTTGCTGCTGTTTGCAGATGCGCTCTCACCTGATCCTCGAGCATTGCCATGTGTGCCATTCTCACCACTCACCATTCTTCAAACACAATAAACACCTTTTATACAGACCCATAACGGACCTCAGTAGCCAGCTGTACACACTCGTACTATATCTGCGCTATTCTGAGAAACCTTGCAGCTGAAGCTATTACGCAGCTTATCTTACTCTTTAACTGGAGCCTATATGATGAAATGTATTAAAGATGAAATTAGATTGTATTATTTATTGATTTTATATATGGATTATATAATGCAACATACTTCAGTATAATTATAGTCGTGTTAGGATGAAATATAACTTCTTAACACAATAATATGGTCGTACAGAGTAAGTGCTTTTTGCATACGTGTGGTTTAAGTTTGTAGATCTGAAAATCATGTTTTTCCCCATTGTTGAACCACGGAGGTTACACCAGTTACTTTGCCAAGAGATCTCTTATTTATTATTTTTATACATGTATCAGACAGAGAGAAACAAGCATAGAAGAATAAGGCTACAGGTGAGGAGGTCTTCATTCTAGATTTCTCTGTTCCCCATTTCTCTATTCCCTCACCCCATCAGTAAATGGTTAATTGGTGTTTCTCCTCCCTCACCCCCTCATCTCTATTTCTCCTTCCTCTCACCCCGTCATGCATTTATGTTTCTCTGAGTCAGTACAGTAAGGATTGAGCTTATATACACCACTGAGGGACTTACAACTTCTTTGTAATTTAGAAAAAAATGTTGCTTATCTTTAAAAATGGAACGTATACCTCATGCGTTATGGTACAAATGGTACAATCCACTTTCCATATTAAGAAACTTCCCCTTCAGTGTATACATTTGTGGTACATTGCATCAGTTGAAAAACATTCCTTTCCTTGTAAAGAACATACCAACTGTACACATTTGATGTATCATCATCATTGGAACATCTCTGCTCAGTGAACGTTGCATTGCACACATACCTCTAAGCAAAATTATATCTCTCCCAGCTCCCTGTTCAGCACACATGTACAACATACTCTGACTTCACAAAATACATTATGAAAGTATTATGAAAATGAATAAAGAGAAATAATAAAAAAAAAACATTAAACAGTAAATTTTAGTCTTCACAGTTCCTATATTTTTTTGTAAATTTAGAATGCATATTATTACAAAATTTTTGGTGAATCGTGATTTGCTCTTAAAATCGTCCGTACGCACATTTCACGCACATGCTGCGTTCTCTAGAGTAATTCCTTATTTAGGACCACATGCATGTGTTCAATTATTCTGTTCACATGCCTGTATGCCAACATATGCTTCATCTTTAGAGGATGTGAGATCTCCTCAGGAGGGAAGTGCCTGTACAGTGCATTACAAGGCACCATTGTAGTTTTGTTGCCATCTTGTGTATTGATGTTGCACCAGGTTGATTAGCATCTGATCTAAATGATTGATTCTCATTAATGCTAAGATTAGAAGGATGTTTAGCGCATTAGTAGGATACTGACAACTCTGAATTAGGGATGTCCCGATCCGATCCACAGCATCGGTATCGTGCCGATACTGGCCCAGAACGCTAGATCGGAGATCGGAGGAGAGAAAAAATATGATCCAATACCTATCCAACAATGCTTGAATATAGCATTTCCCTTGCTGCGACATCCAATTAAGCGGCGCATATTGGGCGGTTTTGCAATCTATTTTGCGGGCAAAAAATGGGTTTGGGCGGGTGGATAAAAATTGGGCTGGTTTCGGATCAGTTCGGCGGGTTTTTGTAGCCGAAACACCGGCACTTCAGATCCTTCTTTCGGCGACCCTCTGTTCAGCAGGCAGTAGTCTGTCTCACTCACTCACCCACACACATATCTCTGGCTGACGTGCCCCCTAAACTCACAACAGACACTCCATCCCACTACCTTCGGTGTACTATAAACACAGTTTTGCAATCTGTCTCGTCAGTTTATAAACCGTAGGCTGTAAACTGTATGCTACACAGGATTTTGACGCATATCCAAGCAAGGGTTTGTGCAGAGTGTGGAGCGCGCACTGCATGGCACGGAGGCCGGGCGCGAACACTTCCGTTTTCCATTCAACAGTGGAAACAACTTAAAATACTCTATCATTTCTGGTCATACAGAAAATAACTTATTTATATATAACTTACGTCAATATTTATTTTTTTGCGCAGCTTTTGGTGTGCATACAGTTCAAATTAAAATTTTGGGTGTTCAACTTTGCGTTTTAAAAATACAACAACCGTTATTTTTTTGTTTTACGGATTAAAAAGGAAAAACGAATGGACGCAAAAGTACACGGATCAATGGGTAATTTTAAAGCTTGTTAATGATTAACTTTAAACCTGTTGGTAGCTTTAAGTAGCCTACTGAAGTAGCCTTTTTTTTTTGTAGTGTTTGAATAAAGGGTGGCAGTCTTTCATAATCAACTGTTGTTGTGGACTATATACTGGAGAAGTATTTGTTCTCCATTTGAGTGAGATGTTTTCAGGTTGCTAATTGAGCAAAGTGCTTCCATATATTTTATTAGGCCTAGTATTAGTTCAAGAATAAAATAGAATAAAATAAAAATATCGGATTAATATCGGTATCGCAAATAGCCAAAGCTGCGGCATCGGTATCGGTATCGGAAGTGAAAAAGTGGTATCGGGACATCCCTACTCTGAATAATGTTCAGATGCCTGGATTCACTTCCTTGATCTAATCATGTGTGAAGGCTGCTATTTGATGAGCTTGAAATTGTACTCTTTGGTCTCAGCAGAGTCCCATAATGATTAGACCCTCATAGATAGAAAGAGTGATTCAGTATGTGATACTGAGGCTCAATCCCAATTCACCCCTTGCCCCCCTTCTTGTTGTGACGAGAAAGTTCCCCGAATACATCGCGAATCACAGACGAGATGGCTTCGCAAACGGTTAAACATTTAAATTTGGAGTGTTTTGATTGTAATTTGGGTGCTGGGTCGTGCTCTACCTGCAGAAAGATAAGGCTGAAAATCATCAGAAGAGTGAAAACAAAAAGAATGATTAGATGGAGATGAATGACATGTATAGCAGCATGCGGTAAGGAACATTCTTCTGTTTATGATATATCATACAGCTAGACCTATAATAACGACAAGACATTTCCAAGCAATAGCCTATTGACATCATATCCGGGAGATAAGTCAGTAAAATCACAGGCTTCGCTTATACCGTGTCGAATGCGCCACATGAAATTCAGATGTGGGGCGGGGGGTAATTTCTAAATCACATGAGGTAATAATACTAATCCAGTGCGAATAGGGCTTAAGTTTGGAAGTTGTTGATGTCCAGTTATGTTTGGTCAGAAGGCGGCAAGTGAATGCTGCAATGAACAGAGCTTAAACAGTAGGCTTATTGTTATTGCAAAAGTAGAACATATTTCATAGATTAATTCAGCCTGACACATCCTCATACAATGCTAATATTTATTGTTGGAGTTTTAAAGGCAAAAAATACTGAAAATTCTGTCATTTACTCATGTTGTTTCAAACCAGTATGGCTGACTATCTTCTGTGGAATACAAGAAGACATTTTGAATTGGACTTTTTGGAGCTTCACCACTCTTGGCCACTGTATTGTATTGTATATGCAATGTTGTTCATTGGAAAAAAGCAGTTTTGAGATGCTTTAACACTTCTTGTGCTCTACAAAAGAAAGCTGGTTATGATTACATTAATGCAATGAACAGGATTTTTATGGCATTTATTAATCATGTTCATCCAAAACAAGATTAACTTTCATTATATAATTAATTTATTGTAATTAATATTAGTTATTTGTTTATTAATTAACTTAAAATGTTACAAATGTGTATTATCTATGTAGAATTATGTGAAGAAATTGGCATTAACAAAGATTAATAAATATCTTACTGTAAAGTCAAGTGTCACCATAATGTCATAAGTCATATGAGAACAACATGAGGGTTAATAACAGATTTTATTTATTTATTTGGTGAAAATTCACTTTAAAACAATCAAGAAAGAAGGTCTAGTTAAAAAAAAAAAGCATGCCATTTTTCTTATCCACCATTTGTTTATGATGTGTATCTATGGTAACTATTATGTAAATGTTAAACATAAACATGGAGCACATGATGATTTAAATTTTAGTTTTTTATGTTTAATGTTTTTTTTTTATGTTTTCCAAAATACTACGTCATATTAGGAAATGTTTGGCTGTCCAGATCAGACTCTGTTTGTGTGTAATACGTTTTTAGAAATGTTTTTCAAGGGTTGTAGGGTTGTTTTTGTTTGGATTCATAGATTTTAGTGTTTAAGTCGAGATTGAGCTTAAAGACATGGATCAGACGGAGACCTTTTACCCCTTTATTGGTTTACTCAGCTGCGCTGTGCTCTTCCTCTCTCTGTGTGCAAACCTCAACAATGCATCACTTCAGCATGCACAATGTAAAACATATGATCACGAGGGGGCCGTTCATCACTCTTGAAACGATATCGAATATTGTCTGTAACTCATTGGGCTGTTCCTTCCTGGCTTATGCACACGAATGACTGTGAGATATTAAGTTTGCTAATGATTATCTATTGTGGGCAAGTAACTTCAAACCATGCTAAATGATTGATTCGGTCATGAAATGTTGCTTTGCTGTCTTGAGATTCCTAATGTAGCTTGTGATAATTTTGGTGGGAACTAAAGCACTTGTCACCGAGTATTATGTTTGAAGCTGTAGGCCTCTCTTTATTGGTCTTGTATGAAGAGAAATGAATGTGGCTCACCACCGAGAGAAAGCAAGGACCACCCGACACCCCACTGTGTTTAAAGAATTCAGATGCTTAAAATGGTCCAAGCCGACTCAAAAAAAAAAAACCACACAAGTTAGAAAAGGCCTGTAATCTGTCTAAAGCAGTGCGGAGGCGTACATATCAACTACTAAACCTTCAAGGATTTGATCCAAAGCGCCTATTGTTGTGGCTACTCTGAATACACTTCTTTCAATGACCTTGAAATTTGTTGCGCAGTGTTTTTTAACCACTTGCATGTATTTCATGTATGTATGTATAAAAATAATTTTTATTTTATTTCATGTATGTATGTATAACAATGATTTTTTTATTTTATCTTCTGTTTGAAATGGTCTGATTTAGTGACCCTGGACTGTTTTGAATCATTTCCCGTTCCATTCTTTTTTTATTGTCCTTATCAGAGATGTTGGCCTGACTGACACTAAGGCAAACAGCCAGCGAGGAACAGGTGGTTAAGACAGACATGCTCTTCATTATTCACCACACTTGATAAACCTTCTATATATGATTTGCCTGTGCATTTAAAGCATATTCAACTTGATCTCAAAACCTCTGTCCAGTTGTTTTTCTTTGACCCACACTAAGATCAATAGTGTAATCTTTTTTTTTTTTATTGTAGACCTGTTTGAATTTATAGCTGTAGATTTTTGCATGACCGTTGCCATTATTTTTACATTTAGATTACCATTGCTTTTATATAACAAAAAAGTAGCAATTTATTGACACTGTTCAATGAAAATTTTCAGTGCAAATCATAAAAGTAATATCCATATTTCTTTCTGTACATGTTGTAATGCATAAATACACATGTGCATGCTGTCACCGTTTTCACAGATTTACGTTTAACCTTACCTTTTTCAAAAACTTGCACTTTGAAATCTTCCTCAAACTGTGCGTTCTCAGGCCACCAAAACGCAGACGAAATTCTGTTTTCAGTTGAAAACGGTGTTGTGTAAACCATTTATAATAAATATAAAAGAAATAGTTATTTTTTGTTTTGTAATTTTTCTTTTATTTTTATTATTGGCCGAATCATAAAAATAATTATTGGCTTATTGGTGTCAGCCAGAATGAGAATTCTAGTGTAGAATTTGAAAAATAGGCATCACTAATTGTGCATAAACAGTGTAGAAGTTTTGCTTTTGTTTATACTGCTTGGTCAGAAATAAGGCACTTTATTTTGTGAATATGCTAATCAGAGTTTAAGGGCTTGCAGTGCATTGTGCCAAACATGTCTTTAGCCATGACTACAATTCACAGTATTGCACAAGCTCTCAGTCAGAGCTTACTGCTGAAATATTGCATTGCATAATGCTGTTCATTTACATTCTGGGTCATTTGGACTGAACAGTGCTTGAGTTTTTTTTTTACCACCGACAGATGCTCTGACATTTTGCTGTAGACTATCTGGGCATAAGTTGGCATTCATCGGTCCCTGTGTGATTTACGAGGCCCTGAGGCAGCAGAGCGTAATCACCGATCACTGTACTTCTGTTATGGCAGCCTTCAGACAGGGTTTGATGTTCATACTGTATGCAGTAGTTTATTTTCTATAGCCAGAGTATGGTGTGCATTAACTGAACTTTCCATCTGTCAGTTTTGTCTATGTTCATGGAATATATATATATATATATATATATATATATATATATACATACACAGGTCCTTCTAAAAAAATTAGCATATTGTGATAAAGTTCATTATTTTCCATAATGTAATGATAAAAATTAAACTTTCATATATTTTAGATTCATTGCACACCAACTGAAATATTTCAGGTCTTTTATTGTTTTAATACTGATGATTTTGGCATACAGCTCATGAAAACCCAAAATTCCTATCTCAAAAAATTAGCATATTTCATCCGACCAATAAAAAGTGTTTTTAATACAAAAAAAGTCAACCTTCAAATAATTATGTTCAGTTATGCACTCAATACTTGGTCGGGAATCCTTTTGCAGAAATGACTGCTTCAATGCGGTGTGGCATGGAGGCAATCAGCCTGTGGCACTGCTGAGGTGTTATGGAGGCCCAGGATGCTTCGATAGCGGCCTTAAGCTCATCCAGAGTGTTGGGTCTTGAGTCTCTCAACTTTCTCTTCACAATATCCCACAGATTCTCTATGGGGTTCAGGTCAGGAGAGTTGGCAGGCCAATTGAGCACAGTAATACCATGGTCAGTAAACCATTTACCAGTGGTTTTGGCACTGTGAGCAGGTGCCAGGTCGTGCTGAAAAATGAAATCTTCATCTCCATAAAGCTTTTCAGCAGGTGGAAGCATGAAGTGCTCCAAAATCTCCTGATAGCTAGCTGCATTGACCCTGCCCTTGATAAAACACAGTGGACCAACACCAGCAGCTGACATGGCACCCCAGACCATCACTGACTGTGGGTACTTGACACTGGACTTCAGGCATTTTGGCATTTCCTTCTCCCCAGTCTTCCTCCAGACTCTGGCACCTTGATTTCCGAATGACATGCAAAACTGAGCAACAGTCCAGTGCTGCTTCTCTGTAGCCCAGGTCAGGCGCTTCTGCCGCTGTTTCTGGTTCAAAAGTGGCTTGACCTGGGGAATGCGGCACCTGTAGCCCATTTCCTGCACACGCCTGTGCACGGTGGCTCTGGATGTTTCTACTCCAGACTCAGTCCACTGCTTCCGCAGGTCCCCCAAGGTCTGGAATCGGGAACAGCCTATTTGTTCAGAAATTTCTTTGTCTTACCCTCTTGCTTGAGGGTGTCAATGATGGCCTTCTGGACAGCAGTCAGGTCGGCAGTCTTACCCATGATTGCGGTTTTGAGTAATGAAACAGGCTGGGAGTTTTTAAAAGCCTCAGGAATCTTTTGTAGGTGTTTAGAGTTAATTAGTTGATTCAGATGATTAGGTTAATAGCTCGTTTAGAGAACCTTTTCATGATATGCTAATTTTTTGAGATAGGAATTTTCGGTTTTCATGAGCTGTATGCCAAAATCATCAGTATTAAAACAATAAAAGACCTGAAATATTTCAGTTGGTGTGCAATGAATCTAAAATATATGAAAGTTTAATTTTTATCATTACATTATGGAAAATAATGAACTTTATCACAATATGCTATTTTTTTGAGAAGGACCTGTATATGTTTAGAACAACAATCCACTATATGTATTAGTCAGAATACACTGCTAATTTTAAAAAAGCTTTTTAGTACGAGATTGTGTAGTAACCATTTACCAAGCAGGGGATAAGGGAATGAGCCATGCTAACCAGAAAAAAAACTTGATCACTGCATAAACCAGGTTTAAATTCACACTTGTATAACACTGCCATCTTGTGACAAAGATAGACTTTCTTTATAGTTCATTTTATGTGTAGTTTTTTATTAATGTTTAATTTTAGTTATCTTATAATTTTTACCTGTGATTTTCAAATATCTGGACACAAAATGCTAGCTGTATATAGCTCTGTCAATATACACTGCTGTTTTAAGAGGTGACTTAATGTGTGCCAGACAGTGTTTTAAAGTATGGAGCAGCTGCCTCTGGTCTAGTGAACAGCAGGTGCAGTACCATGGGCAGCCAGCAGGTGGAGGCATACGCTCAGGCATTGTATTACTTTTACACAGCATCATGCCGCAGGGTGGCTTTTGCTCGTACACAACAGGAAGTCTTATCCGATTTCAGATTAGTTTTGTTTAGCAAGGGACGGACAATTGAGTTGCTTCCCAGGCTGAAAGGCAAAGCTTGACTAAAGTTAATTGTTTTGAAACTCTTGAATGGAGTCAATTGTATATATTAAAACAATTATTGAGAACACATCACTTTGATTTCATAAATGCCAAGACAATCTCAGAACATACTGGCTCTGATCTGTTTCCTTTTGTTCTGTGGATTGTCCTAGCGCTGTGCAGCCCGTGGGCAATCTGCCTCCCCCCGGAGAGAGCTGAGTCTGACTGTTTTCTGCGTCTCAGATGGAGCTGGTTTTGATGAGTGCGCTGTTCTTTATTTGAGAGCGGGCAGGAAAAAGAGCTGTTGCACACTGAAAGCTAAATTGCAGGTGCACAGAGGATTGGGGGGAAATAGTATATTTGAGGGGGACAAACTGTTTGCAAATTGTGCACGCTTGCAGTATGAACATTTACTCAGCAGTGTTTGGGGCAAAAAGCTTTGTCAACATTAAAGAAAGGGAAAAAATAGATTGGCAGGGATGCTTAACTCTTAGAGTTAGAGGAGACCGCTA
Organism: Gila orcuttii; assembly: GCA_026230005.1. Classification (NCBI taxonomy): domain Eukaryota; kingdom Metazoa; phylum Chordata; class Actinopteri; order Cypriniformes; family Leuciscidae; genus Gila; species Gila orcuttii. The sequence continues at coordinate 16,102,752 of JAPDVR010000019.1, read as the reverse complement.
CAATTAATCATCGGAACTGCGTTCCTGCACTTCTGTCGAGAGCTATACGCTCGAATAAAAAATACTGTTCACTTAAATGAGCCACAAACCTATACTGTATGTCCCTGTTAGTTTATCCCTGTGTGAGCCGTCCTTACTCTGCCTTCCCATTGGCAGACATGCATCAGTGCTCGTCCAGCCTTGGCTTGAAGCACGAATAAAGTGCCACACCTCGGGATCGTGTTCCAGGGGTCAGGCCGGTGACCTTACCTCAACCTTAGAGAAAAAGCAGGAGAGTTAAAGCAGGTGGTTTGTCTACAGGATCCAGAATCTCGTCCGACTCGGAATCAATGCTCCCTTGTGGCTCCAACTCCAACTCTGGCTCCTGCCTGATTCATTTCCCATCAGCCGTCCCTTCGCAGCCAGTCCTCTAAGTGATTTCCCCTAATGGCTCTGTCCGAGCGGTAACCTCTTAACGCTCAGCTCTGCATCCACTTCTGCCCAGTCGCTGCTCGAATCATTTTGAGGAAGGAGAGAGAGGATATCATCTGTCATACTCTCTCTCCCGCTCTCTTTCTTCTCAGTCTTCATCATCGTTGAAGCTCTGCTGTACGTTATGACTGTTTAGATTTATGTGCTGTGAATTACGGCGGCAGTAAGCTGACTGCCAGGAAAACTCCAGACCGTACACTGCGGCCCAGCGTAGAAACGCAACATTGGCTTTTATGGCCACTGTGGGATTTTCCATTGGTCTTTGCCCTCTCAGGTGGGAACATAGATCTTTTTCTGCTGAGATGCATTAGGCGGGTTGTAGCCAAGTGTTACAGGGACTCGGATAGAGCTTTTTTTTTTTTTTAAGTCTGTTTGTTCTCCAGTCAAAGCTGGAAGGTCTCTAATTGCTAAGCCGTGGGCCGCCATGGAGCCCAGCCAGGCCGTCTGTTTTCCTGCTGCACTAAATGCTGGCCTGATGGCAGTGGGCTGGTCCCGCTCCATGCTCTCCTTACAAGCATGCGTGCCATCCATGTTTACGACAGCATTCAGATTCCGTTCCCTCTTCACTCCTGGTTAAGTGTTTGGTTCTGTACGCTGAGCTGTCAGGTTTTGAACGGCCACAAACCCCAGCTTTGACTTTAATCATCTCGAATCACTCTATAAAACTGACCTCAGACCTGCTGTTCTGTACTTACTGTCTCCCTAGCACCTCATTACCAACAGAGCTGAATGATTATTTGCACTCTATTGCCCCCTAGTCCTGGCTTGCTTGCAGTTTTGCTGAAACGCACTGTGTGTGTCCTCCTGCAGGTGGAGCTGTAACTCACAGCGCTCTTGAGCGTCAGCCAGCTATCATCATGGAAAATAAGCTGGGTGTGTAATGAAGTATTGTGTCGGGTGTGTTGTAGAGGAATAAGTTTTTCCTAATGTGGTATTGTTGAACGATTCTTAAGATTTTAATAGCTGTGATGATGACTGTCATCTGCAGGATTTTTCCAGTTTCAGCAAAACCATTCTTGATGAATACTTGTATAACTTGCATTATACTTTCTATAAATGCTATATTTTATAAATGTTATCTAATTTTATATAAAAGTTGTTAACATGTTGTTTAAATTATTATTATTATTATTATTATTATCACTGTTTGATCAATTAAAACATTTCTAGATATTATATACAGGTCCTTCTCAAAAAATTTGCATATTGTGATAAAGTTCATTATTTTCCATAATGTAATCATAAAAATTAAACTTTCATGTATTTTAGATTCATTGCACACCAACTGAAATATTTCAGGTCTTTTATTGTTTTAATACCGATGATTTTGGCATACAGCTCATGAAAACCCAAAATTCCTATCTCAAAAAATTAGCATATCATGAAAAGGTTCTCTAAACAAGCTATTAACCTAATCATCTGAATCAACTAACTAACTCTAAACACCTGCAAAAGATTCCTGAGGCTTTTAGAAACTCCCAGCCTGTTTCATTACTCAAAACCGCAATCATGGGTAAGACTGCCGACCTGACTGCTGTCCAGAAGGCCATCATTGACACCCTCAAGCAAGAGGGTAAGACACAGAAAGAAATTTCTGAACAAATAGGCTGTTCCCAGAGTGCTGTATCAAGGCACCTCAGTGGGAAGTCTGTGGGAAGGAAAAAGTGTGGCAAAAAACGCTGCACAACGAGAAGAGGTGACCGGACCCTGAGGAAGATTGTGGAGAAGGACCGATTCCAGACCTTGGGGGACCTGCGGAAGCAGTGGACTGAGTCTGGAGTAGAAACATCCAGAGCCACTGTGCACAGGCGTGTGCAGGAAATGGGCTACAGGTGCCGCATTCCCCAGGTCAAGCCACTTTTGAACCAGAAACAGCGGCAGAAGCGCCTGACCTGGGCTACAGAGAAGCAGCACTGGACTGTTGCTCAGTTTTGCATGTCATTCGGAAATCAAGGTGCCAGAGTCTGGAGGAAGACTGGGGAGAAGGAAATGCCAAAATGCCTGAAGTCCAGTGTCAAGTACCCACAGTCAGTGATGGTCTGGGGTGCCATGTCAGCTGCTGGTGTTGGTCCACTGTGTTTTATCAAGGGCAGGGTCAATGCAGCTAGCTATCAGGAGATTTTGGAGCACTTCATGCTTCCACCTGCTGAAAAGCTTTATGGAGATGAAGATTTCATTTTTCAGCACGACCTGGCACCTGCTCACAGTGCCAAAACCACTGGTAAATGGTTTACTGACCATGGTATTACTGTGCTCAAGTGGCCTGCCAACTCTCCTGACCTGAACCCCATAGAGAATCTGTGGGATATTGTGAAGAGAAAGTTGAGAGACTCAAGACCCAACACTCTGGATGAGCTTAAGGCCGCTATCGAAGCATCCTGGGCCTCCATAACACCTCAGCAGTGCCACAGGCTGATTGCCTCCATGCCACACCGCATTGAAGCAGTCATTTCTGCAAAAGGATTCCCGACCAAGTATTGACTATTGAGTGCATAACTGAACATAATTATTTGAAGGTTGACTTTTTTTTTTTTGTATTAAAAACACTTCTTTTATTGGTCGGATGAAATATGCTAATTTTTTGAGACAGGAATTTGGGGTTTTCATGAGCTGTATGCCAAAATCATCAGTATTAAAACAATAAAAGACCTGAAATATTTCAGTTGGTGTGCAATGAATCTAAAATATATGAAAGTTTAATTTTTATCATTACATTATGGAAAATAATGAATTTTATCACAATATGCTAATTTTTTTAGAAGGACCTGTATGTTATATGATGTTTAAAATGTTGTTATTATTATTATTATTATTATTATTATTATTATTATTATTATTATTATCATCACAAATAATGTTTGCCCAGATTAAAAACAAATCTTACATATGTCAGATAAAATATAATATTTCTATTATTGTTTTTATGATTTGTATTATCACAAATAAATATTTTATATTTTAATAAGTTATATAACATTTTATATAAAAATGTTTATATTATCACAAATGAATAGTTTGTTCAGATTCAAATTCTGCCATTTACTCATCTTTAAGTCAATCTCTTATGATTTATTTCAGATAGTATAATGTCTAAGCTTCACTTTTCAACATAGCACCATTCACTTTTATTTTATTCTATCAAATTAAGTTTTTCCTTTCTTTCCACAAAGCTGTCATACTTCAGAAGACTTGAAATATAGCACACATTTGAATTACTTTTCTTTTCTTTTTTCTTTTTTTTCTCCACGATATTCTTTTTATTGTATGGAAGAGAGCATCTTGAACATTCTTCAAAACTTCTCTTTTTGGGTTCCATGTATAAAATTAAGTCATACATGTTTGGAATGACAAGAGGGTGAATAAATAACTGATTTTATATCTACTGTATTGTTGTCTCTTGTTTATTGTCTGATTTATTATCTTGTTTTTAGGGAGTTGATCAGAGGTGCAGCATTTGAATGCTGCAGACATGGCCTGTTTTTATAAACAAAATAAAATAAACAAACAAACAAAAAACACAGCCCATGTATTTTGCAAGGGGAAATCAGCAGTTTCAGCATTGGGTTTAGCCCAGCAGTTAAAAGTATTGTAGCCCAACTTGTAACCTAATTTAAACAGTTGGGCCATGTGTGTAATTACCCTCATTTATCTCTGACTGATTCACAGCCAAAAGTTTCTTAAATGAGCATACTTTTACAGAAACCAAGATCCTACAGCCATTTTGTGGGAGTAAATTGGACTAGAAAATTCTTCAATGCTTTTTTTCTTTATTACTGATGAAACACTGCTGTCATGCGCTTGTAGATGGTTCACATTAGGCTGTGTGGTGTTCTCTGCATGGATATGAATTATTGACATGGAACATCATAGCTCAACAGATCATCCCATGTGTCTCCTTAGGAGATCAGCCAAGGGCAGTCTTTTTACTTCAGGTTTGAAGAGCAGAGGAGTGTCTTTCTCACACCATCTGTCTGCTTTCAAACTGTCTAATTGAAACCTAGACTGCCACCACAGCCACATCCTCTCCGGTTAGACGAAGGGTCTTAGTCATAACGTTGTGCGAGGGGTCGTGCCTTCTGACCTCAGTAGCGTTACCTCAGGGCGATCTGGAAACGCGACTCCTACTCAGCTTTAGGACTCAATTTTGTCTGTCTGAAAGGGTGACGATGATGTCATGTTTCCACTGAGCTTCGTCTGCACCTGTGCCGCTCATCAAAAAACGATTATTTCTGATTTGTACGTCTCATCGTTAATATTTGTAAAGTTAATGAGCAGATTCAGATTGATAGATTGCCAAGGAAACAGAACACAAGGACCGCGTCTGTGACATCACGGGATAATTAGGCCCACGAGTGCGCACGAATCCGCAACTGCGCTGATTTGCATTTTAATATGTTGTTAGCATAGGTGAAGGTTTATCTCCTCTTGATTAGATTCCAGTGATGTAATTACAAAGCGGAGTTTTACTTCTCAGAAAGGGCACCGCGCATAAACATCAATATGATTACCAGTAATTGTTTCAAAACAAATAAGCGGTTGGGTAATCAGTCTTCGGGCCGCCTCGGAATTGTTTTGGAAGACGATGTCCTCTGCAGCACATCATATTCGGCTCATTTTAACATCTCAGTTTAAATTGGCTTTCCACTTGTCATAGTAAAGAATATTTTAAAGATGAGTGGTGAAGGCTCAGAGGTAATCAGTGCTTTTAATGATCTTATTTGTGCGTGAGTGGCTCTGTAGACATTACTTAGGAGTCATTGAGAGAGCTGAGACACTGCATTTGAAAAGCTGTCCCCTGACAGCCAAATCCATCCATTTATAAAAGAGGAATTATTATTGACCCCCCCCCCCCCTCTCTCTTTCCCACTATCCTTAAACAAGGGGGAAAATAACAGATTCAACCTTGGGAGAACAAGCACAGTGGAAGCTTAGAGAACAGAATAAGTAATGACACTGTCGTCTTGCAAGGACGTGGCTCACCGTGAAATGGGCTATTGATTTTAAACAGATAAACTGTGTTCTCTTTTGTGTTGAGAAATTACTGAACAATTTAATTAGGGCTGGAACAACAAATATTTATTACCAGTTTTTCTCACCCATCCGCTCCCACCCCACTTTTTTTTTTTTTCCATGAAGTCCTCCGTCTCCTTGTAAACTGCCAGAATAATTAAACAAACCATGTTGCAAAGCTTGGTGTTGCTGATTAGTGGCCTCACCCAAGAGAGGGAAAAAAGAGGGAGAAAAATATCCATTGATCACGCTTCTAATTCCTGAAGGTCTGGAAGAATTGCTGCACCAGATGACTCTGTTGAAATGAGGATTGACAGGGGCTTTTACATTCGGTGTCGTCCTGCATTGTTTGAGCGCATCCCAGTGCGTCTGTTAGCTGTTTGTCTAAATATAGCCTCCAGTGCCAATCAAATGGAAAACTGTCCTCTCGAGTGATTTCGACAGAGAATTCATGTGGAGCAAACACTTGTCTTTCAGATCTTCCCTTAGTTTTATAGAGATTTTGAAGTCCTGATTTCTGTTGGCAAAATGAGTGTTGTACATTTTAGATGTTACTGTGGTCTGTAAATTCAATACATTTTTAGTTTTAGTTAGTTTTGATTACATAGACTTTGAGTATGAATGTAAATATATATTGTTTGTTCACAATGAAACTCCACAGAGGAAGCTACCTTTTTATTTAGGGCCCCATGAAATCCATTTTATTCAATCTGTTTTCTGATTTTTTTTCTTCTTCTGGATTCTGTGTGTTATGATTTAATAAAAATTTATCAAAAACGGTGTCTAATTAAATGAATGATTAAAACTTTTACAATTTAATCAATCTTTTAAAATGTAGTCAAATTAACATATATCAATTAATTTGCAACACAACATTTGCGTTTTTATTTTTTGTCAAATAAGATGCTGCTCAACGACATAATTGTTATAAATTAAAATGTGAAAAAATCTTGGTTGTATGATTTTTTTTTTATATATATATAAATTATATAAAATAAAAATATTTTTTTAGAAATAAGTAATATTATTATAATTATTTTAAGAATTACATTTTTGTATACAATAGTAATATATTTCTGTCATAATGTCTTCAAGTTAAACTGGACTTCGCACTGTTGTCGCATTTGTTTCTGCTGTGTGATAGGCTGTTAGATTAATCCATGTCCTTTTTTTTTCATTCAAAATCTCCTCATTGGCGACAGGCGCTGCACTAATTTTCGCATGTGTTCTGTTCATGTGTTCTGATGTCACATGGCGATGATGCAACCGTACCCCACAGCTACACAACTTGTAAAATGATCGGCTTTTGCTTGTCACTCGTAGCACGCTTTATCAAGGCATATGCTGTTTATGATCCAGGTTTGGCGCACACTTGAGGGTTGCTCATGCAACCAAATTTTTTATGTGGTTTCATGTCCATTTACATTTTAATGCATTTAAGATAAAATCTTGAGCGTTACATTTTTTCTGTTGTTATTGAAAAAGGTATGCCGGTTGATAAGATACCATTTTAACGCCCAGGCACACATGTAGGTATTGCGTGAAGAAAAAGTGTGGATACTTATGGATGTCAAGTATGTGTGTTTGTGTATATAAATATTCTTAATTCTTCTTAATATTCTTACAATTTTTAATGATATAATTGACATTATTATCATTTCAAAAAAGCATAATGCTGATTGTTTTAAAAAATGTAAAAAGTATAACGCATCATACCACAGTACAGCTTTCCAACAGTATTTAATGTCAACTACCCATTAGTTGCTGTTGGATATTTCTTTAATCGAACTTGCATTGCAGCTCACACAGCCTTGTTTTATTTGCAGACTGCAATTTATCAGTCGTACACATCAAAAGCTCTTTACCCAGGACGTCCTGACATTGATTGAGTAGCATCCCATGGGATAACTTTGTGTCAGATATAAATACTAACTTGTTTCAGAGCAGGTTTTATGGCGGTTAATGACGTCCTCTGGTTTCTTCGGCTCGGGATGGCCCATGACAGCTGTTTAGGGTGGAGAATGATATGTGTGTGCTCTCTGCTAAATGATTAAATGGTTAAAAGGCTCTTGATTGTAGCCGAGCCACGTGATCCCCTGGGCCCCTGCGAGGGGGGAAAGGTCCCGAGGCAGCTGCTGCTTTTGAGCAGGACTCCTTAAGCCCTCTGAGAGCAGGGCCCCTCGCCGTCTGTGCTCCAAGGTGCTGAAAAACAGTTATTCAAGCCCAAATCCTGTGAGCCCCTGTGTGTGTGTGCGCGTTCGATTCCAATCCGTTGGAGTCCCCTTGTGTGAAATAAACACCCAGTCTGCTCAGATTCCCCAATGTGGATATCTAGAAGCAGGTGTCCCACCAAGCTTTATTAAGTCCTCTCCATCTCTCTCCATTAACATGGTGAATGTGGTCCGGTGGGGAAGAGGCCCTCACAGGAGGCCGTAGACACTCTGTCTGTCTGCGATTCAGATGTAAAGGGCCATGTAGGCATGCACGTCAACCACTGCATTCCACATAAGGGCTGGCTTAACCGCACTGTTTCATGTCTTATGTAACCCTTTTTGAATGGAGGGTTCTTATCGTCCTCTGCCTAGAGGAACCTCCCCACCTCTTTCACCTCAACATGAGACCCATCTTTATTCTACATCAATCTTGCATGTTTGGTTTTTCTTTGCGGAGTTGCCCTTTGTCGCTCTTTAAAAGGATGAAAGTCCTCTGAGGATTATTGAATATTCAGGGTGTCATGTTTTATAGGAGTTTCTTGAACTATGGGTATTTTTGGACCTGTGGACCCTCTACAAAATTATATTTCAATCATTTATGGAAGGATTTCCCAAAACTGGGGTTCTTGAAGCAACTAAAGGGGGTTGCGAGTTTAAGAAAAGCTAATAATTATTTGCATCATAAAAATGTGAATATGAAATATTTTAAAATAAAAGCAGTCTAAAAGTACAAAATATTTATTTTTTTGCTGGCATCCGCATGTCATTGACTAATAACCAACATCAGAGAATCATGACCATGTCTTTCTAAGGTTAATTTCATAGTTAGCATTTTATGTATTATTTTATATACAGTAATTTTTGTTATAATTTGTCAGTTATAGTGTAATTGGAAACTGCTTTTCACAAATGATATTTGACTTAATTTTTTTCATGTCACAATTCATATCAAGCATGCTTTTCAAGAATAACTTTTCATAAAACTTTATTAAGGGCAACATTTTAGGGTGTAATCACACCACAATTTGTGAAAAAATTTGCAATTGTGAAAATAATTTCCATACTAGATATAAAGTTAGATAATTTTACTCTGTTTAGTTAATCATGTTTTTTTTAAAACGTAATGATTCATATTTTATGATAGACTTTTTTTAGATTCAAAATCTGGGCCTTGGACAATGGTAAAACATTAAACTCTCTACTTTAAAGGCTTTTGAAAAGTAGCAAAAATAATGAAGGCATGGTAAAAAGTTTCCAAGTGAGTATTAATGTGACCTTCACAAAAACAGAAATGTTAAAATCTTTTCATTTTAATACAAATAAACCCTTGGGACATTAAAGTGCTAAGAAACACCCATATATACTGTAGAACACAAGGCTTTCTACACCTTTCAAAGCTGTTGCAGCTTTTTCAAAACTTATGACTATGCGAGGACTTTCCCTCCTAGGGATGTGTAGTCCCCTTCCTACTAGGTATGTGTAAAGAACACCCTCAGAGAAATGTGTAAAAGAAGGTGGAAATTTCCAAGCGTGTTATGATTAACACTGAGAGAGGTCAAGATGGTGGTGCCAACTCCTGTGGAAAAAGTACTCTGTGCAGGTTAGCGTTTAAGCTAGCATGCAGGCCAGGAACAGAGAATACTGATGGAGACATTAGTCAGGCTGCAATTGGAGGTTTATTTTTAGAGGGTGGCATTTAAAGCCAGGACACTTGGTTCTGCCTGCCTGTTAATGACTCATCTGGGGAGAGAGACAGAGAGAGAGAGAGAGAGGCCGCTGCCCAGCCGCCGACAAAAGCTACACTCTGCTCTGGATCGTTCAATTTAAACATTTCAGATTTGTTGTGTAATTTAAATGCAAACTCTGAGTTTCAAGCATTATCAAACAAGTTCCATGCACTTTTTATGGCAAATGTGACTGCATTAAATGTGAAAGTTGACTTGTTTTTTTTTTTGTTTTTTTTTGTCTCCAAAGTATACATTTCCTGTGTTAAATCAAAACCTTGAGTCAGTTCTGTGACCGACCTGTATAATTCACTTGTTTATTGAAAGGCTAACGATGACGTGAAACCATTTGACCACCTTGTTTCTATTTAAACGTGCAGCCCTGGCGAATGAATGGCTGCTTTGTGGCTTCGGTCAGCGAGATGCTTGTAAATTGTACATTTCCTCTCTGTTCCTGTGTTTATGTGGAATTTACATGACAGCTACATTAATAATGTCCCACGCTCTTGCCACCTGGTATGTGCATTTCCAAATAAATGAACCCATCTATTTCACTTCATAATTCAGATATGCTCGGCAGTCAAAAGTTTATCCAGACTTTTTTCACGACCACCCAGCAGCAGGTTAAATTTGTTCGCTGCCATTAATACTGACTGTGTGTGTGTGTACACATGTGTTTTTTTTTCTATAGCCTATATGTGTCTGTATTCATGTATACGTGAGGACATGTTGGCTCACTCCTGATTCAGCCTCTGCAGAATTTGTTTGACAAAGAGAAGAAAACGCTTGCCATGATTTCAAATGGGAAAGCAAGGCAGCTCTTTCTGAGGTCATGGTTGTATGTCAATAGTTCTAACAGATGCTATATAAATCTTTAATAGAACGCTCAGTAGTGTATAGACATGCACCTATGTGCATCCCAGTCCAGACGGTCTCTCTTGAGCACCGTTGGATGAATACAGCATATTTGACATTCACTGCATTTACTTAACCTAAAAAAGAACATTTTGGGATAGTTTACACTGGATAATTTTTTTGTTTTGTTTTTTTGTCCAGTGAAACATAATAGGAGAAAATATGTTAAATATTGTCTTCTGAATTATTCTGAATACGTTCAGTAGTTGTGTGTGAGGAACAGACTGATATTTAATTGATTCACTGAAAATGCTCATTCATGAGAGTTCACCAGAGAGGTAGGGTTGTCAAATCTATGAATTAATCATTCTTTTCGAGTTGGATCTTTTCATTCAATCGGTTGGTTTGGTTCACAAAATGCATCCACTGCTAGCAGATGATTTACAGCTCTCTGAAAGGGATTATTAGTGAATGACTTTAATTTGAGTCTTTTTCTTGCGCACTGTTTTATTGTATGATTTAAGAAGACTTTCTGTTCAAAGGTTTTGGGGTATTAAGATATTTGTTAATCTTATTGAAAAGTATTGTATGCTCACCAAGGCTGCATATATTTGATAAAACAATTGATGTCCCACAAACCGTGAAGTTTTACAGCGATTTACAGCCCATAATTAAATAAATGAATCAAGGTGTGAATTCATCCATTAGATATTTTTAAATAACCAACAACAGCATTTAATGGTTTGTAAGCGGTTGCAGAAAGTACGTTTCAGCCACGTAGCCATGGCACCTCGTAAAAAAATGAATTCAGAATGCGAATACCTGTTCTGAGCTCGCACTGCGCTTTTATTGCTCTGTGCAAATAAACGGTCCATGCAGCTCAGAGGAGTAGCGCTGTTTTGTTCCACTTTGTTCCACGCCATTTGATGTTTCTCATATCCAACAGAAATGACAATTCTTATCAGTTTGGCAATGTGGTGGTAACTAACCAATTTAGTCACACTGGCAGGAAAAAATTTGCAAACTGCATAGTCTTCATTGTATAAATTACATATAGATTAATCCTTATTAAAGTTGTAAAAGTTATTTTGTCAAGAGCAGTAAGTGATTTTTTTTTTTTATTCTTTGTCCATTGTTGTTTGATTAACATTAATGACAGACAGCAGCAGGTTTATTATTAGGTTGCCATCACTTCACTTTAAGCCCGAATGCCTGGATCAAATCTACTGTTACACATGCGTTTTATTTCTCAACCGTTTATGTTCGCTTAAGACATAACCAATTATGTTGAGGATACTCTCCTAGACGAGTATTTTGACAATTTTGCGTGCATTTGTCCCGTCAAGCTCAAGACTACGTGAAAGAACTCAATTCAGTATTTGTGCGCTGTCTGAGTGGTTTTCTGGGTGTGTGTTTCAGACTTGTACTTGCATAAAACTTCTCACACAGTGTGCGAGTAAAGAATTGAGTTCTTTCACATCTTCCTGCATGTGAATATTTAAACTGGCAAGGCGTAAAAACATGTGCAAATGATAAACTTTCGTGACCGTGCATCACTGATCGGATCGGGCAAGTGACACGTCCTTCAACTGTCCCAAGCATCTTTCCACCGGGCAGACCTTATTGTTGAGCCCTGATTTTATTTCTGTGATGGCAAAGCTGAATTTTCAGCAGCCATTATGTTTTCAGAAATCATTATAATATGCTGATTTGGTGCTCAAGAAACATTTCAATGTTATCAACAGTTGTGCTACTAAATATTTTTTCTCATAATTCTTTGATAAATAGAAAGTTTAATGTGTGTTTGTGTGTGCTTTTAAGGTGCTTTCTTAAAGTCCCATTTATTTTAATTGCATGGAAAAGAGCGACCAGGACATTCTTCAAAATTTCCCTTTTGTGTTACTGTGGAAAAAAATAATCACATTTGGAAGATCACATTTGCTCTCAGCATAATTTCTCAATTGATTAAAAATTAGATGTAACTTTGCACTAAAAGTGTCACTACAATAGCTATTGCAGAGTTCCTCACCGCATCTTAACGATTTGGCATAAACTTCAACTCGCACTTCAGTTTATTATTCAGTGGGGTGATTACTCACAAAACAAACTGTTCCTAGTAAAGTGTTTCTGCTCTTTAATGATCTCCTCTGCTTCACCCTTGAGTGTTTTCCATCCAACCCTCATGGAACTTTGGACTTATGTTTACAGACAAAAAGGCTTATTTATTTGTCAGTTGTCCTCTCTAGTGTAAAACAGCTGGGGACGTATTGGCATCTATGAGGAATTGTGGATTCGGTGAATCGGATCTCGGCTCCGTTAACCAGCACTCTCCCAAACCACTACTGAACGGTTCATCATAAGGCATTCTGAAGGATCTCCATGAATCATTGAGGAGCTGTGAGCTCAGACGTAGACTCTCACATACCGCTCGGCTTGTTTTATTTACAGCCCTTTCACTCTCTTATCCTTCAAAATTCTTGACTATATCTCTCGCTATCTGGACACGGCTCTGACAGGGTGTTTTATATTGGCCTGCTAATGAGTATTTAAGTGCTTGTTGTTATTGTTAGTTCTGTATGATAACATGTGTGGTGTCGGCTGTCATAAAGGCAGCGGTTATGTGAGAAGCTGTCAGTTCTGTTTAGAATATGGCCCGCATTAGTAAAGTGCTGTATTCTTCCTTCATTAGAGGTCTTCTCTGCAAACAATGTCTCTGGCAGAGCAGAGCGTCTCACTTCAGCGTTTAGAGTAAGCTGTCTCATTGTTCTTGTTTAATTGTATCCAGTTCTATTGACAAAAACAATGTTATTGGAGTGGAGGTGGATATTCTGGATCTAATTTACTGCGATTGTTGTGCTTCAAAGCTCCATCTGAAAGAATTCGGAAGACTTGACCTGGTTTTGTTTAGCATCATTTCATTGTGCTCTCTTCCCCCTCCACCCCTTTGCTTTTCTCTTTATTTTTATTTTTGTTTATTATAATTTTTTTTGCTCCTATATTTTGCTTCAGCTTCCTAAGACTAAAAAAAAATGGAGAGAAAAACTATTCTAAATAGTGGCTTTTTCTCAATAGCTGTCTGAAAAATCAGTTGTATCACCATCCTGGATAGACATTCAGCTCTCATCTTGTTTAAATATGTCTAACCACAAGCATATGCTAGACATGTAGCCTCTGGTTTTATCAATCTGAAGTTTAAGCGCATTCTTTTCAGATCTTGTAACATTTGTGGCGAGGCATTTCAAAGAGTGCAATCTGACGTTCCTCACTGTGCCCCCTCTCTTCATAAGTGAACATTTGGTGCTCGCAAAAAAAAAAGGAACAAAATGTGGTCCTCGTGCTTCACTTGAATTAAATGGTTTACTGCCCAGCCGTGCTTATAAGATCCATCATTGGTCCTGTGGGTTATATTTACTTGGCACTTCTTGGCTGCATACCATGAATGAATTAAAAAAAAATGAACCATAGAAAAGTTTAAATTATGCATACATCATTTAACTTGTTTAACGCTTTTATTTTGGCATAATTTACTATATCTGGCAAAGTAAACTATCAGATTGAAGGATGATTATCACAAAACTGAATTTTTTTTTATTCTGTACGGCTGCACGATATTGAAAAAAAATGCGATGTGAAAACTCGTTAAATAACGCGATGTGGTATTGCTTTAAGTGTGTAAAATCAATTTAAATTCTATTTGAATATATTTAAAAACTGAAACTGTTTTGATGTTCTATCTGTATTTCACGCAGTGCGATGCGTGAGGGCTCACGATCTTCAGAAACAATCACATAATTATCTGATCTCAAACAGAAGTGAAGTCGGGTTAAGTGGTTAGAATACAAATTTCCTCCTACCTGGGTTACAGGTGTTTGCGTCATTGTAGATACTCAGTCAGTTTGATAAACTCTCGACTGTCAAGCTCTTCTAACTATGTGACGTAAATTGTGTTAATGACGCAATTTTGCACACTCCATTCATTTTTTTGCGTTAAATTATTTTTACGTGTTAAGGATTTTGATTTAATCGCATGCGTTAAAGTTGACAGCCCAAATATAAATAACTAAATAAATACATTTATTTATGCTGTAATATATATATATATATATATATATATATATATGCGTGTGTGTGTATATATATATATATATATATATATATATATATATATATATATATATATATATATAAATAATATTACATTAAAGTGCCCATATAATGCTATTTTAAAGTCTCTATAAACCCCTCCTTTCCTCGAGCCTACTCTGCTCTGATTGGTCAGATGGCCCAGTCTGTTATCAATGGTCTACCGTGTCAGAAAAGAAAAGTCCATTACCATATTTGAATTTCAGTGCTGAGCTATATCGCTAACCGTATTAATAACAGTACGTTAGCAGAGCACTAATGTGAATGACTGCTGTAATAATACACTTTGTAGACCAAAATCTTGCTCCATCCTTTATCATTACTCAAGGTAGTAAGAACGATAGACAATCTGTAATAATTTACACAATTTTATTTAATAGTGGGCCCACAGCTGAACTATTTCAGTAAGACCGTTAACTTACCCGGTTAGCCGGAGACCTATAACTGTGCGCTGGGTATACACATTCATTGCTAGCTATACATAATCATTGCTGAATGAAAGTGTCAGTTTCTTTAAAAAAAAATACTGACCCCAAACATTTGAATGGTAGTGTAAATATAATAATGGGCCTAATTATAATAAACACAGAATAATAATCAACATTAATATTCAGAGAAAACAATTGGACAACATTTTATTTGATGGGGGGGAGGGGGTAAGTGAACCACTGCTCAATTTTTTTTTAATCATGTGTTCATTAATTAATTATTAAAGCTATAATCATAAAAGTGCTTTTACTGTTTTTCTATGATTAAACATTTTATAATAAAATAAATTATATATTTGTCAAAATTAATCCGTTAAAAAAATTCTATTGTTAATGTGTCTGTAAAGGGATTTTTTTAAATGTAAACTTGAGATACAAATTCACAAGTTCACTGTTTCCTGTTAAATGTACAACAAAATATTCTCTCTCTCTCTCTCTCTCTCTCTATATATATATATATTAGGGGTGGGAATCTCTAGGCACCTCACGATTCGATTCGATTACGATTCAGAGGGCTGCGATTCGATGCTAAAGCGATTATCGATTATCTGAATCTTTTTGTGTGTGTGTGTGTGTGTGTGTGTGTGTGTGAATATAAATACTTTGCTTTAAAAGTACAAAGTAATGACCCATAAAGAATTAACGTACAATATATTTCATTAACATTGCAAAGAACCAACAGGAAAATAAATGTGTGCCTGAACTAGCAGCATACTTGTAGTAAATTAATAATATAACAACGAGTTTTATTCTACAAAGCTTACAACTAGTGTAGCTCTTGTCCAGCTCCTTTCCCCCTTCAACTTCATAGAAGCCAAAATATTTCCACACGTCAGCTTTTAACGAGGAGGGTGTTTGGATTTCGCGCTCAGCCATCGCGTCTCTGTTATGTGCACACGCCACAGACGGTCCGGGCACTGCACTTCCGCGCTTCAGAGTTCCGTCTTTTGCGTTCCGTCAATATAACGTTATTATAAATATATAACAAAAAATTATTTTTTTTTTTTTTTGAAAATCGATTTTTGACATTTGTGAATCGATTCAGAATCGTCCACGTCCGCATCGCGATGCGTCTAAGAATCGATTTTTCCCCCCACCCCTAATATATATATATATATATATATATATATCCATATAGTGTATTCAGTAGGTTATATACTCTTTTAATATAACATTATCTCCTAGGTGCAACAACTGTGTCTAACTTCAAACCCATTACCACCCATAGATTCACACCACCTCCCACTGTACTACTTACTTGCTTTGTCACCACTCTACAGACACTCAATTTACATTTCTGAAATAAAAGGCTTCTCACAATTGATTGTTTTCCACAATCTGACTGGAGTGCTGCTTTGATGTTGTTCGTGGAGTGCCTAGACACAAGGCTGTGTGTAGAGCAGTGTTTGCCTGTGGCCATTGATGAACAGTCCCTGCCTCTCCCCACAGGCTCACTGTTTGTTTGTGTGAATTGCCTATGTAGCCACATCAGCTGCTTCCAGTCAAGCTACTATACAGTAAATAAACCCGTCGTCAATATTGAGCATCGGTGCTGTTGCTTCTTGCTGTGAGGTAGACTGCTTTTTTCCTTTGCTGTGGTAGTAAATAGCTTCCAATAGTGCCTTTTTCAATCAATAATACTCACATGTATGTTACTTTCTGCTTTTATCATTCTTATTGTGAGTTTTCTCAATGCATGTGTGTTTAGTTTTTCTCTGAGGGGAGAATTTGTGTGTGTGTGTGTGTGTGCTCTGTAACCCTACACTGAGGTGGTCTGGCAGATCTCCCGTCCACAGTTCTGATCTTGACCCATTTCAGACCATAACTAAGATTTGTTCTCCAGTTGAGCGCTGGGCACAAAGTGCAAGAGTTTTTTTTTTCATGCATGCATTTGTGTGTAAAGGGTAATGTGTTTGTGTGTGCGTATGCTCGTGGTTTGACTTGCTTAGCTCAGTCCCACGCACTGTGGTCAGAATGGTTAGTATTTTTTTTTCTGTAGGCCGAGGAAGTGTGTATATTGTTCCCACGCTATGAAGAGTTCAGGGTCCCGTGCTCCAGACAGGGGGCGCTCGCGGCCTCTGCACTCAGCTCTGACCCAGGCAGCACCGGAATGTTGGAAAAACGCTTTATGATACCAAGATGTTTGTAAACGGACAGCATGGTTAAGTAAACTTCAGTGAACTGTGTTTGCCATGTGAAACCGAAATCTCTATTTGGTTCTATTCTGTCAAACTTTTCATTGTATTTTTTTATACCTTGAAGTCTTTATTCCAAACTTTGCTTTCTTCCATGAAACAAAAAATGTGATGTTCAGCAAAATGTTTCTCTACAGTGAAAGTGGATGGTGATTTATAATGGCAAGATCCATTTTTACAGTTTAAAATACTGGTTTTCTATTTTAATATAGTTTACAAATATAATGTATTCCTGTGATGGCAAAGCTGAATTTTCAGCAGCCATTACTCCAGTCGTCAGTGTCACATGGTCCTCCATAAATCATTGTAAAATTCTGATTTGGTGCTCAAGAAACATTTGTTATTATTATCAATGTTGAAAACAGTTGTGCTGCTTAATATTTTTGTGGAAACTATGATACTTTTTTCCCCCCAGGATTCTTTAATGAATAGAAAGTAAAAAAAAAAACCCAGCATGTACTTGTTTGCTAGTTTTTATTTGAATAATGACCAATATTTTGATCTGTTCCTCACACAAAGCTATTGTGTTTAGTAGGCTTGCTGTGATAGTCTGTGTTACCGGTGTTACACTGTGTTCAGCCGCACAACGATTACATCACTTGCCCATCGTGGCACCACCCCCTGCTTGAGCAAACAGTTTGTGAATAGGCTACTACAAATGATGGCCGTGAATAAAATATAATATTCAGATATTTTTAAACCACAACCCTCTAATGTCAGAATATTTATTTTGGGGAGTGGCCACTCAGTGTGCAGTGTGAGCCAGAGTGGCTAGAGCGGCAAAAGCCAATGTGTGCTTCTTTTACCGATATATTTAACGATATCTTTTGCATTTCTAATCCAAACAATGTCAAACTTGGCACTGCACTTACTCGTGCAAAAGACACCTGTCAAGTTTGAAATCCATCAGACTAACGGCTCGAGATATTTGCGAATAACAGATATGCCTGTTCAAAATCAGTTTTAGTGCGTGTTTTTAGTAATTGTTGGTTTGGTGTGTTTGAGTGCTTATTGTTACAATTACACAGCAAAAGTTCAGTGACATTTTTAATGACATACAATAAATATGGAAAATTGAACTACATAACTAACTACTGACAACTAACTACTTCTGAATAACTACAGTATTCAGAAGTAAACAGTGTAGCTGACTTAATGTTTAGCTGACAGAATGTTTATTTTTAAACCACAACCCTCTCTAATGTCAGAATGTTTATTTTTAAACCACAACTTCAATGTGTGCTTCTTTTAGCAATATATTTGACAATATGTTTTGCATTTCTAATCCAAACAACGTCGGCACTGCACTTACTCGTGCCCGTAGCAAGACACCTGTCAAGTTTGAAATCCATTGGACTAACGGTTCGAGAGATATGCGATTAACAGACACACAGACAGACAGACAGACAGGCAGACAGGCGTTCCAGTAATTTATAGATAGATGTAAGTATAGAAAGTATAAGTATTCTTTAAAAATAAGTTGAAAAAATAGAAATTCATGACTTTATTAAACACATAGACTATCAATTAACAGCCTCGGATAGTTACAGTATAGGTCTGCTTACAGTTGGTCTGTCTTTAGAAGTTAGGTTTTGGTACGAAATACTATGAAAATAGTTTCAGTTCTGACTTTTTTCATTTAGTCTAGTTAGTTCTGTATCAAATACAATGTGATTGAAACATTTTTCCTCTTGGGCGAGCGATTCACGGACCACTTTCCCTGTGCGTAAAATCACCCATTTTCCAGCAAACCAATGAGAACGTGGGACAATGATGACGATACATAACAGAGCATAGGCACCAAAGCTGTGGATCTGCTTACCCAAACCCCTCCGTAACTGGCAGATTTGAAGAAAGTTACAGTCGTTTGGCAAATAAATAAATGATAGTTACATATGTATTGCCAACATTTTATCATGTAAGCTTTATGGGACACCTCAAACAAGGGGATTTATAGTAATTTATAGTGTTAATAGTAATCAGTGAGTCCACGAATGGCTTGGGTATGCAGAGCATTTGCAGCTTATATGGACCGCATATAAGGTGTTCCTTGTATAGTGGTGTACAAGGACACCACTATACAAGTGATGTATAGTACACAAGTTTCAAATATTTGTTTTTATGCATAAAATGCGTTTGATATTTGGAGCTTAGCATTATAAATCACCATCCACTTGGATTTTATAGAAAAAATCTGCTTGAACTTTCTGTCTCATGTGATTATAGTGTTCATATAGTTTAAAAAAACGGAATGGCATGTAAGTGATTTAAATGACAATTTTCATTGTTAGGTGAGCAGTCCCTTTAAGAGGCATCTCTCACAGGCACTCACAAGGAAGATGCACGTGATTATGCTCTCAAGGAGGTGTCACTCCACTGTTTACAAAAGCTTCAAAAGGCTCAAGACGAGCTGGAGTGAGAAACTGGTGCATTTGTTGTCGGGCAGCATCTTGAAGAGCCTCAACATGCCAGCTATCTCCAGCCTGAGCCTTTTGTTGCCAAGCGTACAGAGCTCCTGTTGCTAAAGGAAGTACTTAAATGTGTAGTTATGTGAGATCCCTCCTCGCTGAAGCCAGACCCCTGCTGCTTCTTCCTGCTCCTTGGCTGAATATGAAGTGTTGCTTGATGGGCTTTTCCCCTCTGACAGTGTCACAAGAGGAGTGACAGATCCGTGGGAGAGCTGACCCACCTCCCAGAGGAAGTGCTGGGAGCCAGGGGTGGCCCATTCAGTGCCCAAAGGCCACTCTCTTCTAATGGAACATGATAAGCTTTTCATGAGGCACTGTGCAGTGCTGCTTTTGTGCGCCCATGTCTCTGTGGGCTCGGTACATCAGTGCCGTCATCGCCTTGCTCTGAGTTCATGGGAACATAAATTGTGTTATTGAGAACCACACCTAGTTAAGGTTACCTTCCATGGCTTTCTTTGGCTGGTATGTGTAAAAACAACAACTAGACCTTGTTAATGACAGTGAATCCAGTCAGATAAAATAACTTTGGATTTATTTTTGTGATACTGATTACTGATTATAGATGGCCAACAGTAAGTATTAAGTTAACATTGTCATGAAATCTGTTTTGCAAATGCATGGTGTTGATGAATTGAACCAAGTCCCTCCCCAGATTTTTGTTTTTGATAATGTGTTACACTCAGATCTTTTCTAACGTATTGTGATGCTGTGATCAGTCACAAATTCTGTATCAACGCAACTTTTAAGAAAGAAAGTTACTGAAGTCAATAGCTAAGGATGTGTTCACACTTGCCATGTTTGGTTAGATTAAAACGAACCCTGGTGCGATTGCTCTGTTAGTGTGGTTTATTTGAATAAGTGTGAACGCTGCCATCCGAAACCCTGGTGCGCACCAAACAAGCGGGTCGAGACCGCTGAAAAGGTGGGTCTCGATCCGCTTCCAAATGAACTGGTGTGGTTTGAATGATATATGAACGCAACACAGACCAAAGACGTGTAAACGAACCAAAAACAAGAAGATGAAACCCTAAAAAGGGTGACGCATGTGAGTGTTTTGTATGTATGTATGTATGTATGTATGTATATATGTATGTGAGGTTTATATGTTGGCAGATATCAGTCTCAAACATCAGTGTTGTATGGAGAGGAGCTTGGTGTGTGTGGTTTTCATGCTCGTGTTTGTACTGCAGAGGCCACGGGAGGTCATGTCCTTCAGTGATTCAGACTATTTGCATGCTGTTCAAATCTGTTGCATACACAGGTTTGGGGAGAATGCTTTTCTCTGTAATAATGTCCAGACAGGGGGTAGGTTGTTTGTTGCCTTTGTTTGTGTCTTTTGTTTGTGTGTGCGCGCGCATGTCTCTACACGCTGAGAGATGCGTGCAGAAGTACAGTACATGCACACTTTCTCAGAAGGCTTACTGCCCTGCGGCACAAGGCTTCAAGTCCCCCATTTCCTGTTTACAGTGTCTGAGGTTTCCTGTTCTCGATGCATCTCCACTGTGTGATCTTGTGATTGTACTCCGGACAAGGCCTGTGTTAAAAATAAAACACCCTTGTTTCAGTCTTTCATCTAAAATCTGTTCATTTATGTCTATTTTGTTTAAAATGTAATGTATTCCTATGATGTTTAAGACAGTTGTGCTGCTCCTGTTTCAGTGGAAACATGATATTTTTATTCATAATTCTTTGATGAATGAAAGTTAAAAACAGCATTTATTTAAAATAGAAATCTTTTTTCACACTATAAATGGTTTTACTGACCTCAAAATTGTAGTGTAGTAGTTTTTCTTGAATGAAGTCTATTTTTTCTTTAAACAGTGAACATCCCAAAATATAATGTGTACTATATATGTATATTCTATGTGTACATGCATAAAGATTTTTTTCTTGTCTTAAGCAAGTTTTTTTTTTTTCCCTCTCTTTTGTACTTTAGGTTTGAAGAGATAGTCAAGAAATTCAAGGTTGAATATCACGCTGGAGGTGCCTCTCAGAACTCAGTAAAAGTCGCACAGGTTGGTGCTCAAAGCTACTGCCAGTATTTAATGCATGCAACGACAAGGTCAGGAATACCCAAGAAATGCATGAACAGATAAAATGTATAGCTTGAATGCAATGTTGCTGCTTTGGATAAAAAAAAAAACATCTTCCAAATACATAAATGTAATACATCATGCACTGCTCCCACAGGTGGACAGAAACAAATGGGTGTACCTAAAATTAAATATTTTTTGGCTGTAAATAATGCATAAGATCACAACAAACACAAACATTTTTTTAACTATCTGCAATCTACTTCCTCTGTAGATTTGGATGTTTACATTTCTGTTAAATTTTTTCTATTTTTTTTGGAGTGTTATATTTAAATTCAGTGTTTGTTTGTTTGTTTATTTATTTATTTATTTATTTATTAAATACAATTTGTGTTAATTGATTTTATTTTTTTATTTTGAATTTATTTAATCAAAAACCACTTTGTTAGCTACATGCATTCACACTCGCATATGAGACAGCTAAGATTTCTGAGAGCTATTGGTCTCTTTGGTTCTGTAGTGACAGTAAGTTCAACTAAGTAAACAGAGGCCTATAATAGAAAATTATGAAACCTAGGGGTGTAACATTGCATTGTTATATTGAGATATTGCGGTATAAAAATGTGACTCATGGTTGATGTAAACAGTATGATTTGTGATATAGAGTTCAGCTCAGCTTACTGTTTTTATAAAGTATAATTCACCCAAAAATGTAAACTGTCATCATGTACTCACCCTCTTTCAAACCTAGATTTTCGTTCAACTTCCAAACACAAATGAAGATATTTTTTATGAAACCTGAGATATTTCTGTCCCTCCATTTAAAGTCCATTCCTCTAAAACTTAAAAGATCCAAAAAATGTCATGAGGTCATTGTAAAAAGAACAATCGAATGGTCTAATCCAAATCCAAGTCTTCTGTTTTATCATATAAAGTCATTGTGTCTCTTCAGATTTACAATGACACGCATACTGTAGTTGCCTTAACATATTAGTTCAAACGCTTGCATGACGTCTGAAAACAACATGAGAGTGAGTAAATGCTGAATTAAAATTTTTGGATGAACTAACAGTTAATCAAAAAAGCCTGCATTTAAAGTGCGAGTACTGCATGAGACAAAAAATTTTACTTTACGGAGTTTCAGTGACATTTACTACATAAAACTACTATATAAAATGTTGAATATAATGTATAATAATGCAATAGGGTAATATTTGTAGGTCCTGATAATTATAAAATAATATTATTATTTGAATAATAATAAAGTAGTAATAACAAATTTTGGCTTAAAATATTGCGATCGTATCGTGAGTTCTGTTACATGATTTGTATCAAATCATGACCTGAGTTCATCATTACACCCCTAGAAACATGTTTGATATGGGTAAATTTTGTCACTTTTGGTGGAGTTTTACATTGAGCTCTGGTTAATTTCTGGCCAGTATGCCCATGCCCAAGGTACCATAAAACCCATCTCATTTTTGTGAGAATAATGTCAGGGGTAAGATTTGTGCACAATAATTATTTTAAACTTTTAAAAACTTGCTGCATGCAGTGTATTTATCTTTTCTTTTTTTTTAGATTCCATTTTCACTCTAGTTTTGCAGGTTTATATTTGTTACATCAGGCACAGCTAGATTTAATGTTGGATGCATCTCCCTGATTTATAGCCCAACAGAGAAACAGATATCTTAAGATCTTTTCAGCCCTTCACTTTTGCTGGCCTAGTTTGCAGCCATTCTTGGGTTAGAGCGTTTCCAGAAAGTCTAAATATTGTTTTTCCCTTTTTCAAGCTCATTCCTAGTATTCCCAAGAAATGATGCTTCAAGTCTGAGTGGTATATTTTATTTGTGTGATATTGTTTAAGGGTAACAACAGAAATAATCTGAAGTCCCTGATGGTCCAGTTGGGTGCTGTCACAGCAGAGAATGAGATCTGCTCAAATTGCATTGTTGCCCTCAGGGCCCAACTAGACTGAGTTTGATTCCTCCAGCACATGTCCAGTACCGCTGTATACTTTTGCAGGTGTCTGCAGACATCAACACTTTTAAGACCTCAGATACAGGAGTTATTTAGATATATATCATCTAAATGGACATATGGAATTTTCTGATGATCTCCAGATGATGCACAGCATCCAAATCCACAGATGCATTAGGCTGCAGAGCCTTTCACACGCAGTGCATCTATCACCATGAAATACAGACCTCAGTGTGTGATGAGGTAAGACCGTGGATAATCATTTGGGAATCTGCCAGTGCAAGCAAATGTGATTTCATTACCTTAGTGTCTGACTCTTTGTGTTGTCGGGCACATTTGTTATGACCCGAATGCAGCCCGAAAGGACTTTTTCACGTGTCTGTCCTGTCTCGTATTGCACATGGGTGTCTTTGTTATGTTGGGCCATGTGCTCTTGTCATTGTTTGATCCCTCCCCCTCGTTACCTGATTAGTGTTTGAGTTCTTCCACCTGTTCCCTCTTGATTTGTTCCCTATTTAAGTCTCTTCTTGTTTGCTGTCTTGGTCGGATCTTTGTCTTATGTTACCCCTGTTCCTTGTGATGGTCTTCGTGTTCTTGGTCAGTGCTTGTCATTTTAGTTCAGTTCTGTTTTATGTTTCATTGATTATGTTTTCCCCCTTGTGGGTTTTTGCTTTGTGTTTTTGTTTTCATTTGTTAATAAATATCCTTTTACTGCACTTGAGTCCTCTTCTCCACTTTTTGTAAATTGTATCGTGACAGACTTACAGAAATGATTCTTTCTTTTTCTGCTGTGTTCCAACATTTATTTTGCTTAACAGGATTTGCTGTAAACGTCCTTGTGAGGATGTCTGCACTATCTTCCAGCTCTTCACCTGCAGTTGCAGATAACAGAGTCAGGGCGGTTAAAGTTGTGCCCATTTTAAGCAACGGTAGTTACGAAGGCTCCCAGTGATATGTGGGTTGTTAAGCAGCAGCTTGATCAGACAGCTCTTCAAAGCTGGCTCGCTTAAGAAGGGAAGCTAGATGCGGAACCAGGCCTCTGAGATTAACACATGGCAGCACCTGGAACGCCAGGAGCAATGCAACCTGTGTCGATGTCGCTGAAAACGAGAGCTTTCAAATGCAATGACATGGGCTGCCTTGTGTGCGTACATCAAAGCACCCATGTGCAGATGAGGTGCTCCAATCGGAGGCTGTTCTCAGCCTCCGGCACTGCTTGGCAGACGTGGGAGGGAGCATGTTCCGCTCCCAATACCTGACCAAGATAGGTAGACCATTTACACAGGAACAACCAGTCATTGGAGAGGCAGAGCTATCTTTCTCCTTCTGCATCACCTTTTCTCTCTTCTCCCCTGCTTTTCACCATGAAATCAAACCGATCTCCCTTTTTTTTGCCTTCTTATCTTTTCTCCTTTCTCATCCTTTCAGTTGTGCAATACACAAAAACATACACAGCAAAAACACATTCCCCAAAGCATCTTTCTTAAATGCTCAGTCACTCATAGTTCACCTATAAATGAAAAGTCTGTCATCATCATTTACTTGCCTTCATGTATGACTTCTGTGAAAACAAAAGTTGGAACACTGGCACTGTCAAACTTCAAAATGACAAAAAGATTTGTGCAGTATATTCATTGAAAATCAAAACAGGCCTAGATCTCCTTCACAACAGTTGATGAGACAAGTAGAGGCGTCCAATTCTTTTGACAATGACAAATAATTTAGATATTTTCAGTAAATTGGTTGATTCAGTTCTCAAAGCCCAAACCAGAATGATCCAGTTTAAAGGGATAGTTCACCCAAAAATTTAAATTTTGTCATTACTTACCTTCAAGTTCTTCCAAACCTGTATGAATAAAGAATATATAAATAATATATTTAAAAGAATGCTGGTAACCAGACAGTTGATGGGACCCATTGACTTCCATAGTATGAAAATAAATACTATGGATGTCAATGTGTGCCGTCTACTGTCTGGTTACCAACATTCCTTAAAATATTTTCTTTTGTGTTCAACAGAAGAATGAAACTCATACAGGTTTGGAACAACGTGAGGGTGAGTAAATGATGACACAATTTTCATTTTTGGGTGAACTATCCCTTTAAGTCATTGATCACAATGGTTAATACTGATGATGAATCAACTAGTTATTCAGTGATTTACAACAACTACCTTGAAATTATATTTTTATGATGCTTTTACATCCTATTTGAAAACTTATTGCAACTGCATGGAAAAGAGCAACAAGCACATTCTTCACAATTTCTCTTTTTGTTTTGGACAGAAGAAAGTCATATGTGTTTGGAACAGCATAAGGGGGAATAAATTATGACAGAATATTTATTTTGTGTGAACTATCCCTTAAAGGCATTTCATTCTGTTACCACATACATTCCTCATCCTTCTATAAAGCCTAGGACGTCAATATAAGTCTATTAATGGTTCAGCTCTAAGCCTCCCCGGATGGTTCTTTTGATGTGTCTGAATTGGTAAATTTGTGCAGGAGACATATAGTCTTAGTCTGACAGGCACCATTCTGCCCCACAGGATTTTCACAGATGAAGACTCCCACCTGCAGAAAGTAACAATCTTCCATTCTCTTTATATAGCACTGCAAAGAGAACGAACCAGCACTGCTCTACAGCCCCAGACATCAAAGCCGGGGCAGAGAATCACACTCTGCTCCACTGTATATACAATGTTCCCCGAGCATTCTTCTGCACTGTGATCCAAGACTCGGCTCCATTACATGTGCACCCCTGGTGTGGCCCCTTGAGCAACGGAGAGTTTGAGAGGGGAAGAGGCTGACACTTACCAACAGAGAGAGCAGTTGTTAGGTGCTGCCTCCATTGGGAGGTTAAATTACTCCTCTAGAGCATGGTAGGCCTACAGCTTTGAACAGTTGCCACTTTTAAGCACATGCATATCGTTGCAGGAAGATATCGAGAATCTTAAAGAGGCTGATTGTCTAAAACTTTGTTTTTCAGAGCTTAATCTTAAGAGTAATTTTGTTGGTGTTTAAGCCAAAACATTTACGTCTTTCCAAATCTAAATGATTTTCTTCATCCTGTGGAACACAAAAGAACATTCTACAATTTATGTTAGTAACTATATATATGCATGTGTGTATGTATGTGTGTGTATATATATATATATATATATATATATATATATATATATATATATATACATATATATATATATATATATATATATATATATATATACTGTATATGTATGTATATATGTATATATATACACATACATGCATTGAATGGAAGTCAATGATCACCAAAACTGTTGTTACTAACATTCTTCAAAATGTTTCCTGTTGTGTTCCATAGAAGAAAGTCATACAGGTTTGGATTTACATGAGAATAAGTAAATTATGACAGAATTTTCATTTTTGAGTGAACAAAAGCAAAAGGATATCTTTTGCTTCTGCAACCTTTTTTTCCTCAACTTCTGTTCTTTTTTCCATTTGTCGCTGGCCCATGATGCCTTTACAGACTCTTTTTTTCAAAGTGGTGAGGGGGCCCAACCTTGGACTCAAACTGGACTCTTTTATTGGAAACACATGTGCACTCTGTAGTTGGAACTCCTCTGTGAAGAAAATCACTTAGCTCTCTTCAGCACACAAAGGCCTTTCCCAGTTCATATTTTTTGCATGGAAACTTAAATTGGGGAAAAGCTGGTGCCTAGAACCAGACATCAGACTAGAAGACGAAACGTTCCATGACCTCATGTTTGACTTGACTTACTACTTTGCTTTCCTTTGAAAAAAGTCTCTCGTGTCCATCTGACCTTTCTCGATAAAGAGTTAATATATTTTTTGTCTTTCATGGAAGAGCTAGTCTCGGTGGAAAGGGGAGGAAAATGGCAAATGTTACACGTGTATCAAACTTGGCTGGGGGAAACATTTGGACGAAACGAAATTTCAGTTAAAAAGAAAGGAAAGTTTGAAAGCTCTTAAGGCTCATGAGATTAACAAGACACATACCAGGGAACACTAAACTCTCCATGGTGAATGGGAGCAACATCTGTGTCCGATATTCGAAATGGAGAGAATGAAAGTAGAAGGACGTCTCAATACCTCACTGTATGCGATTGAAGATTTAGATATGTGTGAGTGTGAAATCCTCTTTTTTTTTTTTGTTCTGGATCTCTGCAGAGGGAATGTTTAATATACTTTGTGGACAGAGAGGTTGTCTGATTAATGATTGCTGTAGGTTTTGAAGATGATGTGCAGTGAGAAGCCAAAAACAGTCCCATCATTAAGCTTGCTCCTCCATTTCTCAACAGAAGTTTAATTGAATGTTAACATCCAAAAGTGCCAACTTCTCGGACAACTGCTCTGCCAAGAACAGTTTATTTCCTTCCTGAGTTGATGAAGGGTCACATCCAATTAGGCGCCCTGAAAAAGAAAAGAGTAACAGACTCACCTTTGCATTCCTGGAGAGCAGCAGACTGGCATCCATTTCCGTGTTGTGCAGGAAGCGATGCGTTTCTCGTAAGGCCAGAGCAGTTAGAGGTTACACCCAAATGCTGACGGTGAGCTTTAGCAGGATTCTTGTTAAATCACACCTTTCCTTCCACCCAAATGTTGTTTAATGCAAATGTAAAGGGGTGGAAACTCTAGACTGTACCGTTGTTGACTGCCCTGTCTGTTGCTGGAGCACATGTGCTGTGTCTTAGCTAATATTTCATCATTTGTGCCTCATAGGGAGTTTGAGAGCAGAGTAGATCATAACAGCTCTAATCTTTGGTTTGATCAGTCCACTGGCCTCCCAGCAGGGGCTCCCAATTCTCTTCAGGCGCTCTCGTTTATCAGAGTGCTCTTGTCTTATCTCAAGACCTCATAATCTAAAAGGGTAGGTGATACACTGTTTCCCACACAGTTCTCTATCATGGGCTTTATTTATGTGACCTATAAATCCATTCAGCATGTTTTCACTTAAGAAAAAAAAGATACACCTTGTCTTATGCTCACTACAAGCAATACACACGCATGCGAAATAGCCAAGGGTCATAAAGGTCAGCTAGTAATTATAAGTGACATGCTTGGTTATCTAGTTTTCTTTTTCCTTTTTGATTTGTGTGTATGCATAACACAGTCTCCTTTGTTCAGAAACTCGTTATTCCATTTCTGTTCATCAAATAGTTGTAAAACCAGTTCAATTTAAAAATATTATTATTAATATTTGTCACTAATAGATTAGTAAATAAATTACAGCACTTGAGCACCAAATCATCATATTAGAATAATTTCTGAAGGATCATGTGACACAGATGACTGGAGTAATGACTGCTGAAAATTCAACTTTGCTGTCACAGGAATAAAGAACATTTTGATATGCATTAATAGAAAACAGTTATTCAAAATTGTAATAATATTTAAAAATATTACTGTTTTACTGTATTTTTAATCAAGTAAATATGTGACCATAAAAGAACATTCTTTCAAAAACATGTAAAAAATCCCAAATTCTGGATCATATATTCATGTAGGTAGATAGATAGATGGGTAGATAGATATACTGTGTGTGTGTGTGTGTGTGTGTGTGTGTGTGTGTGTGTGTATATATTAGTCAACATTTGAAGTGGATAAAAAAAGTTCATCAAAGTTGTCCTAAGACAAGAACGGGTATTGTTCAAAATTCATGTATAACTTTGATGAAAGGTTTTGATCCACTTCAAATGTTGACTACTAACTGTCTATCTGTCTGTCTGTCTATCTATCTATGCACACACACACACACACGTTTATGTGTGTATGTATGTATATGTGTGTATATATATATACATGCATATATATACCTATCCTTTTGCGCTTAGTTTTCGACTAGTTATTCAAGCAACCTACTTGCTAGTTGATTTTGAAAATGTCGTTTTGTACATCCCAGATACAACACAAAGATGTAAACTGATGCACTTAACAGTTAATTTCCCAAATAAACAACCAAAATAAATCCAGCTTTTGCTTCAGTGATTACATTTTTGCCTGCCAATGGTGGCGCGTGTGCCCAAGGTTACCGACCTCTGATTTGATAGTTCAGGCTGACACTTGTCATGACCTTGGCATTAGACCTTGGATAGCATTGTGACAGGGTGCCATTTACTGCCACTGGTTCCGCATTCTCTGCACTGTGTAATTGTATGACATTTATGTTACACGATATAGCTTGGTGTTGTTACAAAGGCAGCAGAGATGAGTCAAGCCCGGGGACATTGTGGAAAGGTCAAAGTGAGTGGCACATGCATAGATGCCACGTGTATTTATAGATGCAGGCGTTCAGATGTGACAAATGGTGATGAACACAGAACTCTTAGATCCTTACAGCACTTAGTGTTACGTGACATAGTGAAGGTGACGCTTCCCCCGCATTATGAATAATGATTAACTGCAGGCAACCGCCAAGAAGGGCTTGGTGGGGAGAGATATAAATAGACTTTGTCTTTTGTTCATTCGCTTGCTATCACACTAAAGTAGGGGCTCAGACTGTAGGAGGAAGCAATGAGGCATGTGGGATATGGCAGAAAAAAGACCTTTTCTCACTGTTACTAACAAAGCCATACTGTGTGTGAGCATTTGCATGTACACACACACCCACAGAAGCACATTCAGAATACGGTTGACCTTTCGTAAGCACATGGCCTTGGAATTAATGAAAAACATACGTTTAGTTTGTGTGTGTGAAATGGCATTGAGCCGCTGCCTTGCTAATGCTTTGCAAAGCGATGGATATTGTTAATCAATGTTTATAATCTAAAGTTATATGAAGATCTCACTTAGCACTAAATGGGCTATAAAGGATGCAGCTGAGGCTTGTGGTTTATGGTTTACTGCAGCGTCCTGCCATGTTGGCAAAAAAGACTAAATGAAGCATGAAAATGTTGGAGTTATGTGATAGACCACATTTTTCCAGTAATGCTCAAGAACTTCAACCCCCCCTTTTTTTTTTAAAAATTAGCATTATACTGGAAATCATTTAGCTTCGTATCCTTTAAAAATCAAATAATAGTTTACCATTCCCAAAATTTTTATTTTTATTGTGTTGATTAAAAATCTGATCTAAGTGCATGAGTTTTGAAATATGTAATTTGGTATTTTATGCTTGTTTATGTATATAAATATTATATGAAATTATTTATGTGCAAATTAATGGCGGCATATTCACCAACTCGCAGCACTCTGTTCCATGCAAACTCTTTTTAAAACTTTTACCCAAAACAAAAGCTTTTTGTTAAGAACAGCCCAAAATGTATGTTTTCGTACACTATAATAGTCATAGTTCTACTTGTCGCATTCTTGACAGAGGTAGTGATGTGTTTTGTGAGCGACTGGTTCAAGCTGAATATTTTCAATGAATCGCTTTACAAAATTGGTCTGAATGATTCATTCATGAATTAAACCGATCCATCTCTTCTACCTGGAGAAAAGCAGGGAATAATAACTTAAATTTTGTTTTTTTACCTCACCTAAATCTGTCATTGGAACTTGTATGATTTGGAATATAATGTAAGAGACGTGTTTTTGTGTGTGTGTGTGTGTGTGTGTGTGTGTGTGTAAATCACTAGCTGCTTTCATTGTGAGTAAAAAATAACTCAGGTTTGGAACAATATGAAGATGAGTAACCAATGACAGAAATTTTATTTTTGGATGAACTGTCCCATTTAAAAAAAAAACTCTGGTGTACACATACCACTGGTTAGGAACTGCACTGATAGACTACCGTAAATAAAAATAATAGGTTGTTAAAGTTGACGTGCCTGGAGCTTAAAGACCTTTGTAGTGTTTAAATAACAGATTTATTAACAAAATCTAATAGACTTTGATTTAAAACCAGATCCTGTTTTTCTTCAACATGAGCTGCTTGGGAATCAGTCAGTGGATTTAGTCAATGGCTTTACTGGTGGCTTGGTTGTAATTCTCACCGCTCCCTGAATTAAATTGACTGCAGCTTTCTCAGGTCTTAATTAAAGCACTCATTCATTCAGTACTAAAACCGTGCGGTTTCTTGTGTGGTTACACAATCAGCTCCATATCATGTGCCTACATATAAAATCAATGTCTTGACTAAACCACCGATAATATGCGGGATACAGTTCACAAGCTGTGGGCTGTATGGATTTCCATATTGCTTAATTTGCTCTTACAAAGTGTCATAAGCTGGCGGGGGTTTAACAGTGTGGATAGTGCCTCGTAAGTAAGCTTGTTGATTAATGTTATATACTCCAGGGAGACATCAGAAATTCATTTGAGCCACTAAACTCTGAACAATTTAGATTGAATGAGACATATAGACATAAACTGTGTTTAGGGGTCTGAGGGTGAAATACAAAACTTCGAAACAAACTACAAAACAAACGTACTCGACATCCGTGCACTTTGTGCCCGCTTTTATTTTTGGCTGATTTAGTAATTTGCTAGCTAAATTGTTACAGATTTCTTTGAGGACAAAGCTTACAGAGAGCACAGCCTGGTCCTGACTGTCCTTTAGCACCGGCCTATCCTGGAGGATAAGGTGCTTTGTAGCCGTCCGCTCAGTATTCATGACACGCCATCTTGCTGAACACTGGGCCCCTGGTCCGTCTCATAACTGGAGCACTAACAAAGCTGTTCATTTGGCATCATCACCCTCTTCTGATATAGAACAGACAGAGCTCTCGCTTAGTGTTTCTCTCTCAGCAAATCCTATTATCAGCGTTGTGTTTTTCTTTTCTTCCTAACTTAGGACTTGGTCCAGGAAATTAGTCACTTCCTTCCAGTTTATTTGTCTATAATGGAGCACAACACCGGTGTCCTTTTTTTGATGCACATCTGAAAAGTAAAGTAGTATTATGTTTTTCCCCTAGCATCATTGCGGCTTAACCGTGGCATTTATTTACATGCCCATTGGTCCAATAACTGTGTTTTTGGAACTTGGTTCTGAGCAACTGAACTGGTAAGTAAAAGAAGCACGTCAGACTTCCCAGATCCATCCAAAAGCCCCTTAAGTCATGCTAAAGATCTCGGGCAGTAGTGCAAAGGCTAGCTGGACAACATGAAAAAATGCTTTGGCCTTTTAAGCTTCTGTTCATTCCCCGCCAGCCCCTGATTCACTCTCCTGTTTATATTTGCTCTGCTGGAGTCTTAATGTGGTTCTGAGGAAGCCTCCAGAAAAAAATCGATGACAGATGTAACCAGGAGAAAGAACAGCAATTACATGGAAAGTCATATTTTAGGGTCTTCATCCTCTTTTCCCCAGGTGTCTTCTGTCTTACTGTCTTTTACTTGCTTATTTTAATGTTTCATAGTCTGGAGCAAAGACGTTTTCTCCAGGGAGGCAAGGAAGGCAGTGCATCACTAAAAAAAAGTTTGAAGAGAAAATAATCAACGGTACAAAAATAAAACAACATAAGGCATCTCTCTTGCCTCTCTTGAGATTGTTGCATCTTGAGGTGGCAACAGGCAATCTGCACAAATGGGTGAAACTGTTATTGAAATGGACCGCTATTAACAACCCAGTGGATAGTAAACAACTCACTAACTTGGACATCACTTTCAGTCATGTTTGAATCTGAATGGAGTTGAAATTTCGTGAAATGATGAGCAATCTGTGAGTGATTCAGGTTGACACCTGTGGCGATTATGACTAATGCAGGGTTTCCAGGCCTGGAAATGGAAAATTAAAATTATGCCATTTTAAAGTTTCCTAATATTGTTTTGGAGTCTCCTACAACAGGTTTACATGCATCAAAGGTCAAAAAAACGTTTACTTTTCTCATAAAATACATTTGCACATCATCACATTTTCAATGATTCTCAAACGACTCATCAGATGAATCAATCTCTCTAAATCCCTCCTTTCCGTGAGCTACTCTGCTCTGATTGGCCAGACAGCTCAGTCTGTTGTGATTGGTCTACCGTGTACAGCGCGCGTGTCGAAAACAAAAATGCCCATTGCCATAACGTCATCTCTGCGTGTCCTGAGGCTTCCTACACCGTAAATTATACACAGTAACGAACAATGATGTCGATTTTACCATATCAATCTGAGCGCAAGTCCGATGATGAAACACTGGAAGAACTATTCATTCAACCCGAACCTCCATCGCAAGGACAACTCGAGCAGGATGTTTCTCAGTGGTACACTACTCAGTTTGAGATTATTATTATTACATTATGAGATGTTGCAACTGTAATTCCTCACCATAAGCATTAACAAGTGCATGTCCATCAACAAACCGATTATTTACTTGTACTTATTTATTTACCGATTATTTTTCTAATTTATTGCGATGAACATGTGGAAACTGTATCAATAACGGTGCATAATGTACATTAGCCAAGCTCTAGCGTGAATGACTAATGTAACATAAACGTTGGTAAAACAAATCTTGCTCCATGCTTAATCTTTCCTCAAAGTAGTGAGAACAACAGACAATCTGCATTAATAGACAGTTTTAGGTAATAGTAGCCCACAACTGATTAGCAGAAGTATTTCAGTAAGACAGTAATAATGTGAGTTAACCAGTTAGCAGGAGACCTACACAATATAAAACTCAAAACTAAGTATTTTGAACACCATCTTTCAAGAGCAAGCAGTTTGCGAATCCGGCATTGAACTCAGAGATTTGAGAAGTCATCAGTAAAATAAAGGGAACACAGCCAAAGTTAAGGATTATACTGCTGTGGTATCGTGGTAAAGATAAATTTTAACCACTGATTCTTCACATGCTCGTCCTTGGGCAGTGAAAAAAAAAACTGGCTTTACCTTCACATTTTAGCTCACGGCGCCGTCTTGACATGACGGTAATCCAGTGTCCACAGGAATCAGCTGCTGGTTTGAGGGTGTTCAAGTTTTCCCTGGTGTCTGCACGTGCAATAAGTGGGCGGGCAATATGCTAATGTTTCGTCTTGACGTCACAACGAAACGGCTTATGACTCGTTTGAAAAACGATTAATTTCATTGACTCAGAGTCGGCTCTTACTTTTGAAAGACAATAACTTTATATACTGTGCCCTTTCAGATTTAAAACTTTGCAGTATGTTTTCATTCACTTAGAGCTATGTTACACACAGGGTTTCCGTTGTCCGGTAATTACCGGACATTGGCCGGGAAAAAAATGAAATGTCCGACAAAAATTAAATCTCTCCGGTCAAATTGTCCTATTAAAATTGCCTAATAATCCCGCTTCCCTAACACAATCTGAGTTTGAGAATAAGCCTAAAATGTATAAAGCAAAAATACACCGACCTCTTGCTATGTTATAAAGGAACAGGCTCTACCGTTTGAAAGTTATTAAACAACATCGCATGCTGCATTTCAAATAAAGCGTACGCCTAAAACGGCTGTAATATAGACCTAAAGGACGCATTAAACTGGCTGCTAAAAAATCAGCTTTGGGATCATAGGAATAAATTACTAGTGATCGACCGATATTGATTTTATATAACCGATACCGATACAGATTATTTGCATGTTTGTGCCCGATAACCGATATGCAGAACCAATATTTATTTACTGTTATACTACTTATACTTCTGACACAATTATTACAACACAAATGAACTGAAAAAAAAAAACATTTTATTTATAACAATCACTCCCTCCTTGCATACAAAAAAAAAAACCTTTATATTTATACACAATTTTTTGCCATGCTTGCATTCATTTGCCATTCTTTGCAAACTGCCACCCCTGCATTGACTGAGTGAAGTAAGTCCATACTTCACTTTTTTTTTTCTTCCTTTCAGTCATCTTAAAAAACAAAACAAAAGTGTTGAAAGTTAGCAGTCTTTCATGTTAAATTAAATCTTAAAATTACAATAAAAACATTTATATTATTACATTATCTAATTTATATCTAAATTATACATATAATTTATAAGCATCAGCAGCAATATTAACAATAGGCAAAATAAATGTTAAAAGTCTACTGTTTTTATATGGAACCAAGAAAATAATTGACAGGGGAGTCATATCACATTTGCAGAAATGTAATTAATTTGAAACAGTTTTAGAAGGTTTATGTGCCGTTTAATAGGTTTAAACTAAGAGTGAGGAATAATTCACTGGGTAATATTAATTCACTGAATAATATCAGCTGGAATACTAGTATGTTTCAAAGTGCTGTTTATCTATGCATTTACACAGAAATATAACTTGGGCTACTCAACCGCGATCGCGCGTGCAGATAATAAATAAATAAATAATTTCCACAAAGCGGTATATTTAGATGTGTATTAGCGAAATAATTGCTATGTAGTAAATGATAATATAATCTAGGGTGTTTAAACAAGATAATCTTGTCAAAAGTTTCATTCAGTGGCTGTGCTTGAGCATTCCTGATCATCAACCCAGTGAGTGCTCAGCAATATGAACGCACTTTTTTTCGAGACTAATGGTGAGCAAATACAACACATAGAGAATTAAATTCAGCACTTATATTTTCAACATGCACTCATTCATGTCTGTTTTATTTAATTCATGTTACGTCTTTATTGGAGCAGGGCATGACGGATTACCATACGTGACTCCATGAGTTCGTCTCAATTTTTTTTAACCAAGGTGCATAAATAAACTATATCAGGCATTTATGTCTCAAATCTCATTTCTGCATGTCTGTTATGTTAAATAAAGTTGAATAATTAAAGCAAAGCAAGTAAAACATATACTTTACCTGTGCACAGAGTTGTTGTTGACTAATCTCCTCAGACGCGTGCTGCAAAGGCAGAATTCTCAAAACGGCCACAAGATGGCGAATCCGATATTACAAAACCGATACCCGATTATGTGAAAATGCTTAAATATCGGGAAAAATATCGGTAAACCGATACATCGGTCGATCACTATAAATTACATTTTAAAATTTCACAGTATTACGGTTTTTACTGTATTTTTGTGTGTGTATATGTATATAATGTATTTATACCATGGTCTGTCTAATTAATCAATTCTGATTGGCTGGAAGGTGGGCTATAAAACCGTTTAACACGCAGGGTAGTTCCATTATTGTGCTGTTTCTATTGAAAGACACAGAGATCGAGATTGTTCTGTGCAGACACAGAAACATTCAGGTGCACTGAAACGCTTATCACTAGAGATCCACTGATTTACTGGCCAGGTACCGGAAGTTCGAGCCGGTCTGTTTTGTTACCAGCGGAACACACAATCATGTCAGCTGCGTGTTCTCGCTCTCTTCTCTCCGACTGCGAAGTGACACACACCCGCCTCCTCTCACTCACTCGCCTCACTCGCTTGTATTGAGCATAATTTTACTAATTCAGGTTTCACGCTTGCACCAAAGGCGCAAGCACCACTGATCTATATAAGTGAAGCGCACAAGCTGCTTGTGAGTCGCAAGCACCAAAATGAGTGGTTTACTGAATTTAAACGGTCAAATACACACAAAATTATGTCAAAATGCCCGTCTTGGCTAGTATTCAGTTAAACACAGTCAGTTCTCTGTCGATAATTAATTCAAATAAATGCTATAATTAATTAATTTAAATAAATGCAATCTTACGCACTACTTTATTTCGGAGTCTGACTCAAAGCGGGCAATAATCAAGTAAACGAGCCGTAACTGATGAAAATAACTGTCAAAATAACCGTCAAATATTGCACTACAAACATTAATAACAGTTTTAAATTTTCTATGCTGGCAAATGACCATGGTATTAGCGTGATAATCCACAGCTAGCTGTGCATTAAACTATTTGAATGCACTCCGTGGCGGCAACCACTGGGGTGCTGCTTTGCCTTCACGTTGTGCATTAAATTAGTTTTACTTTGTATTTTTTTTATATAATAGACTACTTGTATTTCATATTGATTATATTTTACTATATTTATAATAGAAGTACAATATATTTATTATATTATTTTAGCACACCGCATAACCGGTTTAAGAAATCACCGCTCGCTACTGAGATAGATTTTAGTTATTTTTTTAGAAGCAACGCAAAAATATTTCAAAATGCATCAAGTGACACTGTGACAATTAAGTTAGAAAGTGAGAGATTTTGAAATGGAAGAACTCACAAACACCAACAGCTGGAGCAGGGCAGAGAAATACAGGTTATATAAATTTTAGATGACGAACACATCCTTGTATCTGGTAGTGTCAGTACTAGTCTTTTCTTGATCTGTTTCACTTCCCAAAACGACAGTATTGGAGTAGTATAGTATATAGAGAAGATGGAGAGTCTAAGTGTTGAGTGACTGTGAAAAATGAATCGGGGGAAATGACAGGAGCCTGGTGACACACAGCAGGTGACAGACAAGATACTAACATTCTGCTTCTTACCATTGCATGCTTGCTCAAGCTCCCTGCAGAGCTGCAGCCTGCCTTACTGCGCTAGGCTTTTTGGATGGTGGAGCTCATAGGATGCCACTAAACCAGAAAAGTCTGCCAAATGGTGTGGAATCTAAATCTTTCCACTCTCCTTCCAGCCAGAACATTTTGTTTTTCTGTTCTGAAGTTGTGATCTGAAAAATGTCCTTTTTGTTCTTTCACAGTGATGTCAGGAATATTTGGGCTATTAAGAAGTGCGGGAATGTGTTCCTCTTTTATATCCTAAATGCATGACTTTCTTCCTTTTGAGAGCTTAACTCAAGTTTGTAAGGCAGTTTTTGCAGTTGCATAGTTCCTAGATCACTTTCGCCCATGTCAGGTCATGGTTGAAATGTCAAACCAACCTTTAGTGGCATTAAAGTTGTCGTCACATTCAAAAGGTTCAAAGAGAAGGTCTGACTCATAAAAACACCTCAGCTTGTAACAATTAATGGACTGATTCAGGTCTTTTCTATTTTATTGTCTATAAATTTTTATGTACATTGAGTTGTGCTGTCGTGATTCATTCTTAGGTATTTAATCGCAGTGATGGATGAGATTAGGTAAAGCTGTGTGTCACACACAATATTATTGTGAACTGAAAAATAGAAACGCAATCCTTTATCTTGTTTCTAGATATGATTATAAAGCAAGTTCTCTTTGGATGTTTATTTTAACATTGGACCGTTGAGTAGCAAATGAAGGAAAGTCTGTGCTCAGAAGTTCATCAAAGAGGCCCCCGTTTTCCTAAGATGACAGGAGAATGTGCCTCCCCACCAAAAAGACAGAATGAATTTGGCCTGTCCAGAAATGAGATGTTCTTACAACAAAATTAGAAGCAGGCAGGTTCCAAGAGCAAAGCTGGCAAGAGTCACGATGTCTCCATGTTATTGAGAGGACCACCAGGGATGGATTTTTCAGTCTGTTTTTAATCGCCGTAATATTCTCTGTTAAAAGAACTGGCTGGAGGCTGCAATTTACTGCTGCATTGTTACAGATCAGTTTCTGCTTGTCATTAAGTGTGCCCAAACAAATCGCAAATCTGTAGTTTTTTCCTCTTGATTTTTTTTTTCTTTTTTCGCATCACTGGTGACATTACTCGGTCTGTTTTTTTATATAGAAATGTCTGATGACCTTGCTTGAGATGGCTCAAAAGAATGTTTAGATTGTGTGAGTCACTGTCTCTCTGTCTAGATATATCATTTTATACTCCATTTTTGATATTTAAAACAGTCTACGCTTTGTTTTTGCATTGTTTATATTGCTGTTGCTCTGGCCTTTAATACTTTAATACTTTGTACCACTGGGAACCATTGCGTTTGTGGAACTTGCCTTTTTTCCATATTGTTGAATAGGGCTCTATCTTTTACAAAGTGGCACCAATGGCTGAAGATCTCAACTATCTATCCTTGCTTTGAAGAATGATCTTGAAGCCACAGGAATGTTCAGAAATCTCCATCGACACCAGAATCCCTGAAGTGAAGCACTTCCTGGCCAGTTTTTTTCGGTATGAGTCGAGAGTGACCGCTTCACAGCATGCTGTGTAATGGCTTTGGGCTCCAGCCGTGGCTGTATTTCTTTAGATGAGCATCCAGTGTCTGTTCTGCTGTCACCGTCCGCCTGTCCACTGTCACATGCCTCACATCTCCAAGAATTACTGCACACACCTGTGCACAGAGATTTACAGCTTTGGCAGTCTGCACTCACATCATTTTTTGAAAGTTGGTGTCAAACTCAGATATTGATAAATTTGTCATGTTACATTAACTTTTTCAGCATTTATAAATATCTCATTTTAGTTCTTTTGTAACATTTTAATTGCCTAATATCAGTCTTTCGTTTTGTGCCAAGTTGCCATATCTATTTATACCTTTTGAAATCTTAAATTAAACTATTGTTCCCCCCGAAAAGTGAAAATTGTCATGTACTCATCTTCATGTCGTTCTGAACCGTTATGACTTTCTCCATATAATGAAAGTGAGTGGGGTCCAAACCACATTGGACCCCATAAAAAAAAAAAAAAACATTGACATTCAAAAATATCCTTTTTCTGTGTTCCACAGAAGGAAGAAATTCATACAGCTTTTGAATGACATAGGAGTGAGTACATAGCAACATCATTTTTGGTGAAGTCTCTCTTTAAGCCTGGTTTAGGAGTTAGATATTGGAGATTATGAGCCACATTTCATCCCAGAAATAATATTATTTCCATATGACATTTAAAAAGTTTATTTTTCCAACCTGACTGCTTATAGCAGCAAACAAGATGGATGCCAAAGTCTTCAGCCTCCTTCAGAGCATAAACTGTCAAGGTAATTGCAAGTTTTATAGAAATGTTGCTCCTGCATGCCATTAACCTGTGAAGTGATCCGTGCTGCCATTGTTTTGATTGGTATCATCCAAGGCAATAAAGGCTAAGTTTCCACTGCCAATTAGATGTTTAAAATCCCACGGTTAGCTTTTTTATTTATGCATTTTTTTTTTTTAAATCTATAATCACCCAGCTTGTCTGTCTAGGCCGGTTTATAGTATAGTGGTGCTGTTAAATTCATGCCTTGTTAGCTGGCATTAATAAACACCGCTAACGTCATGCTGATTTACCTGTCAGCTGGTACGTCTCGCTCACAGCGCTGACTCATCATTAACATACCATTTGGATTAAGAGTAATTTGACTTGTGAATGATGCTTAGTGTTTTACTCTTCTCTAATTACTGTTAATGGTTAACGATTAATTACTTGACTTCAGCAGCAGATCAGTAATCTGAAGGCTAAGTTTAGGTTCAGAAACCCTTCAGTTGGTGTCACTCATGGACTGTCATTGTAACTGATACTAAACTTTCCAAAATATGCTAGAATGTACTACTTTTTTTTTTAGAATATCTTCTTAGAAATAAGAAAAAATGGTCAGACAAATGAATTGCTCTCTCCTTAGCCATTTACTCGATTTGTAGATGTTGGCATCCCAGCGTACAGTGTAGCGTGGACGTGCGTACCCAGGGATTTTATAGTACAGAGGAGGAGTTGTCTTACATGCTGCTTCTGGCTTCCCATAGAGACGGCCCTCCACACTCAAACCTAATTAAAGTGAAGGCAGTACACTTTACAGCGCTCTCCATAATTCATAAAAATCGGCATGCCTCTCGGGGAGAGCCTGCCATGCTTTCTGGGATATTTGACGACCTGTGTTTGTCTAAGTGACAGGAGGAGGGAGAGAAGGGGGGCCAGAAATTAGACGGGAATTAGCATTGCAATAGCTGTAGTTTTGTGCGAACACAGGAGCATCTCCTGCATGCTCTTGAAAAGAAAGGGAAGGTCATATTTTGATTGGCGGATGAGATTGGTGAGGTGCAGCTGTGCTGAGATCAGTGCCAGAGCATCTCTAGAGACCCACAGGAGGTCTGCTGAGGAAGCAGGTCACCCCATGACAAGCTGCAATTGCAACTATATTTGTCTTTAAAAAGGGAGTGTGTGAGAAAGAGAAATGGTAGCGTGTACCCTGAACAGGTGTTACTGTGTTGTCTCGTTGTTTTGATGTATTGCCTTTGCTGTACAGAGCTACTTCTGTACCTGCTTTGCCTCCCACAAGAGCTCCTGTTTAGTTGCTTGTAAGGGTCTGAGGGTCTCAGTCCAGGATTATTGCCTGATTGCCTTTTTTTAGCATGTTATGTGCAATACTCGAAGTAGGAAAAAATAGGTTTTAGGGCTGCCAAGATTACTTCATTTTAATAATATATTAAATGAGTGATGATTAAAAGTTGAATGCAAGTAGGCCTAGTTAAAGTCAATGTAAATGGCTGATAACCCATTTTACTTTTGTAATGCGACACGTTTCCAGGTGAAACAAGTGAGAAGGATTTTATCAATCAAGAATTGGTTGGATGGTGAAAATGGACCTTTACAAACCAAATAGCTGTTTGGTTGTTAAATAAATTGCTGTGTAAATGTATTCTACAGTTGTTAAATTAAGGATAATATTAATTATTATGCCTTGGTTGGGATAATATTTGCACTTACAATTAGGTGACACCTGTTTGTTTTATTTACTGCATCTATGTCCTATGTTAAACTGCATTTTTCTGAATCTGTTAAAGATAGAAATAGTATCTGGGGTTTTGTATATATTTTATTTATGAATTTATTTTTGCCAGGAAAAATCTTTTAAGGATATTGGAGGATTTTGTTTAAGACATACAGACTTAGGCTTGTTAGTCTTTGTCTGATCGGAGTGACAGGACAGACTGTCTTCTCTTGGGACAAATTAAAATAGTGTATATATAATACTGCATACAGCTGAGTAAACCCCACTTCAAGCACTGTCTGTGCATCTGCTTTGTGCTGAAGCTTCCAGTTAATTAACCCCTGTTCAAAATTACCTCCGTAAAAACTAGGACCAAAATAACCTTTAGATTGGCCCATGATTCTGTTATTCGTTATGGCTTCCTATGACTGTGTTCGACAGCCAAGTGTTTTACTTTGCAGTTTTCCAAGTGATTCTGACACACATGCAGTTTTCCAAGTGATTCTGACACACATGCTTTTCAAAGTTATTACTTGACTGATAGTGGAATAAAGTATAAATGTACAGTATATTTTTGAATTCCTACTCGGATCTTAAAATTGACATACTGAACTGTTTTTAAGAGTATTATTTGTAAAAGCAATCCACTAATCATTTGTGATCTCCGTAGCGATTGTGACGCGCTACCTGCTGAATAATCGGATTAGCTGTGTATTTTTTGGAGGTGGGTGTAGTTTCTTCATGCCAATCATGAATGCTGGTGGAGCAGCCGTGGATTCCTGCGGTGGACAGCTGTTTGTTATTCTTCTGTACTGCTCTTTAAGGATCGACAGGAGGTAGAGATGTGGGCTCTAATCATTAGCACATTAGCCTAACACAAATACTCTGGTGTGGTTGTGTATGAGAGCACGAGGGAGATTAAATTATTAGAGATTTGCTTGCTGCTTTTCTTATGCAGTATTAATGAATGAGACCCCTTGATTATATCTTATATTAGCAGTGCAGAGTAGTAAAATCGGGCTGGGGATTTGAATTTCACATTCGGGGTTTGGTTTCACATTCGGTGTTGTTGGGCAGTGACCCAAGGCTGCCGCCACGCTGAGAAGGGGCCGCTCGTAGCAGGATTTGACACTGATAAACACAGTACATCATGCTTTTGACTGAGAAATAAAAGTGATGGGATTCGACTCCGTAATTAATCCTGACCTTGATTCGTGTTGAATGCGCAGTGTGCTAAAAAGAGGACCAAAGGAAAAAAACATCCATTGAAGAAAAGCAACAGTGAAATCATTTTAATTGACTAGGATAGTCGCTCAGCAGGGGGATTCAAGATGCTTGGTAAATTTCTTTGTTTGTTTGTGAAATCGTATCCCCCTTTGAGTCCGTATTGTTCATTACTGGTCCGAATGTGCTGTGGAGCGGGAGGCTCCTCAGATGAATATTTCATGATGGGCTGTGAAAATTTGCAGAAGTAAAATTTGGCCTGACAAGAAATGATGGCCCACAAGGTCATCATTGAAATAATATTAAACAAGTAGTTGTATTGCTGCAGCTGTGTCTCTTCATTTTGTCTTTGAATCTGAGGAGAATTTGTTTGTGTTTTTTTTTTTCTTTTCTTTTTTTTGTCTTCCCACAGACAGTCTTCGATTTTAATTTTCAGTCTAGGACACGTAAATTACATTCAACAGTACAATGGAATACATTGAATGCAAATAATTTTCATGGGCAATTGAAAGTATGACCTTCATAAATGCAGCTATCAGTAAAGCATGTAGCATAACTATTACTTTGAAAATAGCAAACTTCTCCTTTTTATTCACTTCCTTTGTTATGCTTCACTGTTATTGTTTGAATATATTTTAGCAGACAGGCGTCTTAAAACTAATAGGTTTTTTTGTGCTCATTGAGTGCTCATGAGAATAATATTGATTTCTGTGTACAAGTGCCAGATTCAAGAAGAATTAGTTACCCAAGTTCTAAAGTCTCTGCCAGTCGGCTCAAGTAGTTAAAAGTTGGACGGTGATCGGCTTCGTCATTCCCAGGTGTCTGGGATCATTTTTCCAGCTCCCAAAAGTGTTGAAAAGAGAAAAGAAGAGTGGAGCAGCACAGCCCCATTGGTGTTTGCGCAGCGCTACCGCTGCGTTTCACTCGACTTGCCAAAGCTAACAGGGTCTGGATGTGGAGAGGCAAATTTGCCAGCGTTAACTCGGATAAACGAGCTTTTCATTCAAAGACGACCTTCTCGTCATAATCTCAGGCAGGGCTGTCAGGGCCTGGCCCCTCTCTTCCTGGATCTCTCGCTCAGGTTTTTAACAGGAACCCAGGGGTCTGAGAGACAGGGCGAATGGGTGAGGGGTGTAGAGTCAAGTGAGAGAGAATGTAGACCTGAAATGATCTGCATCTCAGGTGCCACGGCTCAATAAATCAGTTTGGGGCCCCAAGGACGATGGAATAATTGAATTGTTTTGGTATGGTTGTCCTGAAGTGAAATGTGCGTTAAATGTCTCTCCTCCTCTGTCTGTCTGTCTTTTGGCTTTTTTTCTTCTTTTTTCCTTTTGCTGGGTGGGGTGGA
Source organism: Gila orcuttii (assembly GCA_026230005.1). Taxonomy (NCBI): domain Eukaryota; kingdom Metazoa; phylum Chordata; class Actinopteri; order Cypriniformes; family Leuciscidae; genus Gila; species Gila orcuttii. Next base: position 16,058,258 of record JAPDVR010000019.1, on the reverse strand, counting down.
AGGGCTGAAATCGGATCCAGCAGTTGGCTTCGTGGAAGCTTCTTTTGGCCCGTAACGCCGGGACCTGCGGGAGCCATTATAAAGCAGAACTCACATTTTTGCATTTTCAAATGGATTTAACTGTAGGGCTCAGTCCCCAGCGCTGACCCTGTTAACATTCTGCCTTGTCTGGGAACGCGAAGAGTGGGCCAACCTTTACAGGCTCCGTCGCTGCTCTGGAGCAAGAGGTGTTGCGTTTGGCAAGCGAAGAGGGCTTTTGAGAGACTGCTTTATAGGCGCAGAAATACATCTGCCACGGTCCTTAATGTGTCTATTATTCTATAGTGCATTAATGGTCTGGAGAGGAATCATTTCCTGAGTGTAGTTAACTACATGCTTAGAGAAACCCTACCCAAAGCTGGGGATTGAGAGGACCTAATAGCCTAGTTCCCAGCCCTGGCTGTTCTCCTCAGGTTCTGTTACAATACAGTTACAGTCTGCCCAGTCAGAATGGCCTTGATTTATCACCTTGATTAGATTTATGGCACACAACTCGGAGTAAAACAACCCACTTGCCCTCCGTTCCATAGCGTGTGAGATCCTTTCGTGATTTGAACCCTTGCTTAACCCTGTTCTGGCTACGAAGCCTCCAAGGGAACCACAAACCTTAATTACGGGGTTGGCTATGCTTTTGAGGTTTGCATTGCTATCAGTACAAATTAGTGGAGATAAAATCATGTTTTTATAGGATTTCATAGCGCATAACAAGGTTTGTCTAAGAAGGTCACAAATCACGGCTTCTTCTCAATCAAGATCTTTTTAACACTGAGAAGATATTGTTTGAAAGGAAATAAGGGAGCACTGATTGCTTCAGTTAGCAATGCGCACAATGTTGAGGTGCACCTTGCATGTATGAATACATTCAGCCTTGAGAATTCTAGCTTGTTTAATTAAATTCACAGTTTGAGATAAAAATGACCAAGCTTTTCTGTACTGAATGCTGTGTAATTGTTTTTATCCATTCCAGTGAGCATTGAATTGACAGTCTGTGGTGAAGGTGGTACATAAGTGTTTTCAAATAGATTCAGCTATAGCATTTATACTGCAGTATATCCGTTGAGCGATTTTTAAAAACCAACACCAAGAGCTAAACAAGAATAGTCTACTTTTCAAACTGTCGCAAGTGGATTTCAAGTCTAAACAACTTTTTTAAATTTAGAATGCCATCAATATATTGACATCCTGCCATACGCGTGTCTGAGGTGTCAACACGTCATTTGGAATTGAACTGAGAATTATTTTTAAATTCCAGTTCACTTCCTGAATTTGAATTGTGATAGCAAACAGGGTACAGAATTGAAATTTAAACGCAGGAAAATATAATTAAAATGAATTGAAATTCAAACAAATTCACATCAGTGATAGAAGCATGGATAAATGCATATGGTTTGAAATAGGGCTGGGTGGTATGGCCAAAAACATTATCATAATAAAATTTTTCATTTCAATCAATATTTCAAGTTTGAAGGCACATTTTTAGCCCCTAAGTGAAAGTTGTAGAAACCAGACCGTTAATTGTGGTTTTAAACTTCTCTTTACTGTCAGAACATTACAAACACTGCACAATTATTAATATTTTTTATTCTTTACACTTAATTTTTCCTTAACAAAATAAATATCCTAATAGAAAATGTATTTCTTTGTTTCTGCATGTGCTAATGGATGATATTGTTTCATGTCATGAAACAGGTTTGTGTGGCTTGACTTTGACTTTTAAGCACAGTTTGCAGTGCAGGCTGCAATATTAATAATATTACATGTTTTGTCTCTTAGAAATGCACATTTGACAGCAGCTTGAGTTGACAGTAGTAGTAGCTTGAGTTGTTAGGATGCTGATGTAAATGTGCATTTTCTCACAGCACTGTTAAGTGGTCACGTGACCTCGACGATGCATCTGCTCCAGTAAGCTCGCACTGCAGTTTGAACTTTGAGCCGAGTGGATAAATGGTCCAAATGAGTAGCGCTGTTTATTTCTGCTTTTGGTGCATAAACATTATATCGAACATTTATCGAACTGGTGTTATCGTTTTATCGAGAAATTATATGACGATAATTATCATTTTATCGCCCAGCCCTAGAGTAAAAAATATTTTTAGAAATTTGTTTCGTTGTCATCGTTATTAATAAGGTAAAAGGACGGGGGTAAACCAAGGTGAAAGGACACTTCATTTTCTAGAATGCATACCTGTTTTGATTTTATTAGAATTATAACTACAATGCAACAATAAATTCCTCTTTCTGTCATTATATTATATTAATTATATTATAATTATATAAATGTTATTAATTTTCACAACATTAAAGTAAATCATATAGGCCCATTTTTTTATTTTATATTTTGTTTTAAATGATTTCAAGTAAAAAAAAAAATCATGTATAAGGTTGCATGGGTCAAACACAATATAATTTTATTTAATTATTATTTTTTTGGTGGGACGAGTGAAATAAAATAAAAATTAAAGTAAAAAATGTAGCCAATGGAAACCTTCCAGCAGAAATAATTAAATGAAGATATATATACTGTTTGTATGGAGCTTATAGATTGTCCCGTTTAACACAGTAACCATACTCCAGAGCATCAGGGCATGCTGTGTGCAGGCTCTGCCCATACTGTCACACTTAAACGGGGCAATCGAGACAGCTTGCTTTATGGTTTGGTAATGGCACCCTTATTTTTCACAGGAGTGGGGCTTTTTTATTTATCAGGCCAGTATTTATGGAGATTAATGAAGAAGCGTTGGGCTGGCTCTGCTGTAGTGAAGTGAGGAATCTGGAGTGCTGTCGGTCTCGTAAATCAGGCACTCCGCACTCACTCATGTCTCAAACAGTCATCTCAGCCGCCAGATATAAGTCTTACTGCTCTCCATTAAACTCCCACAGATGTTTCCAGGCCTGGCAGGGGGGGTCGAGCGGGGGGTAAGATAATGTTGCTCACAGCAGAGACATGTAATCGCATACACACAGCTGCTAGTCGTTTCTTAATGTTGTAGCTGCTCAACACTTTATTTTTACACCGTTCCACACTCATACACTTTCCTCTTTGGGTTCCTTGTATCTATTATCTATTATTATCGATTATATAAAAAAAAAAAAACTGTGCTATAACCTTCTGTCTGTCATATATTTTGAAGTTGTCAAAATGTATGTAATCAATTCATCTGTTTTTATTTTTATTGTTTATTTTTATTAAAAAAATATATATATATCACTGCTTATCCCACATCTGTGTCATTGAGAAGTTGAAAGATTCCTCCTTGTATGTCTCTACCTGTTCAGCAACCTGCACAAAGAAACCCAAGGACCTCTTGTCAATTCTGCATTCAATTAGGCATTTAATAATGGTGAACAAAATAAAAACGGGACTCATATTCACCTTTGCATAAAAGATTGTCATGTGTGCATTTAAAAAAATGCTTTAATTAACTTGGGCTTTCAGTTTTCTCCTGGCTTGTTTTCATTCTTTGGATAAATTGATAATTTCCTGTCATGTTCTTGTCAGGCTGTGAGGGGTGTAAAACTGGTTTTTGTTGCTTTGCAAACCCTTGCGGCACTGTGGGGTCAAAGGTCACTCGGCAATGCCTCTGATCCTGTAGCTCAGTTTGAATGGAGCGCTGCCTGCAGCATTTGAAAGGCTCTTTCTTTCTCGGAGAAGGGAGGGAAGGGGGAAGAGGGAAGGGGGAAGGGGGTCAATTTGTGCCGATAAAAGAACACAATGCAACAGAGCAATGAACAGCCCTGTCAAACAGGGGAGTTTATTAACACACCATGAATTGCACTAGAGTGGCTCCTGGTCTTCTGTTTCAGAATCAAGCTGCAGGGCTTGGGAAAGACAAACAGGAGCTCAATGAATCTGTTTGGTGTTCAAGCCCCGAGCCACTAATACCATCATACACAAACAATTTTTCAAACCTTTTACCGTAGTTTATTTGCTGTCAGTTAACATCCAGTTTGATGCAGACACACACACACACACACACACACACACACACACACACACACACACACACACACACCACCCAGTAAGTGAGTGGCCTCTGTCACAGCATTATAAGCATGATGCATGCATGAATACAAATCACATTATGGAGATCAGTGTTAATTTATTTTAATAGTACCTAGTAATACTATTGTATAATCTGCTATGTATTATGTAGAATACTATATATTAGGGTTGGACAATATATCAATACAAGAATGTACATCTCATTATCTTTCTGCTTTTTGATGGTATGCATTTATTTAACATGCATCTTATTAAAAAAAAAAATTACCTGAATTGGTTTAAAACAGTGATTTTATTTATTTTTCTTCCACAAATGATAAAAAAAACAATATTTTAACTATATTTGAAATGTGTAATGCGAGAAGTTTTTTATTTTTTCTCTTTTACATCATTATTATTATTTGTTCATTTATTTAAAAAGCCATGAAGAGACTGATGACAGACAAATTAAACCTGACTTTTGGATCGATTCTTTAGGGAACCTAATGGCCAAACAAATAGGCATAAAAGGGTAACATTGTGATTATTTCAATATATCACCCAGCCCTTATGCACTTTAGTATTTGTTGTACTTGAAAATATAATTTATAATTTGCAGTTCTGAATTTGAATGACTTAATTATCTCAACTGAAATGTAATCTCTCTTTTGAAGACTTTGAATATAGTGCACAAGTCATAGCATAGTACTTTTATGTTGCTTATTTGTCATATTTGGAGTTCTCGTTGACTTTTCACTGGAAAAAGAGCTCAGTGAACATTCTGCCTAAAATCTCCTTTTGTGTTCCATGGTAGAAAGTCATGGATCTAAGGCCCCATCCACTACTACGTTTTAGTTTAGAAATGAGAAATGAGACCTTTGGCTACGTTTGCACCTCCCGTCCGGACTAAAACGGCAAAAATGAAGACCTAAAATGGACAAGTTTAGAAACTCTGCCGACCCAGTTTTGCGTTTTGAATCTCCGGAGGGCGTTTTAGTGAAGATGGGTCAAAACGGAGGACTTTAGAAACGATGACGTAGAGGCTCACGCTCGGCTCTCTGATTGGGTGTCATACAACGGAAGAAAACATAGAAAAACAGCCTGGACTACCAGTTACGTTAGTGCAAGTAAATTCTGCATTTTGCAATGCTATAACTGCCTACATGCGCCGGAGGCAAACTATTATTCGAGCGATCTGTGACAATTCCCGTGTGCAGCGGCGGTATCGACCGTACATGGAGCGTCGGTTTTGGGTAGAGCCGGGAAGAACCAGCACATGGTGGGATAATTTTATCAATGAAGTTGTGGTTCCTGAGGAATGGTGCGAAAACTTTCGAATGTCCAGATCGGCACTTATCAACCTCAGCGAAATCTGAGGAATAGTCAATCTGTTTCCTGTTTACACCGGCACACGCATGCCCAGTGTAGGTGAATGGTCACGTGATCCGCATTTTCAGTCGTTTTAATGTGGATGGAGATCAATTCTAATACGCAGCTAAAATGCTGGTGTGGACGGAGCTCATATTCGTTTTAATTCTCCGTTTCTAAACTAAAACGCAGTAGTGTGGATGGGGCCTAAGTGAGGGTGAGTAAACAACTACGCAACTGTCATTTTTGTGGTGAACTAGCCTTTTAAGAGACATTCTCATACACTTCTCTGTCTACCCCTCCCCCTGTTTCTCACATCCTCTCTTTCTCACACTCCAATACCCACCCCCCATCCCCACCCCCCAACACACACGTATTTGTCCCAGTACACCACTGATCTTTTCCCTATGGGCGTCTGGCATGTGCGGGAGATCAAAGCACAATGTCAACTTAAGGTTCAGGGGCAAAAACAATTCACCTGCAGCTCCGTCTGTTTCTGTCGCTCACACACTATTTCCCCTTTCTAACCCCCCTCACCCCACAGACTGGATTAACTTCCCATGCATCATGGTCCTGGACCGAGAAGCGCAAAGCACCATTTTACGACCAGATAAACTCTAGCCATAAATTGACCGGTGGGTTTCACAACCTCTCTCTCTCATATTAATGAGAGATTGAGAGAGAACCTAGTCTCCCAGACTATGCCCCCGTTGAGCGCGCCAACTTGCAGGACACCCAATAGAAAGAGTCCATTGTGACGGATCATTGTGCGTCAGCCCCGGCAGCACGGGCTTGTTTGTCTTATGAATAATTCAGCAGGCCTCTCCAGCACTAAACAACAGAGGCCTGTACTGTATGTTTAACCAGTTGGATAGGGAAAACCAGTATGTTTGTCAGATAAACTCTGCATGGCCTTGATGCGCAAGCATTCTGTTCGGCCGCGTCTGAAAGGTTAGTCTGGGAAATGGGCCTTCGTTGATGCCTCTGATCTGATCTCTCAGCAGATAGCACCGTGTGGTTCCTTACAAGTATGTGTGAGTTGCATAGAAAAGGAGAGAGTCAGACCGGATGGTGTCATTTACACTGTGCTACCGCAGTGTTCAAAGACATTGGTAACTCCATTCTCTCTCCCAAGCCCTTGTCCGAAACAAGACACCGCACAGTCACACTGGAGGCCGCCGCCCTGGCGAAGAGGGGAAGTGGCATTCACAGGCTCTCACAGAGACCCGAACACCTCCTGCTCTCTCCTCTCTGAGGACACTTTCACACTGGTGCTTTTGGTGAAGGCCTGACTTTGGTTTGTTTGGTTGGGTTGAGAGCCATTGTCTGTACTTCAGTTTAATTCATTTATTCATTTGATTGTATTTTTAGTTTAGTTTTTACTTTAGATTTATTTTATTATATATTATTTTGTCTTATCTTATCAGACTGCTACAAATCAACCTCTTGGTGTAAAAAAATAAAACATTTATATGTGCCGATGTAATTGTACTGGTAACAGACTTTATAGTGAGAAAGAATAGATCATAATGTTGAATTAATGCAAAAAGTCAGCATATTGTGTTTGCCGCCACTATTACAGAAGCTTGAATCAAATTTTAAATAAATATTATAAAAGTATATAAATAATATTTTTATATTAACCATTATCCCAAAAAATACATACTGTACATCAAAAGTAAAAAATATTGTTAATACATTTGAATATTACTATATAGTGTGATTTCAAAGACAGTGATATGAAAAAGATGGTGGTAGTATAAAAAAATGACCTGTCAAATTGTTGTTGTTCATTTCTTACAAAGTGAAACAAAATCTTGTTTTTCTCTGAGAACTTAGCATGTGTGGAAAATGCTTCATTTTATTGTGTTAAAATTGCCTGCAGAATTTGCTGCTTCTCTTGATGTCATAATGACACAATCATAATTCAGTTCAGAACCAGATCTTAACAGAGACCTGGAGTGGGGAACTAAAACTCTGGTTCTGAACAAATTGTCAAACACAGTATATAAACAGTCTGCGTTCCTGCACATAACCCAGCAGCTCTGTCCTTGTGTGTGTTTGTGTGTCCCTTGATTGTTACGTTAGATTGCTCTAAAACTGCCACTTATTGGGATGGTGTGGGCACTGCAGTCGCACAAGCAGCTTATGTAATGAGAAATTTTTTTCCCCTCACACTTTCCCCTTCCATCTCTGTCTGCCTACACTCTGAGAAAATTAGATGGTGCAGAAATGCCTGGGATTACAGGGAAGCGTGGCTGCGTGTTTGTTGCTCCCGGGCTGTGGTTGGGAAAAGATGAGATCTGTACAGATCTGTATGTTCAACTTGTCGCCAGATCTGTTTGTCTGGGGTAGGGAGGGATGTGTGAAAATTACATATTTTCAAAATCAACTAGTCAGTGGGTTGCATAAAATACTAGTTAACTAGTCGGTCTCAAAAAAGCCCTGTGTTATCTATCCATCTATCTGTCTGTCTTTCTCTCTGTAACATTGGAAACTCCAATTCTTTTTAAAAGTCCTTTCTTTCTAAAATGGTCTTTTCATATGAAATGTTGTCATGTTCGATTCATTCTTGTGAATCCGTTAGTTCATATACAGTAGTTCTTGTAAATGAAAGGGTTAATCATCGTTTCAATTTTAGCGGTTTTATTGTACATTTATCAGTTCAAACAATTTGCCGCTAATTTTACAAATTACGTAATGTAATTGGATACTTATGTGTTGACATCCTTAATAGATTCAGTATAGTTAGATACTTTCTGTTCGTAGCTTAAAGGGTTAGTTCACCCAAAAATGAAAATTCTGTCAGTATTTACTCACCCTCATGTTGTTCCAACCCTGTAAGACCTTCGTTCATCTTCGGAACACGAATTAAGATATTTTTGATGAAATCTGAGAGCTGGATCACTCCTCCATACTCCTCCATAGGCTTCTTCAGGGATTGAAACTTGCCAGCCTCGAAAAGTTATTAAAGACATCGTTAAAATAGTCCCAAGTGACTACAGTGGCTCAATCTTAAAGCAACACTATGTCGTTTTTCAACCTTCATTATATATTTCCAAGACCCTTGATGGTACATCGACTTACAATAGGTTGAATGACACGTCTGCCGTAGCCTGACAGTGTCTGTATCGCTTTTACTGGCATTATGTAACTTCGGGTTTCGGGTAGGAACCCGAGCACAAAAAAAACGACAAAATTCGACTGCTTTACGGCATACGTCACTTCCCCCACCACCCCAACTTCCTCAAATTCTGACGTGAGAGCCCAACTAGCGTTTGATACCCGTCTGTATGTTGTTGTCATGACCGAAGCAACAACTAAAAGGAAGAAGGCAAAGGTTTTGTCAGAGGAGACTAAAAGAAGAAAAAGGGAGAGTGACAAATTAAAAGACAGGACGAGGATCACTATTGGAGGGAGAGCACGACAGTTTGAAGACGGTGAGAGTGTGCGCGCGCGCGCGACCGGCTCTCTCTCTCTATGCTCGTTCTTTCAGTAACATGCACCCTCTCACAAGCGCAGCAGTCAGTCATCTATAAAGTGTTTATAAATTTATAAATAAATCAGGGAGTCAGGGAGCTGACTACCGTGCGAAATGTAAAAGGCTGAATAACATGGCCTGGCCATGTTACGGAATCTATCTGGTCATCCATTTATCTTCATGAATCAAGTAATGCTAGTAGAGTAGCGAATTATCAATCTACACTAACATGCTAGTTTACGATGGTTATAATAAATAATCTTTCAGGATAACTATCCTAATGTCTGCAGGCTGATAATCATGTTTGTTTATTTATTTTTCTGGTGAAAGTGTCTTGCCTCAGGCTATAATGCAAATCGATTTTCAAATTTGCAGATTCATCTATGGTAGCTTGATATTATAATATTGACGATATATGACTGTTACCTACCACACAAACATTGAATTGAATTAGCATATCCGTTATGTAAAACAGTAGACGATAGGCTACGCTGGCTTGTAAACGTGAGCTACGCGATCTTTTGACGTTTGAAAAAAAATAAAACCCATGAAATTATATTCATATGGCATGCTGAAATATATGCCAATGTACCTGGGATGAAGACATTCCACACGCAACGCTGGCAGTCTGCCCGCGAGAACTCAAGACAGTATCGGCTTGTCAACAAATGCACACGTGTATCGCCTGGTGTAACTATGACAGATTTTACGACAGTAGTAGAAGACAATACTGTTTCCCAACTGTAGGGGGACCCCGAGAGCAAAAACCGCAAAAACGACATAGTGTTGCTTTAAGTTTATCAAACGACGAGAACACTTTTTGTGCGCAAAAAAAACAAAAATAACGACTTTATTTTAACTATTCATTTCCTTCTCTCTGGGCCTCGAGTCAGTTCACTAGTTTAACAGCGTACGCTTCTGTTGTTGTACGTCACACGCATCACCCACATGACCAGCGTCGGCCAATAGTGAGCCTACGTGTGACGTAGCTCTACGCAATTACACTAGTTTAACTGACTAGAGGCCAACAGAGAAGGAAATGAATAGTTGAAATAAAGTCGTTATTTATGTTTGTTTTTGCGCTCAAAAAGTATTCTCGTCGCTTGATAAACTTAAGATTGAGCCACTGTAGTCACTTGGACTATTTTAACGATGTCTTTAATAACTTTTCGAGGCCGGCAAGTTTCAATCCTTGAAGAAGCCTATGGACTAGTATGGAGGAGTGATCCAGCTCTCAGATTTCATCAAAAATATCTTAATTCGTGTTCCGAAGATGAACGAAGGTCTTACGGGGTTGGAACAACATGAGGGTGAGTAAATACTGACAGAATTTTCATTTTTGGGTGAACTATCCCTTTAACTAATGTAGTTTAAGCACTGTCAATTATGATTAGCTTGTAGCTTGACAAGCAACAAAATTAGTTTATGCCAGATCTGTTTTTGTCTTTTTCAACTAGACCAGGGGTGCAAATCTCAGTTCCTGGAGGGCTATAGCCCTGCAGAGTTTAATTCCAACCCTGCTTCAACACACATACACACACACCTGTAGTTTTCCAATAAGCCTGAATGACTTGATTAGCTGTATCAAGTGTGTTTAATCAGGGTTGAAGCTAAACTCTGCAGGGCTATAGCCCTCCAGGAGCTGAGATTTACACCCCTGAACTAGACAGTACAAAAAAGAAAGCTCCAGATAAACTAGTCAATCTCACTAATCGACTTGTTGGTTCTTGAATGACTCAACCAGCATGACCTATTCCTAGTCTGGACAGAGCGAGGAAGACTCCTGACAGGCCCACACGCATCTGATCATGCCTCGCCGAATCGCCGGCTGTCTTCCTCCTCGGCCCTGTCGCTATGGTGAGGATGTGACATGGAAACAGCCCGGCATTGGGAGGTGTGAAAGAGAATGTCACAGACAGCAGTCCAAATATGACACCATTGGCACTGGGCACACGGGGGAAATGGCACACAACACCTCACTAAGCCACCTGAGCGTGAAATGAAGCAGATAAGAGAAACTGACCAGATGATTCGCTCTGCGGGGGGGGGGGGCGCGAGAGTAAACGGCTGATGGAAACGGTGAAGTCCTGAGCTTGTTAGCCTATTGAGAGAGCTGAGACTTGAGTCCTATAGCAATGACTGATTTAATAGAAGCAGACAGTGCTCATCATTGTCAATCATGGTGATGTGCTGCTCTCTCTTCCTCCCCTGCCTTGTTCTGTCTCTTGCTCTTTCTTTTTTTTTTTAATTCATTTTCTCTTCCCTCTCTACCTTCTGAGCTTTGGTGCCAGGCTGGGCAGGCTCTGATGGGCAGACGGCGAGTTGTCTTCATTATAATGCCTTTATTTATTCATGTGTCTGCGGCCAGTGACAGCCGTGCCTGTGCACAGCTCTCCTCTCTGTCTGCGTCCTTAGAGATATGACTCATTTTCATTTCTCTCTTTCTCTCTGCTAACATCATTCTCTCTTCTCTGTCAAGTGCTGCTTTCAGTTAGCTTCAAAACTGACACGCGAACGCACAACACGCATCAGTCACATCCAGTGGCCCACGTCAGCACACAGAGGGTACTCGTCAACTTTCGGTGGAGAAATCGCTTGATGCATGCGGCTTGTGCGGGCCAGATTGCCTCATGACCACTTTTGGGAGGCATGCGCTGGCTATTTCAGTTCGGTCTATAAATAGTCGCGCTGCGGTTTTTGCCAGTTTGATAAGCCTGTAATTGGAGTTGCATCCATCAGGTTACAGAGGGCTTTTAATCCTGAGACGTGTTGGCTGGGTTCTGGAGCTTTTCAGGTTAAAGAGCATTCATTGCCATTGTTTAAGCCTGGGATCACTGAGCTAAATGCTATTAGATTATTACAGTGTGTCAAAAGCAAATTAATCTAATTTTGCCTTTCCGTAGCTCTGCCAAACAGTCAACCTTAATAAGGCATTGTATTCAAACCTGCTTTTTAAGCCCCCTGGCATGAGGTACATTGGGATTTTCTAAGGATTATAGTTCAAAATTAGGTTATGTCGCTCTTTTACCTGAATTATAGTGCAGTTTGTTGGGTTTTCACGGCTCTGCTGTAGTTGGTAGTCGGCCTCTTTGTGGTATAGATCAAAAGAGAAGCCGTGATTATGAAACGGATCACTTCAGTCTAGGCTCTTAGGGTTTTTTTCCCATGTGCTTTGATACGTCAGAACCTTGATGGGCTTCTGTTATGGAGCCCAGTATTTGGCTGTGCTGCGCAAGGGGCTGTCAGCGGATGCTCTGATTGTCCTCTGGCAATTGAGTGATAACTGCAGCAAGCATGTGACAAAGAGGAGTGGCAGCTGGTGGATGCTGGGATACGTGCTGGGTCACCTCCCTGTGAAAAAGCCCTCACTTCTGTAACAATTAATGCCCCTCAGACATTTAGAGGAATATCTTGTTTGGGATGAAATTAGAAATGGGAATTGTAAGGAATTTAATAATTGTTGTTCATTAACGATTCATTTTGGTAGAAGAAATATTTTAAAATGCAATTCCATTTCCAAACAATGAGATTTTTGATAAATGAATAGATTTATTAACAAAATCTGACACAAAATATATATATATATTTTTTTTTAAAGAGGCAGCATATATGCAAACCAATAATAGATCTTAACTATATGAATAACAATATATAAATGTGGTAATATTCCCTACAGTTGAAAAGTTTGGGGATGGTAAGATTTTTTTTTTATATGACTTCTAAAGAAGTCTCTTATACTCACCAATGCTGCATTTATTTGATTGAAAATAAAGTAAAAACAGTCTTGTGAAATATTAGAATAATCACCCCCCCATTTTAATATATTTTAAATGCAAGTCTTCATTGTCACATGATCCCTTAGAAATCATTCTAATACACTAATTTGGTGCAAAATGAAACATTTCTGATTATCAAACTTTAAAACAGCTGCTTAATATTTTTGTGGAAACCGTGATTCCCCCCACGCATTATTTTATGATTAGGTGGTTCAGCAAAGGGACTGCATTTATTTGAAATGTAAATCTTTTTTAACATTATAAATGTCTTTAGTGTCACTTTTGATCAATTTAATGCATCCTTAATAAAAAAAATATTATTTTTTTATCTTTCTAAACAAACTTTTTTTAAATGCATAGTGTATATTTATTATTATTTACTGCTGACAAAACTTGTAATGTGTGTTTCTTCAACTCGGTTGTATTTGTTTGTTTGAAAACGAACTGCTCATAAAGAGTCCTTTGTTCAGTAATCTGACTACACTGATTGCTGATTGTTTTGATGCGGAATATGAGCCAGTTCTAACTTCCCATCCATAGATGCATAAGTGCACACAAGTTTTAAATTTAGATTTATAAAAAGTGAAAGATACTTATGACTGCACGAGTGCCCACCAAGCTGCATGGACAGTTTTGGGATATGGGAAGATTTTTGTTTACTCTGACATGCATGCATGTCCTGATATATGTTTTATTCCCATAATGGCCTAATCTGGCTCTACCTGCTGTGTTGTAGTCTTAATGTAAAAAAAACCCACACACAGTCTTTTCCATACGATCAGCAAATTTTGAGGAAACATCAGCATTTTGCATAATTTATTTGTTTTTGTTTGCATGTTTCTCTTCACTTCCCAAACAACCCTAATGTATTCTTGCATACAGTACAGCGTGTGTGAGAGTCTTCGCTTACGTGACCACGTGCAGCCACATTATGTCAGAGCCAGGCTGCGTGCTCTAGGCCGGGGGGGCTCAACGCAGCGGGAGACACTGCTGTTTAATTTCAGCACTTCATCCCCCTCCGTAATGAAGCTTCCCTCACGCACGTTTGCTCACACCCTGCCAGTGCTGCTGGCGGGTAATTGGGATGTGACTGAGCATGAATATCCCTTACGCCTGCCGCAGACCGACCTCCCCGCGACCCTGCAGATAGCTCTTTGTCTTAATGGACATATCATCTTTTATTTAGATCTCCATTTGAAAGTAATTGTCAGCAGGAGGGGGGTTATTGCAGTATATGGAGACGAATAGACTAGTGTTTCACAGCGGACCTCTTTGATTGGCTGCAGTTTTTGGCTGGCTTTGATTATGAGAGTCGGAACAAAGGTGTGTGCTGTGCCAAGCTGTTTTTAGAGGCCCGCCCCGACCCGGTCCTTCCTAATCATTGCAGCTCTTCTGTCTACAATACAATCAAAGATGTATGCATGTTCCATTTTAATCACAATACTGGCATGTATACGTTTAGATGTGTGTTTTACAAACCCCCCTCCAAAGTTTACTGTCAAGTAACTGCACCTAGTTAGTGTTTTTCCACCAGGTGCAGTTAAAATGCAACGCAGCGTGTCATGTGCAAGTGTTGGGTCTGTAAACAGTAGCAGCAGGAATGATGGGAGATGACCGCAGGAAATGTTAGATTATCCAGGGGTGATCAGAAAGGGTGGTGCATTTGCTTCTTGAGTAATCACGATTTATGCATTTCAAGCATTTCATCAGAGGTATTCTTTTTATTTTAAAGTCAACATGGTCAAAAGTGACCTTACTTTCTTCATGCACATTCATGGTATTTTAGTGCTTGTTTGTAAAGTATTTACCACCCTTGGACTTTCATGTTTGTTGTTTTGCAGTACTGAATTACGTTAGACTTACATTCACCCAAAAATGAAAAATCATTATAAATTTATAATAATTTCATTGAATAAAAGTGAAAAGGATATATGACTTGACTTGACTTGACTCTTCAGAAGACTTGGATTAAACGGCTCGATTCATATGGATTAAGTTTACATTGTCTTTATGAACTTTTTGAAATGTCAGTAATATAATGGAGGGACAGAAATCTCTCAATCTTCATGTTTTAAAGATAAATGAAAGTCCTGTGGGTTTTGATTACTATAAGACATGGGCGTAGATTACGCGGGGGACGGGGGGACGTGTCCCCCCCCCACTTTTTATAAAATGTAAATTCGTCCCCCGTACTTTTTCATAGGGCAAATGTCTATGACAAGCTGAGGTTTCCGCGGGTGTGTATAGCCTGCCCTACATCGAGATTTAAAATCCAAAGAGTCAAGGATAGTCTATCTACATACGTGACTTTCACGCTTCCATGGTAATCAGTCACTCGTGCATTAGCTTACGACACGCCCATGCTCGCACCCGCGCCGAATCCATCAGTTTCATAGAGTTCAAAACAGCAAAAAAACTCTTCACTCCTTTTTCACGAAAAAGTCAAGCACCGTAAGTAAGTTGTCATGTGGTATCCAAATTGTGTTGCACAATGATGAATAACTCTGCCTATTTCTCTTGTTGAATAATTAACAAGTTTTGTTGTAAATTGAAAATATTCACTATACCCGCACAAACGTGCACTATTTCAATCTTTTTTTATTCGTAATGTCTTTTATTTTCACAGATATGTTATCAAAGCCCTTCAAATTAGAATAAACATGGTGATTGTTAATGCTGAATTTGTATGTTCATGCATTACAGCCACGATCTGCTTGAATCAGGCAATAACATGTGTAGACTATGATGTTTACCATAATTCGGTAATACTTTACAATTAGATAAAAAAGTTTGTAGACAAACTTTAAGTTCTCTTGAAAAAGCCTAACTAGAAAGTTTGAAGTATTTTTAAAAGCTTGACGTTTGAAGGTTTTCAATTGGAAAGTTTTAGTTTAGTAAGACAAACTTTAGGCTATTAAGGAAATGTTATTTTGCCAAAAGAAGAACTTTTATTTTAAGTAAATGTTATTTTTAAATCAGCCTACTTCAGTTTGATATTTAACCATATTATCATGCTTAACAGTAACACTTATAATTTGAATAATTGTAATGCGATGATCAGATATCTAAATCAGAGAATATCATATGTTTGGGCGGTTGACGGGTGGATTATTTATTTTTAACAGTGGATTCGGGGGACTCAAAGTGCACCAGATTAATGAATTTATCTTTAAAATGTACAAAATTTTCTTTCGGGGGGGCATTCCCCCGGACCCCCCTAGAAGTACCGAGATCCACCTACAAAAATTCTGTGGGAAACACAGTAGGCTAAATGATGGTCTACGAAAAATAAAAATGTTATTATCTAATTAAAATACATGATCAGGATTTTACCACCTCCGCCTCGTTTTAAGCCAGGAAAAACCCTGCGTGTGAAATATAAAGTACTGAACATCTGCATTTCTTTCTTTCTGTTTTTTTGCTTTAAAAATACATAGCATATTAAGCCAATTAACCTGTCAACAAAAGTCTGAAAAAAAAATGGTATTACACTTGACATTCTGTCCCCCTCACTTTTGAAATGATGGCTACGCCCCTGCTATAAGAGATTAATTGATGAAAGAATTTTTTTCTTTTTGGTGAACTATTCTTTTAATTAGGCTTTGATCCAAAATAATGAGAATTATAAAATCCAGAAGTATTCACCCCTTTTCAAACATTACTAGTGCGGCCAATTGGTTTTAGACACATCCGTAGTTAAATGGAGATAACTTGTGTGCAGTCAGGGCTTTTGACTGATTTTATTATAAATACGCCATCTGGAAGGTTCAATTTGGCAAGTCAGTATTGTGGCAGAACTTACACCATGAACATGAAGGCTCCAAACAACTCCATGAAAAAGTAATTGAAAGGCACAAAGCAGAGGGGATGGATACAAGAAGATTTCCAAGTCGTTGAATACCTCTTGGAGTAAATCCATAATTAAGAAATTGGAAGTGTAGTGCAGCTGCAAATCAAAAGTTTTGATTGACAGATTGACCAGAATTAGCTCCAGTTTTTCCAAGTAAAATGGGTTGTAAACTCTGTTTAATGTTGATTTCAAAGGACCTGGGGTGCCCACTGCATCATTTGCCCCATCAACAATTTAGGCTGTTTACGTATTTTTAGTCTTACAGTACATAACTACTACCACACTGTAAACAGAGGTGTATTGCTCCACAGACAGACACAACTCTTTGTTTGGAGTGATTAATTTCTCATGTATACAGGTCATCTCTCAGGCAGAGCTTCTCATTCACAAGGGGCCCCATCAACAGACATTGCAAGGTTGCAATAAAAGCAGCAAACGTAGCACCGTGTACTCTAATAAATCTTCGGAGGTTAAACCCCACAGCACTAAAAACCTAGAAAGACCTTTTCATCATCCCCATAAAAGTGGCAATGTCACAGTGTTTGTGGTGAGCCACCGTCCAGGATGCTGGAATCAGTGCTCCCCTGTAATCTAGTTTAACGCAGCCTACAGACAGACATCCTGTGTCTCATTTCATTATTCCATCAGTTTTGTGAAGGTTTTGCTCCATCAGACCTGATCACTTTATTTTCAGAGGATTTTATAAGACCAGAATTCAATGCAATCTGAATAGCGCCAGCCCTTTCAGTGCCGAAAAAATGACTAGGTCTACAAATGTGTAAGGATGGATTCTATGTTGGCGGCCATGCTGGTATCAGCCGTAAATTTAGTGTTATCCATATCCATTTATATTTAAGATACATTATAGCTGAATTGACTTGCCTGTTGTTCAGTAGAAATAATTTAAAATGTTTACTTTTTTAACATAATGCACTTTTTCTGTTTATTTTTTAATATATTTTGAAAGTAATAATTTCCCATTTAGCTTTATATAAAAGAAAGTTCTCCATAAGAATGTATTTATTTAAACTTTAGGCCTATACTGTATTTGTACTGTATTTTTTTTTTCGAATTAGTCTAAATGTAATCAATGTATAATATTCAAAATTTAAATATTATTTTATTTTCTTAATTGCTTGTCCGTGTACATACTTTATATATTTGTTAGAAGTATTTTTCCATTTGCATCACATCTCTAATTTTTTTTAGCCTCTAGCACCATGAGCACAACATTAAAATACATTGTGTCAAGTTCAAATTATTAATACCAAAACATGGTTAAAAAAAATAAAACAATATTGATAATAAATGTAAAAAAGAAAATGTTAAAATAAGGTTTAGGAAAAATTAAATGTTTTGAATTTGAAGCTGTTGTAGTCACACAATTGAGTTTTCATCATTGATCATTGCTGTCACTTTTCTAACAAACACTACATTATATTGAAATGCCTAAACAATGACTCACTCATTGTTCCCTTACTTTACCACTTTTTAACCCTGAATTCGAGAAAATGTATTTGTTTTTTCTCCTTATCAGTTTGCTATTACTTCCTGTTTTCACTAGTTATTCTCTTGCAGAGTTGCACGCACAGGGCCCCTCTACCACGGTCCATTTTGCCTTTCCAGGAATTGTCAATATATAGACAACTTCCTAGTTCCTGGATATTTGATTTCCAGTCTTTTTTTACTCTCAGATATGGAAGCTGTGTTTACGTGTTATAATAATCGCTTTTCCTCCTCTCTCTTTCCTTTTTGCTCCCCAACCGCTCGATCTGTCCTAACTCTCAGTGGATGATCCAGGAACCGCACAAAGTTGGCACCTTCTTTGGCTGCATCGGGAAGGATAAGTTCGGGAATATCCTGAAGGAGAAGGCAGAGGAGGCCAACGTGGATGCCCACTATTACGAGCAGAGCGAGGAGCCTACGGGGACCTGCGCTGCCTGCATCACTGGCGACAACAGGTCAGCCACCCCTTTCCTCTAAGGAGGGCCCTTATCGCTTCCTCAGGATAGCACCCCCCTACACATACCCAGTGCACATTCACACACCCCACCTCACTATGCACTGGGACTCACTGTTCCCTCGCCGGCTGTTCTGCTCTTTTCCGCCAGAGCTCTTGATTTATTTATTTGCCGGGGTTAGATCAGCACAGAGGTATTTTGATACACCGCATGACTTGGCCCTGAAGGGTGCTAGATTCCATGACTGAGAAGATATGTGAAACTGCTTTGGCCAAATTATGTGCTACCTACATATTTGAACATTTGAGCATTTGATGTGTTTAAGTGTTATTTACTATTTCTTTGCTTGCGAAGAGAATGCGATTTGTAACCATTTAAGCTTATTGACTTATCATTGTATAAATCTGTAATTTGTATAAACTCTTGGG
This sequence comes from Gila orcuttii, assembly GCA_026230005.1. Taxonomy (NCBI): domain Eukaryota; kingdom Metazoa; phylum Chordata; class Actinopteri; order Cypriniformes; family Leuciscidae; genus Gila; species Gila orcuttii. The sequence continues at coordinate 16,039,373 of JAPDVR010000019.1, read as the reverse complement.
ATTTGTTCAAATGAACAGCAGGTTCAAACTCCTTATGGATAGCGGTCTCATTCTTTGACCATCCCCATATATCTTAAAGGAAAATTTGTTATCAAAAAATGTAATTCTGATGCCATTGAAAGTCGGAGTGGGAGCTTAATAATAATGAGTTTAATTATTCTGAATATTTCTCAGTGATTGTGGTTCCTTAATGATTTTATTAATGATTATTTTAGCTCTTGGTAAGAAATATTTAGTAAAAAAAAAAAAAAAAAAGAACTTAGAAGTTTGAGATTATTTTGAATTTCAACAGAACAGATGTGAAATCAGAAATAAATAATAAATTATATATAAATGATTTGTTATATAATTAGCTTTTTATTAAATTTGTTAATTTGATTTAATTATTAATTTGAATTAAATGTTCAAATAATAGCTACGTATATTTTAATTATAGTTATTTATTTATAGTTTTAGTTACATTTTATATATATACTTATATGCATTTATATTATTGTATGTTTTACTTGTATTTATTAGTCAGACATCACAAAATGAAAATACATTTTGGTTCCGTTAGTGAGTCTAGTAACTGAGATTTATCCAATAACCACTCTAAAAAGATTCTCTAAAATGAACTGGCTCATATGAGTCATTTGTTCAAGAATCAATATGTTTTGTGCTGTATAGTCACAAATGTGCCGCTTAGTAGTAGTGCAGGAAACACTGTATTTTGGAGCTTGAGAGACGTAAACTGTTTTTGTATTATTAGGAGTTACACTGAAAAACTTATGTACTTTACTTATGAAATAATCATTCCTGGGAGGACTATTCCTTTAATAAAAATAAAAAAATGCATGCATTTGCAGAGGCACCAGTGTCAGTGAGATCATCTGAATAATAGATGCACCTCTGAGGCAGTCGTTATCGTTCAGGTGGTGATCTGCATTTGTTTTGCATGTTGTCAGCCATGCTATTGCCTTTTAATCAGAGCTGCTAAAAAAAACTATTGCAAGTGTGTGTGTGTACATGAGCAACCGCTCACAGGTGTGTCCCTTCTGAGGCGAGCTGACAAAAGAGAGGGACTTTAGATCATTCTGGTTGCTTTATTGTACATTTTTCCCATCCACACACTTGCTGAAAAAGGGTTGATGTTAAGAGAGTTTTGATAAAAGCAAATGCTAACGGATAGCTTTCTCCAGGTATCATAGACCACCTTGGAGTACATATACTTTTGGTCATGTTACGCATGTTTAAAAGGACCCATGTAGCTCGGGAATATATGGAAGTCGAGAAGGAGATTTATGGGGACTGGTCTCATTGTTTAGACTGTCATAGAGTTAGTGTGAGAGGGCTATGTTTTAGAGACAGTTTGAAAGAGCAGTGGCTTGTAGAGCTGTCAACCTTGGCCTTATGAGGCTCTTCTCATTAGCACCTCACCTGTCAAAGCAGACCCTTTCATTACAGGAGATTCACAGACCTGCAGCTCAGGCCCTGAAAGCAACTTGATCAATATCTTCCTCAATACTTTCTCCCTGCAGCTATGCAGCGCACCTGTACACAGCCGCCGGTGAGACAGGCCAGACGGGAAACGGTGGTAAAAGACTGGCTTGGGAGGGGGGATGGAGAGGTCACGGCTCTACAGCCTGCAGCGAGAGGTCTGCCCTTCCTCTCAGCACTGCTTCTCTCTGTGAGCGGTAATGATAGCGTGGAGGAGAGTCTGACACAATCTGCCTGGTCAGATCAGCGTGACTCTGCCACTCTAAATGCTTATTATGCCTTAATGGATTTGATTTTGATTAACACGATGACATCAAGCGGAAGGGTGTCAGATCTGCATCTTGCATGTTCCACTGTGAAAATTACAATCAGTTGCTTTTTTTGTCAAGGGGATCAACCCGAACCACCTTTGTAACCATGACTGGTGCAGGGGTGGAAAATACAGCGTCTCTTGGACATTGCGACAACACACCACTAACGCAACTAGCCTCGTCCCCCTTTTATTTTTTGTGTATGCCTTACACTGTCCTAACCAGACGCGATGCGTTAAGTTACCAGCGACAAAATAAATTCAATTTGTCCACACTAGATGCGACGCAACTGCGAGATGTGTCAAAATCAATCAAAACCCACAGCCAATCAGAACAGCGTGTGGGCGGAGTCTCGCGGCAAGTGCACAGCACCAGAGAGTAATCTTGACGGCACTCGCAAGAAAATGGATAAGTAGGCTACATAATCAAATTCACAAATATTACACCATTTAAACATTATTCAAATACATAGGCTACTGAGATACTAAAACAATCTTTGTCAAAGAATGCACTTGTTTGTTCACAGTTTGAACAATCTTGTTTCCATTTGTTTAATTTCAAGATCTGAGGTGAATTATCCATTGTTGCTTTTACAGCTACAAAGTTGGGAGCACTAAATTATATTCAAAGTCACATTGCATGCTTTTAACATTGAATAAAGCACATAAACAGTACCTGAGATTATCATTACCACACTTTGTGTTTGTTGTTCCAGACGTGACGTCACAGAAAAATAGAAACCGTTTCTAAAATAAAATCATTGTGTGTCACCGTCACGGCTGGTTAAGACAAAAACTCTGATTAACATGGAAAAGATACCTTTTATCGCGCGTTGCATTGCGTGTAGTTAGGACACTGTGTTAGGCTGGAATTATTTAAATGAGGGAATTTGTGACTTGTACATTCCCAGAAGAAAACTGAAGTCTCTGATCGAAGTGTTCAGAAACCGTGCTTACTGATATACAGGGAGTAACTCCCTTTGGAGTGGACTTTGTGCTTTGTAACTTTGCAGACCTTTTTCATGCTCAAATAACAACATTACCAAGTTGAAAAATGTAAAACAACGTAATAGGACCCCTTTAAAATAATGTAGGATTTTTATATTGCCATTTATCGGCCCCATGAAAATAATTACTTGAAAATATGAAGCATGAAAATAATGGTGTATATATACAAATACATGGTGAATATAGATTTCAAGTTTGTTATTGTGCATGCTTGTTAAAAAGGGTTCATAAGAATATAAATGTAAACCAAATGTAACATATATTTTATATATTTGTATTTTTATATATATATAGTATCTCACAAAAGTGAGTATACCCCTCACATTTCAGCAAACATTTGAGTATATCCTCTCAAGGGACAATACTATAGAAATTAAACTTGGATATATTTTAGAGTGGACAATGTGCTGTTTGTATAGCAGTATATATTTACTGTCCTCTAAAAATAACTCAACATACAGCCATTATTGTCAAAATAGCTGGCAACAAAAGTGAGTACACCCTAAGTGATAATAGCTGTACATCGTTTAACCATGCAAAGCCACATGTCCTGTTCATCATGTTCATGTTTTTGTCTGCTTGACAGGACCATACAAATTTGTGTATCTTGTATTAGAGCAGATAAAATATGTGCTTTGAGTACAATTCTCACATACTGACCACTGGATGTTCAACATGGCACCTCATGGCAAAGAACTCTCTAAGGATTTGAGAATTAGAATTGTTGCTCTCCACAATGATGGCCTAGGCTATAAGAAGATTGGTAACACCCTGATACTGAGTTATAGTACCGGCCAGGGTCATACAGAGGTTTTCCAAGACGGGTTCCATTTGGAACAGGCCTCGCAAGGGTCAATCAAAGAAGTTGAGTCCTCGTGCTGTGCGTCAAGTGCAGAAGCTGGCTTAAAAAACAGACGCATGAGTTCTGCCAGCATTGCTTTAGAGGTTGCAGAAGCGGAAGATCAGCTTGTCAGTGCGCCGCACACTGCAACAAGTCGGTTTGCATGGCCGTCGTCCCAGAAGGAAGCCTCTTCTGAAGCTGGCTCACAAGAAAGCCTGCAAACAGTTTGCTGAAAGCAACCTGTCCAAGAGCATGAATTACTGGACCCATGTCCTGTGGCCTGATGAGACTAAGATAAACTTGTTTGGCTCAGATGCTGTCCAGCATGTGTGGCGACACCCTGGTAAGGAGTACCAAGAAAATTGTGTCTTGCCTACAGTCAAGGATGGTGGTGGTAGCATCATGGTCTGGGGCTGCCTGAGAGCTGCTGGTACTGGGGAGTTGAGCTTCATTGAGGGAAACCTGGATTCCAACATGTACTGTGACATTCTGAGCAGAACATGATGCCTTCCCTTCAGAAACTGGGCCGAACGGCATGATAACGACCCCAAACACACCGCCAAGATGACAACTGGCTTGCTGAGGAAGCTGAAGGTGATGGAGTGGCTAAGTATGTCTCCAGACCTGAACCCTATTGAGCACCTGTGGGGCATCCTCAAGCGGATGAATCAACATGATATGCATCCTGATAAAATTCCCTTGGCCTTTGGAATTAAAAAAGCCCCACATCATCACATTCCCTTCAGAATATCTAGAGATTGGCATGGTGCACTTTCCATGAGATCATCTCTAAATGCAAATCAAACCAGCTATTAGCCTACATGAAATTACACCATGCCTATCTCTAGGTATGGTAAAGGGAATGTGATGATGTGGGGCTTATTTAATTCCAAAGGCCAAGGGAACTTTATCAGGATGCATAGTATCCTGGATCCATGAAACAACTGGCCTTTAAAAATACAAATCTGCCTGGCTCTATGGGAATTTAACATAGGGGTGTCCAGACTTATGCAACCTGTATTTTAAGGAAGAACATTTATTTATTTACGATACATTATTCATTCACAACGAAAATTGGTGTCCTTAAAGGTTGGATTTTTCCTCATTTTTTAAATTAAGGCATTAAGATCAATTTCCAAAAGATGATTTTTTTATTCCTCTTTTTAGTCAACTTTAGCATGGGTGTGTTCACTTATGCTATCCACTGAATATACTGCTATACAAGCAGCACATTGACCACTCTAAAATATACCAAGTTTCATTTCTATAGTATTGTCCCTTGAAAAGATATACTAAAATGTTTGCTGAAATGTGAGGGGTGTATTCACTTTTGTGAGATACTGAGTGTGTATATATATATATATATATATATGTGTGTGTGTGTATATATATATATATATATATATATATGTGTGTATATATATATATATATATGTGTGTATATATATATATATGTATATCTGTGTGTGTACTGTACATATTTCTGGTTACTTGATTTACATTTATATTCTTTTTAACCCTTTTTAACAAGCATGCACCTGTTCATAAATACTCTGTCTCTGGCATTTCTAGCAATGCTCTTCACTTTTCCTCCAAAAGCCATAACCGCAGGTCTATTGATTCTCATTTGTGGCCTGACTGTGCATAGCAGTGCTTCTTCTGTAAGGCTAATGCTGGTTCATTGTAGCGGCTGGCCTGTTGGGACCGCATCCTCTCAGTAACAAGTGAATAATGAGAGTGGTTGTTTTTCAAAGTGGAATTAGTTGTTTTTGTTGATACGAGGACCACCGGGAGGTTAATGGAGAAACAGCAGTCCCGGTGGACGTTTGCAGTTCTCCTGCATTATTGATTTGTTTGTTCATTTATTTATGGGAAAGGTCTTGTAAGGCATTTGCACTTAAATAAAAAGAAGAAAAATAAAGAAAAAAGTGTGTTGATATTTAATTCTGGCAGAGCTGACACAAAGCAGCTGTTTAGAAAACCGTAGTCCATATGTTAGCCGTATTCCGCCTACAGCAATTTACAAAGTTACTGCAGCAGCAGCACGTTTTCAAGGAGCTACATCATTTACACAATCACCCTGAAGATAGAGTTGGTTTCTGTACTGCATTGTGTGGTTTCTTTCATATAAAGCCATTTATGAGAAGGAAATGGGCATTGGTGTTATGTGAAATAGACAGTGCCTTTGGGACATATAAGGATGATAATTTAAAGATACAATTTTTCTCCAAAACCTTCTGGAGAAAAAAATATGTCTGAAACATTTTATTTAGGTATTCAACAAGTAAGTTTTATCTTGCTGGATTTTTTTTATGCCTACCATTTTCACTGTTTCATATGACCCCACTACAAAACATAATAATATTCATAATATACATATACATAATATATTTTTAAAATATATTTTATTTGACACATTTGTGTGCATGTCAGAAATGTATAAGAAATATGTACACATTGTAATTTTAGATTATTTATGTCCTGTGTATATAAATAATATTGTTATATATAAAATGTATTAAAATATATAATGTTTTTAATCCAAAATTTATACATTTGAGGTTGTTTTCTTTACAAAAAACAATGAACAACAATTTAAATTCCAATTTTTAATTTCCAGTCCTGGAAGCTGGAAATAATATTTCCATTATTTAAATCCCTTAGGTAATATTCAAACACTTTTTTGCTGGAAAATAATGGCTTACTCTGCAAATGTTTTGTTTATAATATTGACCCCAATCTATACTTTAAAGGTTAGATTTACTGTAGTTTTGTGTTTTTGTTCCGTTAGGTCTCTTGTTGCGAATCTCGCTGCTGCCAATTGCTACAAAAAAGAGAAACACCTCGATCTGGAGGAGAACTGGAAGCTTGTTGAAAAAGCCCAAGTTTACTACATCGCTGTAAGTAGAAATGTCTCTCTTGACACTTTTGCCTTTTTTGCAGTTTGTCACCATGTGTTGCAAAGTGTCAAAATTAATTTTTTAAAGTTGTTGGCAATTTGTTTATTCTTTTTTCAACCAAGCTATCAGATTGCCGAGGGTTCAACTTTTTCCTCTTGATGAAGGATAAGAGTTTTTTTTTAAATGCGTGTTTTTGATTGTGATCTAATGGGAGAAACATTGGCATTAGAGAGTATGTAACTTATTTTCCAAACCCTACAATGCAGCGATGTATGTCCCGAAGGGCCGTAACTGGTACTGCAAGGTGGGAAATTCAGTCTGAAGTGCAGTCGGTCTGCATGCAGCATCGTGCTCTTTGACCTGTGAGAGTCTAGACTAGAGGTTTGATCGACAGGTCACAAGGGGACGGAATGACTCACTCTGAAGGTCATCGGCCAGACCGAAGCTTACATTTACTGCACCTTAAGCCCTTGAAAAAACAAGTTTGTCTAAGCCCTTGTCTGCTCCGTCAGTCAACTGTGCTGGTTAATTCTGAGTACACTCTGCGAGACGAGATAGATGCAAAAAGCCGCTGCTCGTAATTACCGGTAATCAAGGTTGGTGTGAAACGAGCGACCCCATTACACTCCGACCTTATTGTTAATGAGCCATTGCAAATGTGATTGGGATGGCTCTTCATGTGAGTCTGTACCTGCTGTAAGCTCCATTCATCGAGGGAAAGTCTGGCATCCGCACGGACTCGGACATCATTTGTTGAATACCTGTATTGTAGGACTGTGATTAACCTCGATGCAGGAGTCAGTCTTTGAAGCTCAATTTGGCAGCCATTGTAACGTGACACTCTAATCAAATCATTTTCGTCCCTGATTAAACGTTTTTCATCACACTGTCGTTTGGTGAATGGGAAGCTCGAGGCTATACATGAATATTGAGGAGCCGTTGTGTATTGACGGCCTTTGTGTTTTCAAACTTGACTGAATACGCCAGCGTTTATGGGAAAGTGCCCTGATGGCTCAGTCGCTTCATCGGCTTGTTGTCGCCTTTTCGCGCAAGGTGCTCCACCAAACATTGAGATCCGCATCAAGTAATGCCTTTGGATGAATGGCTGTCCTCAACGGCAGAGAAAGAAAGCGAACGAGCAAGCACATTCCAGTGTTTATTGAAAGTCTTGTCCCCATTTTGTCAGCCTTGGCTTTTCGGTAGTGCTTGTTTGACAGCGATCCTGAGGGAGAGGTGATAGTTTCTGTTGTGATGCCCTGCTCAGTTTGTCTGAGGATCAAATTTCAGCTGAGATTGGAGTGTTGAGCGTCCCAGCGAGCAGGCTTATTTTTCCTCCACAGGTCCAAACTGAGTTGTGATAGCAGCTTCTTCAGGTCTCCGTTCAACAGACATGTTTAATGCATTTGGCCAAGCTGCACAGCCACTCCAGCCCCCCATTTTTCTTGTTCTCGCTTCCTCTCTTTCTGGCCAGAGGCAGCCCGCTGATGGTCGAGGAGTGTGAGAATTGATTATCCAGGCAGAGAAAGTTCATTACTGGAGTAGATCTTCTCCCACCTTAATGGTGGAGCAACCGTTCCTGAACTCTGCCCCTGGTCATAGTTTGATGAGCAAGTAGACATAGGACCCGGTCCCTAAGGGAGCTGACTTGACCGCAGCAGGAACACCGACCGTGTTCTTGGTGGTCGAGGTCTCTACGGACTTTCTCTTTTTTTCTACATGCACTTGTTTCTGAGAAGGGACTCCAGTGCTTGTTTTGGCTGGGCGTCAGATCTTGATAGTTTGAACTGAGAAACTGAAAACAGGCCAGTTGATTAAATAAACTGAGTGCTCTTGTTCGTACTCCTGCTGGTTATCTGGGAGTCTCTGTATTCGACTGACGCAGGATTATGTAAGCGATTTCCTCTTCCACATAACCATCACAGGCTGTGGCACCAGCCAGTCTGTCCTTGTTGTGCATCAAGCCGCATCTCTCTCTCTCTCTCTCTCTCTCTCTCTCTCTCTCTCTCTCTCTCTCTCTCTCTCTCTCTCTCTCTCTCTCTCTCTCTGTCTGTCTGTCTGTCTGTCTGTGTTTTTGAGTATCTCTTCTCTGTTTAGACAATAAGGCAAGAGTCTCATTGTGCAATGAATACAATCTAGACTAATTCATTAGGGTTGGTAAAAAAAAACCAAGATAATTTTTTTATTTTATGTACCGCATAATATATACAGCATAACCAGTGTAATATTCACAAACAATGATGAACCAGTTCTTTTTAGTGAGTCAAATACATACTACATTAGATCCATCTGAGTGGTTCATAAATTAGCATCAAGTTTATATTTTAACAAAATAATATTTTTATATTTTCCATATTTAGCTGTCTGCCGGTATATCTGTCTCTGTCTGTCTGTATATCTATTTGTTTATCTGTCTGTCTGTCAATAAATATTAAAAAATGCAAATGCTGGAAGTAATGATAGCTTGATGTTATTTTAGTAACTTGATTTTAATTTGACACTAATTGAATCAAACAAAGAATTGGTGAATCAGGATCGAAACAGGAAATATATTAATACCAGAAATTGTAATTCATCCACCTTTTGGGTCCTCTGCGTAAAAGTGATGATTCCAATTCATTTAAAATGCAAATATGTTGGCTGGGTTTGTAGTGAGTTAGGCTGGATTTATCATTTTTGGCTGTGCAAATATGTAATTGCCATGTAACTGGCAACCGTTTGAGCCCATCTGTGAGATCACAATACAGTGGTGGTCAATCTTCAGCCCACCCCCTTAGAGAGCTCTTACACTTGACTACTTCAGATCTGGTCAGATTTTCTCTTCGCTCCCTTGACATTATAGGAGAGCACATTGTGACGGCTCCCCAGTCCACTGGCAGAATTCTTATCTGCTATTTACGGAATCATGGCCCTAAAATTGTACCGTATCATGGTATCAATCAGGGCTACTCCATTTTCCACCTAAGCACCTCTCGGTAACCACCTAGATTTACTCATTTAATGGTAAACAAGGACATATTGTGAATCGTGAGTGCAGAGGTCTGCTTGATAGTCCTCCGCGGTGCATTTTGCTGAGATTGTTTTTTAAAGAGGGCTGAGTGGAGACCATCCAGCACCATTTCCACTTAATGCACTGTGGCATGCTTCTGTGCAGTGATAAGGGAGGCCTCCTTGAGCTGTAATCTCCATTGACCTTGTGTTCAGAGTGGAAGACATCCCTGTGTGAGCATGAAACCAAGCAACTCGCTCACTTTAACCTCAGGGATTGATTTTAATTTACCCTGATGGTGTTCTATTGAAACCCTAGATATGCATTTCCTGAAGGAAATACCAGTGTTTGCACATGGCATAAGAAAAATAGTGGCTACAGATGGGTAAAATGAAGTCTTAGGATTTTGTTCTGCATAAATGAAATGCTGAATTATTGGTGCTTTTTTAGTTTTATCGACATTCACCACATGACTTAGTCAGTTCACAGTCATAGTTTCAACTCACAGTAAAGTGTAAAGGCGATTATAAATAATTTTATATGCAAGGATGAAATAACCAATTACATAATGATTCAGTAAGCAAATATGTACGTTTATAGTATTTGTGTGTATGTATGAGTAAGTGTGTGTGTGTGTGTGTGTATGTATGTATATATATATATATATATATATATATAAAAATACAGTACATATATAGTGTACATGTATCTATACATGTACTGTATGTATAAATGTGTATATATACAGTACATACAGTATGTATCTATGTACTGTATTCTGTGTGTATATATATATATATATATATATATATATATATATATATATATTATACAGTGTGTTACACACACACATTCATGCATACAGTGTGTGTGTGTGTGTGTGTGTGTGTGTGTGTATATATATACATATATACTGTATACATGCATACATTTATATAGTTATATTACTTTACATTATATAGTATTTAAATATATTTATATTTTTAAGTAATATAAAAATATATTACTATTAGGGCTGTCAAAAGATTAATCGCGATTAATCGCATCCAAAATAAAAGTTTGTGTTTACATAATATATGTGTGTGCACTTTGTATAATTATTTTGTATATATAAATACACACACATGCATGTATACATTTAAGAATTTTTTTTCTTTATATATAAAATATTTATATTTATATATAATATAAATTATATATAAATATATACATGCAAATATTTCTTAAATATATACATGCATGTGTGTGTATTTATATATATATGCAAAATAATTATACACAGTGCACACACATATATTATGTAAACACAAACTTTTATTTTGGATGCGATTAATCGCGATTAATCTTTTGACAGCCCTAATTACTATTATTTTTATAAAAATATCAAAACAATATATGTAAATATATTTGTTGTATTTTTCATTATCTTGATCAAAATAACTCAACCTAACCTCAACTAACTTACAGTAAGGCTGAAATCATCAAAAGTTATACTTATACACTAATACTTAATGTCTAGGTTAGAACAAAGAGTGTTTTGGGAATATCAATACTGTGCCGCCTTGCAAGCTCTGTAAATATTTACAGCAATACTCTTGATTGTTGTTCTCTTCGTTTCTTCTCCCCTCCCTCTTTCCTCAGTTTCATTCATCTGTAAATCAGATTAACGTGAGGGAGTTTGTGCGGTAAAGCACTGATTAATGATGCCTGCTGCCGACTCCCAGTGCGCCCGCTACCGAAGGGTGCAATTGGACGAGATGAGAGTTAATAGAGGCTCGGGCCGGGCTGGGCAACATGCCGCTCTGCCACCGTGGCATGGCAGAGGACAGCATGCAGGCAGAACAGCCATTTTTCACTGGAGAAGAGAAAGAGGGGAGGGAAGATGAAGGAGGGAGGGGTGTTGAACTTGTGCCAAATGTTTGGTGGCAGGCTGTTGCTAGGAAATCAGAATCCTGAGGCAGAGTGTTCTTCAGTGAGCAGTAATGAGAGACAGGAACAGAGCTGCAAAAAACACACTCCAAAAATGGAGAATGATTTCAGATACTGAGCACATTCACAGGGCCAGTTGTGCTGTGAGTTCTGTTCCGATTTCTATTGGAATGTGAAATTATGGTCAAAATGTCTGTTAAAGGGATAGTCCTCCCACCAAAATTATTATTCTGTCATCAATTACTCTCCTTTGTTGAAGGGAGATATTTAGAACAGTGTTCGAGTTGCTCTTATTCACAACTATCTCTAGTCCCCATACACGTTCATTTTATGTAAAAAGAGCAGCGTGCACATTACACTAAATATCTCCTTTTCTTTTCCACGCAAAAAATAAACTCATACAGGTTCGGGACAGCATGAGGATGAGTAAATGTTAACAGGAATTTGGGGTTTACGATCCCTTTAAATTGTCCTTTTGCAAAAAATGCAATGTAATTTATTTCGATCGAGTCATTTTCTCTCTCTAAAAAAGGTTTATTTAAAAAGCATTTTCAGTATTTGAAATAAACCTGAAAAAAATTTAAATATAAATGTTACATGAAAAACTGAGTAAATGATGTTCATTTTTAAGCGTACTATCCCTTTGAACCAAAGAAAGCTCAAATTTGTTGTGTACTACACCTGAGCATTAACCTCAGCATGTCATTTGTCTCTGCTGTGAGTGAACGCGCAGTCTGTGAAGGCATCGACATACAACCATTCTCTTAAAGAAACTAAAAGTACCCCCCCAAATAAGGTGTGTACCTGTTCACATTAAGGGGAGGGGGGAGGGGATAGAAACGGGGGTGTGGTGAAGTGTGAGAGAGATTAAGATAATTAAAAGCGGGGTCCAATGGGCCTCTGAGGCCCCAGCTGCAGATGGTTCTAGAATAGGCCAGGGACATAAAAGAGGAGCTCTTGACACTTGCAGGCGTGTGCCAGTTCCACTGAGTGGATGCTTCGTCCAGGGAGGCTGTGGCTGTTCCGTGGAGGAAACCGTGAAAGGAAGTGTCACCTGTGAAAAAGAAACACTGTCTGTTTTCCTCTCTAACACTATCTATAGCTTACTTTTCACATTGTGCATTTGCCTAGCATGAGCTTTCAGACCTGTAAGTGCTATGGTGCACACAAAGCAGGTTGAGCTACGTCTAAAATACTGTCAGCAGAGCAGGAGAGAGAAACCATTAACTGATACCACAAGCAGTATGGCAGCCTACACCCTGAAGTGCCATTATTCTTTCTCTCTTTTTCTCCATCACCCTCTCCCTCTGTTTTTTCCTCTTCCTTTTTTCACCAATCAGACATCAGAGTTCCCTGGCAACCAAATTGGGCACAGGGTTGGGGGTTGGTTGTATTTCATACTCATAATGACACCTCGTTCACAAGGGCTCTGCCGATGATTTCAGCGAGGTGACTTGCAATGCCATCCCTCCCACGTAGCTATTGCTGCTTTTGCTCAGACAGACACACGCGCACACACACACACACACAAACACACACACACACACATGCACGCTCACACACAGGCAGCCCTCCTGCTGACCTTGAGCTGAATCTGGCGTCAGCTGCCCGCCAAACTGTATCCCCCCCACCCCACTCAATTCCACCCAGAAAGATCACACAATGCAAATCCAGCTAGGGAGGGAAAGAAAATGACTGGCAGCCGCCCTGTCACTGCAGGCTGGTCACTATGGTGAATTGTGCTGATGAAATTTAAATGGTGCTGCTTAATCGGGTTGTCACAATTCTAATATTTTAGTAGTCAATATTAGTACTAGAAATATTATATTGCATTATATTTAGGGGCCAAGCACTGAAAGTGTATAGGCACCTATTGAAATCGTTGGCGTTCTTTATTATTATTCTTCCGTTTCTTCTTCTGTGCGGGAAGTCTATGGCAGCTCAACCCGCTTGCGGGAAAGTTATGAAATTTGGCACACTGATAGTGGTCAGTCCCAACATTAATCACACCAATTTTGGAGTCTCTAATTCAGTCCCTCTAGTGCCACCACCTGTCCAAAGTTGCACTCATGTTTACGTTAATGACTTTTGAACCATAAGGGTTCGAGACAAAAAAAAACGACCCGATTGCACCACCTATTTGAACTGCGCCACCTATTGGTCGAAAGTGATAAACCATTAAATCATATTATCAGTTACTGTATATATCATTTTTTTTCAGCAATTTTGCCTAAAATCATCTTTAAATATCTTTTAATTGCTCATTGTTGCAGTTGCTCTGACACTCCCAGCCATGTTGGCATGTCTTATTGTCTTATTTGCACTTGGCCCTGATAATTGCTGCTTGCAGCTATATTATTATTTAGAGCTGTCAAAAATAACATGTTAATTTCTATAGAACTATAGATTAAATATATAAATATATGAATGCATTAAAAATTTAACACAATTAACAGCATAGGTTTTTTTCACCTCCCTGGCATCCTTTGGCTAGGGTTACAGTATATCCAGCGAGAGAGAGTATAAGTGAGAGAGAATGGCCGACTTAAGTTTGTTTGCATGTTTCTGATATTCTAACACAGCGGAAGCATTTTGTGGCCCAGACTGCTATACCGAGGGAGAGCCCAAATTAATCATAAACCCTTGCTAAACGAATCTATCAATTTCACCTAGCTGTAATATTGCACTTATAATCTGTTTACCATTTTATTATTTTTCCCTAATAGCAGTCAGTAATGGCGAGGTCCTACATGATGATAAGAGCCTAATTGTACAATTATACGCACGTTGCATCTTAACCATTAGCCTCACTCCCCCCTTTTACCAATTCATTTATGCATGCACAGTGCAAACACAACAGCAGCCAGTTAGGTATTATTTGCCATGTGTCTAATTTGCTGCGAATCAGGAAGGCATTTGTTCTAGTTGGGGATAGGAGGCTATATACCCGGCGGAGGCATGTTTGCTGTATAATTGAAGAATCATTAGCTGAGTGCATGTGGGTCGTGTGTTATAACGTGATGTTATGGCATCTCCTGTGACATGATTAGATATTAGTCTCGTTTAGTCACTGCATACATCAATTACTATTTCATTGTGTTACTGTACACTGTCATTCAAAAGTTTGGGGTCAGTACGATATATATATATACATATACAGATGAGACCAGCAGGTTTTACTACATTTGCGAGGACATTTTCAGAAAAGCAAGTGCTCTCCAAAAGTTCCAGTAAATGCATGTACTCAAAGGAATGACACTCAAGCACAGTAGATGCCTCTAAAGTGTACACACACTCTCATGCTCATTGCCGTAAACCTCCTTCAAACACAATCCTTTCCTGTCACTGAATAGGACTCGAAACGATCAAAGCCACGTGAAGTCGCGTGTTAGATCACCGTTTGATCCGAAAGGAGTGCTCTCCATGGCCAATGAAAACCCCTCTTCCTGCCTGCCCCCGGGGAGGAAGCGACCAACTGAGAGGTCAGGCTAATATTTAGAGATGATAAGTGGATACTGCTGGAGGTCTCCAGGCCTCTTGTTAAGGGTTAGTTACCCGGCTCTGAGAAACCCCTCCTTCACACCACCTCAGACACGGGATCGCTGCTCTACCAGACACTCCAGCTGAAACATTCATGTGCCACGGCCGTGAAATTGCCGCGAGAAGATGAAGTGCAGAGACACCCGAGTTGCAGCTGATTGTTTTTTAATGCGTTGAGCATTGAGACTCACACATTACTACACAGATCCGAGTACGAGAGCGGGATGATTTCGCCGATATGACAGGATCAATAAAATATCACAGAGTGTTAAATACTGCATCAAGTACATGCTGAGATCTAGCTGAATGAGGCAGCGGTTTCGAAACATGGTGAATGATTTAAATGCTAAATGACATTGAAAATATATCTCGTACTATTGATCTCATTCTCGAATTTATTTAAAGTCCTTCCCCTTGAGTCAAATGGTGCCTTGGCACCCATTGCAGGGGTTACCTAAGTAAGACGATATTACGCTGAACTTCTTTTCACCCATGTTTGTACGGCGCAGTCTGTAAGTATGTTTAATATTGTATTTTCCTAAGATTTATGAGCACTTTTGGGGCCCCAAAAAGAAGAGATAAAGTTTCCTTCAAAGCCACAGTTCACCTCGTCATTTATTAGAGGCGGCGGTTGGGTTGGCAGATCCCAGCTATGTGTGTGAGAAGAGTTGGAGTAACACTATGCAGATGTTTGGGCATAGAGCAGATGTCAAGATTGGGGGATTGGGGAAGGAGGGATTCGCACTTCTCTCAGAGCGATCGCTCGTTTTACATCACCTGCAATTGTAGATGGGTAATGATGTGCACATTTACGCAAATCTCTTCCTCTGTGTCTATATAGAGCTTGAATGTGGACCCGCTTGCATGTAGTTTTTCAGAAAGCAAGAGGTTGTAGGTTACTTTTCTCTTGCCCACCTAAGCTCGTTTTTCTTCTTTGTTTTTCACACTCTGAGAGTCAGCACTGGTGTAAAGTGAACTGGTGTGGGTGAGCGTATGTTGACCTTTTGGTAGGCATGTATACCGAAGACCTGAATATCCTTTTACCTTTTCTTGTGTTTGGCTTTATAAATTTCTCTCTCTTTTTTTCTTTCTAGTCAGAAAATGTCTTGGAATGTTTGGAAGCATGCTCAGTGAAACATGAAATGTCTTTGCCCTGAGATATATTTTTTTCTGTTTGCTTTCCTCTGGACTATGATGTTAACAAGCGGCCTTTGATTTATTTGTATATTGTTTTCAAATCGAGTTGTTTTTTTGGCTGAAACCTGGCACACCTGGCTGAGGCCCATCATCCAGCCTCCAGGGGACCGGCTGAAAGAGGCAGCAGCAATGCAGCTGTACTGCAACTGTAATTATAAAAATAATTAATAAAAAAAAAAAAAAATATATATATATATATATAGATCATAGATGTATATAGATCAGTGTCGGCCATATTAAAATAAAATAAAAAAATATTTATTTATTTTAATATGGCTGACACAGTTGTAAATTAAATTACATATTAATTTTTTTTGGAATGAAATGTCAGACTTTTTTTCTCTTGCTCAGACGAATTTATATTTAAAATCACATTTTCACACTTTTTATCATTATAATAATTTTCCATCATGTACACAACACTGAACAATTATTCAAAATGTTTCTATTTAAAATATAAGTGTACTTGTTTACCAAGTATGATATGAGATTTAGTATAAAATACAGAGAAATCAGGATAAATATCACCTGTGAATTATTTGTATGTGCCATTTTCAGCCAAGATGTGATTTGGTCAAATTATGCAAAAAGTGAAATTTTTAGTAATAATATTCAATTATTATTATTATTATTAATCAATTGTGTCTGTTTAGGGTACTGAGTAGGAGCTAGAGTATGAGATTATCCTCAAAAACAAAGGAGGCAGCCATTTTATTTAAAAAAATGTTTAAAATTTAATTTCCACCACAAAATAGTATTGAAATGAGACAAAAGTGATAATTTTTGTTAGTAGAAAAATTACTCTAATGAGAGAGTGACAATTGTGTTTAAGAGAATTTATTTTCTGAAGCTCAGAATGCCCGTAGTTGGAGAAACACCCATGTATCCTAATGACAAACTGAAAAGTATTTACCCTACAGGACCTCTTAGCGTCATAGACTGTCTTGTTCCTATTTATGGAGCCACTGACAAGAAACTATTAAAAAAGCTATTAGCCAGTGACATAACAATGTGACGTTGTGAAGCGCTCCATGATGGGCTCATCATCTGTGGTTTGCTGGAAGATGTGAGTCATCGAACAGGAAGAGCAAAAGAGAATGAGATGAGGAAGTGGGTGAATAAGTTAATCTGAAAGGACAAGATTCCCGCTCCGATCTGTGTGCTTGACTCTATCAGTATCTCAGATGTCAGCCTTATCCATTAAAGGATTCAACAGATCATCATTCATGAGAGCAGGGGCTGCTATTGAGTTAAATCACATCTTAGTATTGACGTTACATGATATTAAAAGTCTTTTGTCTTTTTTCCCCCTCTTAGTTAAGCATATTTTCCACCAGTGTATTCATATGTACGCTTAATTCCATAACAATACACATTTATTGTATAGAAATTGAATTATATTAATAAATTAGCACTTTCCTATACTTTTCACACAGAAATACTAATGAGCGCTTAGAATTACCCATAACAATCGTGGAGGCGTGGTGCTTTTATTAGGCCTGTTAATGGTAAGTGCTGAATTCCCCACAGTTTTGGGTGCTGTGCCTGGCTCTGGAGTTTCCAGCGCTCCGCTGCATGAATATTCAAACAGCTCCATTAATGAGAACAGAGCTGGATCAAGGCTGCGGGCTCCACGATACGCTTCAATATGAGTTTGAAGCAGCGCAGCTGGTGGGTATATGCACATCAGGATGTGATGCGGGGGCATTTCTGCCCTAGGATCTTTCTCAGAAAGAAGTCTTTTCTTCTTTTTCCTTTCCTTTTTTTTTTTATAACACTATGTTTTGAAATGGATCTAATTCAAGGCGAAAAACACGTGTTGTCAATAAAAGAGTTTGAAATAGCGTAGGATTCTCAGATCAGCTTGAGTTAATTAGCAGCGCTTTAACGAGTTGTTTTAAATGAATTATGATGCAACAGATTTCTGAAATGGCTTAATATATTAAATGGTGAAATATAGTGACATAATATACACTACTGTTCAAAAGTTTGGGTGATTTATAAAAATATTTTTGAAATAAGTCTCTTATGCTCACCAAGGGTGCATTTATTTGATTAAAAAATACAGTAAAAATGGTAATATTGTGAAATATTATGACAATTTAAAAAATACATTTTAGTATTTTTGTGATTATTTTATCAGCGGGTTATTTTATTCTAATATGCTGATTTGCTGCTCGAGAAACATTTCTTATTATCAGTGTTGAAATTAGTTGTGCTACTTGATACACGTTTTTAAATATTCTTTGATGAATGGAAAGTTCAAAAGAACAACATTTATTTTAAATAAAAATAGAATATATAGTAACATTATAAATGTTTTTACTGTCACTTTTGATCAATTTAATAATTCCTTTCTGAAAAAACTTGGACCTCAAACTTCAATGATAGTTTATAATATAAATATATTCTGCTACACAGTATAAGTGTAGATATGATCTCTTACAAACCAGTGGCTTATTTGAATGATCTGTTAATTATTTACTACATTCCATTCTAGGCGGTTAGTTTAGAGAGACATTTACTTCTTTTCTCTCTGTATATGTAAAGTGCTTTTGTGTTTTTGAAAACCATCCAAATAAGTCAAGAAAGTAGTAGTTTTTCACCCATCATCATTTTACCCCCCTTTTTTCTGCACTTAACACAAACACAAACACAAACAAACACACACACACACACACACAAACACCAGCTCGGTCTTCTCTTCTGTGTGGGTCTTATCTTTTGGGCTCAGGAAGTAGTTTGAATTAACAGGCTGGCTTTGAAGCCATCAGGCAAGGTTAACCCCACAAGTATTTCCTGTTACGGCATCGCTCTTAATCCATGAAACCAGATTTCTCATCTGTAAAGTAGATAATGTGTCTGGAAAAGCAAAAACATTTACTATGGGTTATCATGATTAAGCAGCTTAGCCGCGACAGAGCGCTGGGGAATAGCGGCAGGAGACAGCTCCTTTCTCTCCCTCTGAAAATATCACTACTGGATTGATGCAGTGAGCTTCTCTCGAAAAACAATCAATTTCTGCCCCCGTAATAAATGGCCTGTTTGTTTGGATTCATGGCAGAGTGGAACGAGGGAGTTTTCTTTCCTCCCCATCATGTCATACTCGCTTAATGAGCCGACTGCGCGCCTGATATTATTGACTGATAAATAACGCAGGAAATTACTTTTGATTCCATTTTGTATTCACATAACACAGCATTCCAATTAATCAGCAGCAATTTCTACTTCAGCATTACCTTTTATAAATGTTTTCAATTTCATGGCAAATCACAGATGCTACAGCTTATTAAACCCCTCTTGATCTCGCGTTAACCTTAATGTAACATGCACACGCTCTACATCACCAAGGCCTAATAATACCGTGGCAATTGCTGGCTTCTTTCTAACACATTATTTCGCATGTTTCAAAACCACAAACCATGTTAGCACAGTAATAAACACCGCCCAGCCCTGCGCTGTCCTGATCACTGCTAAACCTACACAACTTTGCACACTGTCAGCCAGGATGTGGTCAACAGCTTACCGTGTTTGCCTTCCGAAAACATCGCTTTTTACAAGAAGTCTCAAGCCACCATAGGTTATATACATTTTATCATACTAAGGCCAGACTTTAGCCCATATTAAATTTTGTAAACACCTGTGTCATTCTCAATAATTGCTGCTTGTTCCAACTTACAAAAGTTGTTGCTTTGAAGTCAATTTGATGGCAAGTATATAAGTGTGTGTATGTGTGTATATATATATATATATATATATATATATATATATAAACAAACCAATGTCAAAAAAATCCAGGGAAATAATTTTTTTTTAAGGTATTTATATTTTCAATTATATTTTTACACATTTGTTAGACCTTCAAATACTTAATCTGGGACAACAACAATGGATAAACAAATGAATAATTATAGCTGTAAATATCACATAAATTATATACAATGTGTAGGCGACAATGGATTTGCCAGGCACTTCAAATAAAAAAGCAAAACAATATACTGTACATTATGTAATATATAGCCATTTCATATAATTTAATAAATTCTTTGATTATTAAATAATGCCTTTTTATACTGAGTTTCTTGACTATTTAAAATGTTTTTGTAACTGAAAAGTCATGCAGCGTGTTAGTCACCATACTGTGGGAATAACCCACCTGTTGCGTTGCTATATGTTTAAGTGTCAATGGCAGCTGTCTGTCAGATGACTTGGGATCCACTGATGATGAGGGTCCCCACTTATGACCCACGCCGGACAGATGCATGCTATTCCTACCAGGGCAAGCTGGGGCTTTCATTTAAGAAAAGCAGGAAGTGTTTTCTTGTGTGTCTCATCCCCACCAATTTAGCCCTCTCCTGCCCTCCCCCTCTCTATCCTGGTAAAAAGCATAGCCATGATGGGATTCAGGCTCCAATTAGTAACCCTTTGAGTGGAGGAGTCTAAACCAGGCAGATGTACTTGTGCGTATGAATGAAGGGGGAAGCGGATGTATGTGCTTGTACTTCGAGTCGGGGCTGTTAAATTGGCTCTGATGATTTCCATTTTGTGGCACAATTAGATTAGAGGAAGGAATCGCACGCTGATCAGTGGCTCTGAAATCAGTATGACATGTCTTTGATGAACCCTTCAGTGTTGAGAGAGGGAGATAATGTGAGAGAGAGAGAGAAGCCCTGTTTTCACTAGCTCTCCCTGTCTGCCAGGGTCCTTTTTAAAAGGATTTTGCTCTGAGATCAGTTTCCTATAGCAGCACAGGTGGTATCATTTGTTTGTGTGTACTGACACAATTTTGACAAGAAAATGTAGCTATTGGAGAGTAATATGAACTAGACCCAAGAGAGAAATGTTTCCGGGTCTTTAATCTGCTGGGACATTACCATGAGGATCACTGTATACAAACAAACTACAATTCAAGCTGTTGAGGGACTTTACTGAGGGAGTCTATTCACGAGGGAATCTATGTGGTGTGTGTTTCACGAATTACCTTTGTTTGGTGTAAAATAATGCTGCCACCATGGTGTGATGACCCAGTGTCTTGCGAAATGTGTAATGCAGTGTACAGAATGGAATTAAAGTAGATTATGCATGCAGATTTTCTCATTACATTAACC
This sequence comes from Gila orcuttii, assembly GCA_026230005.1. Taxonomy (NCBI): domain Eukaryota; kingdom Metazoa; phylum Chordata; class Actinopteri; order Cypriniformes; family Leuciscidae; genus Gila; species Gila orcuttii. The sequence goes on along the minus strand of JAPDVR010000019.1, from coordinate 16,018,075 downwards.
CCTTAAGCCCTGAAGTCATTTTAGAGTTGTTTTTTCTGAGTGACGTACACAAAAGTAAAGAAAAACTAGCAAGGAGAGTCAAAGGGCAGGTATAGTTTGATAGAAAACGTTTTACATTTTAGGGGAAAAAATCATTACATTTGGACATTCTCATGCTGAGAAACTGCTGATAAAAGACATTTTACATATCTATCGTATTGACATGCAATAATTCTGCGGTGCACGTAAGTACTAATGAAAAACGAATGCAATTAGTTTCTGCACATTGATGCATTTAATGCTAATGGCATGATGTTTAGCTGATATTTATTTCAATTTTTTGTTGCTATATCTACTAGGACTATGCGATTTTTTTTTTTGATTTTTTTTTTTTTATGCACAATACATTTTCACTGATTTTGTAAGCAATTTAAATGTAAGTAACATTGTGAATACCACAGTGATTTTAATGAGCTTTTTAGCGTGTCATAAATTCTTTTCAGGATTCTATCTATGGTGAATGGAAAGTTCAAAAGAAAAGAATTTGAATATTTCAATGAATTTGTCTGTAACTGTAAAAGTCTTTACTGTCACTGTTGGTCAATTTAATGCATCCTTGTGGGATAGAAGTAATAAAAATTTAAAAAAATCTGTAAATATAACCGATGCTTAGTTTCAAGATATAGATTGGAAAAAAAGCTTTTTCACCCAGCTGTAATTTTCTAAATTGTCTTTGTTTTTTCAGGCTGAATATCCTGTTTTCACTCTAGTGCTTCTGGACGTGCTTCTCTGAAGCATCCTTATCTTTTGTGGTGACATTATAATGTCATAAAGATAATCAGTTTCAAATACACTGAAAGTTTAAAAAAAAAAAGTTTGAAATGTTTGTGACATTTCACTAATTTCTCTGCTCTGTCGAAAATATCTGTATGTCTTTTCCCCTTCTCTTTTTCTTTGTATCCGTTGGAGAGCTTGTGATCTTTTTGCCATGGAGAGGGAGCCTTGAACAAATTATTTGCACATCATTTGGGTAGCACGATGGTATTATGTAACACATTTTCCTGTTAGTAGCACAATTGAATTGAGAACACAGAGATGTTTGTGCCCGTGAGGGCAGAGTGACACACGCTTGTAGAGAAGTGACGCTCGACATGTAACAGGCCCTTCTGATGTGACTGTTGACAGACGATTCGCTCTCCTCTCGGCTCTGTTTCACATGTAGTGTCGTCACTTTGAAGGGTGTAGCTGTAAGCCATATCCTTGCTCACTGCACTTGTTTCAATATTTAATGGCAAAGGTCAGCCAAGGGAAGCCGCTGCCCCACATAAAAGATTGTCGAGGAGTTGTCTGTCAACTCGGTGTTGTCAGCCGCTCCGTTCCTCACAGTTTCTCAAGCAGCCTTGATGAATTGTTGGTGATTGATCGACCCTTATCAACACACACCGTCAGGTTTCTTTTGCGTTGGTGTAACACTGCCCTCATTGTAATGTAGCTGTAAAGGAGATTGTAACTTTGTGCCATTTCATATTAAAAGGTTCAACACAGAATGTTTGCAATTTTCGTTTTGTTTACTGTAGGATGTGTTCTTTCTTTTTTTTTTGTGGGGATGGATTTTATTGCAAGTCCTTCGGTCGAGCTGCAGTAAGAAAACCATACAGTTGAAGCCTCTCGTCGGACCACTGTTGCCTTTTGAAAAAGGCAGAAAGTTTCCCTTTTTTCCTTGCAGGAGAGATAAGGCCAAGTGCCTGTGAGGATTACATTGGCTAAGCCCTTATCACACCAGAAAACTCACCGCCTGCTTCAGTATGACTGCACGTTAAAATCAAGAGGAAATATTCCTCTTTTAAGTGTTCTTATTCCCATTGAAAGTCATTACTGGGCCAGAAGAGGACGAGACACTTTTTTCTTTTTTTTTCTTTTTTTTTTTTTCAGCCAGCATTTTTTTTTTTATGTTCTCACTCCTTTAGACGGCTGGTGAGGACTGCTGTTTAACGTCAGGTGGCTCTGTCAGAGCTGTGGCAATAAATTACCTCTTTATTACAAAGGCATTTATAATATCCGATTCCTCAGGATGAGGTTGTTCTCCGCAGGCCGTCATGGTTACCAAACATAGACTCTTGGACATTACCTTGATCTTAAAGGGATTGAGAATGAGAAATATCATCCGCAAGTTGTTCCAAGTTTTTTTTTTTTCACCCTCAACCGATTCTTTCTTTCAGTGGAACACAGAAAAGAATACATTTTTAAATAAGTAATTATTACTGGACCTTTCAAATACATATATGTACATGTACATCATATATTATTTAAGTATCTTGAAAGGTATATAAATGTATACATACGGTACATGCATATTGATATTTCATTTTTTTTATTATTATTATATTTAATTTTGAGTCGTGAGGTGAAACTGAGAACTGGATCAATTAAATGTGTTAAATCTTTCATCTGGTAAAGATCCAACTGAAGAGAATGATTAATTTACGAATGGGACACTGCTACTCTCACAAATTCATGTTTGCATCAAGGGGAGTTTGAGCAAATGCCAAGATTTTGTATTGTCTTTAAATATAGGTGTTGAATGGGCTACTTTTTTGTCATTTTGAAGCTTGACGGTCCCAGTTCTTCATTCACTTTCATTATATGGAATATATGTTTGTGATGTTCTTTTTAAAAAATTACTTTTTGTGTTCTACAAATGATATGCAGATTTGAAATGACATGAGGGGTGAGTAAATGATCACAGAATTAAAATTTTTGGGTGAACTATCCCTTTAAGTTTCAGGTTTTTGGCTGGGGATTTTTCCCCTCCCTCTTTATTTTTCCACATTTTCTTGCTGTTTCCCTTCATTCATCTTTCATTTACATCTCAGCCCATACACGATTTTGACGCCTGTCCTCTTTTACCCCGATTTTTCCTTAGCTTCCATCTCACTTTCCTCTGCTGCATGTCCTTATTTCTCTCTGTCCTAACCTCCCTCCCTCCTTCCATCCATCTGTCTCTCTCAGTGAGCCCTGTGATCACTTTCTCTCCTCTTCGGTCTCCCAGCGAAGCTAAAAATGAATTGGTTGCTTTGAAGTTTCATTGAGTGCATTATTACAGGACTAAATAATGCACTAGGTGGCAGAGAGTTGTTCCTTCATTAAGACAGGCTTCCTGTCAGCGTACACCTGACTTCCTCAGCGATAATCAATCCTGTGTCCGGTAACCAGTCCTTAGGGGTGCTCTCTATTTGCCTCACTTTTTATTGATTATGATTATGAAGACATGGTCTCTGTGTGGCTGTCGGCAGCCCCGTTATGTTTTCCGTAAGCATACATTGAAGTGGTCAGAAATGATTAGTTCAAAGGATCCATCAGATCACAACCTGATTGCAGCACGTTAAAGTCAACATGAAACCAAATTGACCCCGTTTACTTTATTAATGCACTTCCTTGGTCGTTTTTTACATGATTAATCAGTTATTCCAAGTTTGTCTTCATAATCCATCACATTAATAATTATTATTTTTATTATTATTTTAAAAATATAAAATATGTATATACGATTTTATATATTTATATAATAATAATAATATTATTATTTGTATACTATTATATATTTTATATATAATATTTAATGTTTATATTATATGACAGTGTATTTGTTAAATATTATTATTATTATGGGTGTTATATTTATACTTAAAAGGCTACTGTTGACTTCAAAGTAGTTTATTTTACTTGGGGGTTAAAAGGCTAATTGCTTGTGAATTATTGGTGTTCATTACAATTATTTTACTAACTACGAATAACAGTTCTAACTTAGTAGGCTTGGAGCATGAGAGTAATGCATCAAGTATAACTCATGAGACATTATTCCCAATGCTGTCATTTGATCACCCATTCACTGGGTCAGATGAAGAAATCAATAAATTGTTTCATTATGTTTTGTGATATTCTTCCAAGGGATTAAAATGCAATAGATGGAAGTTAAATTTCACTGCTGTAAAATTGGATTGTTGGTTGCTAAATAAGGAGTACCACATTTTTTCTATTTCTCTCTCTCCTTCATTCACGTCTCTCAAGGCTTCAGTAAATTTAAGCCCTCCCAGGGTTTTGTAGTTCGCTCAGCACAGATTGCCTTAAGTGGCTTATGCCAATTGCAGTTTCTTGGTGCGGGCAGGGAGATGCCGCCGAGGGGGAGGGCAGGAAGCGAGGGGAGCATTTAGCCATGCAATTACAGACAGAATGACTCCGTAGGTCCCCTCTCTCTCTCTCTCTCTCTCTCTCTCTCTCTCTCTCTCTCTCTCTCTCTCTCTCTCTCTCTCCCTCTCTCCCTCTCTCCCTCTCTCTCTCTCTCACCCACCACATGAGCTAATGTGCAGCATGGATGAGCTTCTTCCAGCCTAAACTTCCCCCCAACCAAACAAGCAGAGCCTAAAACAGACAGCATATTTATCAGTCCATGTGGCGTTGTGGCATCAAGCCTTTAAGTCATACAGAAGGGCTCCTTTATAACTGCTTCTAACCTATCACACTCTTATATGCTACAAATACAAGCTGTTTCATATTTGCTGGCATATAAGAGGGCCTTGTGACATCGTGCACAGGGTTTTTCCTCCATTGAAACTTTTTTTTTTTTTTTTTTTTTGGCTGCCCAAGCAAAATAAGCAAGCAAATAGAATAATATTCAATGTGTTTTTTTCTTTTTCTTTTCTTTTCTGTATGCTAAATGAGCTTCTCAACTAAACCATACAACGTGGGAAATTTTTCTGCATGAGTCACTGTACATGTGGCTTCAAAACCTGTGACCACTTTAAATACTATATGGAGCTGTGGAGGAAGTCAAACAGTTCGACTGATGGGAAGAAAACTTTGTTCTATTACTGCAATGACTATGAGATATTGTCTGATATTTTGTAGATTCATACTAAATTAGATATTATTCTTCATTTTTATTACAACTGTAAATAGTTTCTTAATCTGTTTTGGCAACTACTATTATAACAAATTTCATTCTATAGAAACAGTAGTTACATTTGGCTTAACCATAGTAATGGGTCGCTATGAATGTTATTACCTTGCTTTGGTTGTCTTTTAACTACAAATGGCAGAGTTAAACTATAGAAGAATGATGGTAAATATTTAATAAGGGCAAGTGTAAATTCTCTAAAGAATCTCTGGCTTTAAAGCCTGGATCTCTACCAAGATGTTTGTTTTCCTCCTGTGTAAAAAAAAAAAAAAGTGTTTAAAGATCCCTGATCGTAGGGAATAAAAACTGTTGGAATATCTGAAGGCAAACAAGGCCAGAGGACTTAATTCATTAGGAGCCTGATGAGGGGAAAATTATATTTCTTCACAAAGTATGAAACAAACATTTTTATTAGAAGCACAGTCCTGATTCAGTAAGTGCTCAGTAAACTAGCCTAATATGAAGTTAGTTTGGCGTGTCATAGACTCTTTGATGTAGAACGTTCAAATGGCTCTATATGCTTACATGAGCAATAACCATTTTTATTATAGGGCTCTCTGGACTACTTGATTCTGATTGGTCAGCCATGGCATTATGTGGTCAGATGTTTTTGCATAATGACCAATGACTACAATATACAAGCTTTGTATCTCTTGTATCACTCTACGGAATTAGTATTAAATGAATAACTAAATTATTATAATTAATTTTTATAATAAAATAAAAAAAAAAATTATTGTTTATTTTATTATATATTTAAGTGTTTTTCCATTTAAACATAATCCTTTCTTAATCCTTTCACGGTTTGTTTTGCGATAATGACCATCTTGACTGTACACGATTCCTTACATGTCTACTATATAAATATAAAATGCTGTTATGTAATTGCTAACTTCGCACATGTGTGCCTATACCTATACCACTGAAAACTATTTTTGACCCAAAAACCCTGATGGCTTAACCTTGTGTAATGAATAATTGATATCACAGATACACATATTAAACATTTGTTTTGCAGTGACCTCAGCAGCTCCTCCTTCTCTTCAGCTAACTCTTCTGATGCTGCACTGGAAGGTGACAAGGGCTGATTTGGTATCTGACACAAGTGTTCACTCTCTCCTTTCAGTCTCTGGTCTCAAGGGTGATGTATACCAGAGCTGCTTGTCTGCTGTTTCTAAGGGCAAACAGTCTCGCCTTGGCCACCACTCTAATTACCATGGCCTTGGCAGATCAATGACTGATCCTTTTTTCCCCCCCATTGCACAAATGTGTCACTTTAGCTGTGTGTCTTTCCATTAGCTCGCTCAATCATTGGCGGCTGATGAGACCGAGAGCAGCATGCCTTTCTTATTGGCTAAGGTCCAAGGCCTCGCTAATATAATCCTCTCCATCGATTATGTTCTGTTGACTTTCAGGAGAATTTTTTAGAGGAGTAATTAGGAGCCGCCCGCCCCGCAGCTGCTCCAAGGAGCCAAATACATTAGTATGTACCGTCTCTTTTTAAATAGCACCAGTATCCTCATTGCTGTTGGATATGTTATTACACTCTAATTTTCTTGTAGGGATAGAGGCTGACATTTACATAATGTCTGTTAAAATGATCATATTTTTAAAGAGGACGCGCTGTGACATCATCCAATTGGATCATTTCATAAACGGATGCTGGCGGATTCCTTTGTTAGCCTTTTAGCAAAGGTCTTTTTAATATGACGACCTGAAATATCATCATCTGTGTAATTTCCCAGCACAGAATCTACGCCCTGCAGATTTCTACAGAATTGGAATAAAATGCCAAAATTAAATAACATTTTAATGTTGTCATTGCTCTGAAGCAAATTTTAAATTCCTTTTATTTATAATTAATTAACTTAATTTTATATATGAGTTATATCACTTTTTTGTTAACCGGTATAGGGAAAAAAAACTAATTCGCATATACACTAAACAGCGTATACTAATAAAAGTATAGTTCACTTTTTTATTCAGCAAGGATGCAATAAATTGATCAAAAGTTACGGTAAATACTTTTATAATGTTACAAAAGATTTATATGTGTAATAAATGCTGTTCTATTTCAAATATATATATATATATATATATATATATTTATATATTATGTATTTTTTCTTAATCTTATGATTTCTGAATTTCTTACCAATCTTTAGAAAGCAGAATGAAATTGTAATAGCATCCAATTTGGTCAAATTGATCAATTTGGTCAAATTGTTACGTAAAAACATATTTAATATCTTGTGTTTAACCATTTAACTTTGATAACCCTAAAAATAGGGGTTTTTTTTCCACCTTGCAACTCCCTGCACCCCATTTGAAGCGCTTGGATTAAACTATAGTGACCATTAGTGGGCCACAGTAACATTTCCAGTTGTCCCCCATGATAACTGCCCTGCCAATCAATCACAAAGTTCTGTTCATCCTCCACCCCTTGCATGTTAGTTTATTAAACATTTTGGCATTTTATGAATTATGCTTTCAGATGCCAATAAACATCTGATACTTTTAGTTTAACATACAGTACCATATTCACATCCAGTCTGCAGATTTTCATCTAAAATTAACACAAATCTTTAGATTCGGCTTGGGTCTGATGATGACTTTCTTCAGGTAGATTTATATAAAAAAAAAAAGGTTATTTTATGAACACTGATTGGCCCCTTTTAAAAGTGTTAGGCAAGTGTTTCGCTCCAAATTATTTCTAATTGAAAGTAGTGCTGCATGTTATGATAATGTTACAGGCGTCTCATTGCGTTCCAAAACACCCTGGTTGGGAGGACAGGAGAGGACTTGTTGCATAATTACATGCTCCATGAGCCGATCTGTCTTGTCTTTGAAAGGATAATTGCCTGAGTGTCCTGATGAAACCTTTGTAGTTGAGAGAGAAGAGAAGCCGGTGGAGTTGTGCCACCCACCATGAATGTGTGGGGCATCAAGTTTGCTCTTTCATTCTTCACAGTTATTTTTAAGCAAGGCAATTTACTCAATTGACTCTATATACACAGTGTCTGCAGCTCTGAGATGAGGATCCGATCTGTGTAAAAGCATCATCTCTTATGTTTATGGAGGTGTATGTATACAAAAATCTTTATATAGAAAATATCAACGGAGAAGTGACAAGCTATAATTAAATCAACATGTAATCTGTTTATGCTCTTTAAAATGCAGCTAGATTGCAAGTTCGTTTGCTGTGAAACACAGGTTATTATGCTCCACCAAGCTTCTCATTTTCTTTTTTGTTTAGAAAATGGCGTTTGCCTGATGTGACCTCGGCTTAATGTTTGGAAGTGTCCTGTCCGCTATGTGATTTTGGTTTATAGCGCACATCATGTGAGTTGCCGGCCCTCGCGTTGGGCGGCTGCTAATGTTTACAAAATAAATGTCAGGTTGGCTGAAGCCTGAGGTCCATCAACACACTAACTCACAGTGGACCATGGCTCACTTCACAAACCCGCTGTTTCCATTTAAGGCGCTTGACCCAGATTTCTTAATGACCTTTAGAGTTATTTTACACAATAGTATGAGAAATAAGCTGAAAATAGGGACCGTTCTTGTTGCTTTGCGACGGTCACAGTAGCATAGGTTACGTCCACCTCTGACCATTGCCCATGTTGCCTCGCTGCATCTCTGGCCTTCTTTTCCCTTTATGAATGACTGATGTTGCTATCAAACACCCTGCCCACATTTAGTCTCATCGTTAGGCATTGACAAGAGGCACTGCTGTTGATGTTTTCATCAGGGACTCTCTCCACAGTTGCCGTCAGATGATTATTTAAACAGCCATTAATCATTAATGGCCCACTTTTGCATGCGCTCTTATGTTTCTGAGGGCGCGAGAGCCGGTTACGCTGCGTGGCACGTCGCAATCGACAAACCGCCTTCAAGACGGCTTATATTTCACTTTTAGCCTACGTCTCTACGCGAGGGCAGGCATCGAGTTTGACAGCCTTCACACTACGTTGGATGTGTTTACACATTTGTTTCCTGTGGCGTTCGAATGGGATTTGACAAGCCCGAAGAGCGTGTGGCGGATTAATAAGCCCGACGGTTCCTCAGAAAGACTTGAGACTGGTGTAGAATATGTATCCACTTAAAGCAAGATGAGGCCAGACTGTGTTCTTGGCTCGCGATTCCACATCTTCTGGCATCCCGACATTCAACAGAGTAAATTTGCAGTAGACAATAACATATTACCACCTCTTGGCATTGTGCCGTAAATTAAAAGTAGGTTTTTCTGTTCTGTGATTATTACTCTTGGCTGCTTCAGCTTCTTTGGCTGTAACCCTAATAGTTATGAGCAATTCACTGAAACAATGTTAAACAGTGACTTGATGAAATCACAGCAACTGTTGATTTAAAGCAATTGTTCACCCAAAAATTTAAATTCAGACATTTACCCACCCTTATGTCATTCCAAACCCATAAGACTTCCATTCATCTTCAGAAAACAAATGAACACACTCATAATTTTTGTCCATCAATTTAAAGTCCACACCACCAAAACTTTAACACATCAAAAGGAAAAAAAGAGATTGCACTTAATGTTGCACTTTAAGTACATTGCAGAGGTTGTAACACGCATATACAGCAAATTAAATATGGTAAACGGCAGCTCTAACATGCGTACTTGATGCACAGGAACAAACCTCACGTGTTGTCGCATGTCAAACAAGTTAATCCTCAATTTGACCATTTTTGATGTGCTCTATGTATGCTCAATGTTTATATAAATGAAAGCCTTAATTAAATCCTTTCATCTCATAAAGTGATCCAGTCTCTTCAGAAGATGATGCAATGTCTTATTTTACTTATTGCAATTTATTTGCATGGACTTTTACTGGATGGACAAAAAATGAGCGAATATTTAAATATCTTCATTTGTGTTTCGACAATGAATCATCTTTGAAACATCATTAAGGTGAGTGATGACAGAATTTTCATTTTGGGGTGAACTCTTTCTTTAACAGTGCAAAGATGTCTCACATTCGTCAAAATCTCATTGGTTGCGTATTAGCTGTTTACATTCATCTGCTTGTTTTTTTTTTACAAAAATATGTTGATAGCAATATTGTTCCAAAGTAGCATCTGTCCCTATACCAATGTGTTAAGCAGACTGTGCAACTCATCCAGGCGAGCTTTCAACAGCATTTTCAATTTACCTCACAAAACTCCCAGCATGCTGAGGAGTGAGATGGATCCGGAGCTGGCACGTCAGGTGCCTCTTTGTCTTGTCCAACGAATCAAGCATTTTTTTCGGTATCTCAACAGCAGGTGAAAATCTAATTATACCAGGATAGCGAGAGGAGGCGAGCTGTTGCCATATTTTAGCAGCTCTTAATTGTGTGCTAAATAATCTGCCTCATGCACTCACTCCCATGTGGAGTCGCACCATGAAAAATGTCTCTGTGTCTGAAAAAGTCACAGAAAGATGTTTACTTTGTTTTCCCTCATAAGCTTTCTTAGCGCTAGCACATTGCTCTCCCCATCTTGACGTCTTGTCAAACTGACATTTTAACAATAAAGGCAAAACAAACAAAAACACGCCGGTGCACATATAACACCTTATCTGGAGACTCTTCTCTCTCACTAGAGGTTTTGTTATTGGAGCGAGGTGATGAATTATTATGCTGGCACCTCAAGGCTTTGGACTCTCAAACTTTTTTCTTGCATTTTTTTTTTTTTTTGTCCGTGCTAAATCCTAGATAAATTCGCTCTCTGAACACTAAGTACTCCGCACGTTGTGCGAACTCGACAGCTTAAAGTTTTGATCTCTGGGGCTTCTGAGAGATCCTGTGACTCTAATTATGTAAAACCCAGCAGTTCTCTTTAGCTCTCTGATGTCCATAATGGTTAACCTCCTCATAGGGTTAATGTGTCAGGTTCGTGGCTCTCTTCCTATTCCCTTCGTGCTGGGTGAGTGTAATTACGACCTGTCTTATGGTGCTACAAATGAGCGCTTTGTGTCTGCCGCCCCTTGGCTTACAGAATAACACACTCCACCTGAAGTGCCGTTGGGAAGTGCACCAGGACGGATTGCTCTCTTTAATGGACTGACCGTCTGCGAGTGCGCCGACAATCCGGTAGTCGCGTCACGCACTGCGTCTCGGATACATGTCAGGCTAATGGAGGTGCTGATTATTTATTTATGGGCATTATTGCTAAATTGCTGATTACATATTTTTCTAGTGTCTAATTTCTTTACACAGTCATTTTTAAAGTTGAAGGCTGTGTCGGCCTGCCAGAAAACTGACCTCCCCTTTCCCTCCCACACCTATTGTAGATTAATATAATAATAGCCTTGCTCTCCCTAGAGGACGGTGGTTATTGTGTCTGGTTTTTTAAATGTATCTTGACTTGTATTCACCTGTACCTGTTCACTGAGAATTCATTGTTTAGCTAGTGATTCAATGCATTTCATTTATAAGCATCCTCCTTTCCTAATATTAAGATTTCAAAAATCGATACCATCAGCTGTGTTTATTTTAAACATGACTCTTAACATGAAATAAACGCTCAGATTAAGTCCATCGTGATGTGATACTCTGGCCCACTTGCACTGATGGTCTCTGGATGTTTATGGTTGTCTCAGTGTTCATTATAAAAAAAATGATTCTTTAATCAAGCACAGGCTTTTCCTTTTGGCATCGCAGTCGGATAAAGACACGTTTGATGGGGCCCAGGAAGAAATCGAAAAAGAATACCGCGAGAGCTGGCAGCTGTTGAGCTTTCATGTCACAGGCTGCCTGCCATTAGACTGAGCAGCAATATTAGATAAGGCCCTGTAGAACATGTTTCTTAAGACAGGCAAAAAGAAACCAGATGTGATGTGGACTGTGAGGAGGACTACAGTGTAGTAAGATGAGCAGAAAACATCAAACATGTTTCATTCCCTTTGGTATGCTCAATCCTGCGGTGTCTTCCTATTAAAATAGATTTATCTAATGTTGAATTGGTGTAATTGAGACACTCTGAATAAAACATCTTAAAACATCTGAAGAAAATACCCCTTCTGGTTTTTGGTTCAAGATTTTTTAGACCGGATCTATTCATTAGGGGTGTAACGATACACTTATGTCATGATCCGATACAAATCACGATACTGAACTCACAATACTATACTATTGTGATATTTTAAGCCCTTATTTTTGATATTTTATGATATTTTCTCATTACTATTACTTTATTATTATTAAAATATATTATTTGATTATTATCAGGACCCACAACTATTCCCCAATTGCATTATTATACATTATGTTCAACATTTTATATAGTAGTTTAATGTAGTAATGTCACTAAAACTCTGTAAACTTTCATTTTCTTCAATGCAGGCGTTCGTTGGATCTCTTACAAAGACAAGCCGCCTGTGCACCGACTCTCCTGGTGCTCACTATGTCCTGCCTCTCCTGCTAGTAATGCACTATACATAAGGATAAACCATCTAAAACGCTTTGAATAATCATACTACTAAAACTAAATGTGATATGGTGATTTAAATTGTTTGCGCTTTCACTTTGAGGAGTTCTGTTCCAGCGCGTGCGTTTAAGATGATCAATGCAATCAATCACAGTTCTAATCGCAAGAAAGCGTGTCAAAATGACTATTCCCAAAAATTTTAATTCTGCATTTACTCACTCTTATGTTGTTTTTGCACGTCACGCAAGCATTTTTACATTTAGGTTTAGGCTACTACAGTATGTGCGTCGTTGTGCATCTGTTCATCATATAAAGACATTGTGTCTCTTTAGAAGATTTGGATTAGACCACTCTATTGATTATTATGATGCCTTTATGAATTTTTTTGGATCTTTTAAGTTTTAAAGGAATGGACTTTAAATGGAGGGACAGAAATTTCTCAGGCTTCCTAAAAATATCTTCATTTGTGTTTGGAAATTTAATGAAAATTGTATAGATTTGAAACGACATGAGAGTGTCGATTATACTTTATAAATACAGTAAGCTGAGTCTTGAATAAAACTAACTCTATATCGCGAATCATATAATTTACATCAACGGTACATATTGTAGCATTTTTATATCGCAATATAACGTTGTAGCGTTACACTCCTCCTATTCATTAAAAAAAAACATTAAAAATGCAATTCATATCATTGTGATGTAGCACCTGAGACCGATCAGAGACAGTTATTTGTTATATTTAACAAATAATCCACAGTACCCCTCACCTAACAAGCAGACCAATGAGGTAAAGTTTTAAAGCACTGTGCCCAATGAGAAAACTAACACCCAATAGCAGCTAACACCAGGCCTCTGGTTTCTGTGATGACAAAGATAAGGTTTACAACTCAAAGGAATGTAGAGTTTCCATCTAAATTCACTTTGAAACAGACAAATGTACCCTTTTTCTATAAAATCTATCCTAATCCTATACCCTCTATATAATCACTTGATATGTACAACCATGAATCCAATTGTCCTATGTAATCATATGTTCTTTTATAGTGTTTTGTCTATGTATTAATCTAAACTCTTTGAAGGAATGTTTTATCCTTAATGGTATCTTTGGTATCTATGAGTTTATTTTAATGACCTGAATGATCATTTAAATTATGGGCCCTATCTTGCACCCAGCGCAATTGACTTAGTACACCGACGCATGTATCATTCGTATTTTGTACCCGCGCAAAGCGGACTTTTCCCTCCACAGACGCACGCCGGCAAACTAGGGAATGAACTTGCGCTCCCTGGGCGGTTCAGCGCAAAAAAGGAGGCATGTTCCGGCGCAAACAATCCCTGGTGCTATTTTGCAGTTCCAGAAAACAATTGCGCCACTGACCAGAAAAAACCTAGTCTAAAGTCAGTGGAGTGTTGCGCGTTCATTCAGATGCTATTTTAAGCGCGCATGCTTGGTCATAATACAGAGTGTGAACAATGCGCATACACTGTAGATGATTCTCTCATCTACACAGATGCATTTTCCTTTTTGCAAATGATACATTATTATAAGGAAAAATATTAAAACACGAGGGAAATCATTGTTGTGTCCATGACGATAGGAAAAATAGGCATAAAGCTTACACATTTGCTTTGCGCTTGACACTTGCGTTTTAGATCGTTAAAATACGGCCCAATATGTTGATACCAATGCAACATATTAGTATTATATTATAAGAATCTTTAATAGTTTCTCCATTGACACCCAATCAAGTTACTTATGCAAAACACTATTCTAGAAGACAAAGGATCTTAAAGTTTCCCTCCAAAGGAACAACTCCTTATTGGCTCACTCATCTCCCGATGGTGTGACATCTTCACACTTTAAAAGATCACTGATCACAAGGATTCTAAGGTCCCCTAAGTTTGTGCCAAGCTGCGGCCTTGTCTTTCCATTCACTAAAGATCCTCTGACTCAAACTCAAGACAAATTCAGCAAAGATCAACTGGAGCCTCAACAAATTGGACAATTTTATTCAAATGGGCGAGACATGGAAGTATTAAACTTAGTCTCATTACCCTTTTAAAGAAGTGTGCGTTAGAACTAAGAAACTGATGGTTTGCTCAAGGCTGTTGATCTGCTGAATTTCAAACTATGTTATAACTTCATGCTTTCCTGTATTCTGCTTCAGCTCTATTTCCATTGCTTAACTGTCTGCATGTATGTGTGTGTATTAGTCACATAGATTAGTTAGATTTTATTAACTAGACTAAACATTTAAAGTTGTTCTTGGTTCTCATATACTGGAGTCCCTAATCGTGCAGATTTGGGCTACACGCTCTGAGTAGAGTAGAGTAGTACTGTACAGAATGAAAGTTATTTCCCATACACCGGAAATTAAAATTTCTTAGAATTAATAAATAATGAATACTGAGTTCACTGGACGAACAGTTAGTTGATTGTATTAATTCTGCTACATCAAGTTAATTCTATTAACTTATCCAAATATTTATAACAAATTATAATTAATTATTCATATTTCCCTTTAGCTAATTTGCTATAGTAACTTTGACCATTGACTTGCATTGTATGGAGAGAAAAAACAAACATTCCTCAAAGTATCTTCCTTCATGTTTTACACAATTCATACATGTTTAGAATAACACAAGGGTGAACTACCACTGTAACGATCATAAACCCTTTTACTGGAACAAATATTTTTTACTTGATTGATCAAATCAGCTGGTCACCAACCAGACTCCACTGTTTCTTTTGGTGGATGACAATCAGCCCACTCCATCCAGGGAAGTGAGGCAGCAGAGTATTACTTGTTTAAGATGGCTGCTGTGATAGCCAGGTGTCAGGTCAGTGCAATCTGCTCCGAGCAGGCCATGTATTGATCCTTCACACAGGACTCTTGCAGAGATAAAAACCTGCGTATGACATGTGAAAGGGTGAAGATTCTCATCTCAAGGGCTCGCTCTAGTACGGGGAAGTTCAAGCTGGCCTGCACTGAGCCAGCAGCAGCAGCAGGCTTCTCTTTCTCTGAGCACATGGGCTTGAGAGGGCTGTTTAGCATGCAGATTCAATAGAGAATGCTAAACACGGCCCTTTGAAGGGCTTTAATAAACTGGACCAGATGTCTTGTCAGCACTAGGGCCGTGTCTTCTGCCGCCGAATGGACTCGTCTAGATACACGCATTTCCATGTGACAGACAGCAGTAATTCATAAATGATACATTGTGCATTAAGGCCTTTTTGAGTGACAGGTGACCTTTCATGTTGAGATTGTGCTTTTTATTCAGAAGGATGTCCAGAGAATTGCGAAACTTTTGAAAGCAGGAGGACAGTGCGGCAGGCTCTGGCACTCTTCCTCCTCAAAAAGCTGTGAAGTGGCAGTGCCAGTGGAGTCGGGTTCAGGGAGGAAAGAGAGCGGCACATCCATTAAAGCAGATTCCCTCTGGCCATCTCTCCAACTTCAAACACACCAACATTAAAGTTCCAATAATGCAGTGGGCTGATTCTCCCAAACGATGCTCGCACATCATAGCCGAGGTGTGCTAATGATGGGGGTAATGCTGAGAGACGTACGCACGGATGGTCCATTACCTCTGCACAGACAGCATCTAAAGCTACCCAGGATGCTGTTGGGCTTGAGCTAGTATAGCCACCATAATGTTTGTTTCTTACTACGTCAAGCTATGTTTACAGCAATATTATATGATGAAATGTGTATAAAAAGCCATCCGCAGAGTGCGTTGATTAGTTTTGATTTTTGGTTGATCAGTTGAGTGTTTATTTACCCTCACAATACTGTGGCAGTTATTTTTACAGTATACACAGTTTTATTTAATATCGTATTTTATTGGTTACATTATAATTATATAATATTACATGATAATTCTATATTAATATAATTTTATATATAAATCTGTTAAAATTATATTTAAATATATTTGTTTTTTACACTTTGTATGTATGCGTGCATATGTATTATATGTATATTATAATGTATTTAGAATTTTTTGT
This sequence comes from Gila orcuttii, assembly GCA_026230005.1. Taxonomy (NCBI): domain Eukaryota; kingdom Metazoa; phylum Chordata; class Actinopteri; order Cypriniformes; family Leuciscidae; genus Gila; species Gila orcuttii. Next base: position 16,001,705 of record JAPDVR010000019.1, on the reverse strand, counting down.
GTTTTAAAATACACTGTTTAATTTAAGATCATATTTTGTTATAATTGTCAAATTGCAATTTATATTTTGTAATATAATATTTAATGTAATTTAATACTAGATTTATTATTTGTTAGTTTATACACACACACACACACACAAACACACACATAGATATACTAAATAAACGCTAAATTGTATAAAAATATTTAAAAACGAGATTTTGTTAAATAAATATCAGTAATGTATTTTTTTTTACATTGTTGACCCAAAATGTGAGTTCATTTGTGATATTACATCTATCAGATGTCATAACTTTTGATGACATTATTTTTTTTTTAATCCGCATGCTGTATTTTAGATTGGTGAAGATGATGACATCTGTAATCATTGACGATAGCGGATGTGTGTTTTGTAATGTATAATATGCTCACATGTGTCTGGTGACAGAACAAGCCTCTCAGATTCCCTGTGTGAATGGTGTAATAGCTGACACAGTCACACTGAACACATGAAGGTCACTTCTCTCCACTCTCAGCTACAAAAGCCTCATCTGTTTTAATGCAGTGCTCTGAGCTTTAGTAAGAGCCAGCGCTCCCCTAGCAGTGCACCCTTCTCTCGTTCACACACTCTCTCTATTGTGTTTCTCTCTCTATTTTCTATTTTCTCCCTCTCCGTGTCCTCCTATCCCCCTTAATCTCACCTGCACTGTAACTCTGAATTATTCTCTCAGTGCAAGAACTGTATCGAAGAAACAGGCCCAGTGTAGGGTTTCAGGTTTAAACGTGAAGGTGTTTCCTTACCAGCTCTGTATTCACACAATGAACTGAGGAGCCTCTCTTGTTTCTCGGTAAGAAGAGTCCAGACAAGACCTTTGTTTTCCACTTCATCAGATGCAAGCAGTTTTTTTTTTTTTTTTTTTACTCCTGTCCTCCTGGAACAAAGGCTGGAGAGCAGCCATCACATTGGGCTCAAATGGCTCTCTTAGACTGTCCTGTGCAAGCAAGGGGAAAATCACACCATGTCTTCAGATTGCCTTTCTGGGAGCATTGTATACTTGGGTCTTACAATTATACATTTCATACATAAAGTAATATTTTAAATGTGGTGTAAATGTCTTTTTGGACATGGTACCATGGATATACCACATGGATTTTTGGTGTTTTTATCACTATTATTTTTTGGTGCTGGTAATTGTTTTTTATTGCACTGTGGGGTAACGCTTCCTTTTACAGTCTGTTAACTTACGTGTACTTACAGTGTACTTACCTAAGAAAGTACTGGGTAATAATGCTTAATTTTATAGTGTTTAACTTACGTGTACTTACAGTGTACTTATCTAAGAAAGTACTGGGTAATATAAGGTAAGTACATGGGTTAAGGTTAGGTTTAGGGGTAGGTTCAGGGTTAGTACCTAGTTATCACCCAGTTATTGTAATTACTATAATAAGTACATAGTATGTACATGGGGAACAGGACTGTAAAAGGAAGCGTTACCCACTGTGGTATGTAATGAAGCATCATGATATTACCATCTGGTACTATCACCAAACCAGCATATTGCCACAGTATCCAGCATTTTTTTAAGTTTGTATTTTATTTATTTATTTAATAGACTTACTTGTATATATATCTCGAAGTATCATTGTATTGCCTTCTGATACTATTACTATGCCAAGTTACTGCCACAGTACTCAGTATTTTATTATTATTATTATTTTTATTTAAATACAAGTACAAGACTTTTAGTTTTGCTCTATGTTATCATAGGCGTAATTTCTGGGTGGGACATGTCCCCAACACTTTTTGCCAGGGTCGATATTGTCCCCACCACTTTTTGAAACCTCTCGCTGCACGGATATACCTAATGCAAATGAAACATATCCAGTTGACATTAATTTGTCTTAAATAAGAGGCGATCTGGCGCTGTAATGTGTTGTTTTTGAATTCATGCTGAGTGTTTGTTGCCAATGTTATCAGTGGCGAATGTTCTCTTTTGGCTCGTGCACAGACTTTACACAGACGAGTGCTTCAATGTATCGCTTAATGCCGATGAGGAGAGACTCTGTTCTTTCTGGTGAAATCACAAAACAAAATGTACACAAACGTGTCCCTGCTCTTGATATACAATCATTGATTAACATCTTTTGATTTTAAGGAGGAAAAAAAATATATACACGGGCAGATTAGAATCTCTAATAACCTCTGACACATAACAAAAGTTCTACCACCAGACCATTAGGAATATGAATTCTGATTGTGGGTCCATGTATTTCTTCACGTTACCTGGGACTAACAATATATTGTATTATAATAGATGTAAGAATGCAACTATTACTTTAAATGTGTTCTGTGTTGACACATTAAACTTGATGTACTATTGAAACGGATTTCTGGACATCATATTGCTTTTTTTTTTTTTTCTACAATTGTTATTTTACATATCTGATATAGCATTGTTACACCCCTCAACACTTTTTAAAACAAAGTTACGCCACTGTATCGTATATTTCTTAAAGAACCCTAGTCTTATCATCTGATACTATCTCTACACAACGGTACAGCTGCAGTACCTTTTATTTTATTTGTAAAATAAAATAAAAGGCCTTTAATGACTTCATAACCAAATTTCTTGAAAAAGTGTTGTATGTATATTTGTTACGTTTGCTCAGAGAGTGCCCTCAGCAAAGACATAAACAAGATGTATAAGTGCTCCTCCAAGAGCCGTGTGACCTTGCAGTTGTTCCTATATGAGGAGGTGGGCCAAGGTGCCCTTTGTTGTATTGGGTTGTCACTTTGAACTCTATTTGCTCTCTGATGGAAATGCCAGCGCAATTATGGACTCCATTTGCCATCACTCATTCTCATCTCCTAAAACCTTAATCCTATTTGTGCCTCATCATACTCCCCATTATATCAAGCTTAGCCTTGTTTACTCCACATGGAGGAGGAACATGCATTTTTCTTTTTCTTTCTGTTGCGTTGTAATGCTGAGCTTTACTTATATAGAAGCTCCAAAAGTCTGCTATCATATGTGGTTAATTATTTGTGTTCACGGTTTGAAATTAATACCCAACCCGCCAAATGCGGGTAAAAATCGACTGTGGCAGGTACCACTGTCAAATCACTTGTCAATTTGGTGCGTTACTTATTATGTTTACTCACTTTGCTGGGGAAGTTCGTGTAAACCAAATTTCCGCTGATTTAGCGCAAATACTGAACTTGTGAGTCATCCTGATATATTGAATGCAGCGTATTGCGCAGAATCTGCTCATATCTGGCTTACTTGAACATGCACGTCACTATGCAACAAATAACAGCTCGCTTGTTCATTTGCATTGAAGCTTAAGCGAAAATTAAAAAGCATTTGTTTAACAGAAAAGACATTGTTATTTTCCAAGATATCCTACATTGTTTTGATGTTCTTTGCACTGTATTGATCTGTCCACCTAAAATACATTTTTGGTGGAAAGGATGAAAGAGGAAGGGAGGAGATGGCTGGATGACAGGATTTAGTTTGAATAAGAAATGAATGTATGAAATCCAAATTTGTGACGTAGTTAATCTGATTTATTTATTTATTTGTTTTATTTTTTTGGTTAGTAGAAGTTCTAATGGCCGGTAACTTAAAAATGTAGTTGCCAAATTGGCTGGTAAGTGGAAAAAGTTCATTTCAAACCCCGTTTGTGTTGTATGTTCCTAGTAATGTTAAGAAACAAAACTCAAACCAAGTGATAAACCATCTGAGATGCCCTAGTCTCAAAAACTGTACAAGTTTTGACTATCATTTTTGTCTTATTCTGAAGGGGTTCTTCCTGACCGTGTCCTTGGAGTCTATCCTGAAGGTAGCTAAACACGCTTCTGAAAACAACAAGATCTTCTGCTTGAATCTGTCGGCTCCATTCATCTGTGAGTTATTCAAGGAGGCCCTGATGAAGGTTATGCCCTATGTGGACATACTTTTTGGCAACGAGACGGTGAGTGTGTATGTGGACTCACATGACATGAAAGTATATATAAAAGCAGGTAGTTCCTCCTATCAGCCTATGTCATCATGTAACGCTTATCTATTGTACAGTTCTTGCTGTGTGCTTGATGTGGTCAGTTCCCTGAGACAGGTCAGATGAGAGATTGCACATAGGCTTGAATAGACAAGGAACTCAAGTTTATTTAAATTTTTCATTTTTTTAATTATACATGTAGAATAGTCATCTCACCTCAAATGCATTGTCATCCAGCCCTGGCTGTACTCATTGTGAGAGTAACACCACTCAGATAGCCTGCAGACTGGGCCATAAACAGCTTCTTACCTCAGCGTTTGAGACTCATCGTGGTCTCAGATCCACGCTCTATTCTATACGTGTGGTTGGTATGTGTTACAGACTGGCAGTGTGGGTTAAAGGTTTTTGACTTGTGCTGAGAGTCAGACCTGTCAAGTTAAAGCTCTATTTCTGAATATCTTAAGGGTAGGGATGGGTGATATGAACAAAGACTGGTGGTGTGAATAATTTTATTTCACGAAAGGTATTGGTATATTTAACTTGATATAGTTGTTTTTTGTTTGTTTTTTGCACAGATGTTTTTTAATATTTGTATTTAGCATTAAATCTAGGGTAGGCAATTTCGGAAAAGCAAGAAATGGCAAGCTAGCTTTGAAAGCTTAAGATCCGAATCTCCCTTCACGCCTCCAAAACACTTGATCCCAGCACAGTCAGAGCAGAGTCTGCAAAGCGTCACGAGAGACGGCGTTAAATTAGCTCATGTTTCAAAGCACATAACATTACAATAATAATGAACGTAAACAACTTGGCGAGCTCTGACTTGTACCATCTGCCTGCTGCAGATTCATTTCTCTGTTGATAGTGTTGCCATAGAAACGCATAAACCAGAGTCTGAGGAGGTGAACAACTCCGACTAGAACGTCACAGGTTGCCATCTCGTAATTACGTAATTACGACATGAACACAGCATAAGCTTGTTGTTTTGGTTCAGAAAGAACTAAAAGGTGGCTGCAGTTTTTTTGCAGTGCTCAGTGATTGTCTGTCTACAACTCTGCATAACCTCATGGAACGTGCTGATGACGTGTGATTTCTATGCAAGCAGGGTGCGTGGAGGTATGGAAATTCGGACCGAATCCAACGATTGAATGCACATTTTTTGATCCTGAGCCTTCCACAGACAAATAAATAGAAACCATTTATTTGTTTGTAATAATATTTCTCAATAATAAATAAATCTGACTTCACCAAAGTTTTGAATAGTAGTGTACAAAAGGTACTTTCTTAATGGACTAGTTGTCTTTATTCAGAACTTGATTGACACAAAAGAAAAAGATAAAATAATAACTATAGCACTTAATGACAATTAAAGACACAAAAAGAAACTGCACCACTCACTGAATTAAAAATGCACAAAAATGAATTCATGTGGCACATCTCTGTATTCTGATTGAATGAATCACATTCAGAACTGTTCTAAAATAGCCAATACACTGTACACACACCAGTTGAATATAAATTAATTGCTGACGTTGTAACATTACACTGCAAACATAACTAAGTTTGTTAAGTTTCTCAATTTTAGATGTTGTATTTTCATGTTTCTTTGCTGCTGTCATGTTTAAATTACATAATTTAACCCAGTGCCCACTGATAGCAGCATAAATACTGTATGTCTACAGGGATATAAAAAATCTTGACCAATTTCTAGTGTTGCATGTTATATATCCTCAATTCCCCTTATATACAGTACTGATTCTGGTCAGATTCAGATTCTCTTTACCCAAACTATTAATAGAGCTGCTGTAGTTCCTCTTAAACTGACAGCCACAGTTTTGCTTTTTCTCAGGGTAATTAAATAGTGTATATGTGGCGAGTAGCTGCAGTCTTTGTTGGGCGGTATTAATGCGTGTTAGTCTTTATGTATGCTTAGCTCTCTGTTGGTTGGTATGAAGTGTTTTGGCAGCTGGAGCTTGTCTGAATGCGTGTGTGTGGGCGGGATCTAACACAGACAGGCAGGCCTTTATCTGTGCTGACAGGGTAGGCGCAGCGAGAGACGTCCAGGCCCTGCAACAGCCTCACGCCCCCTTAACTGGCACACACTGAGTGTGTAATATCCAGGGAACGGCGTTGGTCTAATTGAGTCCTTCCCTGCTCCCCTCCTGCCTGCCTGCATGACATGAACCAGAGAACGTGAAACATTTCAGGAAATGTAATGGCCTCCAGTTAATTAAGTGAGAGAGCCGTGCAGTAAGAGCCAAAACCAGATGGCTCTGAATTTATGCACGCCGAAATCGACGCACACAGTGGCGCGTACACAAACACATGCGTAATCTCGAACAATTTGCCCTCCGTTTGCTACATACATGATAAAATTCAACAATGTGAATTGTCTGTGTCATTACAGATGAATTTGTTGAGCAGAAGGCTCAGACAATGTAGATAAATGGCATGATTAATTGGAACAGAATGAATAACCCTGACTGATGTTGTATAAGCAGTGATTAACTCGCGCTCAGAGCTCAGATTGTTTTAAATAACAGGGGAGTTAAAGCCATGATTGCTGGGAGGTTACAAAATGATTGAAATCGCTCCACTGCTGCTTATGGGCGAGGGAGAAGGAGAATCAAGGAAGGAGGAAGACAAGAACTTGGAAGAGTTGACTTATTGTGAGGATCTACCCAAAGGCCTTCTGCCTAGCACTGTCTTTTGAATAATATTATTCATGTCTCAAAAGACACACAAGAAAATTGGAATCTTTTAACATGCCCCAGAACAAATGATCTTGGACTCTGCATCAGAAGCTTTCTTGTTTCCCTGTGTGAGGCGTGTTAATGATTCTTATAAAACAGTCAGTTCCGGCCCTCCAATTTGATTGGCTGAGTGGCGTTCCAAGAGTACTAATATTCATTTGAACAGCACTAGGATGTTTCACTGTTTGTATCACTCCATATGTCATTGTTTGCATGTTGTTTTTGGCTTCATTTGACATTTTTTTCATTAGGGATGTAGGATATATCAGTACTATATCAGTACCATATCAGTTATTGGATAATATTAATTTATTTAACAGTATCAACCATTATAAGGTATTAGGTACTAATACAATGCAAAATCAGATATATGTACAATAACAATTTTAGAAAAAAAATTACATTACGATGTCTAGAAATCAATTTCAATAGTAACGTTACATTGGGTTTAATTAGTCTTTTAATGAGATCTACTAATATTGTTTGTGCCGAGAATTTTCACGTGAATAAATGCATAGATCAGCAATTTTCCTTGTGTACCTTAAAGGAACACGGCGACTTTTTGGGACTTTAGCTTATTCACCATATCCCCCAGAGTTAGATAAGTCCATACATACGCTTTTCGTCTCAGTGCGTGCTGTAACTCTGTCTGACGCACCCACAGCTAGCTTAGCACAAAGACTGGAAGTAAATGGCTCCAGCTAGCATACTGCTCCCAATAAGTGACAAAATAACACATTTTCCTATTATATGTTGTGATTTGTATAGTCACAGTGTGTACAAATAACAAGGGCATATGAGACACCGGCATCTTTTAACCATATAGATACTGGGAACTATATTCTCAGAAGGTGAAGCACTGCTACTTGGGTGGAGTGATTTGCTCGCAGCACCTGAGAAGCCCCGTGGTAAGGAGCAGAGAGTTCGCTCAGAGTGTTGCGCTAATCACTCCGCCCAAGTTGCAGTGCTTCGCCTTCTGAGAATATAGTTCCCAGTATGTATACGGTTAGAAGATGCCGGTGTCTCATATTCCCTTGTTATTTGAAAAGGGTATGTATGGATTTATCTAACTCTGGGGGATACGGTGAATAAGCTAATGTCCCAAAAAGTCGGCGTGTTCCTTTAATGGTCTTGTGGTTAAAACTTTTGCCAAGCGTGTCAGAGGTTCTGGGTTCTAATCCGCACACGTATAGATTTTTTTTTCTCATCAAAACGGATTATGTTCATCAGTGGTTATAGTATATATCAAGCAGGGACACGTTTGTGTGCATTTTGTTTTGTGATTTCACCGGAACGAATAGAGAGTCTCCGCAACGGCGATAGATTGAAGCGCGCGTCCGAGTGACACTGTATCCATGCAACTGATAGCCGCGGCAACGAGCACTCAGCTTGATTTAAAAAACAACACATTTTAGCGCTAGATTGTCTCTTATTTAATAACGAACTAAATTAATGCTCTGCTAGTGAACTGGAGATGTTTTATTTATTTGAATTGGGTACATCCGTGCCTCGAAATGTTTCACAAAGTGGTGGGGGACAATATCGACCCTGAGAAAAAGTGGTGGGGACATGTCCCACCCATAAATTACGCCTATGCGCAATAAAAATTAAAGCATGAATGTTTTTTTGCACATGAATGATTTACTTTGCGTGTCAGAATGTTTGAATCCATGTGCTAACACACTATTACTGTAGAGCTGCTTTGAATCAAACAAATCTGTATGGTAAAAAGCGCTACATAAATAAAGGTGACTTGACCATCATATATTCTGCTATAAACAGCATAAAATAATTAGAGCACCATTTACTTGCCTCAAAAAAGTCTGGTATTGTAATTATTATTATTTATTGTTACACTTCAATATGTGAATTATTCCATCAGAAAATTAACAGTTTTAGCGTTGTTAAACTTTATAACAATGGAGCTGCGCACTTGTTGATGTGTGTTTTGAAAAAGTTTTTGATTGATGTTTGACTCCAAACCAATTTTCTATATTAAAAATTGTCTTTTTATTTGGGCTAGTAAAATTAATTTCGGGCTACCAAAATCTGAAGAGTGCCTGCCCGAAGGGCTACCAGCGGTTTAGAAATTTTGCGAGCCCTGGTGTGAAGTCTAAATTTACATCTAAAATTTTAATTGATTGATTTTAGTTGTTAGTGTTTGTTTGTGTTTTTTTTTTTTTTTTTTGATTATCATATATTAACTTTTTTTGATTTTTTCTCAAAATAGTATAGTATTTGAATAACTAGGCCTAATTATGACTCTGTCTTTGTGCTCTACATCTAGACTCATACGTTGACAGTAACCACTGTGCTTGCTTTGTGGAAGGATACATGAGTGTTTGCATAACTACAGTAATATTTTCTTGTGCTCAAGTGTTTGTCCTCCACTGATTGTGTGTAGGTGACGGACAGTTCATGCAGGAAGCCTGAGGCAATGAGGGATATGCCAGACATTGGACCCCCCCCCCATCTCCCAGCTGATTCAGACAGCTGCACGCACACACACTCACAAACATTGAGAGACAGATGTCAAGTTCTAAAAAATCCTGTAGACAATCAAACACGGATATTTCCAGAGCTCTGAGCCGTGGCAGGCCCCCTCTGAGATGCTTAGATGTCTTCCTGAGACATTTGGTGATGTTTTACATGGTTTGCAAAAAAATGTTTTAAAGTAGTTTGGAAGCAGCTGTCTGAATTCCGAGCAGAAGGAAAGAGGGACAGGGAGAGAGAGAGAAGCAAGGTGAGGTAATTAAAACAGTGCTTGAGCTGGATGCTGTCAGGGAGACTCACGCGATGCACACTCTACACGAGTGCTTTACTGCATCACTCACTGCACTCAATTAAAGCCGTCTGTCTGCTCTCAACCCCCCTAAAGAATGACCTGCGATACCGAGACAATTTAGGGGCGTTAGGACAAGTGATTTGCTCTCGGAGACGTTAGCAAAAAAAACTAACCTAGGTTCCCAAGTTATTTATTTATTTATTTTCATGTTTGGGTTTGGATGATACTTAAAAAGCATGTAATAAGGGTTCCCTATGGTAATGGAAAACTCATCTAATTGTTTTATTTGTATTTAATTATTGTACTACTATTTGTAGTATTACTATATTATATTATTATATTACTATTCATATTTTCCAGCCCTGAGAAAGTTGTGGAAGTTAATCAATTCTTATAAATCATGGAACAGTAGTGGAAATGTATGTATTAAACGTGTTTTTTCTAATAATGCTTAATTAGGGAGTTGGTCTGAATCAAAAAGATTATTTTTTTAACTTCTTTATACACTATTCACAAACAACCAAAAAGGTCATGGAAATTCATAGCTTATATTTAAAAAGTGCGCACGTGCATCGATATTGACTACCAGCTATATACAGCGTGCTAACCTCGAAAATCCAGCTGTATTCTAACAATAACTTGGCTCTCCTTATTAGCTAGGCTCCTTGCATGCTGGCTAATAACTTTTTTTAAAGCTGGGTCTCCAACATTGACAGCGCTATGTTGGACAGATTTGTGCAGCGATGTTCCATGAGGGAGAGAGAGCGCGAGAGGTACAGGTGAGTGAGAGAGAGAGGGACGAGCGAGAGGTAGTGCTTCGCAAATGCGCTACAGCGCTTTGCAATCAAATACGATTTTAAATAGGCTTAGTAAAAAAAAACAAAAAAAACAAATCGAAAATCAATGTGTGGCGATCAGCGTTGATATTTTGGCGGGCTGCCACAAATAAATGAGCGTTTGGGAAACCCTGATATATATATATATATATATATATATATATATATATATATATATATATATATATATAAAATCATATTCATTTTTATTATTTTCATTACATTTAAAAAAAATATATACATCAAAAACCCATTAAATGACTGTTTTGTGTGGTCTTTACAGAAACGCATACTTCTATAGATTTATAGTCCACCCTAGTCCATATTTATATCTCAGGGATGATAGTTGTGGGCTTGAATGTGTCACTGCTGGATCAGATTGGGTCACAATAGGGAAGTTCACCTAACAACTATAATCGGAGGACTCAGGAGGCTTTCCCCAGAATATCCCTCACATTGAGCCACAGAGGCCATTTCCAGCTTGATGGGGAGTTCCATAACACAGATTTGAGGGTGAGAGTGAACCCAGGCTGGCACTGACTTTAATAGATACAGCGGCAGAGGCGCCTGGCTCTCTTTAGAGACGCAGAGTGATGATGGATGGAAGAGACGGTATTGTGTTGAGGGCCGATCAATAGCTGCCACCGAGCTCAGTGTATTTCTGTCACTGTGGAGTTGAGTATAGGATGTCAGCTGGTTGTTGCCAGGATGATTTGGGAAAGTTTAACACCAGCCTGCTCTGACGCCCCACACATCAGTCATTTTGGTTAACAGAAGGGTTTCACGGTCATTTCTGCCACACACAGTGACTCTCTCTCACACACACACACATCTGCGCATGTATGTTTCATATTGATTCTCTCCTTCATGGAATAGTTATGTTGTCTGCTGTGAAGTACCTCTCATTAGTGAGTATACAATTATCACACACCGTTTAATTCAACTGACACCATTATACAAGGCTCTACAATGAAAAAAGCCTACTGCGTATAAACTATATTACAATAATAAGAATAATTTAGAAATATTTAATACATTAAAAGGGGGTTCTAGATGTGCTTTGTTACCAGCTTAACCATGGTAAAATCACTGTAATTTATGTCCACTCATGGCTTATTGCTTTGAAAAAAATCAAAAAAAAAATTTTTTTAAAGCAAGGTGGCCAGTGGTACATTTTATTATCCTTTGAAAAGTCTGTTGGTCGATTTTTGAATAGATTTACGCCTGTTAATCAGCTAATGGCAATAATCTTAAATTGGCCAACAGTTGGCTGATAAATTTGTCTTTTTCTTTTTTACTCCTTTTGAAAGCTTGTAGAAGTAAACCATGACCAAAAAAAGTGTACATTGTCAAGTTTCATCAAAAGAAAAGGAAGTTCCTTGCTTTTCCATGACTAAGTATTAAAGGGATTTTTGGGTGAACTGTCCCTTGAATTATTAGTCATTATGTAAGAATAGCAATGATTTACGATGTAACTTGTCAGAAATTAGCACAATATGTTGTTTTTGAGCCATTTTAGCTCCTGTTGGTTTTGTTGTCCTGTTTGTTGTCTGGGATGTTCCCCCAAGGATGACTGCATTGAACAAGCACTGTTGACTCATCTGAAGCAGCACGTCATTCTTCATCTGTATTTGTGTGTGTCAGACCAGTCTGTAACTCTGTGGCCCTGCTGATGTGTGTGTGTGTGTGTGTGTGTGTACAGTCTCTATATTTACTGTTAGCCTTTATTAATCATGCAAGAGCTTGAGCTACTGTCAGAGTCCCACAACCTTGTTTACATGCTAACTTGCATTCCTGCAATGAAGTACGGACAATGGCAGTCTTTGAAAGTGATCGGAACGTACTTAGATTGCGTTAATAAGGCAGTCATTGAGGGACATGTCATGTGCCCTGGGCGGGGGTGTTTTCGTTTTTTTTGTTGTTGTTGTTGTTTCTCCACCTCTTTAACAGACCATGCGTACAGGCCAGGAGAGACGGCAGTCAGCACTCATGATTCTGGTAATGATATCATTACAGCTAGTGATTGCTTCTCATGCATTGTTTAACAGAGACATGTTTGAAGTGCTCAGCAGAGAGCTCAGGCAGATCTTTCTCAGCTTGCAAGCTGAATCAAAAGGCGGAAAGCAGATCAAGAGCAGGAGACACCTTTTTAAGCTCTCCATTCACTTTGCCAGAAAGAAGAAAGTTAAATGAACATCCTAAAATGACAGCATGTTAAAATAATAATAATAATTCTAACACACTCCTTTCTACCCATATGCAGTACAGTGGCCCCAAATCATATTTGGACCCTTACAAATGTCTGAATGTTATTGCATCACATATTTCTTTTTATTTATTTTTTTATGTATGTTTTAAACATTTTTTTAAAGAAATGCAGATTGGTTTGATATTTTGTTATATAGTAAACTTAAAGACATTTGTACATTTTTAATTGTTGTTTAAATACCCAAATACCTTTTTTCGGGGGAGGGCACTGAATGGGCCAGATGGGATGTTTTGATGATCTTGTTATAATGGCTGCAGTGTGGGTTTTTTTTTTTATGATGTACCCTCTGGATTGTTAGCGGAGGTGAACCACAGGAAAAGCAGGCCCGGTCCACCCCCCACTCCCCCGCACTGCCTCTGCAGTCTGCAGTCCACCTGGACACCCGCCATCTGCAGCCACATCAACATCCATCATCCCGCACGCTCTAAACAGCATCAACACACGGTCACGTCCAGCAAACCAGAACACATCTCGAGCGCGAATTACAGAACACGCCCGTAGCATTTCTCAACCTCTCAGATCTCTGTGGTGTCTAAAACAAAGCATCATAAACCCAAGTGTGATTGTGATACAGAGTGCTGTACTCAATAATAAGTTATTTTTTTGCAGGCCTGGTCAAATAAGTAGTTTATATATATATATATATATATATCTATATATATATATATATATATATATATATATATATATATATATATATATATCTTAAGGTCACAGTGGTTGGCTGGTGGTCTCAGTAACTTCATGTATCGCTCCTTTTATACTTTCAACCACAGACTTTGACCTTTGTGTTAGCAGCATAGCGATCTACGCCTGTGTCGTTCGCTGCCTATAAGTCATTTCCTGATGTAATTTTAAGCTTTGTTTGTGGCTATATCTGGGCGACATGTCATCAGTAATGAAAGTGGTGTCTAGGACAGGCTTCGCTTACTCCCAGCTCTTTAGCAGTAATTGCATCTGGTGGTGGTAAGTATAGGATTAGAGGCTTTAGATAAATTTCCACCGAAAGGGCCTGTCTTCTTGTTTTTCACTCTCTCTCAGCTTCTCTCTTTCTCTGTCCCGTTCATCTCTGTCTGTCTCTCTTTTGGTTTGTTGTCGGTTGCGCGTCACGCTCCAGTTGGCCTGCTGCATTCTCATGGGAGTACCTTTAACACCTCAGCAGTGCTGGCTTTCTTCTGTCTAATCTTCCCCTTCCCCTGCCCAGATTACTGTATCAATAATACTCTGCCCGCCCCCTCAGACAGCACTGCCCCTGGTAAAGTCACAGGCCATACAGTACTGACTCATGCAGGAATACGTGGGACGTTTTCAACAACGTAATGAAATTGCACTGTGATTGGCCTCATCAGTTGCGACTTTGTTTTTCTTTCTTTCTGGGACAACACTGGTTCACCAGTGTTTATGTTACCAGCTCAAAAAAACAATGTGAGAAAAATAACATCTCATGACCGTGTGGTCAAGTTGGTTCTCTTTTTCTGTGTTGCTGCAATTTTTTTTTTTTTTCGTCCTTCAGCTAGCTGATGATTTCATAGCTCGGCCCATCTTTCAGGCTGTGCATTTTGTTGAACTGTCTCCTTTAGACCCCTTCGACTTGCAGCTGGCATGGCTAACCCCCTGGCCCAGTTCACAAAGAGAAATACTCTCTTCATTTTCTGCTTTGAGCTTCATCACAACATGGATAACCGCACAGGGTGGAGATGAAAGTAAATAACCAGTGAGGTTAGCCCTCGCAAGCTCCCTGGCCCAGTCTGTCAGGGCCACATTTCTAACCCAGACCAGATGTCAGTGTGCACTCACCCTGACACTCCTCACCTCCAATGTACCACCTTTATTCTTCTGTCCATCTTCTTTCATGATCTATTTTTTATGACCGCAGAGTGTAAGGGTTCTTTTTATAAAAGTTTAAATCGCAACAAGTTAGCAATTCGTTGGTTTGGGCACGATAGCGTCAATACCCCGTGGATCTGTGGTGCCTTCAGGACATTTCAGCTCATTTGATTCAGTTGCCTGACATGGTAACTTCTGGCTAATACAGTGGAGTGAAGCATTGCATGCCCAGTTTTTCATCGGCCTTAGTTCCGAAAATATTCCGAAAGTATTTTTCCCATAGGAATTTTTAAAAAGTCTTAGTTAAAGTGTTATAAACCATGAACCAAAACCAACCAGACGTATTTGAAAATCGGACAAAAAATACAAAGGTACAAGACTGTTTACTTAATGGCTTTAATGAGGGGAAAGAACTACAATCCCATGATTCATTGGTGGAGATTTCTCTGCAGAATCATTGATAATGTTGTTTTTCACCAGGATTTCTGCTGTTAAACACAATTGTTTAAAAAATAAGTTGAGAAAATGTGTGCTGATCATAAAGAAAAACATACACCATTAATTAACGACCTCATAGTACAAAGTAGGTCTGTATTTAAAGGTTTGTTATTAAGTTGTTATTACAAATAAATTCCCCTATGGAGAAAATGAATGGGATTTTCATTTGCGTGACCTCACTGTTGCACTTTATGCTGTGAGTTTGGGAGCAGGACTGCCTGTCAGTCTGACTGACCAAAGCAAATGGGGAAATATTTGGGAAATCTGTTTGGAAATGGAAATCTGTTTCCAAATAATAATAGTCTATTCGTACAAGTATAATTGGAAGTAAATGGATTCTTGTGTGATCACAGCTTTAACATTTTTAATCTCCTTACAGATTGGCTCCTGTCGTTTCACATTAGTCTCTCTCCTCTTTTTAATTATGGCACACAAAGACTTAGTTATGGTTCTGGTTAGTCTGTTGTGCTAATTGAGTGACTTTTTAAAGTGTAGATCCATTATAAGTCCAGTATTTCCAGTCTTGCCTATTGAAGAGGGTCTATTACAGTTTTCCAGTGGGGTTGCATTAACTAATTCCTAGAGCTAATCTTGAAATAATGCTGCTTAATCACTCTTAATAAAAGAGTGGCTCACCTTGGCTGCTGTATGGCTGCATTATCAGATCATTGAGCTGTAATTGGTGTCATGAAACCTAGTGGTGGGTTATCTCCATTGGGATTGGAGTTTTTCCCCAACTTTATGGCGCAAAGATTAACCTTGGAACATTTGACCTCTGTGCAGTGAACACAAACATGGGTGTAGCTGCAGCTCTGTGTCCCGGAAAAAGGAAAAATCTTCAGACTGGAACCAAATACAAATAGCTAAATGCCAGGTTGGAGAGTTTTGAGTGATGTCAGATGGTCTATTATAGATTAATGTACATGTCTTGGGTCTATTATGCAGTGGCTATGACAGACAGACAGATTGCAGGTGGTCTCGGCCCCTTACATCCATGAAGCACGGGTTCTTTCCACCCCCTCTTCCCTTCTAAAGGCCGAGGTTGTCACAACTGGTCCCTAGAGTTGTTCAGTCGAGCAAAGGGCAAAGCCCCAGCACACATAATTGGAATCTTTTAACCCTCACAATGCCCTTCTATTATATAAAATAAAGCTGTTTTATTCATCGATACAAGTTTGAAGATATGCCTTATTGAACATGCTCAAATTGCCTCTTCACACCAAAGATGATAATTATAAAGTTTTAATATTCATGGTAATTCTATGAAAGTAGGAAAGTCACTTTCAGAATGATTCTTTCCAGCTCATGATTGATGAAGCCAATCATAAAGCATCTGACTTTAAAAAGCTTGAGCATTCAAAGTGGTAAACGACATGAACTTAAACTTGAACAATGTTATCATGGGTTGGTGAGGATGCTAGTTGTCGTTCTTGGTGTGGACGAGCCTCAATGCTGGGTATCGCCAGCTACCTCACAATATGATGCACATACTATGGATACATTGTGACACGTCAAAATATTTATTTTTGGTTTTGGAAGAAGATCTGAAGGTGATATAATGAATGTCATGTTCTACATAGCCTAACGCAGAGCTTTGAAATGTGCCCTAAATTAAATAATATCATTGCTACATTAAGCTTCCATTAATTAAGGCTGCATGTGTGCTTTGTTTTGCAGGAGGCCGCCGCGTTTGCTCGAGAACAAGGCTTTGAGGTGAGTGGATGGAAGATCACACACTAAACAGATCCTAAAGGATTATTTTTCAGCTGATAATGAAGTTCTTTTTCGGACAGTGATTGATGTGCTATTATACTCTCTTGGCCCCCTTGCAGTGGTCGCCATAGCAACCTGGCAGTCGTCATGGTTTCTTTGTTCAGCCAGCACTCCGGCTCACACACTCTCTCTCTTTCTCACACACACACAAACACATTTTCTCCCCTACTCTCACACATTCTCTTCTCCTCTTTCTCTCTCTCTCGTCCCCCTCCTTTTCTGTTATGACGCATTCCTCCCAGGTCTGCACCCAACATCGCCTACAGATGTTATTTATTGAATTTTGAGAATGCTCTTGGGAGGAGAGAAAGAAATCCTTAGGGGCTGCTTTCAATTCTGTCGGTGTACTGGGCAGGGCTAGCAGGTGCCTTTGTCGAGGAACCCACCTTGTTAGCTTCATTAGACCGTGCGAGGATCCAGCACGGCATTACGCTCAATTATACCGCGCTGCATCCGCTCATAAATACTGGATCACCTATCCCTGTAGTCTCAGAATGTGGAAACACTGATTGGCCTTGTTTGTACATAACACGTCAAAACAATACGAGTTATCTCTCTGAATAGCAGGGAAATGCAAATGTAATAGTAGTGTTTCTCGTCTCATATTTAAAAGTGTACATGAGGGGGGCGGGGGGGTAAATGTGAATTCATAAGCAAAGTAAATGTGAGTTTAGGAACAGCATGCTTAAATAATTGAAGTGGCTTATCTTTTTTCAAATGCAGTGCTATCCGCCTGAATGTGTTTCGTCTCAGTATGAATAATTGTCTTCCAGGATCACTCAAGGTGCGATCGACGTGACTGGAATGCAAAGCAGATTCTGGCAGCAGAGTAAGTTAGTGAGTGAGAGAGAGAGAGAGAGAGAGAGAGAGACGAGAGGGAGAGATAGATAGTGTGCATGGGCGAGAAAGAGAGGAGGAGCAGTTTGTGAGCCAGGGAGATAGAGGGAGGGGGGGGCAGAGCTTGCATCGCACAGAGTAAATATATAAATGGCAAGCACTGTCACACACTGTGAGTACCTCTTCACTGATTTCACACACGTCATGTTGATTTAGGGCTCAGAGAAAAGGGAAACTTTGACATACGAGTCTTTACCCTGATTTTGCTTCAGAAATAAACATCTCAACAAAGTATGCCAATTGAAATGTTAGCATTTAGTGACAGGATGGAGAGAAATCGAGAAGTTTCAGGCCCCAAACATGCAGAGAAGCAGGCACGTGCACAGGTAGGGCTCAACCTGTGCAGAGCACATGCCCTTTTTGCCCTTACACTCCGAAGTGCCCTTTTTTTGGTGGTGTTTTTTTTATTATTTTTTTTATCAATGCTATTGGTCACCCTTTACGCCTGTCTGTCTGTTTTACAAATATTTAGCCAATGAAAGTTCTTAAAACGAACTTGTGTAAATCTTATTCGATCCTCAAGCTGTCAGTAAGCTGATAACTCCGCCCCCTCTATATTCACTGAATCAACTGAAGTTCACAGCAGCCGCACAGTAGACAGCAGCTGAACAAAGTTTTGTGAAGGGTAAATAAATATCTTGTTGTTTGAATAAGTACTACTAAACACTATGTCTATAAAGACTCATATTTTATTTATTTGATGTCTGACTCACTGACTGAGACATGTGGGACGTCGACTGAGAGAGAGGTCTAGGCTAGCATTTGCCATAGTCATAACCAATACATAGCCTACACTTAAATACCCTGTGCTTGCATACACTAGCATTTCATCTTTTATAAATTGCAATTTTGGCCAAATGTATTTTACAACAGAAAAAAATGAGCGCCCCGCCTATATAGTTAACGTTAACAAACTAGTTTGTAACCTGTTGATGAAAATGTAATGTGATGACGGCAGTTGCCCGCGCCATTTTAATGACGGACAAAAAGAATGCACATTTGCACACATTCGCTGGTCAAAAACGATATATTGATAAGTAATTAAACAACATATAATTTGTTTTTACCATCAGAAAATCATAACAGGTACTGGAACTTACACAAAGCGACGAGTGATCCTCGTCACCTAGGTAACATATATTTATTTCTTAATAAATATTCTTCTTTGATTTATGATTGCTGATACACTTAATTTATTAACATTTAGGCTAATCATGTTATGGTAATAATATTAAATTATGGTTCATTCAAGGCTGTTAATATGCACGGCTACTTTCCGCTCGTACTCACGTATAAAATGTAGTAAAACATGGTTTTACTACAGTAATGTTGTAGTAGTAACTAAAAAATAACATTACAGAAGATCACTGTGAAATCTTTATATTTTATCATGCAGAATGTAATTCATGATTTAATTCATTGCCAGGCTTAATTTATTTGATCCAAAATACAGCAAAACAGTAGCCTAATATATTGTGAAATACTGTATTTTTACAATTTAAAATAACTGTTTTCTGTTTGAATATATTTTAAAATGTAATTTATGTCTGTGATCAAAGCTTTTCAGCATCATTACCCCAGTTCAGTACTCTTCAGTGTTACATGATCCTTCAGAAATGCTTTTCACTGCAACTGTACTTTTCACACTATTTTTTATATATATATTTTTTCATTGCTGGCTTATTTTAGGGAAAATGTAGTGAATAAGAGACCTTCAAGAGACCGACATCCCTGGTCCTCCACAGTATCAAATTTTTGCCAGGTAGGCGGATACATGTTGGATATGCTATAGTATAGTATAGTATGTCCAACTCAATTCCAGATTATAAGAAACTATAGCAATACCGTTTATGGCTATAGTTTCTTATAATCTGGAATTGAGTTGGACATAATTACTTAAATTATATTTAAAAATAGTTTGTCAAAAATACTTGACTCATTGCTCTTCCTTCCCCTCTTCTCAATGTCATACATAATCATGTTAACCAAATAATACAAATTAGCTTATAAAACCAAACAGAATAGCTAAAAAAGAGAGAATATATATATATATATATATTATTTTGTGTTATTGAATTTGTCAGGAAGATGTGACTATTTATTCATTTTATGTAGGCTTACTAAATAATCTTGATATAAAGAAAGGGAGGGGGGGGGGTGCCCTTTTTCAGTTTCAGCACATGCCCCTCAAAAGGTCTGTGCACGGCCCTGCAGAGAAGCATGGCATAGTTTGTGTTTTGATGGTGGCATTTTTCAATATTATTCATATACGCCTCCGCACATCAGCTGACTTTCCACATCTGCTTGTCTGCTGACTGATTCTAAGTTTTTGTGGTTCGCAACATCGGAGACATGCTTCCCCTTTGTTTATCAGCAAAAATCTTCGTACCCCACTCAAAGTTGAACAAAATCATCACTTCCGGAGAAATTGGTGCAAAATAGAAATGAAAGCCACTGTGGCTCTTTTATTTTATGTCACTTGCTTTAAAACACTACATGCAGACAAAACGCTTCATGTTTGCTGGCGATCAGCAGCAAAATTTTTAAGCAAATTATTCTGTTCCATGGCATCCGTAATTTTTTTTATTTAATATGCATTTATGAAATTTTAAATATAATATTTTATGTATTACATTTAATAATTAATAAATAACAAATTGATTAATTTTGAATGGACACAATTTCAGTTAATGTTTTCAATGTGGTTTGCACGCATACCATCCTTCCTAATTTTTTTTTTTTATATAATATAACGGGGCAGAAACCTTATGGGACATGGAGGGATAATCACGGAAGCGCACACCTTCAGTCACACAAATGGTTTGTTGGAAAGGCATGCTAGCGCAGGTTAAAATCTTACACTTTTATAGTATTTTATAGCTCCTCACTTAAAACAGGATGTGTGACTGGATTGATTACCTAAAAATGTACTTCTGTATGCAAGTTTGAGGGACTATATTTAAATTAAATACATGCACCTCTTTAGCTATTGTCACGTGTCAGAAATTATCCCTCAGTGTGCCAACATTGCCATAGGTTACCGACCCCTGCAATTTTACACATACATCCATCTCAAGCAAGTGTATACATTTTTAAGGCGCAACATTTTTTTATTTTATTGTATTAAGATTCTTATAATTATATTTCCACCCAGAATTTTAATGCAATATCCCGAAATTTGCATAAAGTACGTGGATGGAAACCCAGTTATTGATATGCGTTATTGTGGTTGTAGGCACTCTGAATCTTGTAGCTTTCCTAGGAAGCAATACAAACTTCCAATAAGCTCTGTGATTATCTGAATAACTCCGGAGCAGACGCTGCTAGACATGCTGTACCTTAGTAAAGATAATATTTTTCTCACGTCTTAAACAATGTGGCAACATTCAGAAGTGTGAAAGAAGAGTGTTTTTACAATACAGCTCTACATCTTGTGAAAATATACAAGCTTTATTAAAGTGAAAATCAAACACGTATGCTTAGCATCAATCCATTTCCCTTGCTTCAAAGAGATGCCTTGTTAATAAATCAATTTACATCTCAAGAAGGTAGATAAGAGTGTGTTATTTTCTCTGTATTGAGCCGGCATTAGATGTGGCTCACAGTGTGATCCGATCCTCATCTGTTTTACTTAAATACCCTTAGATGTTGAATCTGCCGCAGGGTAATTGATGTTCTATTGGCTGCTGTTCCTCCTGCAGATTACAATGAAGGAGCTGTTTTATTAGCTTTAATATGGACACAGAATTGGACACCCTAATAAAGCGGGGGGGTTGTTCCGTCTGCTTTCATCATTATTAAAGAAGAACATCTCTTATGATAATCACTGACAGCTACATTATGGCTTTCATGAACTGATAGCTTCCATTGAATAGAGAGATATTATGGTTAAGCTTAATTAAGCTTGTGCTTATGTTTTTTACGCTTAAAACCTTTATTACATACCCCTCTGATCACATTCCATTTTTGAGTAGCAAGTTGTCAATGGCATGAATATGCTAATGTATGTCCTGTCCTCAGACCTAAGCAAGGAACTGTGTAGTCTTTTTACATTGAAGGGAATCACCATTTACTCACTCTCGTGTCATTCCAAACCTGATCGATTTTTGTTCTGTTGTAGAATGTGAAAAGATATTTTGACTGTTTTTATTTATACAATGAAAGTTAATAAAGTCCAAAAATATTATTGACCCCAAAAAACAGACCTTTTTTTTAATTAGACGGAAGAAAGTCATCGGAATATTGCAAAAACGTTGATATTTGTTCAGGAGATCCAAATCGTCACTTCTGTGAATATTGGCGCAAAATAGAAATAAAAGTTGTTGTCACTGTTCACAGTTAATGAATTACTTCAAAACTTTTCAAAATGCATACAAACTGTTGGTGTCATGTTTGTTAGCGATTAGCTGCAACTTTTTTATGTGACTTACTGAGGTTGAAGTCATGTCATTTTTTTGATAGACATCTAGGTATTTATTTGGTAATTTTTGGTAACTTTGTTTAATTGTACTTCATGAACATATCTTCTTACCAAAAATTTTAATTCTATATATAATATTTAATATATATGTAATAAAGGTCTCCATCTTGAGCAGCAATATTGAAATATGAAGGTGAGTAAATTATGGCAGAAGTTTCATTTTTAAGTGATCTATTCAGAGGAAGATCTATTGATCTATTCATTCTTTATAAAGAATAAAGAAACAAAGTGTTGACAAAGCCGACCAACACTCCTTGACTTTTCTCACTTTTTACATTCAGTCTCAGTTACAAATTCCCTTCAACAAGCCCTGGAATCCAGCATCACAGTATTAACCTCTTCATTAGCACCTCTGTAGACTCCCACAACGCCTCTCCCTTCTTTCCTCCTTGGGAATGATCAACCTTTTAGTGGTGATTAGAGGCTGTGTTTGGGGAAGTGATTAAAAGCCCCCTATGAAATTTAGCTGGAGCAAGTTAGCGCCAGTGGGGGAAACGGCAACATGGGAGCGTACATCCCACGGCAGCTGCTCCTAACAGTCTCTGCAGCCCTCTCACCCCCAACCGCAGCACCTGTCTGCAGGAGAGATGCGCACAGAAAGCCTCTTTATTCCCACAAGGGCTCTTGCCTTTCTCTGCCTGGACTGAAGGATCCAGTTGTGATGTGTCTTGATGGGTTAATTATGAGAATAGCTCTGACAGTTGATATTCAGATCAAAGCGAACAGGCGTTCGGTCCCTCTCTGTCCCTCAGGCATATATGTATTCACACCAGCAGATAGCTATGCAGAGATAAGTGCCTGAGAGTGAGATGGGAAGGCTAATTTATACCCCACACCTCCCAATTCCTCACTCACTTTCTCTCCCCAAACTCTTCCTTATCCGACTCACCCCTCCTCTCCCCCCAAAATCATGCTCCTAAAAATTAAACGACTCTTTAGAAGTGAATGATTAATCTAATGAAGCTGCAGAGGTGTTCTACTTCTGCTAATGAAGCCTTGCATTCTAATAAGTCACAGGCATACACTGTAATCATAATTGAAATGCCAAACAGGGTTAAAGACAAACTGTGATCGCAGATGTTGCAGAGCAGAGATATATATGTAGAAAGAAAAGGAGTAGGCAACTGCTGCTGGGGGCTTTTATTCAGAGCTCAGGGTCCACAGATTCCAACTAAACATCTGTTTTTCAATGGGCAATCGCTGTATCCTGAATACATATAACAGACGTCTCGGCTTTTACAAGCGCCTTGCAAGTTTCTATGCGTGCAGACTCCCCTATGTCTGAAATGAAACACCTCATTCATCAAGGAGTAAAAAAGCTGGTTTGACACAGAGTTTTCATTTCTGATTTGCATTGTTCAAGGCCAAAGAAAGAGAGTAAATTATAAATGAGTAATGGTATTCGAGCAAGTCAGACATTTAATCTGCGCAGTTTAATGGAGCTCCATATGAATATATGACTCCATAGGTGCCTGTACATCCCCCCCCCCCTCTGGGTCTCCCAGCGATTAAGTGTTCATGAGCAAGTGTAGCTTCACTCTCTCATGGCTATCATGTGTTTGATAGTTATAATGACGGGATAATGGCAGGCTTGTAGGCAGCCACTTCTCGTCACAGGATACCTATAGACCCGCAGCCCCTGACAGATTTACAGTGCGCAGTCAGCTGATACTGTAAAACAGTAAGGTTTTTATAGAGCCCTGGGCTCTGCTTAAAAAAAAAAGCCACCAAATTCATACTCGCCTGCTTTCTGGGTCTAGCCTCAGGCCTGTACTGTCTGTGGTGAAATTTTGCGAAGTAGTAGTAATTATCTAGTTAGTTTTGCATTCTGTTACCAGTTCCGATCGGAACACTTTGTTAACCTTCCTCAAAGTATGCTGTATCCATATTTATGAAGTGGCTTCATAATTGTTGGGGGTTGGGGGGGGACTATTGTTTTCAATTAAAATGCTGGTCATTAAACCTGATGCTTGACAGGAATTCTAGACTTTTTATTGTTCTGTTTTTGAAAAACGGAATTACTGAGGCAATTTTGCTTTCAATACAAATGCATGTGAAAACAACTGTCTGGCAATGTAAACTCACACTGAAGTCAATATCTTGAACAGCGAGTGCTGCTGTAAGCTGATTGAATCCATTCGGCGCTCTGCTGATTGGCCAGACTGCAGGAAAGCGGACCCTTTTAGTCAAGTGTGGAATGAAGCAGAGGTGATGAGGCAGCTGGGCCTGCCTGAGACACCACACTACACCGCCATTAACAAAACTGTCAAGGGCTGGTGGTTGCCGTGGCCAAGCAGCCTCTGTAGCCCGGTTTTGGCAGGGGGACGAGTGGACATGTGACAGACTCAAAGCTTTGGCAGGGGTTGCACTGCCTCAGACCCTCTTACTGGGGCTTTGTGTGACTCAGGGTGGGGGTATGGTATCTAACCACCAGCACTCAACCCAGTAGACAAAACCCACCCCCCAGCACCGGCACCACCCATTCCACACACTTCCCCCCACCCCAGCGCCTTCTGTCCAGTGCCAGCTGGGAGGTGTGAGGACTAGGAAATGCAGATGATCTCACTCAATTCCCTAAACGTCAAGCACTTGCTTACATGCCTATCTGAGAACTTCTCTTAGCTCTAGCACTATCTTTAGGTTTTTATGCCATTATCGATTAGTTTTATTTATCATTTATATATAATATTTTAAAAAATAATATCCTTAACATTTTATATATATATATGTCTACCTACCATTGTAAGATTTTCCTACATACAATGGCCAGTGTATTTAGGAAGTATGTCTTTGCATATTTTAACAAGATCTCAAACATTAAAGAAATGTAGTAGTTTTTATAAAATAGCACATTTTTCTATTGTTTTAAATTAAGATGACACAGTATTTGGCCACATTTTGGTTGTCAAATGTTAGTGGATCATGTTCATAGATAGCCAAATGTGTATACTTGGATACCCGTGTGAACAGTCATTTTAACAAACCTTTTAACTAATCTTAAGGTGATTTTTCATGGGTGACAAAGTTAGTTTTCAGAGAATTGTAGCATAATTTATTTGCAGATGCCACTTGGATTGAAATTTTGTTATTTAATGCAACAAAAATCATGGTTTTCAAAAGTGTCCAAATACTTTTGGACCACTGTAGGTGTGGACAGCATTCTGATCTGTATGCTTTACAGAACCCACTCCCACCTGGTCAAAGCTGGCACCCCAATCAGGATCTTATGCTTTGACTTCTCCAGTGCCCTCAACATGCCTCTCCAGCTTGGTAACAAGCTCAGCGCAATACCGGTGAACGCCTCCACAATCTCCTAAATCATAGACTATTTTACCAGCAGGCAGAAGTTTGTGAGGCTCCAGGGAGAGAGCGTGGAGGTGGTGTAGTCCTACAGGTTTCTTGGAGTCCACTTAAATAGCAGACTGTACTGGACAAACAAGTAAGCTTCGCAATACAAGGAAGGTCAAAACAGGAGGCGCAGGTTTTTCAACATGTACAACAGGTTGCTATAGTTATATTTTACCAGTCTATTGCAAAATATGTTCTGTTACTGGACTCATTAGTGATTAGTGTCAATTTCAGCATACTTCTGTACATCTTCATAAATATACTTGAAGTATTGTAATAGTAGTAGTGGCTTATTCCACTACAGTATTCTGAAAGAGTCTGTACCAATTTTGAAATGGTTCTATTTCTTTGTTTTTGTTGACAATCAGATTTACATTTCAACTTTTTTATTAGAGCATTGGCCTCTCTCCTTTTATTTCAAACAACTGCTAGAATTACTTTTGTATTAGGGATATCACATTGAGGGAATTTTCTAATTTGCAATCACGTGTATTCTGTGCATAGGAACGGTGGTACTGACCATGTATTTTACAAGATTAGATATTTTTCAATAGACGAGTTTCCATCCACTTTTTGGGCTGTTTTATTATCAACAAAGTGAATATGCGTTAAAAAAAGAATGTGAAATTTGCTGTCTCCAGCCTGTTTCCATTCAATTGGCCTTTTTACCGATTAAATGGTGTACATAATGACGTTATCCCAAAAAATATTTGTAAAATGCAGAGAGTAATAAGACAATTGGAATTCACGAGTTTACTGCTTACTATTTGCACAAATAATAGGCCTATTACTAAATTAGGAAATCAGAAAATCACGGCAAAATGCGATAGCTTGTCGGACGGGACTGCAGGTAACTGCATTTGTGTGATGGGTTTGGGATTGTAAAAAAAAAAAAAAAACAGGCAAAATTAGGCAACAAAAATAAGGATGAATGATGTTTGAGAGGTAACACATCTTATTCTTACGAATAGTAATAAATAATAATTTTATATACAATTTAATATGAATATAATAAATGTAATGCACCATTGTACTACAGAGAAACTATGCTTTAGCGGGAGCAAAGCCACGAACGCGGACTAATTAGTATAGTATTACTATTGGCTGATTCTGTAATGTGACACCACTTTATTGGTGTTAAAGCCCTTTTTCTCGACAAAGTGTTTCCAAACTTGTTTTTTGTGACATTTGAAGTATCGACATAGAATTTGTAAGCTAAAGTTCAATAAAAAAACATGGTCTCAACATTTGCAAAAAAATAATCGATAATTGGCATTTCCATCAGCTATATCGGTAAACATTTTGATGCGCTAAATCCTTTTTCGCAAAAAACTTTTTGAATTGAAACCTGGCTAATGATGCTCTGGATCTGTTGCACTCCAAATCCTCCGCCATTGTTCTGTCAGTCATCTCTGTTTACTCGTCACGTGATAAGTGAAATCTGACTCCTGCTGCATTGCATTGCGACTCTGCTGCTCGTGCTGTATGGAGCAGAGCAGACGCTTTCAGTTTATAATTGTAACGTCCGTTGTCCAACTGAACTAGTCTAAAATGGTTTTTATTTCTTTAAAAAAAGCAAAACGACAGTGGGAGTGGTGCCACGGTGGGCAAGAAATGTAATTGGTGTACAGCCGAACACCGTGTAACACCGACTACTGCAGCAAGCCTACAGTGCATTACAAATGCAACTGTTCCAAAACCAGAAGATTGAATACGTCAGTGGATTGCTTTAAAGCCACTGAGCGATACTTGCGTCATTTTAGTACTGTATATTCTTAGCATTTAAATATTTAATTGGAATTAATATGTGAGTTATGAGTGATGTGATTACACATGACATTTAGCATTTCTACACAACAGCCATTCTGAGTGAGAAGCAGTTGGCAATTGCAGTCACTAAACATGCTCAGTAGGTAAAATGATGACTCAGGAGCGAGTTTTACAAGGTACAGCATTAAAGTAAATCTAATCTGATCTGGAATAACTTAATATTTGCTTCTT
Source organism: Gila orcuttii (assembly GCA_026230005.1). NCBI lineage: Eukaryota > Metazoa > Chordata > Actinopteri > Cypriniformes > Leuciscidae > Gila > Gila orcuttii. The sequence goes on along the minus strand of JAPDVR010000019.1, from coordinate 15,974,261 downwards.
ATCCTCAAGTATGTTTTATGTTTTGGTAACGCTTTAGATTACAGCCCGGAAAGTACTGTGTAATTAAAGCGATTTTACAGTGTAACTTGTGGTAATTATAGTGTACCTATAAAGTAAGTATATGGGAACAATATGTAACGTTTTGGGAATAAAAGGGTAACAACCAGGAGAATTAACAAATTATTTATACTGTAAGTATTTTAGAACTAAGGGGTTCTTATTCTACTATTATGATACAACAATCCTACATTTGGGAGCAATTTAGGAAGAACACTCACTGCGTACCGTTTTTTAATAATGGTGTACCAATACATACTTTATAGACTTTTTTTAAATTACAGGGTACATATCTGTGCATTTATACAGTAATCTTTTTAACAAAAGTGCACTGAAAACTAAAACTATTGCAACTTTTGCTTAAATATTGGGGAAAGATACTCTTGTTTCATGTAGTGGTGCTTGTTACCCTCTTGTTTCATGTAGTTACAGGGTAAGTACAATAAAAATACATACACACAATCTTATATCCCTGACTCTGAAACCTTTATTTGAAAAACAAATTAATTCAAAACAGATTTACAACACTTCTTTTTCGATTTAAACTGTTTCTTTTAATCAGCAATTAATTTCAAATGCTCAAGTCTTAACAGAAAGTAGCACATTTTCTCACCCCTTTTTTCTCTTGCTTGGCTTCTTCCTTTTGTTCCTCTTCTTTTTCTTTTTTCCACTGATGAATCTGAAGAAGAAATCATGTCTCTTGCTATTCTGTATTATGTAGTAAAAGAAAATGCAGTACATCCAGAAATACGTCCTCACCATTTACTCATATTTTACCCTCATGCCATCTGAGATGATATGTATATGACTTTCCTCCTTCAGATGAACACAAATGAAGGTTTTTAGAAAAATAAATCATCTCTGGGACTACATATAATGCAAGCTCATGTGTTCCTAAAAGTTGGAGCATCAAACAGCACATACTGCAATAACTGTAGTAATCCATACAACCCCAATGGATGAATCAATTTCTTCTGAAGTGAAAAAGTGTTTGTAAGAAAAATTACAATAATTTAAACTTTTTAAACTGTAGACTATCGCTTCAGACCAACTGTAATAAGTTGTTTATTAAAATAAAGGTTTCCGAGTCAGTGATATTAGATTGTGTGTATGTATTTGTATTGTACTTACCAGTCCCTCCAGTTTTTCGCAATTCTGCGATCGCTGAATACAACGCAAAATCAACAAAATGTCGCATTTTTTTGCGATCCTGCATAATTCCTAATTTAACCGCAAAATAATCACAAAAATTAAAAAAAATGACCTCACAAAACATTAAATTATAATCACCCAATTGAAATATATCTAGTTAAAGTTTCAATGCATTTTTACGTGGATACAGATGTTGCGCACGCGTGATGTCTCTGAGCGGTTTGTCAGAAACATGGCGAAAGAAAATGCGTCTCTCCTGCCCTCTCACATAAGCGCCCAGGTTTTCATTGGGATGGCAAACTTATTAACACGTTTAACATGATTGAATGACATAACAAAAAGTATGATATGCTCGATGGTACTAAAAAGAATTCTTAAAAGCGCAGCATACCGTGAAAGAGAACTAATTTCAGGCAGTCGAGTGACAGTCTGTCTCTGACTGCAATTGTGTGTGTGTGTGTGTGTGTGTGTGTGTGTGTGTGTGTGTGTGTGTGTGTGTGTGTGTGTGTGTGTGTGTGTGTGTGTGTGACTGACTGACTGACTGACTGACTGACTGCGTGTCACCGCCTGTCGTCCTAGTTAGAATATTGAATTCTCTTTATAGCGCTTGAACAAATACACATAGCTACAATTACTTCAAAATATTCATCTTGGCAAGTATTTACGTAAAACAATCAGTAATAACTGATTGGGACGTTTGTCATTACTGTAGTAGGTCTTAAAGTGACAGTAACCTAATTTACCTGCTGTTGTCAGTGTTGTTAATGTTAATCAAGCAACAACCATAGGCTACAGCACAATTTAAAAAAAAAAAATTTGATTAGACCAAATAAACAAGCTTTATGCATTTTGTTTGTGATTTGTGTCATGTATGACTATTGTGCATCTGACATAATACTATTATGGTAAATGTGATGTCCTAATTATAAAATATAAAAATCGCAAATTTTTTCACAAATTTCTGGAAATTAGCACCACAAAATCAGTAATTTTGATCGCAAAAATCACACAAAAAAATCGTGAAATCCTGGAGGGACTGACTTACCCTGTAACTACATGGCACAAGAGTATATTTCCCAGTATTTACATTTTTTTTTATATAGTTTTAGCTTTACTTGCCTTGAAACATGTAAGCCCAAACTAAGGCTGCATTTACACTGGCACAACAAATCTGATCTTTTACTCACATCTGACACAGATCGGAATTGGTTGCCCACGTGTAAACACAAAAATCCGCATGAGATCCGATTTTTTCGCATCCGATCTGAGCCACTTCCAAATGTGGTTTAAATCAGATACATATCCGCTATCTGGACATCAGACCTGCGTCTAAACACGCATATCCGATTCCTCTTTGAATTCCAAGCCACCACAAGGCGAGGACGACACGTTTATTCACAAAGATAGCATTTTAATGTTGTATTATGAGGCAGACGTGTCTGTGTGCGCTCGCTCACAGCTTTTTATTGAGGTGGGAACTTTATTTATCTTTGTAAAGAAAGATGCCCGTGACTTTAATGAACAAACATCTTAACTACTGAAAGGTACATTATATTTCTCAGCAATGAGGTGATAACTTCACTGTAATTAAACCAACAAGCTTCACTAGCCACTCTCGTACGTGCGCGCGTGGTTTCTCTCTCTCTCTCTCTCTCTCTCTCTCTCTCTCTCTCTCTCTCTCTCTCTCTCTCTCTCACTCGCTCGCTCGCTGTCTCTCAGGTTAATTCACTCAAATTCATTAAAAATATATATAATATTGGGCTACTTTATTTCACTTCAGAATTCTAGATCTGAGCTATAGATAAACAAAAATATTATCCGGACTATCTGTTGCGTCAGATTTTGCCCTGCAAAACATTCATGAGTCATGACAGCTGTTATCTTGTCCATGCTGGCAAATAATCATCACCACCCGACATGAATTATGTAAATAATTTTAATATCACGGCCATTCAAAACCAGGGTCTACCATGTGGATAGTAAAACGATCACCGAAAATCATATTGGGCGGGAATTAATGTAAACACAAATATCAGATACAAGTCCTGTCTAAAGTAAGTATAAACAGTCGGGCCAAAAAATCGGATCTGGTCAAAAGGGTCTGTGCATTAAGACTTACAGTGTAAATGCAGCCACTTTTGCTATAAAAAAAACTGTATAAATGCACATATGTACCCTGTAATTTTTAAAAAGCCTATACAGTATGTATTGGTACACCATTATTACAAAAAGTTACGCAGTGTATGTTCTCGCTATTGTTGTATCATAATAGTAGAATAAGAATCCATTTGTTCTAAAATACTTACAGTATAAATAATGTGTTAATTCTCCTGGTTGTTACCCCTTTATTCCCCAAACTTTACACATTGTTCTCATATACTTACATGCAAGTACTTTATGGGTACACTATAATTGCCGAAAGTTACGCTGTAAATTCGTCTTAATTACGCAGTACTTTCCGGGCTGTAATCTAAAACGTTACCTGTGTTTTTTCTCTCATGCAGACTGAAGATATCGAGGAGATTGCGAAGAAGGCCCAAAGCTTATCCAAAGTGAACAAGAAAAGGCAGAGGATTGTTGTCTTCACCCAAGGCAAAGAAGGAACTGTAATGACCAAAGGTGCGTGGGTCAGTTTTCATCTATTCAGAATTAGATTTTATAATCACGCTTTTAGATCGGGATCGTCTCGTGTTAAAAAGAAATAACACAAACCCCAGAAACACTTTTAGTTATTTACAGTTGAAATGATGTTGATAGATTTCCTCTGTAAACATTAGTGAATAGCCTCAAACAAGGTCATCTTAAGAATAGAATGTCGTTCTCTCTGGCGGCTTCCGATGTTGCTCAGTGTTGCTCAGTGTGAAATGAATTCGCCCTTGGCAATGACCTCCTATCTCTCAGATACAGAATTTGAATCCAAAGGGCTGTTGCAGTCACATTGCTATGGTAACCGAGTGGTGGGGGATCTTTCTGTGGAGTGGATAAGTTTAACTGTATAGTGGGGAAAGCATAACAGTTGTAGCTGATTAAACCAGCGGGGTTTGAAGTAGAAAGCGGGGAGGCAGCAGGAATGTAAGGGGACAGGCTGAGCTGTTTATGCTCTTCTTCTCCTGCTCTTCATTTCTTCTCCTTTTGCTACTGCCAGAACGACATTCCTTGTTTTACAGTCCGCCTGTGCCCAGTCTCAGCTAAATTCCATTTGTTCAAGATAATTCGCCTTTTATTGCCTTTTGTATTTTGATTCATTGAATTTCACAGTGTTCTTACAATGAATTCCGTCGAGGTTGGACATTTAAATCTCTCGAGGACACAATGAGCAGCCACCCTTGCAACGCACTGGATAACCTGGGGGATATAAAAGAGGTAAACATGGTAAATGACCTTTGGTGTCTGCCTGGAATCAAAAACCCTCAAGAGGTTTGGCCTAGCAGTTAGCATATATGCATTTGCTAGTTAAGCCTGGGTGCTTATGCAGGAGACACAAGTTTGTCCAGTCCAGTTTGTGTTCAGTTTTTCCTGTAAAAATTGTAATAATTTTTTTATGATTCTTTGATGAATAGAGAAAAGTTCAAATGAATAGCAATAATTAGATTTTTTTTTTATTACATTGTAAATGTCTTTACATTCAGTTTAATGTGTCCTTTCTGAATAAAAGTATTAATATCTTTTTTAAAATACAAAAAATAACTGACCCCAAACTTTTGAACGTTAGATAATTTAATGGGACTGAATAAACAATAAATGAATCATCATCATCTTCTTTTTTTTCTTTAAAGCATATTATTTTTATTTCCTCTGGGAGTGTTTAATTAATGGTTTAATTAGATTTAAACCATGTTTATTTACTCACCTAAGTTTAATTTTACTCATATTTGCCATTTCTTACTTTTGGACCCTCATTTCAACATTTCTGAAAAAGCTAAATGAAATTACAATAATATAGCGTTTTCTTCATTTTCACTTATTTGCTAGTTGTGACGTATTGCCGACCCCAGAGCTATACCATAAAATAACATGTTAAGGTTGTTTTTATTTTATTTTATAGGCTTTACTCTAAGTTAACTTGTAACATGACATCCCAATGACACTGCAGGCCTCTCTGAGTCCCTCTGCCCCTGTTAGCTTATAGGTCTAATCCTATTCACAAGTCTGCACTACAGGATTGAAGTGTTGTTAAACAGAGCTGTCGCCGAGCTCTGTATTATACAATTTACACAACATGTTACCAGAGTAACGTGGCAAAGCTGGCTGTATTGGTTCCACTGCGCTGCGTTTATCACACAACCGCTAATAGCATTAGTCCCCCTGGGCTGATAAGGCTGCTCAGGCAATTGCTACTCCTGTAAAGCCTCATCAGAGGAAAGCGCTACAAGACAATCCTTCCCTTTTGCTACAGAACCGCCTCGCTCCCACTTGTTCCGAGCTAACTTTCAGCCTAAGCGTCGACTTTGGAGAAAAAACTCTCCTGGAGGCGTTTTACACAGAGCTGAGGAAAAAGGCGGCCTCGGCTAACCTCCTGCAGCCCTTTCATAAGGAGCCGCGGGGTCGGCGGCAACCTCCGGCGAACACTATATACGAAACACGCGCCCAATGCTAAGTAAGCGAGGATGCCGCGCAAGAGGTAGTTGGCCATAAAAAATGTCAGCCGTCGCACGAGCGGTGAATGAGTGGGTTCAGATAGCAGGGACGACAGAGAAGGAGAGGGACGTTATTGCTCCCCGTTGCCTCCGCCAATAAACATCAATATAAAAGAGGATTGAAGATTTGCTCAACCTCCCAGAGGCTGTGCTCTGATGCCGTCTGATCTCTACATTTCATTTGCAATTTGCTCTCTGTGCGGGGATGTGATCATTCAGCAGGCTCTGAATGTCACAATGAAGTTGTTTTAATGGTGATTAAGAAGGCTGGGATGATAGGCCCTGGGGGCGACGTTCCAAAGAGATGCAGATTTGTTATTGTGTAGTTCCTCTTTGTGCACGCCGGCTTTCTCTCGTGGCATAAACGCAGGCTGTCCTCGCCCCTCCACATTAATTTCCTTAATGAAAGCTGCCAGAAGAGGAACCCTTAATGAAGCACCTTTGTGACATCGCTGAACAGAGCGCGGCCCTGCTGGTGCACCTATTACAGGCTCGTATTAAGAGCGCAGCGCCCACGGTCTTTGATCTAATGATGGCTGAGTGTGCAGGGTCGCCCAGGGGCTCCGGCAGGGACGACAGCGTCACAGGGAGGAGAGGAGTCTGTGATGTTCTATTAGTACTTTCCCTCCTCTGTGAGTTCACGTATTAAGCTAACTTAATCGTACCCTTCGTGACTGATTTTCAAAATAAAACGTCCTGTTTAATCCCAAACTACTTTATGTGTAGGAATGTAGCCCAACGAGGGCAGGCTGACAGTTTCAGGCAGAGTCTCTGTGTACTGTGTCATGAGTGTTTTGTTTTTTACTTTAACTTCCTGGAACTGAGGTTCCAGAGAGATAACCTTTGTTGTGTTCCTTTTAATATCACAAGAAGTGAAACTAACACCCAACATGAGGGGCGTTTTTGCATTTTTGCAGAGAGAGAGGCTGCTGCAGTGTTGTGTTTATTTGCAGTTGACTTGTAAGTTCCACTGTTCAGTGATATCTGGACGTAGCCATGTCCTTATCTTATCTAGACTGGAATACACTGGGCTTGGTTGTGGTTGTCCCAACTCAAGCACATGATGTGATTTAAGACTCAAAATCCTCCCTCTATATTTGCACTGTCATGTGTTGTCCGAAACCTGCAATTATACTAGCAGACGTAGAGAACATCTGACTGCTTTTGCAAATGTACATCTCCAAAGTAGCCCTGATGTTTTGCAGAGGCTTTTATAAGTCGGCAAGAAGTGTGATAGTTCTTGTTATGAACAATTTGTTCATGCATTATTCTTTTTTATTTTTAATCAAAATGTCAAACTTTTCTGTCTGGTGACATATACAAGACTTCTCCAATCATTTAGTTCACTTAAACCCTGCAGCTTCAACTTTCTTTCAATCCACTGCAAGCTCACATTTAGATCTGCCTCCATCCAATCAACAACTCATGGATTGAACCAAGTTGCGACCCCTTTTTTTTCCTTCAATAATCCGTTTCACTCGGATTTATGTCACAATTTGAAAGAAATGATCTTTCGCTATTTCCAGTTCATTGACTTTAAGAATAAGAGAAATAAATTGGCTTTACTTCAGTTGCGGATAATTCTGAAGTTTCTCCATGTAATCCGTTTTGTTTTTGTCATCCTACTAAAGAGGAACATTTTCATTCCTGCTCCTGGAGAGGTGCTGCTCGTCTTGAAACTTATTCGTGAGGAATGTGTCTAATGCGCTGTCAGATTTACCTGCACATAATGAACTCCCCAGAGGAGCCTTTTCGTTTCAGTCTGTTTTCCTCCATTTCCATGAGCCCTTAGCAAAGGTCATTATGCACTCATAAACGCACACACTCTTCCTGTGTGTGTGTGTGTGTGTGTGTGCGTGTGTGTGTGTGTGTGTGTGTGTGTGTGTGTGTGTGTGGGTTCATGTTCTCCTTCACATTTTTCATGTGTTATGTTGGGACTATTATTCTAGAAAGTTTGCAGTTCTTGTTTGTGTCTCATTAATGCAATGCACCTTCAACACAGCTGAGCTAAAACAGAAACGCTGTAAACAGTTAGTGGCTGCTTGTTTTGATGGGCTTAAAAAGCAAAAGAACACTTAAGAGCTAAGAGACGTAGCATTGACTGATTAAATAAACGGCTCCTGTAATGCCTTTAATGACACAATATGGCCTGAACTTTCCTGTTTAGACACCATAGTTTGGTTTACTCCACATCAGAGTAGAAATATAAAAAGGTTTCTTAATTGTGCGATTAATTCTCACAATCAGGGTTTCATATCTCAGTTGTGACTTTATATCTCACATCTGCAATATTATTTTTCATTGAGACTATTGCTCACTACTGCTTTGTTTCTCGTTATTGACATCTCACAATCTGACTTTAGCATTTGTTGACTGTTGCTCATAATTGGCTTCATGTCATAGTTGCAATATTGATTTAGTGTTATCTTTGTTTATTGTTAAATATTATCTCCTTTTCTCACAACTGCACAACTTTATATCATTATCTCAGTTGCGCTTTCATATCTAACAATTGCAATTTCATGTCTCAACTGTAACTTTACATCTCAAAATTATTATTTTTCAGAACTGGATAACTGACATCACAAAATGTGACATTTTATCTCTATTTATTGTTTTTTGCACTATCAACTTTATATTATTTTATCTCAATTTTGATTTAATATCTCACAATAGCAAATGTATTGTGTTAGACTTAATATCACAATTACAAATGTCACTTGCAACTATTTTTCATAATTGTGGCTATACATCTTGCAATTGCGACTTAATATATCACAGTTGCATATTTATTTCTTTATATAATTATGCCTTTATATCTCACAATTGTGACAATTAACTTTATATTTACCTTCTTTTTTTTTTCAAAATCATTTCATAGATTGGAAATTTTGAGCATATGTATTGCATTTCAGTATCTCACTCATGATGGGAAGGTTGACGGATGAAGACCTCCGCACGTCCGCCAAATCGATCGTGACATCATCACCACTCGTCTTCAGCTAATTAGCATGGCTCAGAGGCGAGGGGATCTGATCAATGTCTCGCTTTGAAAAGGGCAAAACTGCCTCTTAAAGCTCTCTCTGTCCCAGACTCCTCTGATTATTTGTGCTGGTTATCTCCTGCCACTCTCGGCATGGTGGTTGCCCTTTATTAGCGGTTAAATGTGTTTGTCACGCTCATGTTTCTCTGACCAGCCCTAGCATGGAGATAGTGGATCAGAGAAAAGAAGGCAAGTAAGTTTGCCAGGAGGAGGGCCATCCTTGTTTACTCCTCTGAGCTTTTGTTTGGCTCTGGAGCCGATGAGAAGTGGATTTGAGAGAAATAATCTCTCACCGTTCCGCAGCTGTCTGAAGGCCTTGAATCTCTCTCCTGCTCATTGGTTTTGTGTCATGTCTCATTGTGTAGTGAATAGCTTGTCATTCAGTAGCTCAGGTATGGAGACAATCACTTTTTGGAAGTCGCAGTGATATATTTGAAACGACAATGCCTAAGATACAGTAAAAGAGTAATTATCGCATGACCCGAGGCGTTCATGCTTTTGGCTTGCCACATTACGAGGGTAATCATATTACGCCGCACATAACTAGTGATAACAAGAGAATTTATTACACATAATTGGCGTAACTCCACAGTGCTGTAAATGTTATGATGGCTTTTTCTGATGCTTGGGCTCTATAAATAGTCATGCATGCATGTTTTGTCTTCATAGTCCGGTTTTATTTTGAGCCAGTCCGATAGATGTTTACAGCGATGCTTGTTCCTGGAGTGCCTTTGCGAGCAGAGCTGCGGTTTCCTCTTCCTCCTGAGAAGCCTGTGCCAAAAGGATACAAAACCCTGAAAGCAACATCTCACTTCTGATCTGAGCACACAAGTGTCAAACACAGCACCAAAAAGAAACAGCTGTACAAGAGCTATTAATATAACCTCACAGCTCGGGAGGTGTAACTTTGTTGCCCCTTTTTTCCGCTCCCTGGATAGTCACGCAGAGGAAAGTATTTTCACTTTCTGCGTGAACATGTAAAACGAAGAATGGCAAAACCACAAAAGCGATGGAACTCCCTGTGAACTGCCCAGAGACTGTGTTTACAGGGACGACCACAAGCCAGTAACAACAAAGACAGGTTTTGGCAGCAAAGTTTTAATTGCCATGCCTATTAAAGAGCCCTGCCAATGGCCTCTTTTGTGTTATACATTAACATGAAATTGGTCCTGGAACGCTCTCAGACTAACCAAAGCAGCATTTTGAAAGCCAAGTTCAATAATATGTTTTGAATAAAGATGTGATGTGTTCTCTCCGGTTTGATGAAATGGAAGGAGATGTCCATCAAGGATGGTTTTGGGGGGAATGAGAGCAGTGATTTAGGAATTTAATTTCTCTGTTTTTATTTGCCCTAGTTTGCTCTTGCGTGCTTATATAAATTGTCCTCATTCATGTTGGACCAGAACTTCTTGTAAAACCTTAATTCAGAAATTATTCTTATTAAATTTTTATTCTCTAAATGATTTAATTTCCCCTTTTCAGCATACTTGTCCTACTCTTTCTGTTTTGCCTTATATTTTACACTTAAGAATTGGGTTGTTCATCAGGTTATTCAGGTCATTTAAAAAAAAAAAAGGAACCAAATGATGTTCAGTTCTGTTAATGGTTTTCTCACGTGTATTCTTCTGCCCATGTGGATGCGTTTCCTGCACTAAAGTTAGGGGGCGCCTCTATACCGCTACTAAATCTACAGCGCAACCATCTGATTCCCGTTTGAATGACACTTTTGAACTGATTCGATTGATTTTGAACTGATTTAGTGAATCATAAACATACAGTGCGCCCAGTGAAGAGTAATCCCCAAATAAACGGCTCTCAAGTTTGGCAGTGGAATTGCATTCCCAAACCAAATATTTCTTCCTTAACTACTATAGAAGCATTAATGGAACCGGTTAAAAAAACTGGATTCCCACCCTTTCTCATGTGTTTTGGCTGGAAGACAATACTCAAATATTATATTATTTTTGCTGTGCATGTTGGTTAACGACGACACACAAGGACGGTAATCAAAACATCCTATTGGACCAATTAGTAGTGTGAATCTTTCTTTTTTCTAAGCATCTGCCTCTTGCCTCCATTCCTTGAAACTCTTGTTATTGTCCCCATTGAGAGCTGAGAGAGGCTCCTGGACACCATTTGGCATCCAAGTGGTTGGACGCCTTGGCCTACAGTGCAGCCCCTCTCATTTCACACGTCCTCCCCCATTATCATATCAATTGATGCAGCTTGTAGGAAACAAAGTGAGGTTATGGGAACCACCTAGAGCAACATGCACCATTAAACATCAATGCAAGGGGACTAGCACATATGCAAGTTCAGCCTTGTTTACCAAGATGGAAGACTGGCAGTGTATGTTTCCCGAACTCTTACAGCTCACGGTCCTCCCTCTGAACCCTAAATCAAGTTTAAATCTGTTTTACACACCATGGTTTTATTGTATTGACATTTGTTCTGTGCAGCAATTTACATGGATTTAATAGGCAGCGTACTCTTGTGTTTTAAGATACCTTTTTATTGTAACATTTTTTTTCTATTGTGGACTCTGACCCCTGGGTATGACCTAATGTTGTACCATGTACTTCCAAGAATCTCCTCATAATTTTTTTCGAGATGACTCACCCAGCTGGGATGTTTGGACATTTCCCAGCATGCCTCTGGTGTGTGACCTGTCATCAAAGGGCAGAAGGGTTAGCCTGTGCTAGTACCTACATTCTCACCATGCTAAATTGCATCATCTCTGCTCACTCCCTCACAAATCTAAATAGAAGAGTGCCGTTGCTTCATACGAACCTTAATCATCAGTTTGATGTCCATTATTGTCTAGAGCCTCTTCAGTTCAGTCATGGGTATCAAAGAAAGGAACAGTTAATGCCATTTTTTTTTCTCACTCTCAGGCTGCGCTGTTTCTGAGTCATAAAAGGAAGTAGAATCAGGTCAGCCTGTGTACAGGAAGGAAGGAACCGCATACAGTTTCATTTTGAACACATTCATTTGCGTCTGGTCATTTTTTTTTTCTTCAGTCATTTGTCCGTTCAAACAAAACTGCAGATTTAGGCTTCATATGACCATGTGCACTCGCTTCTTCTTGTAGTTTGATGCAAGGGAGAAAGTATGCTATAATGGCAATGTAAATATTGTAATCTTTAATTGCAAAATAATAGATAGATCATGAGTTTCTGTTAACTTAATTCACACGGAAGATCCTCTAGTTAATCATTTCAAGAGGAAGGCGGGCGAGCATGCTTCATTGCCTGCATTAATTAAGCAAAGTCATTTTGCTGCTAATTAGCTGATTCTAAAAGGATCTGCTTTTTGTGTAATTAATTATCAAAGACACAATCGGCCGACTCGTATAGGGAAAAACCGCTCACACACAGCAGACGTGTCTTGAGTGCTCATTGTTGCGTCAGTTGAAAGCCTTTGCGCACATTCTCTGTTGTTTACTGTCTGTGTCTGATGGTTTCTTGTGAAGTTCTCCAAAAGACCATAAAGTGATGGTCTTTGACACTTACTGACTACAGTTAGCAGATGTATACTTTAAAGCTGTCTGTTGTTGCATGTTGCAGATTATGGGCTAAAAAAAATCGCAAGGGCTAGCTAAGACTGGCTTGTGTTTTTCAGCTCTTTCTCTGTGGGGTCCTCTTGTTGGTATCAGGAAATGTGAGGTTTCATGCGGCCTTCATGTGGAGTTTGAAATATTGTAATTTTAAGTTGCATGCACAAGAATGACCACGTAAAGTCATATTTATCCAAGGGATGCTCTGAGCTCTTGTGACACCAATGTAATGTAGACAAAGTAAATGTTAACATCAAAGATGGAAGTCAACTCTGCAGTTAATTTTATTGAATGATTTAATTGGTTCATTGACCTGAAGTTTGTTCAACCTCAGTTCTATTTGCTGTCCTTCGGATGAGACGTAAAACTGAGGTCTTGACTCTCTGTGGTCATTAAAAATCCCATGGCACTTCTCTTGAAGAGTAAGGGTGTATCCCTGGTGTCCTGGCCACATTCCACCCATTGGCCCTTGACAATCATGGCCTCCTAATAATCCCCATACACTGAATTGGGTCTATCACTCTCTCTCCTCTCCACCTATAGCTGGTGTGTGGTGAGCGCACTGGCGCCGTTGTACTGTGGCTGCTGTTGCATCATCCAAGTGGATGCCGCACACTGGTGGTGGTTGAGGAGAGATTCCCTAATATGATTGTAAAGCGCTTTGGGTGTACAGTAGTACATATGAAAGCGCTATATAAATGCCTCATTCATTCATTTATTCACTCATTCATTCATATTTGCCTTTTTCAATAAAAAATATGGTGTCATGTATGTAAAACTTAGTTCACCCAAAAATGAAAATTCTTTCATCATTTACTCACCCTCATGTCGTTCCAAACCCGTAAGACTTTTGTTCATGTTCAGAACACAAATGGAAATATTTTAATGCTGACAGTCATTATTGACAGTCCACACAACTACCACTTTTACGCTTAAGGCGAGACACTACAGGTGAATAGGGTAATTTTTTTAACTAGCAGATATCACCATGAAACTTTGCCAGTTGATCACCTACATTAAGATGAGAACAAAATGTATTACAAGTTTTCTGTAACTTAATGTTTAAATATGCAAATGAGGCATTATCTAATTAAATATGTGCTAAATTGCATATATTTTAAAAAACGAAATCTGAGTATTGGATAAAGCCAGGTTCAAAATTATTTTTTCATTGTGTTCACATATTAGATGGGGAAAAAATTACAGAGGGATTTATGGATATCTACTTTTGTTATCCTGTAAATCAGAATATACTGCCAATAGCCTTAAAAAAATGATTTTCGCTATGTTTTTTGGAATAAAATGTTATATAAATCAGGCTAGGAATAATATATTTACAAATCCCTCTGTAAATGTCTTCATAATATAACTAGGTACAAGACTGGAAAGTTTGGTGTATATAGGTGCTACTGAAGTGGAGATTTCGGACTTGGAGTATGAGAGAAAAGTCATTTTAAGAAAACGGGCTTTAAAGATTTAGCATCAGCCAATGAGATTGCGCATTTAGAGTAAAATGCCCCCTTTTACTTTCATGATTGGTTGCTGATAAAAAGGAAATGACCATATTTGGATTCGACAGTGTTGTACACGAGAGAGAGAGCTTTCTAACGGTGTGTGTGATGACAGGGTGCAGATCGCGGAGCAGAGGGATGATTTATAACGACAACTTTTGATGAATTTATGAGAAATCTACAGACGCAAACAGACAAAGTGTAGTAAAAAAAAGACCTAAATGTGTATTTCAGACTTTTTTTCACCACAAGTCTGAAAGAAGACATGTTATTGAAGACAAATATCCCAAAATCTCGAAATTGACTGGTGAAAAAAAAACGATGTTTTTGCCTGCCGTGTCTCGCCTTAAAAGAGTTCATGAAGAGATCGTAAAACGAATCCATATGAATCGAGTGGTTTAGTCCAAATTTTCTAAAGAGACATGATGGCTTTATATGATGAACAGATTGAATTTAGGCTTTTATTCACATTTAAACATTCATCAACACACTCATCAGATATGGTCAACTGAAGCTCAAGCATGCTTGCTTGACGTACGAGAAACAATGAGGTTCATTCTCATGTGTTTGAGCTTCAAGCAAGAACTAATGAGGTGTCAAGCAGGTTCGGTTGAGGTTCTGTTTATGTTCGCTGATCAATGTTTATATGTGAATAAAAGCCTAAATTCAATCTGTTTATCATACAAAGCGATCAAGTCTCTTCATAAATTTTGAACTAAACCGCTCGATTCATATGGATTAGTTTTACGGTCTCTTTATGAACTTTTTGAAGTGACAAAGTGGTAGTTGCTTGGACTTTCAATATCTTCATTTGTGTTTCAAAGATAAATGAAAATCTTACGGTTTGGAACTGCATGAGGGTGAATAAATGATGACAGAATTTTCATTTTTGGGTGAACTATCCCTTTAAGACCTGCCCTTCACTGATTGCCTTAGGTTATTGAACAATGATGTTTATTTAATAAATCACTAATTAATAAATCTTAATATTTTATTTATATATTTGTAATTATAATGATTATTAATTTATGTAATAATTCTAATGATATTTTGGGGGATTTATTCATTTATTTAATAGTGATTTGTCAATTACCCATTATTGTTCAATAACATTATTCAGTATTTTTATACATATTATTTTCATGCAAATTCAATCATTATTATAAATGTTTAGTCTGTCTAGAACTCAAGCCTTATAACCCATTAGATTAATCAACCCAATAATTAATGCATAAATCATGTTGTGTAAAAGTGATGTAGTATCTTGGAGTATTCAGCTATGCTTGTCTAATGGTATAACAGAAGTGACACCAATTTTGACATCCATTGTTTTTGTTTTGACTACTTCCACATTTTTGTCTGACTTGAATGTGTGACATGTCATAATAGCGACTTCCTAACTCTGGAGTAGGGACCTAACCAGGTGCTCTTGAAGGCAGCAGTAGCTCGGTTTCAAATGGCAAATCGCGGTGATGGAGTGGGTTGCCAAACTTGCCACATGTGGCATTTTCTGAACGTCCTCAAGAATCTAATATTGGGTTCTCTGAAGTGCTGCTCTTACTGTAAAGCAAAGTTATATCAGTCTCATTCAACCCTAATGGGGGCTAATGCCATGAATAAAACACAAGCGTATTGCAGAAGGCATTCGAGAGGGAACAGCGGGACAGTTAATACATTATTTTAGCCTGAAAGGGGACAGATTATTCAAAGTGAATGCAGAAAATAGACTGACACTGTCTTTCAAATGCTATTTTAGAGAGCTGATCCATTTCTGCACAAGAATTGTCATGCTGAAGAACCGCCAAATTATATAATTGCCTCTCCTTGAGTTCAAGGCCCAAGCAGGGCTCTTATAGATCATCAAGTGAAAATGGCACATCCCTCTATTTCTTTCTGCATGTCTTGTGGGAACTTCTCCATCTTTCCACAGTATTAACTTTGTTTCTGCCTGTGCTGTCTTATAGATGATTAGCATCATGCTAACTAGGTTTGTTTGCGAAGAAGAAATAAGGTGTTCGAGATGACAAAATGGTGACTGGCTTTTATTTTTGCCGCTTTAAATCTATGCTTGACACTACTGTAAAATGAAAACGTACTTTGAGCTTCTATAGGTCAATGAAGTCTTTTTTCACCAAAAAAAGACCATTTTTGACAGCAGAAAGTTTCACACGTCTGCCGAACAGCCGATCTGCGAACAAGGCTAATTTTTCAGCTCAACAATAGTTTAAAAAGCTTATACTTTTCCACAGGTGACAAGGTGGAGACATTTCCTGTCCTGGAGATTGACCAGAGCAAGATAGTGGACACCAACGGTGCTGGAGACGCCTTTGTTGGAGGTACTGTGCTACTAAACCATAAAGATATACTTTCAAAGGCCCATATTAACTTTAAACCAGTAGTTCACGCAAAAATTTAAATTCTGTTGTCCTTTATTCCACCCTCATGTCGTTGCCAACATGTATGACTTTCCTTTTTTCTGTGGAACTGGTGATGACAATGATTGCAGCTATTTTCCTCCATACAATGAAAGTCAGTGGTGTCCAAAACAACATTTTGACCCCTTTGACTATGGAAAAATCATAAAAAATCACTGAGACATTTTTCAAATGTTCTTTGTCTTTTCTTTTGTGTTCAACTGAAGAAAGTAATTTCAGTCAGCACACAAATGGATTGAATTGTTGAAACAGGTGTTTAAAACAGACGTATGTTTAAAGAAACAAAATGATAATAATTAAATACTTTATTATTAGTATTATTATTATATAAACCCAATAATTAATGCATAAATCACAGAAGAAAGAAATTCCAGTCAGTACACAAATGGATGTGGAATTGTTGAAACAGGTGTCCAAGACTCAGAATAGTCCTAGACGAAAGTATGTTTGATGGAAAATCACTATTGACAGGACAATTTAATCCAGGATTAGGTCTGATCTGTAACCTCTGGGAAACTGGACTGTGATGCAAGAGCTCTGACACGCAATGCTTATTTATTTCCTGTGCAGCTGCTCTGGAATGACAATTTGTAGATCTATAGTAATATATACTTCATTTCATTTGGCTTAGTTTAGACACATGAAGCGGCCAATGTACTATTGTACTATTTAACCTCAGATAACAAAGTTAAGGGGAAATAGATGACTTTCATGATGGATTAGTGGAGTTTCCAGACTACCCACAGCCGTTATCATTAATCTGCGTGTTTTGCTAATAAGTGCGCGTTCAGATAGCCGCTGCGCGTCTACTCCGATCTGAACTGTGAAGTCATCCATCAAACGCGTAAAGCACGACGCTGTTTGGCTCCCCATGAAAAACAGAAATATCGATGTTGATCAAGCTGTTCGCGAGGGTCTTTCGGGTCCGCGTAATTTATCTTCATACGACGCCTCTTACGTGGCCCTCTGCTTCACAAAGGCCAAGAGTCTGATTTGCTAACATGTCTTCCTGTAGCTCTTCCAGGACAACCTTTGCGACTAATAGAGCTGTGAGCGTGTTTGCTCAAACGTTGTATTGATTTTTTTAACTCCTTTATCCGTTCCAACAAGAGGTTGGAGGCCAGCTCTCTGCCACGTTGGAAAATGAATTTGCCCGCTGTTTTTCAATGCGCTGCTGCAGAGAGCAGAGATCTAGGTGGGAGGGTTCAGAGCCCGAGGGCAGCTGGAGGATTTCTGTATGGCACATCACTAAAGGGGGCCTTTTGCATCACCTTTCCCCCTTAAGCCTGATTTCCTTAATTTTTTAAAAGAAAGTATATGCAACAAAATCGATACCCAACTACGTTTTTGGAGCTAACAATCGCCGGCATATGTTTGTGTGTGCTTTATGCGCTCGGATGTGTGTTCATGTGTGCGTTCATTAAACATATGTTTCCGCACGCTTTCAATTAGGATTAAATCGGTCTACTCTCTTGCGCCCGGATCTGATTTGTGTCCTTTTTTTTCATTGTCTGGTTGCATGTGTGTGCAGGTTTTCTGTCTCAGCTGGTACAGGATAAGACCTTTGAGCAGTGCATCCGTGCTGGACACTACGCTGCTAACGTCATTATTCGCCACGCGGGCTGCACATTTCCAGAAAAGCCCGACTTCCAGTGATGGACCGCTGAGAGACCGGAAGATATGGCCACCCAAGTGTTTTATTGGATTAATGCCTTTTTTTAATTGACTTTTTATCTTCTGTTCCTCTTTCCTCTCTTGTTCACGTGCCTGTTTTCTCTGAAAACAGAGACATATTTCAATTTAAAAACTGTTTACAAAAGAGGAATTTCTCTGTTGCAAATATTGATTGTTTTTACTTAAGCCATTTTAGTGATGAAGTTAGGAGTGGTGATCATAACCAGCATCTTTTCAGATGTGGCGTTTACTAACAAAATTACCTTGATGACATGGTAATACCATACTGCTGTAACAACCGAAACAGATATTTCAAATATACATTATAAAACCCAGACGAATCATTTGAACTTTATTGAAATCAAAAGCTTATTTTGTCTCAGAGGAATTGTGTTGGCTAGTCCTGCTGTTGTAAACCAAATGTAATTGTGAAAAGCACACTCAAATGTGTCACATACAAAGAAATCTGTTGTTTTCTGAGCACAACCTCTGCCAAATAAAAATAAAAGAGGCTCTTTTACTGCTGTAACTTTTATTATTTTCCTAACCTTATAATTAGTCATGTAGACTAGATGTTTTCTTGCTTGAAATATGATTATATTGTGAATAATCTGTGTTTTTGGTTCAACAGAGAACCAGTGCTGAATTCAGAACCGCACACTAGCTATATACTACTCTTACTGTTTTGACCATATCTTTCTATGGCTGGAATAGTAAGAGTAGTATGCTAGTGTCCAGTTCCTAATTCAGCACAGGACTCAACTTTTGGCCTATTTTACTCTCTCAGCATCTCACCTCTGTGTTCTGGTTAGAAATGGTTAGAAAGCCTGCAGCTTCTTCCTGTCCCCTTGATGACAGTGGCAGGTCTGCAAGGTTCATCTCTGTGATTATGGGATGAGGAGCAGCTATTTGTGAGCATCATTAGACTCAAGGTACAGCTGCCCCTTTGTCCCTGTGTGTTACCGCAATCATAGCGGATTCAGGTTCTGTCGATGACAAACACGTTTTTGGACCCTGGCATCACCGAGCACATGGTTTTAAACAACCCGTGAGTCCATGCGCAATCCTTAATGACAGCAAAGGACAAAGTCCTTGAGCACTATTTCACATTTTCAGCTCACACACAGTCACGCTTGTGGGTGTTTTTTTTTTTTGTTTTTTTTTCACTTCTCTAATCCTCCCGCTGTGTGTTTTACAATGATGCTGGGTGTTTTTAAGACCTGCGAAAGTTGTGTTTGAGGTTTATAAAAAGTAATTTGATTCACAGGTGTCTTGCTGTAGGACAAAATTTCAGTTAGTAGGTATACTGTAGATGACATTATGGACGTTGAGAGAAGTCAACACTTTTAGTTGTGTTTCTGATCTAGAAATTGTACTTGCAATACTTTTAATACAAATAATTGTTTGGTACATGTACTTATATTCATGTTGTATTGCATACACTTTTGCTGCTATTGAGATGGGAAATGGTTATGGTTAGTGACAGGTTTAGTGGAATCAGTACGTTTTAGGGTTGTGATTGTATAAAGTGCTATATAAATAAATGTCACTTACGAGGAAGGTGGAGTCAACAGTGTAATTATAGATATTATACAGAAATTAATTACACTCTTAGAAAAAAAAGGTTCCGTTGGGTTCTATATAGAGCCCTAGGGTTCTTGACTCCATCCATTTAAAAAAAAAATGTATGCCAAAAAGTATCTATATAAGGAGAAATATCTTTAAAGATTGGATAATACTTTTATGTTTAATTATTTAAATTTTTCTAGTGGTAAAGTATTGTTTACAAGCTGTTTAATTCATAAATTTAATCAAAATAAAAAATTAATTAAAACTAAATCCATAAAATGATCCCATGACAGAAACCCCTAGGTTCTATATATGAAGAAACTGAAACCCTTCTCTTCTAAGAGTGTACATGCAGGTATTTTTAAAATATAAAAGTACAACGTAAAAATATTTATCTACACAATAAGAGCACTGAAGCAAATGGTTTTCAATATACAAGTTGCTATAGTTCTGTTATTACGTAAAAATTGTTACGTTGTAAAATTTCAATTCGAAAGCAACTGGCACAGTTTATTTAAGACGATAAATAAGACCAGCCACTGTGACCTCATTTAAAGTGTATTCATTTCATAATGATTGATGCTTAATGTGCTTAAAGCCTATTTGGTTTGGTTTGGTTCACTGTAATAGCAAATATTGTTATATTTATATTATTTAAAAGAAGAAAACCATCTAGATACTGTAGCAATCTTGGAAAATGAGTATTTGCTAACTACATTCAGTGTAGTTAGAAAAGTAAAACCAGTATCTGGAAGTTTGAGGCTGAGCAAATCTATTTACCCTACTGCTGTTATACCCTTGTGCTGAGCACTTATCCTGTCTCTGTCTGCATGTGAATATGAATGTGCCAGTGGTTGAAATATGCAAACATGAATAATTCCAACGTATCTGCGCAAACCGTAAACAAATGTACCTTCCCTTTTGGCATACAAATAAGTAACACTGACTTGTGATAGCCACACAAAAAAAAGGGTCTCGGGCTAAAAAATAATGTCGGTTATCACCTTTGACAGGTATTATGTTGAAGAAAAACTAATAATGGCTAGCTGTGACTTTAAATAACTGCTGCAACAGGTCAAATAAAACTAAAAAAGGCAGTGTACTTATATTATTACAATATAAGTGTTGGTAGGTCACACCCAGACCAGCTGCTGTAAGAAGCTCATGCTGTTGTGTAAATCAGGTTTCCAAAAAAAAAAAAAAAAGAAGAAGACGACAACCCTTTGGTGTCAGATCACCTTGATCAGGCTTTGCTGGAAGGCAATATGTAGGCTTTTGCCAAACTGTAACCACATCCTGCAGGGCTCCAGTTTTATTTAGTGTGCAATTTGTTTTCCTTTCAGGCACAGTAAAAAGTAACATGTCCATGGTTCAGATTGCCCTACGCTACACCAAATTTTCATCCGCAGGGCAAACCCACAGGCTTTCAGGTGCATTTGTAAACTCTCGTGGGGTTTTGTTGCAAATTTTGTTACAGAAAGGAAATGGTTTAATTTACTCCTATGATGTTGTTCCATTTTTGGTGAAGCAAATTTCCCTGTATTTATTTGATGCTGGTATTTATATTGCAAACAAACATCAATTAAATGCTCAACACCTTCTGAGCAATTATAAAGTTGTATATAATTAAACAGTGTGAAACGTTTTTATAATTATGCATATATGCATGTATTATGATATTGATCTGTGTCGTGCTGTATGGGTGATTTATTGAAAGTTTCATCTTCCTCTTCAAAAACATGGCACATCATGGGGGGGGGGGGGGGGTCTCCCGTGCCATTTAGTTTGAGCATTTACAAAATCTAGCATAATTGCACACGGTGACTTGGAAACGATTTTGTATGCATACATTCATATCCCAATAACTGATATTAAAAGTTTCCTTTTCCTCTTCACAGACAGGGCACATTATGTCTCCTCTTTTCCCACCCATGCCATGTAGTCTGAAACAATGTACATTGTTTTCCAATGAGCGATGTGATGTCACATAGCGGTTACAGCGAGTTAGTCCTCCTCTGTGGCTGATGGAGTGCCGAAAGGGGAGGGTACTACTTTGTCACAGACTCCTATGTAGATTAACCTTTCAATTAGTTGTTATCAGGTTCCCTCTGCCTACGCGTGCGTTCATCTTCCGAATCAAACAGGACCCTTTTGGATTTATCAGGCTACTTTGCGCATATATCATCAGCTTCGCAAATAAGCGTGTTTTTATTGCATAAACGAGGAGTGTGGAGAGATCGCGCGAGGAACTTAAAGGTAAATGTTCGCTTTGCCAGCGTTGTCGGGCATTTATCTCGGCGGTGTCTTGAGTGGCTTGTTATCGGTGGCATGTTTTAATCGTTCAAGTTTAAGTTGTCGTGAGTGATGTAACTTGACGCGAGCGGAGAAATTAATTCGGGCTATTAAGGTTATTGGGTTACACGAACCGCGCAACTATCGCAAGCTACGGCTTGACCCGCATAAATGGAATTTTCCAGATGCTATCTGTTCTCTGTTGCTTGATCTTGAAATATGAGTGCATTTTGCATGCTTTAGACATTAGCGAGTAAACGACCAGCAGTCGTCATTGCATCTTTTTCAGTGTTTTAGAATAACGGGAATGATTTGCCATCATCGCCAGACATTCGCAGGATTTATAAATGTTGCCTATTTGTGTGCACTACCTTCGTGAGGATGTACGCGCGCTCGATAGTTTATGGCCTTCCATGTCTTTTGTAAAGTGCAAACTAAATATTATATTATAGTGCAGTGAACACAGTACTGGGAATGCCAAGGATAACTTGGACTAATTATTCACCATTACATTATTCTCCAAAAAAAAGTGTGACTAGGTCGATCTGCTCATGTTGCAGTGTAGTGCGATGCTCATAAGGGGGAGCCTTCTTAAAGGTGTAGACCGAGTTTCGGGTGATTTTACATTAAAGAGCCATCAAGTAGTTTTAAACTCATTAGATTACATGATGGTAAAATATTCCCGCGATCCCTGGTCCCTGTTCTTCTAATTCTCTGATTGAATAGCAGGAATCGCATTTCTATAAGCAATACGGAGTAAAGATCAGTTGTCACATTAAAGGGATAGTTTTATCTAAAAAATGAAAATACTGTCATCCTCTACAAGCACTCGTGTTGTAATAGTCCCGTATGACTAAAAGGAGATATGTAGATTGACAGCCATCAATTATTATTCACTTGTATGTTAAAAACAAACAAACAAACAAACACTTAAAGTTAATAATGACAGAGACTATCATTTTCTTACATTTTGCTTAATATCTCCTTTTATGCTCCACGGAAGAAAGTAAGTCATACTGGCTTGGAAAAGCATGCAAGTGAGTAAATGATGACCAAATGTTTAGCTGTGGTGAACTATCCCTTTAAGAGGCGGGTCAAGTGATTATTGACAGATTATGAAGCCAACTGATTCCTCGAGGGGCCGAACCGTTTCCTTGTGACTGACACTTTGATTATCAAACCAGGGATAAGTATTTGCCCTTTCTAACCAATATTAAAGTTTCTTGGGCGGGACAGTCTTTGTGAAGGTAAGGTTTAATGAGACTCCATTGGGTTGTAATCAGTGTCATGTCGGATTCATGTAAACTACAACATTGTAACAAAATGGCGTCTGTTTAGTAACGCGACCGGGCATAGCGGCGAAGTCACCTGACCTGTCCACCGTATTAAAGCGTCCAGAAAGCAAGGTTTGCGTGACTGTAGGTTAATTGACGCGTTGACTTTGTCATCATAAATTATAGATAGTCATCTGTCGGAAGTAGTCATAAAGCATAACCTAATTTAGCCAGCTTTAGCTTAGCGTGCTAGACTTGAGCTCCGGGGCTGTTTAGAAAGCCGATGTTGGAGATAAGAAGCCGAATGCTTCTGAGATTCGCATGACTTTAGCTCACTATCTCGGCTTTAATCAGAGGACTCGAGCTGAAGTAACGTTACTAATGTCAGTATGTGTTTGTGACACTGTTTTCTTTTAGCTGTCAGAATTTGAGAGGCTGTTGCTAGACTCTTAATGTGAAATGTCATGGCTAAATCGTAGTTTGTGACCAAAGCTGGAAGAGTGTGGACGAGATTACAAAATAGATTAAATAAGTGTCAAGTCTTAAACAACGCTGTATTTTGTGCTTTTAACGTTAAGTTTAAGTTTAACACCAAAAACGAGTGAGTGTCAGTTGGTCAATAATACTTTGTTATACCATCGGTTGTTCTATTTTTATATGATCCACTAACACTGTGTGTGTGCTGTCATGCCTACCCAGTTAAACTCGAGTTATTTGGTGGTTGTTTTGCTGGCTAACCGAGTTGCGTTGTTCATTTATTTACCGTAGCTTTTCTTGGATCTGTTAGACAGGATCTAATGTCTCAGAGGAATGATTCAAGTGTTTCCCTCAGTATGTGTGCGGGGCTTTTTATATAACAATATTATGGCAGATAAGTTGTGGTTGAGTTTACACGGCCGCTGCTGGCGAGCGGAGGAATTCTTCACCTGCTGGCTGCTCGCAGCACTGCTCATCCTCTGCTAATGCTGTTTGGGTTTTTACACAACCAATGAGCTTGTGCAAAAATTGAGTTGTCAGTGTTTTGTAGTGAAGAACGATTGAGCTGCCTCCCTAGACTGTATATGGGCGTCCTAGACGTGCTGCTGCTGCTTTCAGGTGTGTGTGTGTGTGTGTAGGTAGATTTTGAGTACCAGTTATAATAGTCTAATAAAGTGGCTCACATTTTATCAAAATGTGATTTAACATGTTCATTTTTAATCTCATGGTTGTACTGGTCTGGTTTTGGACTGTTGATTTTATCTTTGTTTGCAGCTAATGTGTCACATTTGTCTATACTACCAAAATAATTGTAATTACTTTAACAATTTATTGTTATTGTATTTTTTTTTTATCAAATCAGTGTCAGATGTTTTGAGGTTATAGTTGAATCTGCTTTGAAAACTGTCATTGTTTTTCACTTTGAGATGTAAGAACCCATGTGTTTTTTTTAAGGAGCAGGAGCGTTGGTTAGCCTAACTCTCCAGGTCAAGTTTGCCATGCCCATGTAACTAGTTCTGGAGTGGTTCCGGAGAGTTTGTTTCTTTGCAAAGTAACATGGATTTTCTGTTTTTCTTCTCTTCACACCCACAGGTGTAACTCAAAAGGATTTTTCAGCTAGTCTTCTGACTGTGGATTTTACAACGACAAGGGATTTTTTTATTTTTGCAAAAGGGAAAAGAAATGAGTCAGTCTAATTTTTGAGGAGTTACATCAATCCCATATCCGGCATGTACTAATGGCTGGTTTTTGTTTGTTGATGCGTATGGTTCGCTCTTAAAATTAAAGGAATGTATTCATGGATCACACCTTAATGAAACAACTTATTTCACCATGGTGAAACTGGCCAATCCCCTGTACACAGAGTGGATTCTTGAGGCTATTCAGAAGATCAAAAGGCAGAAGCAGCGGCCTTCTGAGGAGCGGATTTGCCATGCCGTCTCAACCTCACACGGACTAGACAAGGGTGTCGTACTCCAGCAGCTGGAGCTCGCTGTGAAGGATGGATCCATCCTTAAGGTTACCAGCAAAGGGTGCGCTTCGTACAAAGACCCGGATAACCCGGGAAGGATTGCGGCCTTCAAGCTGGGAGGCTCGGTTTCGGTTGGATCTGTGATACCTGCAGGAGATCTGCGTCATGTGGATTGGAATAAAATCCTTAGGAGGGCTATCGAAGGTTTGGGCGTCCCGGCTGGCTCATCTCTAAGGAACATTGAGAGATTCCTTAGAAGCCAGGGTGACCTGGTGAATGTTGTGGCAAACCCCAGGTTTCAGCAGAGGCTGAGGCTAGCTGCTAAGCGGGCGGTTAACAATGGGCGGCTGCTCAAGGATGGTCCGCTCTACAGGATGAACAGTGGTGGACTTGGAGGAAAAGCTTGCTTCAGGAGTTTGGGGTTCTTTGCTGTCGACCTCCCACCTGTGACACTACTCCCTCATGAGAGAGACCAGGTACGTCCAGAACTTTTTGTATCTATATGGGCTCTACTAAAAATCTGTGAATGTTTGTTTTTGTTTGTTTTATAGTTTCTGCAAGTGTAAAGTCGCACAACTTCTTTAAAACCAACTTTTACCCATTAATACGAACAACCATGGGAACTCGTTTTCTTTCTTTTTATGGGAACCTCTTCGTTCAATACAAAGCAGATTTGTGGCTAGGGGTGTTACAATATAATACTATATCAACATGCATCGTTGATCGTGACAGTGGGCCTCAATTATTACTCTAAAGAAAAAATAAATCATCTTACAACAGGGTTCATGTGTGATTCATGAAACATTCGAATGCCACCAATCCCATCGTGACAATGATTGTACGTTGATACATTTGGCGGCTGAAAACAATCTACATTTAAATATTACACCCCTAAAAATTCACGCTTTCGAAGCCTTGCCCCAAGAGTTTGACATGGAAACTTAACCCCGCCAAGAAGAGGAAGTAATCTCATGAAAGAGAAATTGATTTTACTCCAAAAACACCCTTTAACCTCGTAATTGCAAAAAAAAATACTTTAAATTATATGTATATTAAATACACATAAAATTTTCAAAAATTATAAACACTATAGCCTAGGCTATTTTAGTTCCCCCTCACTCCACAACAAATCCTTTAAATATAACGTTATTCAGAATAGAACAAGAATGAAAAATAAATAGCTATAAGTTGTTTTATTTTATAGTTTAAGATAAACTATATATTAAACTATAAAATAAAACACAAATTTGGCTATAGTGGCATTCTTTATAAATAACAAACGTCAAGCCAAAATTAATTTATTTAAAGCGAAATTGAAACGGCATTGGGCTCGCTCCTCTCATTCGACAAAAATCCAATATCCATGTAAAACATCACTCTTCACATGCACAAAAATGTGCTTGTTTGGGCACTGGGCACTGATTTTACAGCGGACCATTTAAATGGAGAAGTGTAACTTTTGTGTTTGGTTAACTGCATTTTAGTTTGACAAGTAGGCCTAATGGTTGAAATGTATTAGCAATGCTAGAACTGAAATGTTGTGTGTGAGTGTGCGTGCGATCAGTTGGATTTAATAAAATAAAGAAAAGGCTACACATACAATGCATTAGAGTGTCAAAAATACGAGTGTAGCTTACACTACTTGATTTGTTGCATAGTTTTTTTGTCTTTTGTTAATCTGCTAATTAAGTGTAATAAATATTTGTGTAGGCCTATTTTATTCAGTTTTCTGCACTCACAGAAGTGCTGCATGTGCGCGATGTGACGATATGTGAATCCTCATCTACTGTATGTTGCTTTTTGCGCATGTAAAGCTAAGCCCTTGAGGGAAAAAAAATTGGTGTTTTTAATGGGTCACAGACACCCATCTATTCTAATTAAATTTCAATTTGACAATCTATTCTAGTCGTTTAACAGTTAATGATCGATTAATGAGCATTGGTTGTCAGACTCGGTTACAATTCTCCACCAGATTTACTTTGCTGCACGCAAGTTCACTCTAACTTAAAAACTTGCGTATACAAGCTGAGACCTGACATTAGATTTGATCATAGCCACCGCTCACGTCCATATTGATAAATGCAAAGTTTTGTGTGGAAACGGTTGTACGTTTGTTTCATAAATGAGGCATAGTAAGTATTGGGTATAGTTCTCCCAAAATGAAAGTTTAGACTGATTTATTTTTGCAGTGGTTCCCAAACTGTGGGGGGCATGGCAAGACTTAAGGGATAGTGTACAGTCAGCTGATTATGCAAGTGAAACCTCTTCAGGGTGATACAAGACCCTACTGTGAAATTATCCTGCTTATTATGTGGCTACTTGTCACAAAAAGAAATAATTGAACACAATATTAATTTGACACATTTTATTAGCTACCTCAAGATGCCTCTGTTTTATCAGTTGTAGCAGTTGTCGTGGAATAGCAGACCGCTAGGTGGTGCGATTGAAGAATCAGAATTGAGTATTGCAGAGAGCCCTGTAAAAATATAAATCAATAATACATGGTTCTGCGCTAGCATGGCCAAGTTTGTGAAAGGACTGCCAGTGCCAGGTAAACGTAAAGCAGACGAGAAATCTACTTTAAACGTCACAACCACCAAAACAACGTGTCTAAATTAGACAAGAGCAGCACAACATGAAGCGACAAAAGCAAATAGAATCACTCGGTAGAATACACTGGAATGCGGCACAGCACTTTCCGACAGTAAATTGATGCCCGCTCTATTTCTGCCATACTCCAAGTGCTCGCACAACTTCTGCCGCAAAGGATAAATAAATTTGGAACGTTCGCTTTGTCGCGTCCACTGTAGACAGCCTGAAGATGACAATATGATGAGGCACATCTTACCCTCAGATTCACCAGTACAATGGTGGGTAATGAAGAGAGAACAGTGTGTTGTGTGCCTCGTAATATTAGCATTTGACAGTATGAAGCCGAACAAGTTAAGATGCCACTTAGAGACTTCAGCAGGGTTTCAAATGCCTAGTGTACACAACAAGTGTCAGGAACAGAAATACTCCTTCCAAAAATACTCATACACTATCTTACCAGAGCCACCAACATCATTCAGAGGTTGTAACATCTAGGAACTGTAGGAAGTCAGTTGTTTGTAGCTTTTCAGGGCTTAACTATACAAAAGTGGCTTTGTTGTCCTAAATTGTTGAAATATCTCAAAACCATAGCCCAACTCATTGTTCTGGTAAAGGGTTTCTTCACCATTCTCCCCAAACCGCTTTGTCATCCCCATGAGTGAACTTGGGTTTGATTTTAACATTGTGTGATTGAAATGTTCTGTGAAAAATGAGAAGACCATGTTTTTATTCCTAAATCATCTTTGGTTTGCTCCAAGATAGTTCTCTAAATGAGGGCATGATATGCTGCAGATGTTGGAGTAGCTGTGTGTTATTTGACTGAGGGATCTTTTGCGAGTTACTGTGCTTGAATGTTGTCCTACAGCTTCATAATCTAAACCTTTCTGCAATGATTTTTACCGGTGCTATTTCCATATTTCAAAATCTTAAGTCAACATGATACAGCATTTGCAACCCATTGTACTTTTGTAATGTAAAACATTTCCAGTGTATTTAATGAGTGAAAATGTAGAATGTGACTTAATCATTTAGAAGTTGGTTGGATTTGTGAAAAGTGGCTGTTATGTACCCGAATGGAGCTGGTTGGAGGAGAGTGGTTGATTGAAGTAAGAGATATTTGTGATGTGAGCAAGTGCTGAAAGTTTGTGCTCCTGCGTTATGGTCATTGTGTTCAACTGGGACTCAACTTTGTCTGTTCCTTTTCTTTGATGATATTTTTTTTTTTAAACTTCAACCTTTAAACTTTTTAGATTATTCCTACATCAGTCATGGCATTGCAGATTCTTTTCCAAACTTCATATACATAATTTGTCTTTCCGTTTGGGCTACGTATAGTTGATTATAACCCTTTCTTTCATGTCACACATAGTAAGACACAATATAGCAAAAGCCTAGTCTATAGACCAATAAAATGTGAAGATTGTCAATCACTTGCTGGTCACTTAAGGTCCATACTTAATGCTCTATTCCTACAGTGGTCAGTGAACAGTCGGAGGCCATTTGGTAATCAAATCTTGGAGCACATTCCCTTGTCCACTTCGTATTGAGTTGCTCTTTGAAAGCAAAAGCTTTTGGTTTCCATGCACGGGGGCTTGACTGTTGCTAAGCAATGTGCTTCATTGACCCTAGGACATGATAGTATGGTGCCAACCTTTTTTTTCACAATCACGGAGACGGTCTGCCGTCTTGCAGATGGTTCAGGGGGACTGCAGTGGTGGGCTGGCTGCTGATTAGCTCAATGCATTAAAAGAGCTCTTTTGTTGTTAATTGTGTGCTTGGGGACTGGTCAGTCTGCAGCTGCTCCAGGCCTCTTTATCATATTCTGTGAGGGGTTAAATTATGAGAAAAGAGAGGGCCAAATCCGGCTTTCTTTTGTCCCATTAGCCTGCAGGATTAGATTTTGCGTTGAAGGTGTATTAGATCTCATGGCTGGCCTCTCTTTTTGACGTTCTTGAAACTCTTGCTTAGTTTAAAAGATAGTAATTCAATGAAGGTCTGTTAAAGCTTTGCCCATTACATCTGTTCTTCAGTAGTGGTGTTGAATCGGTACTAGACCACTGTTTACCAGCTGTGGCTGATGCAATTTGCCCACTTTCTAGAAATTTCATTATGGTATTTTGGTCTTAGCAGTGCATTTTACTTAAGTCTCTATAAGAAACCTCAGAATCTTGCCATAAAAGTTTAGTTGCAACCAAAAGTACAACTTAAAATTAATCAAATGGGGGTGGTCTTGTAAACCTTTCCGTTTTACTTTATTCCACACCATTGTTTAGGTATAACAATACATCGCTATGAAAGATACATCGAACAAATGACTAACGTTACAATGTATCGATGCAACGGGTAAAAAATTTATACAATTTGTTTTTCAAGAGATGCCTTTATTTTGACATCTTCACGCAATGTACGTCAATGCATTATAAGCGCCAACGCGTGCATTCTCGTTTAAACTCACCTGTCAGGGCTCGACAACACTATTGCCGCGGGTTGAAGTGACCTAGCTCTAGATTTTACTCATTGCACATTTTAGCTCAGAAGCCTGAAAGACTTCTTGACTGTTGTCATGTCATAAACTTTCATCAGATGACCTTTTTTTTTCCCCATTATTCATTTTTCTTTATT
The DNA here is from genome assembly GCA_026230005.1 of Gila orcuttii. Taxonomy (NCBI): domain Eukaryota; kingdom Metazoa; phylum Chordata; class Actinopteri; order Cypriniformes; family Leuciscidae; genus Gila; species Gila orcuttii. The sequence continues at coordinate 15,943,899 of JAPDVR010000019.1, read as the reverse complement.
ATTTAAAAAATTGAAGTGTAGCCTATTTTTTGTTGTGGATGTCCCAATTGGGATACAAGATTTTTGGAGAAATGTTCATGTTACTTATTTTGGTTGCATTTGTGACATAATAAAAATTTAACTGGTTTTGTATTGGCACATAATATTGTTTGAAATACCCTTGGATCGAATTGATCGTAATCATAATGCCGAGTTTTCTGAGGTATCGACGCATATCGTATCACTGGCTATAAGAATTGATATCAGAACGTTTTGTGAAGAACCGTCAGATTTACACCTCTACTAAACAAGTTTAATAAACTTAATAGTGATTATTGTCATTTTATATTTTTTCATTCCTTTTTATGAATAGAAAGCACTAGCCTATACTGTTTTTTTGGGGTGGAGTTTACATTTTAAATACATGTAGCCTATGTAGATCAGCAATAAATTAAAGGTAGGATAAAATGGTTAAAAGGTAGGCTACACATTTCTCAATGGTGTCAAAGTGGTACACCACCAAAGTCTTTGGTGCATGTTGCCACTGGTTGTTTGCTACTGTGTTCCTAGTTATGGTTGTGCTAGTGACGTTTATAGCCATCTTTAGGGCCCTATAATTTCCGCTATCACGGAATCATGGACGGAATCGCGGAATTGGCCAATTAACGCAGAATCTAGTGTTAACACGGAATTTTACATATTTTGTAGGGCTGTAACGATATACGATATAAAATCGAAATCGCGATTCTCAGGTCCACGATCCTGTATCGCGATGTAAGAAGGCAGAATCACGACACACCCCTTCCACCTCCCAGAGTTATCCTTCCGTCAAGATCCAATGCTACCACATCTTTAAATTACTATTAATATTATTTGAAGTTAACATTATAAAATATGTTGACCTACATCACAAAACTAGTTGAGGGTAAATTAACCCAAACTTAAATCCATAAAAATAATACATTCTCAGAAAATGCATTTAATACCAATATATTGACACTTCTGTTTATATATCCATAGCCTACTCCCTTAATAAAATGAGGGAAATACACACGCGTACACGGACGCGACACAAAACATCTTTAATATTTAGATGTAAAAAATATAGCCTATATTTTTTTATAATTATGTGAATTACACTACAAACCAAAAGTAATACTATAGGCTACCCACCGGATGAAGGGTTAGCTCTCCCCAGAACATAAAATATTTATTTTGTTTTATTTTTAGTGTTAAAAAACAAAACAATGTCGTGACAGTTCTCTGGAAGCGGCACTTAAAACTTTCAGAGAATTCGAATAGAAAGCACAAAGACTTTCTTTAAATTGAATTTCATTTTTTTATTAATTGTATCTCAATTTTAATAAATGTTTCATCAACCAATTGCCTGGATTTAATAAATAAGAAGAAAATATAGCTAGCACACAGATAATCACGACATTGAGGTGCCGCTCATGAATCGAAACCCTATAAGCCTATAGACCTGAGAAATATATTTATAGCTATATATTGAAATGTCTACTTTTAAAAAGAACAATTCAAAACGAAAGAAAACAGACTGCTCTCTGCTTATGTAATCCGTATGAAAAGTGCCTTTCTCTTTGGCGCGTTCACTTCTGCGAAGTAGGGCTGTTGCGGTTATGGAATGTCCCTTGCGGTAATGTTGTTTGGCTGAATAGCGCGAAATGCGGTATTACCGCCATTTATTTATTTATTTATTTTATATGTATTTGCTGATATATAAATATGTTTACGATGTGGACAAAACGAAGACATTTTCAGTAACCTTTGTAACCGAAACTAAAGAGCGTCTATATGCGCATTGAAAGGATTTCACTCAGCGCGCACATTATGACAACGGACTTTGAGCGAGTCATTAAACCGTTCATTCAACGAACACGTTCAAAAAAGCTGATTCATTAAAAGAGATGTAATTTGTTAATTATTTTTAACTTTGAGTTCCACTTTTCAAGGCTCAGGCAATTTTCAAGGCAATGCGTCGCATGGGTAACGCTGAAGCTGATGCTTCACTTAGAGACCAATATGGCATTGATTCAATGCGTGACTCAGAGATTTTATTTCCCCGCGGCTTCCTCGCGCTGTGGGATGCTGACCAGCGCTGCTGCAGACGCGTATTTATGGGAAATACCCGTGACGTGAACGTTAAAAAGATGATACACGGCAAGCTTTTCACGACTTCGAAGACAGACGCAATCGCACTTGCTATGCTGATCTCTCTCATTCACTGTCTGTGTAAAGCCTCTGTAGGCTACACATCACCATGATAAACAGTCTCGTTATCATTATGAACTTGTTTAACATTCAATACACATGCATGAAGTTCAAAACAAGAAGGGTATAGCCTTATAAAAATATATATATATAGTTGGAGCACAGAAAACAACCCAAAAGCAGCAGCTTACAGCTGCCTTTAGTTTAATAATTTGCATTGTTATTATTGTTTTTTGGTGTTCAGATTATAGTTTTCCCAAATGTTATTTAATAAAAATACCGGTATATTTTTTCCCCTCAAAATCTATTTTTTCACCCCAAGCCCCGCCCCTGTGATAGAATCGCGATACGAATCGAATCGTGGGTCAAAAATCGTGATACGAACCGAATCGTGGGTTTGGTGTATCGTTACAGCCCTAATATTTTGAATGAAATTCTGTTTTTGTGTGGGAAGAAGAACGTATGTCTGGGGAAAATGTAGACCGGGGGAAGAAAATCTGGGCGAGACAACCCCTCCCGTCATTTCAGCTCCAATGACGGCATCAAAACAATGAAAGCATGGCGAAGCGGCTCTGCTTTCATCGGCGAAAAAGTTAAGAAACTCGACGCTAAGCCCTCAGTACCGATAGTGCGCGAGAGAGAGACAGAGTGTGACTTAGGCTATATAAACTAATATAATTTATTTTACTGGACAGTTAAAGCTCCTAACCATAATTTGTTGTTACTCGAAGTACATGTAGTATTTGTGCTGAAAAGTAAGAGTAAATGTCTGTCACCTCAAATTTAAGGTCATTCCTATTTTATTTGTGTAGATTTTAATCATTAACATTCAAAGCACACTCTTTTTACGACTAAAATAACAGTAAAGGGTGAGAAAAACTGAATTCCCCAAAATGAAAACGGAAAAAACGGAATTTGCAAAAATTAAAACGGAAAAAACGGAATTTGGGAAAAAATAAAACGGAATTTGGAAAAAAATAAAACGGATTTTATAGGGCCCTACATCTTTCCACTGTCTTCAATCCCATTGGTAGGCCTAGTTGCTGTATTAAGTAGCTCTGCATTTGTATAAAGTTGTAGCCTAAGTCTTTGGTGTTGTGAACAGGGCTTTTGCTGATGCAGCTGTAGGAGTACAGAAGAATGTTCTAAACTACTCTAGAGTGAACTTTAGCAGGAAAATAGCTTTATCCTTAAAGGGGTCATCAGATGCCCATTTTCCACAAGTTGGTATGATTCTTTAGGGTCTTCATGTAAAGTTTGTTACATGATTTGGTTAAAATTCCTAAATGGTTGTGTTAAACAACACCCTTTTTACCTCCTCAAAAACAGCTCCGTTCACAGCGACCCGTTTTGGTGCATGTCTCTTTAAGTGATAATGAGCAACTGCTCACCCCACCCCTCTCTTCCATGGTGCGTGTGGACACAAGACACTTAAAGTGCTGCCTTGGCAGATAATATACATACAGTCGGCAACTAGTCATAGTTGGGGGCGTGGTCTGGCGTGGCGAGGGTGGAGTCGGTGGGGGGGAAAACACCGAGAACATCGTGTGTATTTGAATGACAAAAATGTCGTATTGCGAGTCATTGACGCCTGCCGACCGGCAACAGTACATTGCAAAATTAACTGCAATAGGTTATGATTGCCCTTATTTAATTAAAAACTGGGTCAATGACCCAAACAAATGGCCGGAGGAGTCGTTTCCAGACATATTTTGTTATCTGGTTGAATCTCCAGGTAAGACATCGCGGTAGCTGTAGCGGTAACATTAGCCTATAACTCAATCATATGTTGCATACTATAACTCCATAAAACCTTGTCACTTACCAATTGTACGTATGCTTCACTCAGAACTATTAATCCTTTTGTAAAACGGTGATCACTGATCAGTAGTACGAAGTTGCCGAGGGACTGTGCTGACAGTTATCCTTAACTCACAGACTGCAGTCTGTATTAAGTGTAGACCTCGAACTACACACAGTTTTGATAACGTTAATAATGAACACAGTTAACGTAGCCTACCTGTGATGAAATGCCAACTGCACACATACACATGCTTAGTCTTGGGATTCCACAACTTCCCTTGATTATCCTCGCGCCTTATTGCTTGTAGCCATTTTGTCCTCCTTTCCGGTTCTGTGTGTTTATTAGGAAGGATGTAGAACTTCAATTCATAATTTGTTTGTTTATTGGCAGTATAGAAAACGACACAGCAACTCTTCGGCATGATTGTCGCGTGTATTTCAATTAGCGCCAATGCAATGTTTTCCCCCACGGGCTAAATTCACATCACGTGACGGGGCTTTTCCGGGGGCGTTCCCAGACCAACAGTCTGTATACAAATGGCTGAGGGTGGAAATATGCTAATACGGGACAGTCTGTCAGCGGTCGTGGGTGGAGCATAAGCAATATGACATCATATTGCTCAGAAAATCCAAACGGCTTGATTATTGAGAGTGTTTAGGCTTTTTGAGGATTAAAAAAAAGTGAATGGATTTTTTTGTATGGTGGTTGTGTCCACACACGGCAAAGAAACATAAACAGTATATGCAAACACCATATAAAAGTGAATTTTGCATCCGACGACCCCCATGGGTACATTTATTACAGGTTTTTTTTTTTTTTTTTTTTTTTTTTTTTTTTGGGGGGGGGGGGGTGTTTTGTTTTTTGCAATTCAGTGTGCAGTTTGTTGATGTTATCTCCATTATCTGTGACTTTCAAAGCAGTATCACTTTCTTTCCATGCATCTGGTATAAATTTAGGCTAACTGTTCAATCATTATTATTGTTTGCACAATAATGAGCCTGTGGCTTATGTGAAGAAACTCATACTCTAATGTTTTTAGAGATGCACATTAAGGTCCTAGTTAAACACATTGCAACACAAGGCCAATAGTTCTGATTTTTTTCTTGCTTGTTTGGGCTTAGTGGTCTCTTCAATGTCACTATTGATAGTGCAAGATTGAGATCTCTGTAACTCTAGAGCTCCTGGATCAATTTTTGTTGCCATTGAACCTGTTCGCTTTGTTTTAACAACTCAAGTCCCTAAGCATTAAGCCACTGCCACCACATATATGCATAATTAGTAAGGGTCAGACACTGCCTGAAGTGGAGATGGCTTAATTAGAGCTGGAGTAATTGTCACTTAGCTAACCTGAGTCTCAGATACCTGAACGTGTGCCATGTTGCTGTTCCTCGGGCAGATTGACCTGAATGAAGTAATGGTAATGCAATAGCCCTGCCATCCTCGTTAAGTTCCTGGACTTTAGAAGCCTGGATGAGCTAATAGAGCTGTTGGAAAATGTAATGGGACGAGTCACGGGTCAGCGTTAGAACAGATCTGCCCTACATTCCTCTTTCACGCTGAAGCATGAGACGTCGTCAGGCTTAAATAAAATCGTACTTCTTGACTCTATTTGGTCTCAAACCACATGAAAGATGATGGTTCATGTCACTGGATTGGATCTCACAAACCGAGCCAGGAGACACACAATTTACGTGTCAATTACTGTTAGTGTCTGGTTATGGTATAAGGGAAAGGCATAACCGCATGCACGCCACCATTCAAAAGTGAAATGCCCCTACTTGTGGGTATCTAAGGTGGGATCTCAGGAAGCTTATGTAGATAAGAGGCACAGCAGTCACATTTAATGTGGGTTGAAGCCCATGTTTACTGTGCTCCTTAGTGATTTGTTTTTTTTCTAACTTTAATGTTTCCCGGTATTGGAACAGAGAATGACTCATCCTTAAACATTAGCTATATATTCATCATTAATTAGCAATGCTTTAGCTTATAGATGTCTGTAAATTCATCCCCTTTTTTTTTAAAGTATGTCATTTTTACTGTCCCTAGTGGTGATATATTCGTTAACTTCATTGTGCTTGTTTTTCACAACCTTTGGCCTCATGCGGAAATATGAATACTTATCTTTTTTTAAGACCATTGAGAACATGATGGATGAATGGAGATAGGCTACTATTGAAATAACTTTTACCAAGACCAAAAAGTTACCTGTGCCTCTCAAAGTGCTTTCATTGTAGAAGGCTCAGGAGAATTATGAGAAGGTGTGTAATCATTCATCGTTTCCACTAATTCCACTATTTCATTTTGTGCATATAAGTATTTTTTCATCATTTATAAAACAATATGTATCAATGGTTAAACCAATGCACTATTCTTGCAATGTTGTGTAGCTTCAACAAAAAGTGTTAAAGGCCTATTGAATAGCAAATGTTGGAGGATGTTCATTGAAACTGTATGAAACAGTGTATGTATTAGAGCCCGACCGATGTGGATTTTTGGGGGGGCGATGCCGTTACCGATATTAGGGAGTAAAAAAAGCCTGATACCGATATATCGGCCGATATTATTTATGTGTATTATAGTACAGTATACCAGTCAAAAGTTTGGACACTTTCCTATTGGTGTGTACAAACTTTTGATGGGTACTTTACACAGTAGCTATAAACAGAATAAATATATTTTATAAACACGTTTTGCAATGATCACTCAAATGTGGTGATCAAACACTTGTGTGACACATATGTAATGGAGGCAGGGGGAATGATAGAATGAGAATTATACAGTTGAGCTGTAACCAAACTAGTTTGCATTGCATGTTATATTATATTATATTCTAAATACTGTTGCATAATCTTCACTAAGACTTTGTCTTTTAATTTAGTCATAACTTGTATCAATAAATATATAAAAAGTGTCACTGACAAAACCTTATTATCTTCTATTTTTACTCTTAATTCCTCTAATCTCTACCAGTGGAGGAAGAACTCCGATCTTTTTACTAAAGTAAAATTAATAATATCATAATGAAAACGTTTTTAATTACATATGTACAGTACTTTTATACTATTTTAAATAATTAGTAAGCAAAATGTACTAAACGTGAAACTAGGCTACTCTTAATGCAAAATGGCCCTATATAAAGTGTTATAATTATATACATTTTTGGAATATTGCTTGATGTTGTAACGTAGCGTTATCAGGCAGAATGAGCTTTAACACTGTCTACACCGGACGTGGCCGTTACTGCTCGCGTCGCAACAGCTGTTTACCCTAGACAAAGCAGAATCAGTTTACTGTCGGAGATCGCTCGCGCCACGCATTTTAATCAATGTTTCATCAACCAATTGCCTTAATAAATAAGAAGTAAATATAGCAGACAATATAATAAGGACTTCTCAGCTGTGTGCTTGCAATAGTCACAAGCTCACACAATACGTGACAGAGGCTTGTAGCAGAGAAATCAATTCTGTGAATTACACTGCGCAAATCACAAGTAGGCTACTACCCACTGGATGAAGAAGGGTTGGCTCTCTGTCTCCACAGGCTACATAAAATATTCATTTTATTTTATTTTCTTTTTCGTGTTCGCATTGATGAGGAAAAAACAATGTTACAGACTCGACAGTTCAGCACTACGGACGTGAGCGCTCTGAAACCGGCACTAAAATATGCTTTGAAACTTTCACATAGACATCAAACAGAAAGCACAAAACCTTTCGTTTTAAAGTGAATTTCGTTTTGTATTAATTGTATCTTAATTTTAATCAATGTTTCATCAACCAATTGCCTGGATTTAATATTTAAGAAGTAGATAGCAGACGATAGATAATCTCGACACGGAGGCGCCTGCGGGTGAACTGGAGCTCGTCTCATGAACCGAAACTCAGCATATAGACCTGAGAATTGAAATATATTGAAATGTCTACTTTTAAACAGAACAATTCAAAACGAAAGACAGACAGACTCATGTAATCATATGAAATGTGCATTTCTTTCTGGCACGCGTTCACTGAAGATCGGGAGTCAGCATCGTCAACTTCATCTTTGGCTGACACTGACTGAAAACACTTGTTTCCCTCTGATGTACGGTGGGGTCCATTGGACCCCAAATGACTTTTGCTTGAATTAATAAAAATGTTCTCTTTTTCCAAATGGTATGAAACTTCCTACGGCTCTCAACACTTCCTAGATCTACAAAAAAAAATTTAAAATGGAACGTTATCAGTTTTTATGTAGGCGTGACAAAAATAGTCACACTCGTGGTCTTCGGGGTCCATTGGACCCCAAAAAATGCAATTTAATTTTGTAACATAACAATATATATTTTTTTTTACAAATATAAATTTACTTTATTTATTAATGTTTTTACTCAACATTTGTGCAGTTTTTGGAGGATTTATTATATATTTTAAATATCTATAAATAAATAAATACATATTTATTTATCATTGGACTCAAAATAGACAAAATTCATCATCAAAATCAGAAACAACGCAGAACATAACGCAAATCTTTTTATTTTTTTTTATTTATTTTTTTACTGCTTTATTTGCTAATTTGTTATTGTAGTTCAGTTGAAATAAATGATACAATCTTAAGACTCCAACATTTATTTTCGTAACATGTTGTTCAGGTTTGATTATAATCATACTGTAACATTATTGAAAAACTGTTGTTTTTTTCAGTACAAAAAAAATGCTAAACTTTGACAAAAAGTATTTTATTTTTGTTATAATTGTGTTTTAAAATTTTTATATATGAATCCAACTGAATCCAACTTTAGAAACTTTAGAATCTTTCAGTAATTCAAATAGCATATAGGCCTTATGGAGCTCTATAGCCATCTAGTGGTTAAAGTGATTTATTACAAATTTTAACCTGTATTTTCAAAAAAAATGGGCAAAAATCTTACATTAAACCTTGTAAAATTATCCATGGTATCCCCAGGAATGAAATTTTGAAATCTGGGTTTTTAATAAATTTAATTTAACGTAAAATGCTGTTTTTTTGTAAAAATCCTATTTAATCCATAAATCCTCCAAAAACTGCACAAATGTTGAGTAAAAACATTAATAAACAGAGAAAAATTATATTTGTTAGAAAAAAAAATATTGTTCTGTTACAAAATTAAATTTTATTGTCTGGGGTCCAATAGACCCCGAAGACCACAAGTGTGATTTTTTTTTTTTTAAGACCATCAGAGGGTTAAAATGTCTCCTTGCTATATTTGTTGTATTCATAATCATTACTTTTGCCAGTTCTTGTGACAGCTTTTAGGTGCTTTATTGGCAGCGCCACCCTTACATGAATCACCGCACCCGCATTTTTTTAAATATTCATTTATCGGCCATTATAAATGCCGATACCGATAGTTAGGAAAATGCCTAAAATCGGCCGATAATATCGGCCCGCCGATATATCGGTCGGGCTCTAGTATGTATTGTCTATTGGGTTTCAGGGTAACACTTTGCATGAGAGCTCATTCACTCTGTAGTTTTAATTTGGGTGTCTCATTAGTCCTTACTTTAATTAAATGAGGCCAGATTTAGTTTTAGAATTTGTTTATCATTATTTTATTAATCAAAAATCAACTTCCAAAAAAAACTTTTTTTTGCATTTGTTTTTATTTATTATGCTAAGATTTATTTATTAAACGACAACAAAAAAACAGTCCTGAGATTGGTTAGAATAGTGAATTTGCAGCATCACATACTACAAATTACTTTTTTCTCTTTTTTTTTTTACGTCCATTTGAAACATCAGAGAGAACCTCATGTTCTTCCTCTCAGCATTACACTTCTGCATTGTTCAAATTAAGACATGTACACACCCCTGCGGTCATCACAGCCACACGTTTTGCAGAATGTTTTTGCAGACTTGCACCTGTAGCACTTGATTGTTCCCTGTGCAGCCGCTGCAGTCAGGATTCACTGGCCTTTAATTCAGAGCCAAACATGGCACAGAACGTTCTGTGATCAGTCTGGTGTGGATGTGCTCTAGCTCCACTTAGTGGACAAAACAACTGAGAAAGGCATGTTCAGGTGTAGCTTTTGTGATGTTGCCTTAAATAATGAGTTAATGAGCTGAGTGTTTCTACACGCTATTATTGCCCGTTTTAGATGGGAATGCCGTGTCATCTTGGAATGTTCCTTTTGTAAACATTCCAGATCTCACATTTGTCACAGTATTCAGTAGGGTGTAGTCACCAGCCAGCACATATTTGTATATCTCATTATATAACATGTATAACTTCTGGTTAATCCAGCACACTGGACATGAAATGTATAATTGATTACATTTCATTGTGGGATACCATGATCTATGTGCTGTTGTGCATCAAGTGTTGGCAAATTTAGTAGGACACCTGGGTACACTGAAAGTTTGCATACTCTGAACAATGTAGAAAAGTAGTGTGTTATTCCAAACCTTGTCCAAATGCTCACACTGGTGGGCTGGACATATTAGGGATTGGGAATAATCTGTTTCGATTCCAATAAGATAAATAAATAAATTATATATAAAAAAAAAATTCTGTGAATTTTTGCAAAACATTCTGTTGCAATTGAATACCATGAACAAACATCAGCAGCCTGAATGACACTAACACAAGGAACATTTGCCTAGTATGGTGTTAACAAAATACCACAGCAAAAACAACTAACTAATATAAATTTCAAAAACAAATAAACAAATTAGCCAAACCAAACAACTGAATTTTTTTTTCTTTTGTTCTTTGATTAACATTGACACAGAAGGCAGCAGGTTTGTTTGGCTGCTTTCACTTTAAAGCAGCACTAAGTAAGATCTTACCTTAAAATGTTTCCAAAATCGTTTCAGTGGTTCATCAAGTCGTGACATGCTGAAATGCACTAATGCCACAGCTTTGCGGTCCTTTATCTGATATATCCACCCTATGTAAGATTGCCAGATCGGGTCGCGTTTCTGTAGTTCTAATGAGACATAAGAACACTACTAATTTGACTTGCTTTACGGCAAGCGTTACAATTGCTCGTTTGTGATGTCGCAATACATCATACTTTCATAAAATCATGCATAATACTCTACCTTGTCTGTGGCCATTGTTGATCCCAAAGCCGGTGCTGGATAAACAGAGAGCATGTGCGTGCGACAGTACGTGCGGTAGGCTAAATTATTTACGACAGCGGTAATGGACAATTCCGCTTCCAACCTGTAGGGCGACCGCAGAGGAAAAGTTACTTGGTGCTGCTTTAAGACCATCTGCACAGATCTAATATACTGTTACAGGTGCGTTTTCTTTCTCAACTGTTTACATTCACTTAAGACAAAACCGGCTGTTTACGAGGATATTTTGACAATTTTGTGTATTTGTCAGTTCAAGCACAAGGCGCGAAAGAGAACTCTACTCCGTATTCACTTTTTATATGAGAGTTGGCTTTTTGTGCCAGTGCTTTGGATGTGTGCACAGTACAGAATTGTGTGCACAGTACAGAATTGTGTGCACAGTACAGAATTGCGGGCGGGTGCCGAATAGAGTTCTCTTTCTCATCAACTTGCGCTTGAAAAGTTTAAAATCACATTAAAATGCACATTCGTGGACAATTGATAAGCAGAATTGAAATGCGTACACGTGTCTTATCAAATCCACAGTTCTGGGAAATTTGGAACCGGTTTTCAATACCCAACCCTAGACCCTATTGACTTACATTTGTATGGACAAAAAACACAAACAAAAATTCTCAAAATATCATATTTTATACTCAAAATAACTGTTTAGCTGAACATGATTCAATCATGGACAGTGGTTCCACGTGATTGAAACAAGTAAAAACCAATAGAATCAACCATATACAACTGCCTAGAATCAGTTGTTCATTTAACTTGAATGAATGGTTTTAGTTTAACTTAAATGATTTTCATTCAAATTTAATTATTCAAATAATCCTACAATTAATGCTTCTTGTTTATTCCTGTGATTTACAAAACAAACTAAACTGGTTTCATCCAGGGCACTAGTGGTTGCTTTATTAAAGCAATTAAAATTCTTGTTAGCAGGTCGTCAACCCAAGCACGAGCTAAACACTTCACCATAATGGTAAACCCCAAATCATAACATAACAGAAACTTTTAAATACCAAGTCGAAGAGTAACTGTTTCATATGGAGTTCATTTTGTGCCATAATTAAACAAATCCAGCATTTTGCAAACAAACTCGATCTGCTTTGCAAAGGAAAACTCGACTCGCAAACAAACAAAGCGATGTGCAAGTTGTTTTAAAAATATAAATAAATGAGCCTAGATAATATTTCACAAATAAATACAAACCATCCTACAAATTGCATGTAACCTTTGATTAAATACCAAATCTAATGCATACAAATGATTATCTTTCTGTTATGATTGTATGACACTTGGCTTTTTATGAGATATCTCGGCTTGATTTTCTCTCAAATGCAGTTGAGCAACTTCCTCTTCTAAAACAGTAGATGGCGCTAAGCTAGGGGATGAATTTAGCGCTAGTCTCCCTGGAGAAGCACTGATTTGAAACGTGTGCTTACATTTGCCTACAGCTGAGGAAAATGAGCGGTGAACAGACGTGAGTTTCTGTCTTACTGTATCTATAATTAACCTTTTTGAGGTTTTCTTTTGCAAAATATTTATTACATATCTAGACAGAAATCTATATTAGCACTTCACTCTCTCTAGGATAGTGGAATCTATAAACTGAAAGCTCTGCCATCATATGTTGTTTTGTTTTTTGTTTTATCTACATGACGCGTGCAAAATGACTAAATTAGTGATTGTCTACGCTGAACGAGTCTATTTCTTTTATTCTCCATAAATTAATTAGAACATTTCATTTAATTGAAAGGAGGGTTTAATTTTTTTGTCCAAAATAATGTTTTCAAGTCAATTTAACATGAAGCAATCATATTTGAACCAGAAACCTGATACAATGGTGTTAAATCAAAATTAATTGCTTAAAGTGAACAGCATCATAAAAAATAATTGTGTACGCAACACAGGAAAAAAATAAGTCCAAGTTTGCAACAACACAAGGGTGAGTTAATAATGACAGAATTTTCATTTTTGGGTCGACCATCCATTTTAATAAAAATTTAAGTGTCTGCCATCGAGAAACCCATATAGATCTACTGCTATTTTTATTAAGTCTGCTGGTTACTTCTCTGTGTTAAGTTAGCTTGTGTATTAATGATTGACACTCTCAGAGGTGCTAAATATATACTAAAGGTAGAGCTGCATGATTAATCGTTAATAGATCGCTATCTCGATTCAAACACCCACAGGATTTCATTCTTAAATGACAATGATTTGTCTGCATCTATTAAACCTTTGACAAAATCACACCGGAACATTCATATCTGCGTCAGCGCTGTGCTGTTATAGAGAGAGCAGTTATCAATTAAACCGTACAACAGTATTTTAAACCACGCAGTGTCATTGTTTCTGTGTTACAACAATTCAGATTTTCACAGAAATACTGGGATAAAAGTTTATAGTTCTGATACCGATCAAAATCTGTTTGAAAGTAACTTGGCACCTCAAATAACAATTGTAAAAACAGCAATTCCAATAGGGTCCTCACACCATCGGGGCTCGGGCTTTAATGATTGTATCGATTACATTATGCCACCAAGTGGCGACAAGTGACTGTTAAAAAATGTATTTGTCGTTGAATCATTCATTCAAGATTCGTTTAGAAATGTGGATTCATCCAGTAATGAAACAAGTATTTATGGGTGACTCATTGAAACAAGACATTTTTTTTATAAATAATTAATTCAGATTAATTAAACATTTTAAACAGACTGCCGCTTTTTATTAGGCAAGCCTACATGTTATTTTGTTTAGTTGTCTATTCAGCATCGTGGAAGAATCGTGATCTCTGTTAAAAAAAAAATTTATCCAGAATCGTGCAGATCTAACTGAAGGTATATTGTTAAAAGGTATAAATTGCAGTGGAGTGAAAACGTGAAGGTAGTTTTAGTTCTCATGGATAAATGGTTCGGTTTGTCTAGCAGGATTTATTTGACGCTTAAATAGTGGATATAATCACTACCACAATGACATGTGGCTACACATACAGAATTTCACATCATGTATTTATGTCTGAGTGCTTAGAGGTCGTCATGTGAGAATCTGCCTGTGTTTTTTAGTTTTTTCCTACATATCAAGTAGCTTACTCTCAGATCATCTAACTCAATGTCAAACATTCCAGGCTTTCAAGAAGTGTTGTCAAAAAAAATCAACAAGAGGCAGTAGAATTCTGCCATTGAAATCAGTTTATTGCAAATGATATTGCATGATGTGGTGGTGTGTAGAGCTGCAGTAGAGGGTTTATTTGTATTTATATGAGACGGCGGTGCCTGTGCTTTTCCCCTTCTGTGCGTGAATACAGAATTATTATTTGGAGGCAATTGAGGTCAAGCATTATGTGCATGGTGGGATTTGTGTTGTGTATATCGTGATTATGTTGCCCTCGGGGAGAGAAGCCCTTTATAGTCTATGAGCACACATTTATTTCTGAGCACTAACCAACTCGTCATTTGTATGAAGAGCTGTACGTATCATTCAGGGGCCATCGATTGGAGCCTTTCAATTGGCACTTAAACGAAAACTTGCAATGTTTATGAATAACCCATCTGCAAATTGATGGTCTGCCAAAATGATTAATAGGCTAGGGATTGATTGCCTGTTGCATAAAACAATTAATCTGGCATTACTCTCAACAGGTTTCTCACCAGAACAGACACTCAATATTTATCAACACGGCACAGCGGGGAGCTCAGCCTGAGTGGCTCTCTTGAGAACCTACCCACTAGATGTTTTGCTCCATCTTCTAATGCCCCATCTGCATCTAATATACACCATCCCCCAACAGATCGCTCTGTCTCTTGCTGACAAGCCTTTTGGGAGAGAATTGAGCTGAATTGCTCGCTGAATTGCTCGCTTGTTTACTCTCTACTTCTACCGTTTCTCTTCTCGGGAGACTGGTGTGTTTTTGCGAGCGTGTGATGCAGAATCTAAGGACTCAGGCTTGAATGGGCTTACACAACCATGTGGAGATTTAGATGTAACAGTTTGAAGATGTGAGGGTGTGGTGGCAGACTTTCCCGTCAGATTCCATGTAACCTTTTTCTGATCTCCACTGCACAAGTCCTGCATGCCACAGGCTTTCGTAGGAGGAAAGATACAGTCTTATCTTGAGAGCTATTCACTGAGCCTGTTCGGTTCCCTCTAATCTTCTTTTGGCATCAGCAACTTGCGTTACCCTCATTCAGAGGGCACTGGCTACACCTCTCGCACTTGTATAACATCCCATTGCCAATATTTACACAGGCTCAGTGTTGTGTATCACAGCGCTCGGTGATACGGCAAGGCGGTGTGTGTGGTGACGTGCACAATTCAGGACACATCCTGCTGGGCATCCTTTATCCTTCATCAGCAGTACCAGATTTATTGCATGTACGCGTGTTGATTGAATTGGCTGCTGCCTTTTTGAAGGCTTTTACACAATGTAATCTTTACAGTAGTCAAATGCAACACACATCCTAAATTTAAAAGAGGCATTTCAATTTAATTTCCTCTTTGTGGTATCATGTCTCGTGGATTCTGCATCTGGGTTAGTATCTGACATCCAGAGATATTGGATACCTGACCACACTGCACTTTTAAGTGCCAGAATGCACTAGGGTTGTTGCAGTAACATTTCAGAAAACAATATCCCTTTTAATTATATTATGCTCACATAGGCAGCATTTATTTGATCAAAAAAAAATTTTACAAATTTAAAAACTTAATTATTAATTGTTAATATTTAATTTTACATTTAATTTGAACAACGAAATTTACAGCGTCACCACTATTAGGTTGCACTGCACTGCAATGCCAAAATCAACAGCCGCCTGTGAGTCAGACAGCACTCTATCAATTTGAGTCTGTGGAACACTGCAGAAAGGCTAGTTTTGTTCTTACTAGAATATTTATTTTAGTATTGGTACTTGGTACTGAAGTACATCTGACATCCCTAGAATGTATTTTACAATGTGCCTTTTCGTTTGGTATTGAGTGATTTGAGATTGATTTAACTCGTGTTTGTATCTGGCCTCTGCCAGGAGCTGCTTTATATCTGGCACTGTGTATCTGTCCTCCATAATCACATGCTTAATAACTAGCCGACTCCCTGGGTTTGTAACCACCTGTCTAGTTTGACATTCAATATTCAAACAAAGCTAATCAAAACACCTGCCAAATCTTTTATCTTCCAATCTGTACTAATTTTCTATGCTACTCATGTGCCTTGTGTTTGATAATAGTTGTACTGTTTCAAATCTTGGATCTTGGTATGTGTATATAAAATATTATGCACTGCATTGCTTAAAGCTGTTCACAATAGGGCTGTCGCGGTAACCACAATATTAGAATACAGTGATACTGACAATTTGACAAGCGCAGAAGCAACCACCACAACTGTGATGTTCACGTGTTTTTGTTTTTTCGTAAGGCTATGCCCTTGTTTTACACTTCATGCATGTGTATTGAATGTTACATAAGTTAATAATGAGAACAAGAGGGGAGAATGTCAACTGGCTTTTTTTTCTTAAGATAAAAGTGTACAATAGTGATTTGTACAGACGCTCCATAGATTTGCATTAAACAAGCCTAAAGAGACCGTGAGTTAGAGAGAAAGAGATTGATTGCACGTATGCGATTTACCACGAGTAATGTCAAGTAATATATTTGTGAAAAAACAAACAAACATTTGCCATGTCCGAAGAGGAACGCGAAATCTTTGTCGTAGTATCCTGTCAACATTTCCCATGAATGGCATCAGCGTGGAATTGAATGTCAGTGCATTGAATCAATGCCATTTGGTCTCTATGAAGTGACGCATTGCTGTTCGGTTGAGCCTTGTAAATTAGAGCTTAAAGTTTAAAAAAAAATTCATCAGCTTGTTTCGTTAATGAATGAATCAGTATTTTTAAACGTATTAGTTGAATGAATGGTTTAATGACTCACTCAAGACAGTCTCTTGCTTCCACCTAGTTTGACGTAACAATGTAACTTGCACTGCTGATATCTCTGCACATTCAAGACAGGCTGTCAGTTTTAACGCCTCTAGTCCGATTTGATGGACGGAACTGACAGTTCTACATGCAACAATAGCACAACAAGCTTATTGTCAGGTTTATTTTCTGTTATGTGAACCCTTATTTTGTCATTCTTTTCTGTTTCCTTTAGTTCCTGTTTTCCTGCTCTGTTTAGTTTTGGTGTTACTGATTTTGTCCTCTTTTGTTTCTGTAGTTGCATATTAGTTTCACATATGTCTAGTTTACTTTCCTTTGTTCTACCCCTGTTTATATAGCCACGTGTTTCAGTTGTTCTTGGTCAGATCTTGTATTGTGTGGTTTGAATGAACATACAGGAGTATAATGCAGAGTGTTTGGATTATTAATAAAACCTGTTTTCTTTTTGAATCTCCTTAGTTTTCGTGCCAGCTGATCACGTTGTAAAACTTTTTTTTTAATGGCGATATCACGTATCGCAGTATTAAGCCACTCAAAATCTCTGCAAGTGGAAATTCCTTCACTGCGACAGCCGTAGCTCACATGGTGTGTAGGGGGTTTAGCTTGAGTATCTTTAGTGTTTTATCTTGTCAAACATGTAGACTTTGTAAACCATACTTTTTTTGTGTTTTTATCTGAGGAATAAAAAAAGAAAAGACAGTTGCATCAATTTTGGCAGTTTTATTTAAATTAAAAGTCAATTTAATCAATTAAAATCAATTAAAAACATGCTCTTTTACTCTTATTTTTTCACTCTAGCCACGTGCTGACCCCATACCCATATGCAGCTTCTGTTTGGGCACAAAGGAGTCCAATCGAGACAAGAGGCCAGAGGAGTTGCTGTCCTGTGCTGACTGTGGGAGCAGCGGTAAGACCAGTATTTGAACTCTCTGACTGAGCCATGCCTGTAGATGAGCAGTGTATTATCTGAAATTCTGTTAAATGTACTGGTACTGATCAAGGAGGTGGTCATCTTAAGGGCTGTCTCAATGGCAAACATTTTCCAGTGTGCTGAAACATTTGCTCCCTGAAAAGTCCCACAATGCACAGTGAAAACCAGGGAGCACTGTTTCCTTAACTGAAGTTCTGAAGAGCAAAACATAAATCACGTGAGCCAACTCGCTTCATTAATGACACGCAATTTATTTTTAATGCAAATCATTAGCCTATTTAATTTTGTTTCAGCATAAACATACATCGATTCAGCCAATGTACATAGCTAAGATTTATAAATTATTTACAGCTGAATTGTTGCATATATATGTAACAAATTATTTATCATAATGTACTTTAAAAAAGAATGTCAAAAAGATCAGATCAACAGTTGTTCATAAATACCAGTAGGGATGTTGTACAATGAGGATGTTGTCATGTCGCTGGAAATAGAATCTGTGTGTCCATCTACTGGTTCACGACCTAATAAGCTAGGGAGCTGACTGAGACGCACTCTCAGACTTCGTAACTAACCAGTTAACTGTAACCAAACCAGATATTTTCTTTGAATATTTGCTCACATTTGTGGGAGTGGTGGGACAAGTAGTTAATGAGTTATGAAATTGTATTTCAACCATCAGGATTGTCAGTTGATAACTCATAATCATGTAATTGAATCAATTCCAGAAGGGAGAGAGTCAGAGATAGTGATACACCAAAATTAAAGTTCTGGGCCAAAACAGAAACTGTAAATTCTGGACCACAGAGATCAAATACAAAAACCATTGTAACTTGTTTGAGATTCTACTTTTTCTTTGTGGAAAATGGATCATAGTTCCATCAAAATAACAGAAGGACATATACAAGAGATGACAATTAACCAACTATCGTTTAATTGTTGATAATTTAAAACTCATCGATGGCCCATTAAGCAAAGTCATCATTAGAGTGCATTGTTTTTTAGGTGCATGCGGCACATGCGCAAAACACGTGCAGCAGACACACGAAGAATAATGAAGCGAGCGCACGTTTATTTAGAAACATAATTAAACAAGGGTCCAAAAAAACCCTCCAAACAAGATATTATACTGAACATAAGAACTACTTGCATGTGTAAACGCCACAATAAAAATACATAGAACAAACAAGTAACAAGATCCTAGTTGATGAGTGATGATCTTCCAGCACTGTTTTAGCTGTGCGCTCCTATTCTATTCATGGTAAATCAAGACCTGTCAATCTGAGCAATCAAACCAATCCAAGCGAGCTCCAGCTGTGAAATTGAAATGTCTATCTATTATGTACAATGATTTTGCAAATCAAATTTTCATGTAAAGCAGTTATTTTTTAATGCTATGAAAATAAGCACTTCTAATATGTCAGCAAATTTAAAAGCACTTGTTAAGTGATGGTCATATTCCTTATATTCACTGTAAATCCAAGCTTCTAAGCTTTAAAACGACACCTATTTTGTGTTGGTTGACCATGTGGTTAAGTAACGTGATAACTTGGTAGCGCCTCCCTTGGCTTAGTTAATGAATAATCGTTCAATTTATCATTACTTTAAACAATGTCTGTACCCTACAGTATATTACATGAGATGGTGGTTAGTCTGTTTGCATGGGGCAGGTGTATAGTGTATATTCTAACAAGAAATGCTCTTTATTAAAGATCCAAAAGAAAACCGCAAACATTGTGCATGCACAATTAGGAAAGGCAAATCTGTACTGAATTTGCAATTGTGTTTTGAGTTTTGTCCGCAATAAGCTTTCGTAGTCTTGTGAGATTGATGCACGGCATTGTTTGTTGTCCGCCTGCATTTCTCTGCATGCATCTCATCTCGCATCAGAGCAGTGCACGTCTCAACTATACTGGCAAGATATCATCTTCATCAGCTAGTGTTTACATTAAATGTGTTTAAACCTGGATAATTTTCCATGCACACCTCCTTTTTCTCCATGTCTAAATTTCTGTTGTCCAATCTGCTTAATTTGCAGTTTGTATTTTCAGCCTAGATTTAGCGGTTTAAAAAATCTTGATCTATTTTTTTTTTTTTTTATTATTCAATGGTTCACTCTTAAAATTGTAAAAAAAAAAAAAAAAAATAGGCTACTACACTAGTAGAACCCTCTAGTGTTAAATCCTGCTATCAGGGTAAAATAATGGTGAGGGCTTCCTCAGGTCTCCATGATAACATCTCATGGATATGTAAGTGTTTTTAGTGAGGGTGATCTTGTTTGGGATTATTGGCATTGGGCTGTATGTTTATGAAATGTGGTAAAATATAGGATAGAGTGAATTTTTTCAACTAAAAATGGTCTATTCTGTAGAAGTATTGGCAGAAGGTTTTTACACAATCACAGATGGATTCAAGCTGAAAGGTGTAGTTTATAAACTGTTTTTCCCCCACTTCATGTTTTCTTGCTTGTTTCTTTTACTCTAATTTATTTATTTATTCCCTCCTCCAGACAGAATTGCCATGTTCCTGTTAAATTACCTGCTCTTATGTCGTAATTTGTTTTGAACAGTGATTTTGAAATGCCACAAGGAATTGTTCTCCCAGTGACATTTTTATGGCTGAGTTTGACTTAACAACGCAGAGGTGGTTTTCATTAAGTGTTCATGAAAGTATAGAAAATGTGCTCCCACTGTAAACCACAGCTGGTTCACAGCCCTCAGGGACAGGAGTGCATGCTTTTACATGACTATAACAGATCGACTGCCATTACGGTGTACCCGCGTACCATTTCTGCCTTGTTAAGAACAAATTATCTTTAATTAGCTGCTCAGAAGTGTTTGATAATACAGTGCTTTTAGACATCGATTTTGGAAAGTCTTCACGCATGGCTCTTCGCATTGTTGATGCCATGTGTAAATATTTAACTGATCCACGGTCGGGGGAATCTTTCATTTGTTTCTTTTTGATGTTCTCTCTCTGCTTGATTAAGTCTCTGTTAACATTTATCCTGTAATGTTTCAGCAAGGGCTTTTGTGTTTCCTGCCAAAGTTAAAGGATTAGGTAATGTCGCTCTTTTAATTGAGCATGTTTGGAGACTCTCTCTAAAGCCTGTTTGTTTTATTCCACATTTCTCCTCAAAGGCCATCCATCATGCCTGAAGTTCTCCACTGATTTGACTGCTAATGTCAAGGCCCTGCGCTGGCAATGCATCGAATGCAAAACATGCAGTTCCTGTCAGATTCAGGGGAAGAATGCTGTAAGTTCTTTTCAAAAGCACTGATGGCCTTGGCCCAGTTCCTGCTGACATCTTTTAGTGTCAGAGCGCTGCTTGTGTTCTGACACTTACTGCAGGATGTTGTTTGTGTAGTGTATATTGCTTTTTTTTTTCGTCTTATTTTTGCGTGTCTGACATGTTTCTCTGTGTGTGTGTGTGTGCGTGCATGTGGATTCAGGATGAGATGCTCTTCTGTGACTCCTGTGACAGGGGTTTCCATATGGAGTGTTGTGACCCACCGCTCTCCAGAATGCCAAAAGGTACATCATTAGGCCTTTGTTTGCCTCTGTGGATTTTTCCATTCTCAAGGCGAAGGCCATTTAAATGTGCCATGACACAAAGGCTTCCGGTTACATAATCGTAAGATGATATGTACCTTACGTCCTGCACTATTCTTTCTCTCTCCCTCTCTCCTCTCTCCTCTCTCCTCTCTCCTCTCTTCTCTCTCTCTCTCTCTCTCTCTCTCTCTCTCTCTCTCTCTCTCTCTCTCTCTCTCTCTCTCTCTCTCTCTCTCTCTCTCTCTCTCTCTCTCTCTCTCTCTCTCTGTTAATGATTTTGCCTCTGGCTTGCAAATGACTGTGCTTGTCCTTTTCAGTTAATGGCAGTTTGTCTGAAATGGGCATGTAAGTGCCAAGATAAAAAGGGAACAGCATCATAAAGTGTTTCAATAGAGCAGAACAGATTCATTTCACTTAATTTTACAAGAGCCTTCAGTGCTGAATGTCTGTAACTGCTGGAGGGAGGTGACTTCTGCCATTAAAAATCCCATCAAATTTCATTTGGGTTTTGTTATGGGTGAAAGAAAATGCTTTAACTAAAACATGTATGTCAGGGTGTCAATTTAACATGTTAATTTAGTTTGATTAATTATTACAAAAAATACACAATCAAAGTGAGAGACGCTAACAGAATGGCGCCTGCTACAAGAACGCTTTCTGTGTGAACGGCCCTCTGTGTGATATTCTACCGCAGACAGATTGACAAACTTATTTTTGTGGCTGCAAAATATATTCAGGTGGATTATAGTTCAGTGATACACATTTTGCAGTGAAATGGAAATAAATCAAACAATAAAATGACTAAGACATTTTTTTTATATCTTTTGATCTTTTCCTTTTCTTTTTTTCAGAAAATGTGATCAGTTAATTAAATTGAAATTTGATACATTAAATCATTGACTGGCCTCAAATAAATTTTATGAAAACTGTAAGAATGAGAATTAGTTGTCGTGAGGCTATACGTTGTTTTTCTCTTGTTTTCTCGGTATAACATTTGTCAATATTTTCATTTATTCTTTTTATCTCGTCAAGATCACAGGAATACAGAAAATTAATAATGCTTGGCCTCTGTATCTTTATGTACAATTTCTATTTGGTTGACACTGTGAACTTGCTTTCTGTAGTTGTGATGCTTATCTCACAAATCAGTGCTGCGCATTTCCACACAAGATATCTGAGAGCTTTAGTTCTATACCAAAAATCAAAGGACATGCAAATTTAACTTTAGTTATGCGAAATATGACAAACGATCTAATCATTCAAACGGTTTATCTAAAGAGGATGTTGAAGACTGAGGTCCTGTCAATAAAAATCTCCCCACGAAACTTAAAAGACATTTATTCAGTGTTTCCTTGTTGGTCTGTTACCTGTAGAAAGCTTGTTTTTCTTTGTTTCTATTCCTTTTCTTCTAAAGATTGTGGAAATAAAGGGAAAAGCACAGTGGGTCATCTCTGCTCAGTACTACAAAGACATATCTGAAAAGTGTCACGGCTGCAGACATGATGAACCATCCTTGAAATGCTTCTCTCTTTTGTTTCTCCCTCTCTCTCTTTTTTCCCTGGACCTCCCCCAGGAATGTGGATCTGCCAAGTATGCAGGCCAAAGGAACAGGAGGGAAAACGGTTGCTACACAAGACAGCGGCCCAGATCAAAAGGCGATATGCAAAGCCAGGAAGGCCAAGAAAAAATCTAGCTCATCCAACAATGTACGATAACTCATTTCATCTGTCTTGTTCCTTGTGCTACAGGCTCAAGGTTACAGGTCTCACATCAGTATGTTGCCTAAACTGTAAATGCTCTTTTTGATGGCCTACTCTGATTTTTGTCCTTCACAACCTTGCCTTGAGAGTATATGTAGGTTTTCATACCCTCTCATCCACAAGGTTTAAAATTAGCATGGATGCTACAATGTACTTTTAGCCTGGGGCATTCTTTGCAAGTCTAATTTTAACATATGGCCGTGTTGTGAAGCTCACTCAGAACGCTGTCAGTCAGACTGGGTGAGTCTGGGTCAGTAAGCTTTTAAATGTGCAAGACTTGAGGGATTACATCTCTCCTAAAGGCTTGATGAGCACTGATAGACACGGTGGAACGTGTTGTTGAAGCTGTGAAATCAGGCTCTCAAACCAAGGCTCAGGCTTAGTCACAGTTAAGATGTGCACACATTCTCATTCATTTGTGGCTTGTGTATTAAATGCCACTATCGTCTGTTTTCACAGGTCTGACAGTGGTGGTCCAGGATCCGTTGAGCTGTCTGAAAAAGCACGGCATGGTAGGGGTTCCATAAGCACTTTCTGTACCCCACCCTCATCAAGCACCTTTATACCCACCACAGACGGCAGGAGTCTCACTGACCCCCTCACATCCACACCCACCCTCACTACGTTGCCCCCATTCAACAAGAAAACCAAAGGTCTCATTGACGGGCTTTCCAAATTTTTCACACCATCACCCTTGGGTCGCCGGTTGCGCGGTGAAGCGTCGGGCTCCTCAAATCAGCACAGGCAGAGGAAACGGGGCTATCGGAAACACCATGCCAGCGTGACGACGCCAGGTGTGAGGTTAAATGCCCCATCTAGTGTTCTCCTTACCCCGTCCCCTTCGCAAGGACACAGCCCCATCTCCCTGAACCCCACCCAGTCATCCTCGCCCTCCTCCGCCCACTCCCCCCACAGCTCCTCCTCCCAGTCTAGCGGCCCGTCCCTCAGTAGCCTTCCAGGCAACAACCAGCTGAAGGGACTATTTGATGGACTGTCTCACATCTTTACCACTCAGGGACAGTCCCGGCAAAAGGGACTCCCCAGCTACGCACCGCCCAAGCGAGCGCGCCGCACCCAGGACGTTTCCACCTCACCCAAAACGTCCCTGCAGCTTCAAGGAAAAAAACCTGTCAAGGGTTTCGGTAGTAAATTAGCATCCCTATCCGGTTCGGCCTCGGGATGGGTGCCCAAGCGGGGCCGACCGTTTAAGTCGGCACTCCATTTCAAACGAACTCCTTTCTTGAGAAAGCACAAGCTACTAGGCAGGTTTAGGTTTAAGGCCTCCCCGCAGAGGGAGAACAACACACCAGGGAAGGGCAGATTGGCAGACGGAAGAGTTAAACCAGACCCAAACCATGGTAAGCACAGGGGCCTGAACCTCCGAACGGCTGACTAGCTTTTTCATCTTTAAACCGTTTTACTCATCTTCCTCATTTTTAGAAGCTCAGTAACGTGGATTTTTGTTTTTCAACTAATACTGCATCTCTGCATTTTTGTTTTTAACCTTTTTCAATAATTTATTAATTCTGAAGCCACTAAAGCCTTAGATTTCTGCTCTCTGCTCACGTCCTCATGCTGCTCACACCTGCCTCTCAAACCATAGTTATTAATGCTTTTTCCCTTTGGTAACAAGCACTTTAATGTAAAGTGTTTGCATTTCAAATGACCCTTGCTCCTGGTTTGGTTCCCTCTCAACCTCTGCACAAATGGAATATTTGTTTAGAGGTCACTGTTGCCTAGAAACAAACTGTGATGTGTGGGTTAGAGGTTTGAGGTTAGTGTGTTGGCCAGCAATGTTGATATGAGCCTTTCCTATCAGCTGTCCTTTCCATGACTGTAGTGATTTGCATGCTAGCAGTTGTGATTTTGAATGCTGTGTTAAGTCTAAGGTTAGTGCTTGTTTATATTAGTTTTGGGTTTTATAGCCTCAGCATCTTTTCAATTTGTTTTTTTTGGTACTACATTCTGCACACAAATTCTAAAGGTCTATTTTCTGACCTCTCACAGCCTTTAATGCCGAGAGATGCTCAAGAAGAGAGCCACAGGAAGGAAGGATGATTTTACTCAATGACCATGTGGCTGAAGAGGATCTGAAAGTGTTCAGACACATCAAGGAGACCACAGCAAAGGTGAGGAGAGTCTATATTTACTAGGCAAGCATCACTATTGCTATTCCTCGTACTTTAGGTGACCACTAATACAATAATACAATTCTTTGAAATATTTTAAAGACATTTTTTTTTCTAATTTGTGATTTATTTATTTTTATTTTTATTATTTTTTTAATTTTTTTTCAAAAACAGAAAACTGTTGGTGATCAAGGACAATCCCCTCCTTTGATTGAATTTGGGAAGTATGAAATACAAACTTGGTATTCCTCACCATACCCTCCAGAATACTCAAGGTAAGTCTGAAATTTATTCCAAAACATTTTTTACATAAATTCATAAAATGTCTGCTAGATATAGCCTTAAGCAAATGTAAACTAGTATGTGATTTAGAGTTAGACTCCCTACTCTTGCAAATCATGCCACATTCTTCATGTTATAATTAATTGCTGCTCACCTTCTCAGATTACTGAAGCTTTATCTCTGTGAGTTCTGCTTAAAGTACATGAAAAGCCAGGACATTCTGCAGAGGCATTCAAAGAAATGTGGGTGGTTTCACCCTCCAGCTAATGAGATCTACAGGAAGGATAACCTCTCTGTGTTTGAGGTCAGTGCTGGCTTTTAAATCTTCATGCACAACTTAATTCGCATCCTAATTTCATCTCATCTGCATTTGCAATTAAAACAAGAGGGGTTATGTCCAGAGATTAAAGGCTATGAAGTGCCAAGCTTGTTGAAAGGCACATCTCAGCATCATGGATGAGAACTGGTCTTACATGATTTAATCATGTCAGATTAAGTTCTGCAAGGACTTCATGTCTTGTTTTTTCTAGTGAACAGGAAATTTATCATAATCCTAGCAGACCTCTAAAAGTGTTAAAATTGCAGAATGTTTATGATTTCTGATCTTTACATGTTTACATTGAGTTACAGGAACTGCCCTTGTATGAGCTGTCTGAATCTCTAATGGTTTCCCATTGCTTTTCCTCTTTGCTTTAGGTTGATGGAAATATCAGCAAAATTTTTTGCCAAAACCTTTGTTTGCTTGCAAAGCTTTTTCTGGACCACAAGACGCTCTATTACGACGTTGAGCCGTTTCTCTTCTACGTTCTGACACAGAATGATGAGAAGGGTTGTCATCTTGTTGGATACTTTTCAAAGGTATTAGCCTTACATAGATATTATTAAGAATATCTAATCCTATGACAGTGGAGTCAGAGTAACAGCGGGTTGTTTAGTGGGTTGTTAAAGATGGGTTTATTTTATGGTGCTCGTTTTTGGATCTGAACATTTCTGCAATACGTTTGAAGGGTTTTGTGTGCTTATGTTTGGTTCAGTTGAGGAGAACGGCAGGTGCAGTGAATTGCATGCGTTGGCAGCGCACTGACACACTCTATCTTTCTCTCTTTCTCTCCCACAGGAAAAGCTTTGCCAGCAGAAGTACAATGTCTCCTGCATAATGATCATGCCTCAGTACCAAAGGCAAGGATTTGGAAGGTTTCTCATTGATTTCAGTAAGTTATTCATTAACTGGTTTGGAAGTCTTATGAGATGTGAGCATAAGATTGTTTGTATCATGAACAGATGCTTCTGTACTCTGCATAAAAGGAAAAAGAAGAACTGTTTTAGACTAGACAGTCATAATGAAATGGGAAGAATGGCTTGTGTGTTTGTTTCATTGTCATTTTAGTTATCAAGAGGGTTTGCATGTCTTTATTTACAGTGAATATAGTGCGTTATATCATTTGTTGGCTTGTGAATGTTTTGATTTAGTTTGCTCTTTGTGTAGAATCAGAAGAGCATTTGCATATTTTGTTTTAATGCAAAAGACTACAAAAGAGAATCTGGAATTGTTCGGTCTCTTCTGACTTTTATGCATCTGTTGAAAACACAAAATCAGTTCACACTGTAAGCAATTTAAAAAAATTACCAAATATTTTCTACTAGTTGTGTGTGTGTGAAGCATCACAACACATCAGTGTAGTAATTTTTGCAGATGAATACAACTTAAGAGGCACTTTAAAATTGAAATTATTTAAATTAAAGTATTAGCAAAAATATTTGTTTATTATATTATCATTGTAT
Organism: Gila orcuttii; assembly: GCA_026230005.1. Taxonomy (NCBI): domain Eukaryota; kingdom Metazoa; phylum Chordata; class Actinopteri; order Cypriniformes; family Leuciscidae; genus Gila; species Gila orcuttii. Next base: position 15,916,423 of record JAPDVR010000019.1, on the reverse strand, counting down.
GTTTGTTTGTTTTATGATGCTTTTGATGCTTTGTAACGCACATTGCTTAGCCGCAGCAATTGGTGCTATATAATTAGACTTTTTTTATACAAGTAGATAAATATTTTTTTAATTATCTTTTTTTACTATACATTTTTATTTTATAAAAAGTGTTTTTTGTTGTTTTTTTATATTAGAACCATGGTTTGCTCTACAAATACAGGTTATCAGCCGTCTGGGCTGGTTTGAGATTTTCAAACCAGTTTGAAAATTCTTTTCTGCTCTTTTTTTTTTTTTTTAATCCATTAGTAAAATATTATACTGTAATATTGGTATTTATAATGTAACATTCACATCACAAGAACTTTGGTTAGAGCTTAAAGGACAAGTTCGGTATTTTACACTTAAAGCCCTGTTTTAAGATTGTTTCTGATGAAATAGAACGGTTAAGATTGAAATTTGGACAAATGCTGCTGTCCCGAGAATTTTTGGTTTCTGTGTTAGCACCCCCCCACCTCCACAATGGTTTCATAGGGGCACTGGAACAGTCATTCATAAAACGCATTAAACTTTAGTTTACAAAGACGTGAAACTCACCGAGTGGTCTGGGGTGTTCACTGATATGCTCACACAAAAATCGCTGCAAAAGATGCTTTAAATCGTCATTATTTACTCACCCTCATGTTGTTCTAAACCCTTAAGACTTTCGTTCAACTTCGGAACACAAATGAAGATATTTTTGATGAGATCTGAGAGCTTTCTGTCCCTCCAAGACAGCTTACGCAAACTGACACATTGACGCTTCAAAAGGTTCATAAAGAGATCGTAAAACTAATCCAAATGATTTGAGAGGTTTAGCCCAAAATTAAAAAAAAAAACTGAAGTGACACGATCACTTTATATGATGAATAGATTGAATTTAGGCTTTTATTCACATAAACATTCATCAACTCACACATCAGCTGTGGTAAACGGAAGCTCAAGCATGTTCGCTTGACGTGTGAGAACCAATGAGGTTCATTCTCGTGTTACGCAGCATGTTTGAGCTTCCGCAAGAGGTTTTTTCTCGTGTGTTGAGCTTCCGTTTAAGTTCGCTGATCAATGTTTATATGTGAATAAAAGCCTAAATTCAACCTGTTCATCATACAAAGCAGGGCAAACCAATGTCCTGCTGAGTTTAGTTCCAACCCAACCCACCTGAACAAGCTAGTCAATGTCTTCAGGATAACTAGAAAGCTACAGGCAGGTGGGGTTTTATCAGCTAAACTCTGCAGGACGGTAGCCCTCCAGGAGCGAAGTTGCCCATGCTTGACATAAAGCAATCGAGTCTCCTCAGAAAATTATGGAATTAGTTTTACGATTTTGACTTTATTAACTTTTTCGTCAGTGTCAGTTGTGTAGCTGTCTATGGAGGGATAGAAAGCTCTCAGATTTCATCAAAAAGATCTTCATTTGTATTCTGAAGATGAACGATAGTCTTATGGGTTTGGAATGACATGATGGTGAGTAATTAATGACAGTATTTTAATTTTTGGGTGAATTATCCCTTTAAGTCTTAAGCCATCAAAATCAAAGCCATAATCATTAAATTCCTTATAAACAAATGCAAGCTTCTTATCAGAGACAAACTGTTAATTATATGTAAAATATTCAAATATCATGCTTCTAGCCTTTATGAAGCTGCATAAAAACATTACAACAAATTTATAAATTGTGATTGTGTTGATTTGTTTTGTCCAAGTGACACTCAAACCCGATCTAAAAACAATACTCATAAGCAATCTTGTCTTTTCTTCTCTCTTTGTCTCTTTTCCTGTCTTTCCAGGTTACTTACTTTCCAGGCTAGAGGGCCAGGCTGGCTCCCCAGAGAAGCCTCTATCTGATCTGGGTCGTCTGTCCTACTTGGCTTATTGGAAAAGTGTCATACTGGAGTACCTGCACAACAACCCAGATAAGAGTGTCAGCATCAGGGGAATGAGCCGAGCCACGGGCATGTGTCCACATGACATCGCCACCACACTTCAGCAGCTCAACATGATTGATTTCCAGGATGGCAGGTGGGTTTGACTGTGGTGGTATCTGTCAATCTGACAATTCACTCACATGCTTTCCAGTGTACTTTATCATCTCTAAAGGACGGGGGGGTAAATACAGTTTTGGCTTTATTTGCATGTGCATTAATACTGAATTACAATTGATCATACATCAGACAAGATATCTGCTTTTTGAATACATTTCCCCAACATTTTTGTCTAGGTTTCTAATCATCCGAAGATATCAGCTGATTGAGGAGCACATGGATAGACTGAGAGAGAAGCCAAGGCTTCATGAGGTTGACCCTGACTGCCTGTGCTGGACTCCAGTTTCAGTCTGCAAAAGCCCACCAGGGGAGCTGAAGAGTGCTATGGCACAGGTAGGCTTAATGATGATTTGATCAGGGACTGAACACACCTGCTCTTAGTGAACCCCGTTTTAATTGTTTGTCTGTCCAGTGCAGTGCTCTAATATTTAAAAGCTAGACTATGAGGGATTTCTCGTTAAATTCTACATTACAAATGAATTTTTGAGCCAGTACAAACAAATAAGTAAAATCACCTTTTTGCCTTACCCTGCAGTCAGTACGATAAGCTTTCAATAATGATTTATATTCAGAGCTTTCAGGTTTGTTTGCCAGGAAAATCCTTCTTTTTTTATTGTTTACTCGTCCTCCAACAAAGAAAAGATTAGACTATTATGGCAGCAACATAGGTATACCTATACAGTTTCAAATGTCGAAAGAGCCCAAAGAAGTCTGCATTTTTTCTTTAAAATGTTTGCTTAATCCATAGTGATTAAATCTTCTGCAACCCTTCTTTATATAAACATGCAACAAACAACTAGGTGGTTTTCTTGGCATAATCAGAGGCTTGATCAGCATGTTCCACAGGGTGACTTGAGTCCAGTTTACTATTACAGCTGTCTTGCATCAAATTAATGTGTTCTGTCTGCTATGTTAATGTTTGCTGCAGATATTGCAGTACAGACAGAGCAGATTTTGTAAAATGCCCTTTTAGTCTTCCTTTTGGCCTCTGACACAATCTGACCTTTTTGCATAATGCTGAACTCAAACATAATTGGTAAGACTGTTCTGGTCGGCGTCTCTAAAATCAGAGGTTGTTTTTAATTGAAACCTGTTCAATAGGCAGATCAATGAGATCACGATTAGCACAGGTAACTCGTTCCTTCCCCAGCTCTGCATTATTAGCTACAAGATGATGCTTGTGTGAAAAGTGAGCTAAATTTATCCCTTTCAGGAGTTCAGGGTGAGTTCACAGAGATAGCTGAAAGCACTTCCAACAGTAACCCAGCTTCCTGCGTGACCTAAATCAAAGCTTTGTATTATTGATGCCTCTGAATGTCCCATGAAATGTAATCTTCCATATCTGCTTAAAAATAAATGTTGCTGAGATCAACGGCTAATCAAGAGACAATTTCTGCTCTGCAAGGGCTCTGTAAAAGCAAAGTGTAGATAACTGAGATGTTATTTGTCTGCTTGGCTTCAGCCTGTATGAGCGGCTTAGATAAGCTCATATTTGTGTTTTTTTGTGGAATAACAGGCAAGAGACCGTCGTGCAAACTGTAGTGCATCAATCAGGAATTTGACTATGGGGATGGGCTACACCAGCACACGACCTCCGTTAACCAAGTGCAAGAACTTTAGCAGAAAATACTCAGACCCACTGTTTGCAAACAGCACTGGGAAAGATTTTGAAGTGAGTGAAGAGAGCAGCAGTGATGAAGATGATGATGATGATGATGACGATGACGACAACGACGACGATGGTAATGAAGACAATCCACTCAAGTCCCAGTCTGGGCAGGGGCTCAAGCGAAAGGTAAATATCAGAATCATTGGTTATGTGCATTTTTTATTTGGTTCTCTATATATCATGATTCTTCACATTGAAAATCCTTTAGAATTTAGGAAGCATATTTAGTAGGATGGGGAAAAAAATCCCAAACTCTCCATCAGTCAGAAATTTCCATCTGTCCTTAAGTCTATAATTAAGTAATATTGCTTTCATGATTTGTGTGGGAAATCTTGATTCTGTATCACAAAGTAATCTTGCAGATTATTTGCACTGGGGTACTGCTATACCAGAATGCCTGGGGGAGAGTATGTTGTGAGGATCTTGCGGTCAGTTTGATTCAGCACACTCTCATTTGGGGTTTTGGGCAAGCTAAGCTTTCCAAATGAATGGCCTGTGGTGTAGGCACTGTGGTCTAAATGATGGGCTTTTGCATTTAGATCATGAAGCAACCCATTCACAACGCAGCCACATTTCCCTATGTTTAGCATCACCCTTGACCGTATCTGTCTCCTCCAAACCTATGCTTTTGGATTAAAGGGCACCAGGGACAATTTAACAAAAAAGTGGCCAACCCTTGCTATGACAGTTGTTAAGTCTAACAGTCTTTGACATTTCACTGTATTTATTCCATTCTCAAGCGCAAGTTGTTCTCAAGCATACAATATGCACTTCTCTGCTAAGCGAATAGCTCTCTTAAATGTATCAGGGATGTGATTTTTCCGGATTAATCCGGAATTCCGGATTTTCCGACCTGAAAATGTGACCTACGTGAATCATGCAGATCTGTAAAAAAGGAGTGAAAAGGAGAGGATATGAGGACATAACAGGCTGACCTGCGTAGATTTTTCCTTACATTCCAAGTATCAACAAGGACGTATTTGCGTTCAGCTTGTTCACCTGCTCAATTTCGTACCTCAGTCGCTCTCGCGCTACAGTGGTATCGTTGTCAGTTGACAAGAACATCGCCGTTAGGCCACCAGTAGGGCTGGGCGATATATCGATATAAAAAATATATCGATATATTTTCAAATGTGATATGGAATTAGACCATATCGCATATATCGATATAGTTCAAATTTGCGCTATGATCCTTGCTCCAAGCAAGCTGCTGACTGCTTTTGTAGAAATATGTATATCATGCATTCTATCAGTTGCAGTTCTGGCGCCTCCGTCTCAACACCAATAGTGTACAACGCGACAAATACTCATATCAAATGTTAACGCAGAGGAACGGGACACATCAGTTCAATGAGTTCACAAAAGTGCATTATTTGCCTTGCCGGTTAAACATGTCATTCACTGCTGATGCTCTGTTCTAACATGCGCTTTACTGAGCGCGAACACCTGACGCGCACATGCACTAAAAGCCTGTCTAACAGCGCCTGGTTACTGGACTAAGTTATCTTTCGAGTCTTATTTTGCTAATACTCTCAAATACACACAAGGTTTACATAAGGAAAGTTGGTTATGTCTAAACTGAAAGCAAACCGAGAAAATTTAGAGAAATCTGCTTGTCAAATGCGCGTGTATATTAGACGCGTCGCGTACAGGTCTTAAAGAGACAGTAGCCCTAATAGTAAACATGCAGCCGCTTGTCCTTAAAGGGATAGTTCACCCAAAAATAAAAATTCTGTCATTATTTATTCACTGTAATGTTGTTCCAAACCTGTATTAATTTATTCGGTATATTTTCCTGCTTTTTTGTCCTTAGCCAATCACATGCCTGATGTATGTTGTTGTTTTTTTAGCGGGCATCAAATCTGGGACGGAAGAGAGGGCGGAGAAGAACGCGAATCAACAGCAGTGTCACGACCGAAACTATCTCGGAGAGAACAGAGGTGCTAGATGAGCCATTCGAAAACTCTGATGTAGAAAGTCCTCTGCCACAGCCCAGCAGGAGGGGCGACAGCGAGGATGAAGAAGAGGAGAAAAACCAGAGAGTGGCCGTGCGTCGGCCTGGAAGGCCAAGGAGACATGACAATCACTCAAATCAATCTAAAGGAGGGAATGTGGAAGGTAAAGCATACGTGTTAACATTTACATCATATTGCTTTTGTTGCATATTTGAAAGATAAATTAATATGTAACCTTTTTGTGGTGTTTCTGAAGCATTAAAAAAGGACAATCCTCGACCTATAAAACGGAAGAAAGGCTGGCCCAAAGGTGTCAAACGAGGCCCTCCCAAATGGAGACTAAAGGAGCGCAAAATGGGCTTTAAGCTCAACCTCTACACACCGCCTGAGACACCAATGGTCACAGTGGAGCAGGAGCAAGAGGAGGAGCAGGATGCCAGCCCTGCCTCATTCTCAGAACCATCTGAGTCCTTCAGAGAGCCCAGGCCAGAGGACACAGAACTGGACACCTGCATTTCAGAGCCCCACAGTCCAGAGCCACCAGTGTGTCACAAAGTAAATGAGGATGAGTCGACCGACAAGTCTGACACGGTGGAAAATTCTCCCTGTGCTGATGAGACCACATCAGGTCCAATAGATGATGCTGAACAGTCAACTCTAAATATAGAGGAGGTTAAGGACCTGAAGCCAGAGGGTGAACCAGAAGGCAGGGTTGGTAAGGGCTTGGGTGAACGAGACGAGGATGAGGAAGAGGACGAAGAGCCAGAACAATCTCATGTGGATGATCACGATGCAGACGATGAAGACGATAGCCATGAACAAAGAATAGAGGACCCAGTGCCACTAACAGAAAAAGACCTTACTGAAGACCCAGAGCCAGTTTCAACTATTAATAATAATAAAAATCCTGAAGTGCAGCCGAGCCCCATGGAGCCACCACCTCAATGCTCTGAGGAGCTTCCATCTGAAAGCACTCTCGTGAGCTTGGGCATGCAACAGGGAGACACTGTGGACTCAGATCATCCTCCAGACTCGGAAACCGAGGAAGAGGATAACAGTCAGAGGCCTGAAGAAAAGCATATGGGCCCGTTGACCCCGGCAATAAAAGAGGACCATAACATTTGCCCTGAGCTTGACATGGAGACTGCCCAAGCTGTGCAGTCTCTCACTCAAGAATCTGAGCAAGAGAGGCACTTTCAGGACTGTGTGGAGACTCAAGAGGCCTGCCACAGCCTACAGCGGTATGTTCACGTGGAGCAGAGCCCTCCCGTGGATGACTGCCAGCAGTCAGATCACAGCAGCCCTCTGTCTTCTGTCCATTCTCACCCGAGCCAATCTGTACGATCAGTCAATAGTCCAGCGGTGTCCATTTTAGAAAGCGGTTACACGCAGATCAGCCCCGATCAGGGCACCGTCTCGGTGCACTCGCTTCATAACAACATGGAGACCAGCCCAATAATGGATGTGCCCTCGGTATCGGACCATTCTCAGCAGGTGGTGGACAGTGGCTTCAGTGACCTAGGTAGCATTGAGAGCACCACTGAGAATTACGAGAATCCCAGCAGTTATGACTCCACGCTGGGTAACAGCATTTGTGGCACGGGAGCAGGAGCAGGCACCTCCTCCCAGAGCAGCTGTTCCTATGGCAACCTCTCCTCCGGTGGCAGCCACAGTCAGAGCAGCTGTGCTGTGTCCCAGCAGATGGCCGGTCCTGTGGTGAACAATACTGGCGCTTGCAGCATGCTCCAGCAAACCAGCATGAGCTCCCCTCAGGGATGCAGTGTGAAGTCTCCGCAAGGCTGTGTGCCGGAGAGGCAGCCCAGCCATCCGCACGGACATGGGCACAGCCATGGGCATGGACACGGGCATAGCCACAGTCACCACCACAGCCATCACCAGCATCATCCGCACCATCAACATCACCAACACCAACACCCACAACACCAGTACCAGCAACCTTTGTCACACTGCTCCATGCCGGCCAGCTTCGCTCCACCCATGCAGCTGTCCGACATCCCAGAATCCAACAATCCCTCTAGCAACCTGGGTCTGTATGACCGAATGAGCCAGGGAGAGTATGGAGGTGGACACTATGGTCAACCATCAGCTACATTCAGCCTGCATAAGCTACAGCAACTAACCAATACCATCATGGACCACTCCTTGCCCTTCAGCCATTCTGCCTCACACTCCATCTCATCCTATGCAAACAACAGCGGCTCGTTGTCCACGCAGCTCGGTCCTCACAATCCGGCGCTGGTTTCTCTGTCGCAACCCGGTGGAGGTCCTCAGTCGCAGGCTACTGTGACTCCTCCCCCCAATATGACTCCACCGCCCATGATGCTGCAGCGCAACATGGGTACACCCAACATGAACCTGGCCCCGTCTCAGAGACTGCAAACGCAAATGGCCCCTAAGAATCACCATCACCACCCCATGTCCATCCGCTCCAAATCGGCCCCTCTGCCGCCCCACCACCAGCAGCAGATGTATGGTAGGGGTCCTCAGACCGTAGCCATGCAGGCTCCTGGAAGGACGCTGGCTATGCCTTCGCGGATGAACATGGGGGTGAACCTCATGCCCGCTCCGGCATACAACGTCAACTCGATGAACGTGAACGTCAATATGGCGATGAACACTTACAGAGTGACGCAGCCTATGATGAACGGTGGCTACCATGGCAATCCTACCTATATGAATCAATCTCCACAGTACTCTATGCAGATGGGCATGATGGGTACCCAGCCTTACCCACAGCAGCCCATGCAGGCTCCTCCCCATGGCAATATGATGTACAGCCCAGCAGCTCATCATGGTTATGTGAATACCGGCATGTCCAAACAACCCTTAAACGGGCCTTATATGAGACGATAATCAACGACCTGAAAGTAAAGGGTTATGATGTTGCAAAGTCAGCTAGTTGACTTGAGGTATTTAGTTTGTTCTTATTTTCATGGTTAATGTTCGCTTTTATGGATCTTTCTAAAAGAACCAGCACTTGGTAAGAATGCAAAAAAAGTTTTGTTTATTGGCTAAATTTTAGCTTTTTTCCCCTATTTATGGGAAGCCTTACAGCATAAGATTTAAAATGTAACATTGTGTAAGCATAAATCTCCCCTGAACTGCATTGCAGTTAAATGGAGGTTACATTTTCTTTAAGTTGGAACCTGCATTATGGAACCTTTAAATGTGCCTGCATTGTATGTTTTTGGACAAAAGAGCCTTTTCAATGTACCTTTAGCAATCGCAAGGTTATATATGTAAGTCTGTACTCATGCCTTCATATTATTTAAATTATTGTAAATCTACTTTTATATTTTTTTAAATGTAAGGTTATACTTAGCATGCTATAACGTCTTTGTTAGTGACAGTGCATCAAAGTAGTACTGTACAGTGTTGTGCTTAATAGCAAGCAATTTTATATTAAATGTATGGCCTTGGTTAGGTTTCCCTCGTATGGAAGGAAAAATTAAACTCTATTTTTGTTGATTCTAATACTGTAAAGATTTGAAAAAAATCGTCATGTTCGGCTTGAAAGGTTCTATTGCTAATTGTGTATAATTTGTTACTTTATAACAAGTTTCTTTACCTGAGGCAGCTTTCTGTTTTTATACAATTTAAAGCAATTTCTGTCACAATAGCAAAGAACAGTCAATGTCAGTATTTGTACATGTAGAAATCTAAATCAAGGGGGAAGGGCAAACAGAAACATTTCAGATGGGGCAGAGTTGCAAAATTATTATGAGTGTCAATTTACTCCAAAGTTGGTCTTTTATGAAATGCCTTTAAACTTACATTTTCATTCCATCTGTAGATTTTTTTTATCTTTATAAAACATCTGATTTATATTTTACTGAAATGTAGAGCAGTAGCCTTGTTGATAGACAAAACAGATGGCATGTAAAAAGGTAAATTGTATCGTGTCTGTTTGTATAGCTTATTTTGTAGCCTTTGTACCTGTACAGAATGGCAGTTTGACGTAAGAGGGATATCGTGACTGTACTAATTAACAGAGCAACAGTCCTGTATTTATGAGTTACCTTTTTAGTCGGTCACTTAAATGCTGTACATTTTAGCAGAAAATAAATTATGATGAGCCACTGACAGACTTAAAAGTGTGTATGGACTCTGTTTTCATGCTCTCATGATCTCAAGCTTATCTTGACTTATACTTTTCTTTAACGGATCTATTACAGCCAACAGATTTTCAGATGCATTGTCATGGTTGGAAACAATCTTAAGTGCAGAGACTGCTGAAAAGAGAAACAGGTGCTTTTGACTGTAGAGGATAGACAAATTTAGCTGGAAGACACTAATTCAACTGCACACAAGTCCCTCATAGCAATAAATGAACAAATATAGTCTTTGGCTCTAGTACATTATGTAAAGCACAAATATTTAATTTTTCTAGTAAAAGCTTTTATTATTTTTATTCTGCTGTGCAAACTTTACTAATCATTAAATACCCAGAAACCACATAGCTAAACAACATGCTGGCTGTGTGTCAAAGAAATTGCTGCATATTTCTTTATGCTTTATCAATAAACTTCAGACATGCCTTAAATGTTAAACTAATTGGATTTAAAGCAACTGTATGTCGTTTTGTGTTACTACAGTGGAATTCACTGTTGTAAATATACTACTGTCGTAATTGCTGTGGATAGCTGTACATGTGCATTTGTTGACAAACTAAATGATTTCAAAAGCATTTGAATGTGTTTGTGTATAATGAAATGTTAGTGACATGATAGGCCACGTTGCACATAATATATATTTGACTGTATAGACTATCAGAGCAGAGGGACCTATAGCAGAGATAGGTTTTGCAAGGTTGCAAAATTTCAAAGCTTACCTGCCATGAGATGGATTTATTTGATGTATCCTGAGACGGGACTGTCGTGGGAAAGAAACCGAAGCCATTTGCCTTATTAGAAGTCACTGTACCATCAGTATTATTTTAATTATTATTATAAATATTATAATAAATGAAACACACACACACCCTTGCCACTAACAATAATAATACAAACAAATATTTAAAAAAAAAATTGGCGGAGAAGTGGTAGGCAGAGTTTCCTTTGCAGCGCCTCATAGGCTACGCTTTTAACGGTTCTGGTACGCAGTTCGCCCGAGTCTCTTCAAACGAGCAGCAGGTAACGTTTAAGCTAATACGGAAAATTACATTTATCCTACCATCACCATGCTACTCTAAAAGTTGCTGCAGCATGCGAGTTATTCTTAACTACAATAAAAGTATAACTCGATTTCAGACGCATTCTGAGTGACAATGTCATTCGGTTTTATCCAAGGAATAAAAGTGCAAGGGGAAATACGTCTAACAGTTAGTTTAATGAAATCTTAAGTACATGTCCAACTCTAAATTGTGAGGAACTTATATCTTTGATTTCATAGTAATGCTTTACAATAAGGTTCATTTGAAGAGCTACGCCATAAACGATAAACGCCATTTAAAAAAAAAAAAAAATGAGTTTGTCATGTCATTTTGCTGTGTACTGAACCTATTCACTGCTCCATCAACGTTTCATGCCAAATCGCTGTATTTCCTTGTTTAAAATGTACTGCAAGATGCAGTTTCTTTCCAAAACGCGATAAGCGCCAAACCTATTTTTAGCCAAAACGCTATAAATCCTCTCGACGAATCAGAATTCGGTGAACGTTCTACGCAATCCAACACGGCGGCGCTCTGAACAGAGGTTTGTTTATGTACATTCATTCCTCAAAATGAGTGAGTTTTCTAGTCCACTAGTAGTTCATTTAAGCCATTAGTTTAATCACATATTTATATTGATTTAATTACTTAAATAAATTTAATTACTTAAACTTTAATTTCTCCTATGGGAGAGAAACCATAATGAGCGTTTTTTAATTGCCTATTCCGCATCTCAACGCACGCATAAAGCTTGCCACAAAGAACCGACAAAAGTAATGATTATGCATGAAACATTTGAATTGTTTATTTTTGAATTTAACCAGTGTTTTCTGTCAGTGTCAGCTACAAAGATAAACTTGACTTTGCTGACTCGCCATCTTCGCAGTAGTGAACGCGAGAGAAATGCACACTTCGAATTAGCCTACACGCAGAGAGTAGCCAATTTCTTTTCGTTTTTTATTGTTTTGTTTAAATGTAGACATTTCAAGCTTTTTATAGATATACTTCTCAGGACTGTGAGGCAAGTATCGCAGTGTTTCGGTTCATTTATGAGACGCGCTCCAGATCACGCGCGGGCGCCTCCGTGTCCTGATTATAGCCTATGTCTGTTATATTTGCTTCTTATTTATTTATTATTAATCCAGTCAATTTGTTGATGAAACATTGATTAAAATGGAGATACAATTTATACAAAACGAAATTCACTTCAAAGAAAGGCTTTCTACTAAACAAAACTTAATAAGTGGTCAAAATCATGTCTGACCCATTCCAAATGTTTTCCGATATATTGGGCATCTTATGATCCTATCGTACTCATCTCATGCGGTTCCCTTTTCATATAATCAACATAGATGAAATAAAAAAAAAAAAAAACATTAGCCTATATTATTAAACATAAATATGAAACGTATGTTTAAGTTTTTTTTTTTTACTTAGCCTATATTTAAGCGTCACGCCGCTCCGCTTTGCTCACATGCTGTGTAGCCTATACGTGTGTGTGTGTGTGTGTGTGTGTGTGGAGGAGGGGTGCCCATCACTACTTTTGAATATCGTTATCTTTATTGAATATTTTTAATAATTCGTTTTTTTAATGCATATGTAGTGGACAAATTGGTCCTACTTGTTACAGGTTTGACACTTTACTAAAAATGACTCTGAATGTATTACTAAATAACTTATTCAATAGCTATTGATATCATTACTATTTTCAGGTGCTGCACCAAATGACTATTAGCCTAAATGTGTTACTAAATTTAATTTATAGTAATTTATAGTATGAGCCCTTGATTATATGTTGCATGCTCTCGTTTTTTTTTTTTTTTTTTAAAGACAAACCATACAGTTTTGGAAAAAATGGATGGATTTATAGCGTTTTGGGAAAAAAAAGGATGGATTTATAGAGTTTTGGGAAAAAAATAAATTAACTTTTAATTTATCATAAACAATATTGTTGTTTGATTTAATAATCATTGTTCAACATGTTTAGACTGAGCCAATAAAACATTTTAACAGGATAAATTGAATATTCACAAAATGTGTGGGTCTAGGTAAAAAATGTAATTTTCCTAAAAACTATTGAAATGGATTTATAGCGTTTTGGAAAAGAACTCCTCATTTGTTCACTACTCATGTATGAACTAACATGAACTAACCATGAGCAACATATTTGTTACTGTAGGCTATATCTTAGTTAATACTACAACTGTTAATTGTTTATTCATGTTATGTCACAGTCAGTGCATTAACTAATGATAACAAATACAACTATTGATTTTAATGTTTTAGTAAATCCTGAATGCTGTAGAAGTGCAGTTCATTAGCTAATGTTAACTAATGAAACCTTATTGTAAAGTGTTACTGATTCATGATAGCTAACACTGTCTTTCATACATATAATACATACATTAAATTTACAACATCAACAAAACTAAAAATGAATTTTCCATAATTACCTTCTTGATTCTCACTGTTTTGTATGGTAAAGTAATTAATATTTAGTAATATTATCATAATTTCCCTATTTTCATTTGATGTGTTATGTAGTCTAATAATTGTATCAAAATGTTTTCTTAGAATGCCAAGGAAAGAAAGAATAAAAACAAAAAAAATCAAGAAGTAATCAATTTTTTTATTTAGTGCCCTTTTTGGTCCCTCCGCCCCTGCCCCTGAGGAGGTCTGTGCACGCCACTGGTTCAAGGTAAAAAAAAGTACTTGCTTACAGTTGCTTTAAGCCTGAGATGTAACCATTTAAGACAATGCTATTCAATTCCAGGTCACCTTCCATTTTTTTATCAGTTTACTGTATCGGCACATATCAAAATGTATCTCGATCACTGATATTATAGTGATGAATTCATTGGTCGGCACTAATCTTCAAGAGGGCGCTGTTCTCTCTATGGAGAATCTGCATCAGTAACACTTTCCTCCATCAGTTCTGCTTTTTGGGCCTCTCATTTGAATTCTACAGGGCTCACTTGATTGAGTCCTTGAGTGCCTGTTACTTCCCTCTTATCTGAAGAGATTTAACATGCCTTGTTTCTCTTTACCTACTTTATGCTTTGCTGAGTGCATGGTCAATAAATTGAGCTCCAGGGTAGAGAAACTCAGAGAGGTTTAAAATAGTGAAGTCTTTTGCCTCCACTCCATAGTAATCAATGTTCAAGCCTAGGTAGCATTAGTAAAATTATTCCATTTACCCTCTGGCCGCATTGAGAACGTTTTGTACCTTGTTTTTCAAGATGGTTGCAATCCGTCTAAAGTAGAAGCAAATTCTTGATCCTCACTTTTAACCTCAAGTAAACCTTTTACATGTTAATCTATTTGACATAGTACCTTTGATATAGTAGATTTTGTTTCTTTTCTTTTTTTACTAGTTTAGGTATGGAGCAGATCTAACTACTATACATTCAACTCCTGATCTTAGCCAAAGCCATTCCTCCAGTTCTTCCACAAATGATCATGCACAGTCGCTTTCTGAATGAATCCTCACTGGTCTAAGTGTTCTTTGGATGCCATCTTAATTTTCAATTCCCATTGTTGAACAATATGAATCTTATTCCTTGGAGAGAAAGGAAAAAAAGAAACGTCATGTAACATTTGTCTTGTTTTAATGTGTTTGTCTTGTAATTGCCTGTTAGTATGGTTTTAATGCAGCTAATACGGGACCAGTAAACTAAGCTGTCGAAGCTTTTATTTTATTTGCAGTCTAGACTGAAGACTTGAGTTTCAGTCTTAACTTTATTGTAAGAATGCATGATTATACTGATGTGACAGCTGAAATACTGTTAAAACAGATGTCCCATTTCAGTAGATGATGTAAATGGATTTTATTGGCTGGTTTGTTGAAACTTTGCTTACTATGGTTAGGGCCTGTTGAAATCTCAGGATTAAGCCTGAACCGCCTCTATTCCCTGTGGTCTGAACAATTGTTCCCCTCTCTTCAAACACAAGATTGGCTTTCCAAAATATCCCACTTTAGTGTATCAATGATATTGTGTATAAACATGAAAAAAAGATTACGTTTGCCCCCCTAATGGTGTGGTGCTTGGCTCCAATATTAACAGCCTGGGGTGGTCCATATGCATCGAGTAGACACTGCATGTTTGCTTGGCCCTGAATAGGCTGCACATTTGAAATGGTATTTTTAGGCTATTGATCTGAGTTATCTGACCTTAGTAACATGCATCGCAGGAGCTGATGAGGGGAGTGGCGCATTTGCTGTACACACACACACAGACACAGACACACACAGCACCAGGTATTTGGTCTAGAGGATGCATGGGGGAGACCGGGGATGGTTGTAACACTTTTTGCTTTAGCACCTATAACTCGCTGAATTTTTTTAGCTTGAGTTCTCAAACTTTTATAATAACTACCCACATTTGTTTACTACAAATGGAACCAATTCAACTCTACAAGAATATCACAGACCTCCTGAGTTGATGTCAAATACATAGTTCCCACATGCTGGGGTAAGTTGTAACAATTAAACAAAAGTAAAAAGGGATCCCATACCATATATTGTTTAAAAACAGATTTATTGAAATAAAAGAACAATGTCTCCTCTCTCTCTCTCTCTCTCTCTCTCTCTCTCTCTCTCAATAATAGACTGTCTGTTTGACTCGTGTGTGTTTGTAAATTTGTCTGCTAGAACACACTTACTTAACAGTACACTTAATAATAACACTAGGCTACTACAATGTACCTAATTGAATAACATCTTTGTACATCTTTAGGTCTAACAAAAAAAAATGTCTGTGTGATAAAATAATCTACTAAACAAACATATTTAACGGTATATAAACACCACTACAATGTACCAGATTAAAGAACATCTTTAAGTCGTAGCAAAAAATAACACGTCAATATGCATGTGAGTGTGTGTCTTGGTTTATATTCTTAATCAGTGTCACAGTTCTGACAGATGAATGATGCTGGTAACCTTGGAGGGTAGGCTTGATGGGCCCATTAACTGCACAGGGCGCATTTCACCCAAACCTTCTTTGGCTTTGAGTTGTTAAATGGCTCCATGCAAACCACTTTATTTAAAACACTGGCAGAGACACCTCTGCCTGTCTTTCTTTTCCATCCCCTATCCATTCTTTAAAAACTTTAAAATCGAGAAAGTCTTTAGTTAGCATGTAAGGGGATGGTTGTGCTTACTTTTTAAATAAGTGTTACAACCCAGCCCACCCCTGTCAGCCAATGTTTAACTAGCTGTATTAGCATGGGGAAAATGCACATTGTCTAAGAAACTAGGCCTACTTATTAATCTAATAAAAGTCAGACAATTTTATCTGCAATAGTACAGATAATTAACAAAATATAGTCTTGGTCAACATATTTACTTTTTGACCATAAAATCATTTTTTTCTCTATTCTGCATGTCCCTGTTTCCAGCCTTGACAATCACCATGCTGGTTCGGGGAGGAAGTAGGAAAATACTGAAGTGATCACATGACTCTTATCTTATCCCTAACCTGATAAGTGGAATTGATAGTGTTACAACTCTCCCCATGTTACAATCATGCCCGGTCTCCCTGTTGCTGCCTCACTGTTGTGTGATTAAAACGATTAAATCGCCAAACTTTCATTTCTAGTAGTCGATCGATCCGACAGGTATCGCTGTCTGCGCTCCCATTGGTAGTCGCCGCTCCACTTTGCTTGTTTGTATATCTGTGCACAGCATGTTTGCTCCTTATAAACTGCTTAAAATCAACATGCGAAAATTTGTCCATAAGACACCCGTCAAGTATACCCCAAGCCCATATCACATCATTATGCAGATTTGAATATCCATAATGAGAAAAATTCATGTTCTCATCACGCACCGTGCTTGTGTTGTCATGTTTGTGGATCATGACAGATACAAGGGAGGAAGATGGCAGCTTCAGTCAAAGACCAGTGAATCTGACTTTTGTCCCAGAGGAGACGGTACAGCCTGGGCCCAATTCCACCAGCCAATTATTCCCTCCTTACACTGCCTGCTGCGAGCCCTCCTACAGGCAGCTGTCCTTCCTGGCGCCCAGTGACTAAATTTGACAAAAATAGGAAATCTCTGTAGAGCTGTGCTTGTAATTTAATCCAAAAGGTGTTTCTTTTTTGAACCGAGTTTAACACAGTCTCTGTAATGCGAGCTTGGCCGCTGCAAATGGAATGGTAATTGCTTTTCGCTTCCCAGATATGTGAAAAGGACACATGAATCATCTCCGGAGAGGGATGGTTTTCAAAACCATCAGCACTGGATGTTTTTTTTTCACCACCATCACTCACCTTGACAGGGAAGTCATTAAATTGGTGATGTTGAATTCCTTTTACTGTTTTGTCAGGTTCACTTATTCCTTCAACCTTGAAATCTTCTTTCTTTCCCACAAAAGCAGCTCTATTACTGTGAGACGAGGTCTTAATTTTCATGAATTTCAAATCATTCCAGCACATATGTTCCAAAAACATTAGTGTTGCTAGCCATTTTTCCCACCGACATTGTTTTATATACTCCTTTTAAATATGTTTTAGCATATGCGTGTAATGTGGAAAATGTAAAGAAATATCTGGCTGTGCGGGTGATCTTCATACTTCATGTCTGAGATAGTGGCACAATGCTCTTCTTATAGCTTCTTTCTGTTGAAACGGTATTACAGCCATACCACATTAATTGAATGATCATTTGATATGAAGCTGCATACTCTGTCCCTTGCGTGTATCAAAACATTAGTCTTTATTTACACTATACTGTTTACAATTTGGTGTCAATAAGATTTTTTTTTTCAGGGTTGAAAATGTATCAAGGTTTTCAGAAAAATATTGAGCACCAAATCAGCGTATTATATGATTTCATGTGACTCTGAAGACTGGCTTGTAATGATGCTGAAAATTCAGCTTTGATAACACAGGAATAAATTACATTTTAAAATATATATTTTTTAAAAACCGTTATTGTGAATTGTAATAACATTTTAAAATATTACTTTTAAATATTGTATTTTTGATTAAATAAATGCAGCCATAGTGAGAATTGACACTTTCAAATTCTTTTTTTTTTTTTTTTTTTTGCAGTCAGTCTTTAGTGATTGTCACAAAATAAGAATTTAGTTTATATATATATATATATATATATATATATATATATATATATATATATGTGTGTGTGTGTGTGTGTGTTATTATTATTATAATATATATATATATATATTTTTTAAACATAAAAAATACATTTGTTTTCCTATTTTTTTTTTTTCAAACATAAAAAAATACGTAAGTTTTCCTGGTATCTTCAAATGCTTGTCCAGAAAGCTGTTAAAGCCTGAGTTGGGATAGATGTCCCTGTTCAATCTGACAGCGATGATGGTGTCTGTGAGGATGAGGTTCTCACACATCATGAGGAAGGCCAGGACCAACGCTCCGGAGCGACTGACTCCCATTGCACAGTGGACCAGCACTTTCCCTGCAGAAAACAAAGAGCCGTCTGACACCGTTATAATGTATTTATTTCACTTATTAAAATGACTGTACTACCTGCTGATTTTTGCACTGCTCCATTTATTGATTTGCTCTGCTTGTTTAAGATTTTATAAAATCACTGACAAAATTAATCAGTAAAAGTTCAAGGAAGTCAGACTTGCCATTTGGAGTGAGTGCAGCTTTAATGAAGGATGCAACAGAGCTGAAATACTGGCTTAAATCAAACAGTGGGTGATCTGAAGCCTCTACTCCACACTAACTTATAGCATACTCATGTCTGAGTAGAACTGGGCACCTGTGTTGATGCGACGCGGTCCGTCGGCACAGTTTACAACACGAGTGATTCCCTGATCAGCAAGAAGTCCTTTATCACGAGTCGTTGACCTGAAATAACCGGCTTTTTAACATATGTCTGCCATGTTTTTGATTACATCATTTACATGCATAAATTGAACCTTAGCTAAAGGTTTGGTTAGTTGTTTTTCCTTCTCAAGACTGTGATGACTTATTTACTCATCTCCAATATACAGGCTGGGCCAGATAAGACTGACAGGTCCGAAAGGCTGTCTGCTAGTCAGCAGCAGATACCGCAGATCCGATATAGATGGCGCAATGGTTTTGTCTTATGGAGCTTTTCTGTTAAAAATTTTTTTTTAGAAATCTCTGAAATCAATGATATAGCTTTATATTCTGTGTTAAGTCAATGCATGTGTTATGAGTAGAATGATCGATGCATATTTTCATGGAACAGTTTGTATTTACACATATTAGTTTGACCTTTCTGCTTCTGTAATCATGTTTGCCTTCCCAGTCCAAAGGGAAATTAG
Source organism: Gila orcuttii (assembly GCA_026230005.1). NCBI lineage: Eukaryota > Metazoa > Chordata > Actinopteri > Cypriniformes > Leuciscidae > Gila > Gila orcuttii. The sequence goes on along the minus strand of JAPDVR010000019.1, from coordinate 15,897,282 downwards.
GTGAAAATTAACGGATGTCCTCTTTCAAAACAAAACAACACATAATTCCTGAGGTACTGTGTAATTTATTTAATAGCAACAAAAAAAGAAAGGACACAATGTGATTTTTCTTTTTTTTGTCTTTTTTTTGTCCCACTGGACTGAGAAATTTAAATGCTTCATCACCACAATTTGATTTGTCATCAGTTTCACCAATATCCGTGGGTCACAACACCAATGGATTTGAGCAGAGACCATAAATATGTTGGAACGTATGATACCCATTAGAAACTCAGGGGATCAACCCTTAAGACATGTAGCCATGCATGGCTCTTCCACCTTCCCATGATAAAGAGCAAGCCACAACCGTTTCATTTCACTCCAGTAAAAAAAAACAAAAAAACATGCTTGCTGGCTCATTTTGAAACAAGTTCAAAGTATATCTCATCTGGAAGAAATTTAAAAACCTGCCATTTATTTTGTGACCCTGCTGCCCTGTGGAGGTTATTTACTATTTATTGGGAAGCCCTTCAATTTTGCCTTCTGATACCCACTTTGCCATTGCACTACAATGGATATTAGCAAATAAGATCTGGCCCAAAATAACTAGGACAAGGCCATGGGGGAGGAGGCCCTTAAGGGACATGCTTTTGAAATGGGATTCATCACATTGTTACCAAGTTTTCAGTTACAATTTGTAAGCTTCCAGTTTTTTCTTCCTCTCTCGAACGAGGCTCATGTCAAGATGTCGTAGCTGATTAAGGAAGCCAGGATTAGGACAGATGTCTCTGTGTTGCCGTACAGATTTAACAGCCTCCATTAGAGTAAGATCCTCACAGATCATGAGGAAGGCCAACACTAGAGTGGCAGAGCGACTCACTCCCATCAGACAGTGGACAAACACTCTTCCTGAAGAACAGAACAGAATCAACGCAAGACAGTTAAACAGTGCAAATGCTACTCTTATAGCCAAAAGAATGATTCAGTGCCGTTAGACATGATGGATGCTTTCGAAACAATGCTTCACATGAACCTTCAAAACCTTTTTTTTATGAATTGGTGGATTGGAGCATGACCGGCCAACTCACCTTAATTAAGCAAACGAGGCTTCGAAAACCTTGGTTTTGTAACTTTTTGAATTTCATAAATTTCATAAACACACTTCATGATTAATTGTATTTAATGATTTGTAGATTAAATTTAATAGATTAGGCTACAGTACAATGTCATAATAAAAAAAAAAAAATCATTTGTAATTTGTAAAAGGTGTCTGTATACAGCTTTTGTCTATGTTCGCGTTCCATTTACACTGTTTTGACCAGCATGTGTCGTGAGCTTTTGGAGTTTTGAGAGCTTCGAAACTGAGCCATTTTGTGACACAAGGAAAATGGACATAAAAACGCCTGACGAAGGTGGAAACACGTTAGTATGACATAGTTTTAGTGCGCATGCGTTGAACACGCCCGTAAGCGTTTATGGTCGAAATGATCGAACTCTACAGTGCCCGAGAAACAATGGCACTTTGGAAAATGAAGCATTCCCCAAGCAGGGCAAAGGTACTGAATATTTATGCTGAAAGTTATTCTAGCCAGTGGTATAGCAAAAATATTGAATCAAGCATGTTCATGTGGATGTCAACTCACCATTTTTTGACAGTGCAGCTCGTATGAATCTTGCTGTTGGATAGAAAAACACACATAAGATGAAGTCTGAGGAATCATCAGCCTCCACTCCATAGTAATCTATAGACATGTCTCTGTAAAAGCGGGCTCCAGTGTTGACATGAGGGGTTCCACTAGCCGCATTCACAATGTGTGTGATCCCCGTATTGTACAGCATTGACTTGTCACTTGCAGCAACCCTGACAAAACAAAACAGAGAACATCTGTAGTTCTGTACATTTTATGAATTTCCATTTGAATAGAAAAAAGAATACAACACACTCATTGCCAATGTACACATTAGGCCACACTTGGTTGACATGTCCAGTGGACCGTCTGTCACTCAACAGGAAGTTCTGCAGTTCAGCAACGGATGGTGTTTCATAGGCACACAGCTCCTTGAAAGACATCCTTGCCCAAAAATAAATAAATAATAATTTTAATTACAGTAAGGTTTTGGATATTACCATGTTAATATGCCTGATATGCAGTTTAGATGCATTCTCCATCCCTCTTTATTTCAAAATATCCCATAGTTGAGCCCACCTGAGGCTGTTGCTTGTGAAATATTCTTGTTGCTAAGAGCGCACTGACACTCCAATTCAGCTTTTAACATCATTCAAATGAATACTGATGGTTTTTATGGAATATCATTCCACTTATGATTTCCTGACTGTCGTGGCAAACATGTTTACAGCTCAGGTGTGGGAAAGAAAACATGCGATGCCAGAGCTGTGAGCGATTCACTGAGGCTAGCTTTCATACAGTAATAGCTCTCAAAAACACCAAAATGTTTCTTTCTAAAAGCCTCTAAAATCTAACCTCCTTTTGTGAACTTACATTTAGAAGCCGGTGTCCTTTTTTCCCCCCCTTGTTCTCAGGTTGCCTGCTCTTCTCTCCTTGGTCAGGGACGTTGTTGACAGCCAGTCCACAGATATGTCTCTGGAGGCTGTTTCTTTTTTTAAATGGTGTATAATTATAAACCTCCCTGGATACAAAGAGCTCTTCCAGGTCTTAGTGGGCAGTCAGGTTTGCTTTTAAAAGACTGTCTTTCCCTAGACAATGATCTTTTGAGCATGTTCTGGCTGCACATATTGTGTATATCTTGTCCAGACTCCCAATACTGCAACTCACTCTTTCAGTGCAGACGAAGGTAAAGGTGGGTCATCAGTGGCTTTCATTGGAGACATACATCTTTATCATGAGTCATTGTGCAGGGAAATATCTCACGAGGTCTCGCCAGCTGCTAGGTTAAACACTCTTGAAATCCAGATGTTCCTTTCATTTGCCTTGAGGGCGAGTCTCTGATAAATGGTGAGATCTTTGCACATCCAAGTGCGGTGACATGTTCGGTAATTGGAGCGTGTCAGATACCCCTCTCTAAGATACGCTGTCTTTTTTGTACTCCAGCTGAAACTGTTTAGTTAGTGCTCAAATGTTACTTGTGTAAAACAGGAAAAGACTTAACTAAGAGTTGTTCTTTCCATGCTGGTAAAATAAGCTTTGAGACCCATAGTAATTACGGTTTTATGAAGCTAATAAAAAGGAATTAATGGCTTGGGTGTGAAAGCCACATACACCTGTTCCTTCTCAAGATCTGCTTATTACTTACTATTACTGAAACCACATACTGTATACGAATAAATTACGATAATACAGTATTTTTCAAGGATTTATAGACTTTTGTTTGTCTTTTTTCAAGTCCTTTTCCCGTTGAATCAAATAATACAGTGCAGTGGACTACACTGACTGGCTTTATTTAATCTTTATTTGAAAATGCATTGTATGTAATTTGTATTAAGTGGTCCAAATTTGTCAATTTCAAATTGTCATGGTAGTTCCAATCCATGAATCATTCAGCCTGCTTTTCTTATGTGGTAATGGATTTTTTTTTCCTTCAGAGTAACATTTTCTCTACCGTTTAAAAGTTTGGGGTCATTAATAATTTCTAATACTTTTATTCAGCAAGGATATATTAAATTGATCAAAAGTTACAGTAAACATGTTTACATTGATATATTATTTTTTTATTTCAAATAAATGCTGTTCTTTTGAACATTATATTCATATATATATATATATATATATATATATATATATATATATATATATTCAACAATTTTTTTTAAGTAGAACATCTATTTAAAATTTTTAATATTTACTGTATTTGTAATAAATTAAACGCAGTCTTTAAAAAAAAATATGAAAAATGCTTACACAGAGTATGTTTTTAGCTATGTTTTTCAATTGCTATTTCTTCAAAGCAGTTTGTTTAAGCCAAAGTATATGTTGCTGCTAGGCTGATCTGTTTGTTCTTTTTATCCATAACATCTCAGGCTTGACAGTCTTCCCTGAGAAAACACTGACACAATGTAATCACGTACAGATGCATCTGTTTTCCAGAGCACTTTTGTGACACTAATGTGGTCATCAACATCACCCCCTCTGTGCCTCTGGTTCCTCCACAGTCAATTCAGGAGATGACTTCGCTTAGCAGAATATATATACACACACTTGGCTTAGCTGCTTGCGTCTGTTGCCTGTTTCTCTTCTTAACTGCTTCCATGATTTATCATCGTACAGTGTATGCCAAGCAGCTAATGAGGAAGCAAAGTAGTGTCTTAATTGAATGTTCCCTGAAAGTGAAGTATGTCCGGGGACTCGTGTGGGTCCTGCTTCCTCTGGTTGTACAGCTGCAGGTCACGCTGTCAGGGTGACGACAGACCAGGGGAGTTAGTTTCTTTCCTCAAGGTTTCTGTGGGTTAATGCTGTTCTATTACAATTTTGGTTGGTTATAGTTCCCTTAAATTACATTTGCATGACAATGTCATTAACAAATGATAAAGTACAGGTTTGAATCTATAATCTATTTATCAATGTAGCATTTTTTTTATGTGGTTGAACTTCACAAAAGAGGCTTGCATTAATGTAGCATATGAAGGATATCAGATGAAAAGAAAAAAGGAAAATATTATGGGAGGACACAGCATAAAAAACAGCAAGATTTTAATTTGATCTTTTTCATGGCACAGCACTGAACCCTGCTGGAAGCAGTAGAAAGCACAAAGGGAGAATTAAGCCAAAGTACAGAAGAATAGATGAATAAAGTTATACCCTACCCAAGGTTGTCATTAATATTATAACTGACACATAACTTGCATATATCTTAACATGTGAGGTAAACGATTGGAAATGTATTACATATAAAACAAGAAATGTTTAGGGCTGCATGATTTGGGGAAAATGTCATATTGCGATTATTGATGTCAATATTGCGATATGCGATTGTGATATAATAAACAAATGGTTTCATGAGTCAACTTGCTTGCTTCTAAAGCAAAATGCACACACAGATTAGTGATAAATCTGAAATGTGTGTTTCTCATCTCAAACCAGCAACAACAACTAAATGATTGATGACACCTATAATGATCAATAAGCCATTGATGTCTGGATAAAAATAATTTAGTTGAACTTCAAACAATCTTCACAAAAACCCATAATAAATGTTATATTTACCTGTGCCCTTCCTGTCTAACAGGTAGGACATATACAGAAATTGAATAAAGTTATCAAACAGTCTGCGCTGCATAAATTATATATAGACTAATCCTTATTAAAGCTACACAAGTTCTTTAGTCAGGAACTCATTTTCTCTGTTCCCTTTGTTCTTTGATTAACTTTACCGACAGAAAGCTCTATTGGCTGCTGGCCCTTTAAGAGCAGCAGCTGCTGACAGACGCGGATCTCACACGCGCCTCATTCTCTCACAACTCTTTATGTTCATCATAAGACTGCTCTTATGTTATGAAGATACTCGACAAAATGTCATTTTGGCATAATTGTGTGTTATTGTTCATTCAAGCGCGAAAGAGAACTGTATTCTGGCACGCGGTCTGTGCATGCGCATGATACTGGCGCGCGTCTTTCTGTGAGTCAGTCAGGACATTCTCAGGCAGCGCGCTCTCTTTTGATTGGTCGCGCATGAATGTTTTAAAAGCATTTGCACGATAAGAGCAGGATCATGTAACACTAGCCAAAGGATGACCAAAAATAAGAGATGCTGCGTTAATTGCGTTAACAGCCCTAATTAGTTTATTTCATATAAAATCGCAGCATTTTGCGTCATACAATCGCATAGGCTTGACATTGCGATTGCCATATGACTAATCGTGCAGCACTAAAAATTACATTTATGTTCACAATTATTATGAACTTAGTATACAGGTAAATATTCACAGATATACTATCATTGGGTTTGCCTAACTAACATGCAAAAACAAAGCACTTTCACATTTGTTTATTTTTTAAATCAATACAGATACACATTAAGTTTATTTGGCACCTTGTTTGTATCTGTTCATGAAACATAGTATATTCAGTTTAAAAAAATACTGTGACCAATTAAATATTCATCCTGCTCATGGTCAATAGAGTTTCATGTCCAATTAAATGTTTTAAGTATACAGTGCATTTGACAAAACTGTTTATACACCAGTGAATGTTCTCCAAGACAACAAAGGAACTTCTGTGAATCAATGACCTGAATGAAACACATTATTCTGCTATTAAAACAAAAAGGTGTACTAAAAATCAAATCAGCGAGTGCTGCTCAGTCATTTTAAACAAGGCTTTTAGGATTGAGTCAACAGAAGAATGTTGTGCTTGGCCCGTATAGTTCTCCAGATTTGGCTGCCAAAAGCAACGTAAAAGCTAATACTGCTCACAGGGAGTGTTTTCTCTGCAGCCGAATAATGAACCACAATTCAATAATTTAAACACTGCTTAATTTGGTATTCTATGCTGAATACTGACTCCACTGTTAAATATTATTTGCTGTGTGAGCAGCATGTGGCACTTGTGTGCTGTGGTTCTTGAATATATCAAACAGATTTTCATAAAAAACACAATTCTTCAACATAATTTGTTACACTTCAGTTACACTACATTGTACAGTAAAATCCCCCATGTTAATATGACTATGCAAACATGCCAGGCGTCAAGTAAGTTAAATATTTTTTTAATCAATATTAAAGTGTTTTTATAGCTAAATTCTCATATTATATATAAAATAACCTTGTAAATGTATGGAAACATTTACAAAGATGGCCTACACTAAACCTGAAAGGCACATGTTTTACTATGAAACTATATATGCAATCAAACCAAAAATTATTCAGACACCCGATATAATTTTTTATATTTTTTTACGAGTGGCTGCAGAACACTATAGTTCATTTATGTAAGTGAGGATAGCAAAATAAAGTAAACTGTGACATATTATACCCAAAAATTCTTCATACAGTGGACTACCAGTAAAATGTATAAAAATTTGGGGCCAAAAATTAATCAGACCCTTTGACCTGACCATGTTTTGCTTGTGTTTTTTTTTCTTAAATTGCTAATGCGATCTTTTTACACCGCATACTGAACAAAATTAAGCATAGCTTGACCCAAATATTATCTTAATATTAAGTATTATCTAAATCTGTACTTAAATTTAACAGCTGACAGCTACTCAACATACCGGTAATTCATTTTTGAGACAGTCTAACAGAAGGATGGCCAAAACCAGTGAAATATCAACTGATTTGATAACTCTTGAGTTCTTGTCTTATTTTATTACCATTTTCTAAACTATAGCGAATTAACTGTGATAATGAAAGAAATGTTGAGGGTGTCTGAATAAATTTTGGTTTGACTGTATGTATATATATATATATATATATATATATATATATATATATATAGGTAGATAGATAGATATATCATAAATAATGTAAACATATCATTGCTTGTTACCTCTTCACCCTTTAGTTATAAAATGAATGCATGTGCTTTAGTGTGTTCATTACATTTGTGCTGTTTTTCTGTCAGAGAATAGGACACAGCATTCGCTTTCTCTGAAGCTGAATGTCCAAATCCAGGAGAAGGCTCAAAAAGTTCCTGTTAGGATAGATTGCACGTCGCAATACAATCGTTTGGACGGCAGTGCGGAGAGTAAGACGCTGACGCAGCATAAGGTACGCTAGAACCAGAGTGGCAGACCGACTCATTCCCATGATGCAATGAACAAGCACCTTACCTGCGGATAAAAGACACAGACCGCAATGGTCAGGAGGAGCTGCTAATGCTATTGAAATTAACCTTTTTTATTTTCATTAAATATGGATATCTATCTGTATTATAAAGCATTTCAGAATCAAGATATGTTGTTAACAGGTTTAGAGGGGAATTCAAAGAGATAAAGAGGAAATGCAGCTTTTTTCAGGGTATTTTAATAACAGAACAAGTTTCTTTTTCTGTCCTCAAAATTATGTAAAAGTTTCGAACTATGGATGGTTTTAAATTGTATTTAAAATGAGTTCTTATCTCATATGGGTTGTTTATGACAGGGAAAGGTTTTAGAAATACTTGTATCTTAACTATATTAACAATTATGAATCAGTTTAAAAATGAACTTCAAATTCCTCCCCAGTGCATTTTGATCAACTTGTTTTGCATGTTTGCATCACATTAGCATCACTGACTGTCGTCACTTACCATTCTTCTTCCTCAAAGCTTTGTGGATGAAATCAGAAGCCGGTTTAAAGTGCACACTAAGATCAAATGATGAAGTGTCTTCTGCTGGGATGCCATAATATACAATTGTATTTCCATAATAACTCTGGTCCCCAATGCTGCCTTGCTTGGAATGGGCAGCATTTAAAACATGAGTGATGCCCATTTTCTGCAAAGCTTTTCTATTTTGAGCAATGGCCCTATAAAAAAGTGAAAATGTGTTATGTAATGTAACAGGACAACCACTATAGCATTAAAAGTGAAGCAACTGCAGAATTGATTTAACTATAGGGATGCACATTTTGATCGAATCTCAATCAAATAAGTCACTTTGAATCGAATAGTATCTTCTCAAACCCTTAAATATAAAGATAATATAATAAAACTAAATGTAAACCACAATGACATAGCTTGCGTGCTATAAATCTTTAAATAAGAGCTAATGGTACGACACTGCATAATCAGTTAGTAGTAGGCTATCGGTACTTACACATTTCCGATGTACAGGTTCGGCCAGACCTCGTCGACTGGAGTTAGATCAAGTTTACATGTGTCCAGAACATTCTCTAACTCTTTAATAGCCAGGAGTCCGTGTTTATGTTTCTGAGCTGTCATTCTTCTGAACTGACCCAAATCAAACTATTACTCCCGTGAATATTAGTTTCTGCTGTTTTCCCGGGGTTCAGCAGCATACATAATCGGGTTGGCACGTCGTGATCCACACAAACAGGTGCTCATTATGACGCTGCTTGGTCACCAGATTCCGCTGACCATCTCAGCTCTTCGATGTTGATAGACGCCTGTGTGCGTACAACAAATAGTGTAAATGACCAGGGCAGGGGGCGCCCGGTGGCTCGGAAAGTCCAAACCTCCATTGAGTCGCATTCAGATCTTTTGATGTTTTTCCTCATACTGGAGACATTTGTACTCAAAAATATATAACCAATATATTGGAATTAAATATGTGAATTCCAAGGCATGGTATCTGATATGTAAATTGATTTATAGCTTGACAGTCTTAATACAATTATTGAATAAAATGGCTGCACCAGCTACGTTAATCACGTATTGTGATTGGCCCATCTTGACTAGCGTGGGAAAAAGTAACAAGCTCCGCGCGATTACGTATTTGTACTACATCAGTGCTTTGGACCAGAATAATGACAGAGAAAACGTTAATAGCCCCAGGTTTGACAATACATTGCAAAGCGCATATGTTTATATATATAAATTATTATTTACATATCGTAACTGACGTCTAGGCGGCTAATCCCAACCTATTTTTAAAAATATGTTTCTTGTTGCCATTCTAGCTTGTTTCATTTCTATGGACATTGTGATCTGTTTCACAAGTGACGGATGATTCATCCGATGACGAGAGAACGGGACAATAAGTGACAATTGTGTTGAGTGAACATTTGGAGTATTGTACATAGTGGAACAAAGAGCAAAACAGAGTAACAGTGTTTGCTGATCAGCTTTGCATTTGCACTAGCACTAGAGGAATAAGAGTTTATACATCAAAGATTGTATTTGAGGTTTAATTTGTGCCCAGTATTAGGGGGTATTCAGTAATCTAATATTGCTAACAAAAAAAAAAAAAAGAACTAAAAATAGCCTACATTTAACCAAAGTACAACACAAAGCTGTGATTATACATATGAGAAACTGTTTATTATTATGTTAATGATGATTGTTGTTGATCACTGTAGGAGTACTGTTTAAATGTTATTTGAATTTACAGATTTCTGAATTGCATGCTTGTTTAAAAAATATCAAGCTACTTTGACTGTGCCTTGTAGTTTAATTCATTGCCGAGAGTTATTAACTGCTTCAGAAATCCCCGGTTTGGAAAGATCCATCTTCTTTCTTTCACTTTCAAGATGGCATCCACCAGAGAGTAATTGCAATAAATCATTAGGTAAGCTAAGACCAGAGCAGCTGAACGGCTCACTCCCACAGCACAGTGCACAAACACTTTAGCTGTTGAAAAGAGATACAATCATGAATCTGACAGTAACAAATCTATCTATCTATCTATCTATCTATCTATCTATCTATCTATCTATCTATCTATCTATCTATCTATCTATCTATCTATCTTTCATAAAAATTAAATTAGATATCAATTAATCATTCAAATGGATAAAATAATAATAAAATAACACTAACCAGTGTTGATCATGCCTAAAACAATTTTTACTATTTTAAAAATGGAAATTAAATGTTTTTACATACCACCTGCTGTGCTGAGAGCATCATTAATAAAGTGTGCTGAAGGGTAGAAAAAAGGTGAAATATGAAATGTAGGCAGATCATTGGCTGGAACACCATAGTACTTCACAGTTGTCCCATAAAAATCATCTCTTCCTTTGCAACACATTTTACCATGTGCAGCATTTAATACATGAGTTATACCCAGTCTCCAAAGGCCATATCTGTCATGAGACATGTACCTGTTTATGAAAGAATGACATAGTAAATGGCTAATATTTTCTTTTAATCAACAAATCAAAAAGAAGTCGCACACAAATGCACTTACATGTCCCCCAGAAACAAATTAGGCCACACTTCATCGACATGGTTACAGGACAGCTGACCCCCATGTAATACATCCTCCAGCTCTTCAATAGAGGGTGTTTCAGACAAAATGTTGCCCACTGTTCGATCTACATTCTCCATTTTCAGGAATAAGAGCATTGGGGAGAACCCACAACTTTATGAGAAGGCTACTACATGAGTGACATTTCCAGGTGTGACACTTCTGCATTACCCTGTTTTCCCCAGTAGATGTCAGTGTATGGCCACTTATTTAACACAAGTCCTTTTTCCAAGTAGCCTACTGTGTGCCAAAGTGAACCTACGCAGTACGCAGTGTAAATGAGCCAAAATCACTGACGTCTCTCCCTTTTTAAGCGTGTGCTAGGCTATTTGATTAGAAACACAGTATATTTTTGTAGAGTAGTTTGGGAGAATTAAAAAAAGGTTAGGCCTTTTAGACCTCTGTGAAACTAGAAAATGTTAGGCCTCTAGAAACTCATTGTTCACGTTCAGACAATCAGTAACACTGTATCCAGTGTATGGGACACAGTATGCCTGTTCTCGCCACTTGAGTGTTACAAAGTAAAAACATATATTTAAAAAAATAATAATCTAATGGACAGTGTGTCACTAGTAAGAAGAAGCCAAGAAGTTAAAGAAACAATTGTGCCGACCGGTGGAATATGAATCAAAATGAAAATATAGCAAACACCTGTGTATGAGGTCATTGGTTAAAACTGTATAAAAAATAAACAGTTGGGATTGAGAATGTTAGATGTTCTACATGCATCTCGGTTTAGCCATAGAACTGGATTTTTTTGCAAAGAGAAGACTTTTTCCATAACAGCAGCTGTTTTTTTCCCTTTCAAATAGGCATAATTTATAGAGCTTACAAGTGCGGGCTGTGAAGGAGCAATATCAGTAGTTGTTTATTTATTTATTGGTGAGTGATTCAAAGGATTCTATTAAATGGGATGAATAAAATCCCCTATCACTATTGGTTAGGTTACTAATTTTAAGTCAGAACACTGCTGTCCTCTGCATGGCCAGCACCAACTGCGCATGCGCTAGTGTTTCCACTGCCGGACACGCGCCTTCCCTATCCAAACGCACGCGCCTTGAGTCCTCCAGCAACATCCTCGATAAGTTAGTCACGAGAGAGAGACCCGAGCGACCGTTGAGCAAGGCGCGAGAAACATCCATTTCAACACCGCGAGCAGAGTCGACTGGCCTGCTGGTGTCCTGTAGTTTGTTCAATTGGTTTTTATCGAAACGGTTGTGTTTGGCTAAGCTGTACACACACCCCTCCCGTGAGCAGTAGACTGAGCTCAGACTGGAGTTTGGTCATCAGCATCCGCTCCGCATTTTTACGGTGTGCTAACTACCTAATCGCCTCCACCTTTATGGAATTTACTGTACTGTAGTTTTTTTTTAAACGACATATTTGAATACGCAACACTTGTTTGACTGCGAGGCTTATTTTTTATCAGACGGATGAGGTAAATACAGAGAATCACACACATGTAGCCGTTGTGAAGCTAGCTGAGGAAGTGGACTGTTACTTTTCCATCCCTGTGTGGAAGGAGTCGCTCGTCTTGATGATTCAATGTTATGGAGACGCGAAATGCCACATAAAGACTGACCTCGGTCACTTTCAGAGAGACTAATACCTTCGCCGCCATTCACAGGATTACTTGTAGCTGTCTGCAACTGTACAGTTAAATGAGTTAACGTTCGCTAGGAATCGATCATCCGCAGCTAGCCCATTAGCCAACTCCCCAACTGATTCGTTTAATACAGCGTTAACACAACAGTTTATGTCGTGTCATTTCTTTTTTTAAACCGACAGGCTTATAGATTGCGTTTAGAAGATGTCCTTTTTCAATTTTCGGAAGATATTTAAGCTGGGCACGGAGAAGAAGAAGAAACAGTATGAGCACGTTCACAGAGACATCAACCCCGAGGAGGAGTGGGAGATCGTGGGAGAACTTGGGGATGGAGCCTTTGGGAAAGTCTACAAGGTAAATATCATCATCCTCCAGTAGGTGATTGTCACCTGAGTGTATTAGCATTGCCCCTCTGATTCATTTTAAAGGGGCGGTTTTCTCCAAAGTGTAAATGTTGTCAATATTTATTTACCTTATGTCGTTCCAAACCTGTATGACACACAACTAGATGTTGGGAGAGACTACCAGCATAACTCCATCAATTGCATCTGTTTTCCATACAATGAAAGTAAATAGTTGCTAAGACTCATTCTTACTAACAACTCATTTTGTGTTCCACGGGATAAAAAGGTGACGATGACATAACTTTAATGTAAAGTTGAACTATCATTTTAACTGATTAAATTATTGTTTCCTGAGCAGCACTTGACACTTTTGAAAAAACTGCTTGATGAATCTCTTGATGACTTCAGTATTATGAATAACTGTAGCACTAGCAACTGTGGTATTTTGGCAGAAACAATTGTTACCATGGCATATTTTTGTAAGGGCAGTAGATAAGTAAAGAAAAGGGTGTAGCCTAAACATGGGCAACTTCATCTAGAATAATAGAGTTATTGAACCCAACGACTTTCCATTCTCAATTGAACACAGTTTAATTGGACATAAAGAGTCAAACACAACTAAGTAGTATTTGGATTTATTTAATCTCTTTACATTCTCAAAAGCGTAGTTAATGTAGTTTTGCTCGTGTTGTAGAGCCAGTTGTAGTTGAATTCACAACATTCCCGTCAGTCCCTGCCTGCTTCAGACTTCAATATGATGAAGAATGTCTCCATACTGCTCTTGTTTACGGAATGCATTGTGTTTGTGACACCACAAGTTGGGTGTGACATACTAGGCCTAAATGAATTGTACAACACACACATCTTTGAGGTATCATAGTGACATGATTAAAATGCAGACAGATTAGTCTTTGTTATTTAAGATTCTGCACTGGTTTTCATACAAAACCAGCCACAAAATATAATCAGTATATGTCTCAAGTTTATGGACATCTTATTTTGAAATAAGTATTTTAAAGAAGTTATCTAATGAGGAAGTAACGCTCTGTGTGAAAAATGAATGTAGGATCTCGCGCAGATGTGTGGTTAGGTTGATCAGGGTGAATCAGCAGGATCTTCCTGCCTCAGTTTAGCAGGGGGGGGGGGCACTTTGATAAACATCTGAACCACATTTTCATGTGGTTCACCAGAGGTTCACTACTGTCTATTTTTATTTTTGCTATCTTATCTATGGTGAGATACACTGTACTGCATTTGAGTCTCTAAAAATATATTATAAGCAAAACAAGTTATCAATAAATTAATGTGCATTCCGGGTCAGTGAAAGATTCATCAGTGGATGTTATTCCAAAGGGGAAAACAATTGTTTGTCTTTGTAATCTTTAATCATTCAAAACATAACTCTCCCCTGAAACAATTTTGCTTGTCAATGTCCAGTGACATCACTTAGGCCATACTGGCTGTTGCACAATGTGATTTAGGCATTGTTTTTAGCAAATTTGATATGGCTCCATCCTGATAATGAACAACCACCATTCAGTCAGTTCCAGATTCTGCATGTTTTTCCTGACAAGTTTAGTTTTTTAGATTTCTGTCTGAGATAATGATTTATGTGGCTAACTTAAAGTCGGCATGAAATGACAATTCCCCATAATTCATCTGTGCATGTTTCGTTTTTCCTAAAAAAAAAATGACGTCAGAATTTTTGTTAATGTCATAATAGGACTCTCAAAATCCAATCAACAACTGATGGATAGAACCAAGTACCCACCCCACTTCTTTTTTTTCTTTTCTTTTTTTTGTATAATCCATTACACTTGGGAATTTTATTTTGCAAAATGGAAGAAAAGATTTGTTGTGACTTAAATTCCATTGCGATTTTAAACCGCATGATCTGAATTTGGTTTTATTGACCAGTCTGTTGTATTTCTTTGAGCATTGAGATAGATCTGACAATGTATATTCTTATCAGCACTGTAGTATATTCTTATCAGCGCTAGTACAATACAGTTATGATAAATTATTTCCTCTTCTGATGAACTATGAGAAGTGTGACCTGCCCAGACTTGCTAGTTCTGTGGAACAAAAATGGAAACCGAATAAACCCTACACTCTCTATTTAGCATGGTTGTTTCAGAAATATAGAGGTTGTTAATTTCCTGTTGGTCTGAGTGTAGAAACAGGCGTGAAGCAGTACAAGTGAAATTGAGAGAGACTTTCTGCTACAATAAACTCTGGTCCACTCACACATTTCATGGTACACTTGACTCTTTCCTTTCTCTGTCTGCTGTTCTCTGTTTTCGGGTAGCTGTAAACACTCAGAGGTTGATCCCAGAATAGAAACTGTTCCTTGGCGTAGATGGAGGATGGTTGAATGGAATAATGTGTTACACCCGTCATTAGTCACATCCGATTTGAATAGAATATTCTGGAGTTGTTAGCTAATGCAAACACTTACAAAATACAACTGCAACACTTACATTTTTGTATTGTAGTTCGTAGGGATGACCTCAAAGCCTCTTGGAGATATGAATTTCCTTAAACAGCCTCTGGCGCGCCTTTAGATGAGGTAACCCTGTCATGCTTCCGTTTTTCTTTTTTCTGCTTTGTTGAAGAATATTTGTTGTTGCTGTATCAGTTGCAGGTTACAGGGAGGGGCTAATCTTTTTCAAGATATTTCTGTTTTTTTTATATCATATACTGTACATATCTCATGTTCAATATTCCAGAATTTCATAATACAGTTAAAAATGTGACGTCTGTTGGCTTATTACTCGATTATTGTAACAAATTGGTTAGTTAGCAAGACCAATGTGCTTTGATGGTTATAAGTTTCATTCTGAATGTCTCTCTTGGTGGAGTAAAGCTTTGAAAATGCTTTTGTAATGAAGTAGGTCAAAGGCAATAGGCTAATCTCTGGGTACATTCAGAAATCTGTTTCTCATTCAGCCATTTTACAGGTTGTACACGGGTTCCTTCTTTTTTATCAATAGTTTTACTCATAGTGCTACTCATGCCATTAAAGGGGTCCTCCTATTATGCCCTTTTACAAAGTCTTGATTTTGGGGTGTACTAAAATATATTTTCATGCTTGATTGTTTTCAAAAAACGCATTTTTCACATATTTTGTATTACAGCTCCTCACTCCCCAGTCTGTCTCGAATGTGCCATCTAGGTCCGGTTTTGATGAAACCCCTCCATCCAAAATACAAAATGTGTTGTGATTGGTTAGCTGGCCCAGTGTTTCGTGATTGGCACAGCGTAGCGCATGTTCGGGAAATGTCCCGCCCCTCCATAACTGCGATTTTCTGCTCTAGTGTAAACTGTGACACCATCCTTAATATTTAATTTCAATCCAGTTCGAGCTCGATTCAGACCCTGACAGTGTTAACGAATGAGGATCATTCGTCTCTTCGACATAGCGACAACACTCTTCATCTTTTCTTGCGCAGCTCAACCTGGCCTAGCCCCCTTTTTTGCGTATGCCGGATTATTTAAGTTAGTAATATTGTGACATCATAAGTCAAGATCCGGAAAAATCGTGTTGTAGTTCAAACGAACCATTCATTGTAGTTCTTGAAAAGTTGATTCTGTTAAATAAAATATCTCCCTTTGGAGTGGACTTTGAGCATTGTGGCAGATCTTTTTTATGCTCGAACAGCAACATTTCAAACAAACTAATGTTGAAAAAGTATTAGTAAAGTAAACATTTAGTACAAAGCTACATATATCAGACAGTTCAGAAGTCAAGGTAACGGTGTATTTTGCTTTAAACTGTCTCTGAAGCTGCACTGAAAACCGAATGCTTCATGAATTCATTTTTTTATATATATATATATATTATACCACCAGAAATGAGAATTTTACTCACTATTTGATGTGAAAGAATGTTCAAACTTCAAAATGTTCAGTTATCATCATCATCATCATCATCTTATAACGCCTGTGCACAATTTGGGTGATCCGAATACAATACTAAATCAGGCGGCTGGGATTGCAGCATCAGTACTTTAATATGCTGCAGGTATTCCATTTTCAGTAAGGTACTTTACCTGGTCTTTCATTAAAGATGTGAGAGGGCATACAGCTAATAAAATGAGAAATCACCTAGGAATCCTTTCATATGTTGGTAAAGGGTGGGCCAGGCTTGGAAAATTATACTTTTCCTGTATCTTGTAAGTAAACAAACATCTCTTTTACAATAAAAAAAAAATTATTAAAGGGCCCCATTATGGATTTTTGAAAATTACCTTTCATGTAGTGTGTAACATAGCTCTAAGTGAATGAAAACATCCTGCAAAGTCTTAAATCTGAAAATGCACCGTATATAAAGTTATTGTCTTTCAAAAGTAAGAGTCGACTCTGAGTCAATTAAATGAATCGTTTTTCAAACGAGTCATAAGCCTTTTCGTTGTGACTTCAAGACGAAACATTAGTATATTGTAGGGGTGTAACGATATTCAAACCGAACCGAAAAACCGCGATACAGAACCCACGATACGTATCGCGATTCGCTCATGGCGTACCGAACACGCCCCGCCCCCTGCTACCCCGCCCAGCCCTGGCTCATCGGACCTCATGTCTTATGTGTACACAACGAATTCAGTTTTGTAGCCTAACCACCATTAACACCATATAATAGCAAGCTCCGTGTTTTGTTACTTTCGATAATAAGCCAGGTGTAATCTTTCAAATTCTGTCTATTTGATCACGAAATTCAAACAATAAATGCCGTTTTGGCGCTCTTTGATGTGGAGTGACAGATCACTGTACTAGGCTCCTCATCTCAAGCGGAGCGCGAGTGCGAGTAAACGCGGTCATCTCTTCCTCAGTTACAGAATAAACATGAATGGACACCCGAAGGTATGTTGAAAGATACAGTATACTTACTGAAACGCATCATAACTCGTTTAATCGCTCAATCAGTGTTTCAGCAGCGGAAAAAAGTCAATAAAACAGCTTTGTCACATAAAATTATATTTACCTCAGTCATAAGTGTCCACAGCTTGTTGGTTCCTAGAGAAATGAACTCTTGCACTAAATAAATGCAATATATTAGGCTATATTTTACTTAACCTGTTAATGATATCTTAATTATTTAATGTATGTTTAAAATATCTTTAATGAAAATGACAGCAACTGTGTAAATTACTATATTTCAATTACAATTTTCAATAAATTAGAGTAAAAACACAAGTTAATGCAAAAACTGGCTTATGTTCAGTTTACATGTTTTCATACAATGTGTTGGGTGTTGATTATTATATCTAAAAAAATAAATAGCATCTGAATTTAGGCTAAAAGTCTAGGCTCTGTTGTTAACCTTTAATGTTATAATGTGCTGGCTCCATATAGTTTAACGTTACAGCATTATCAGATCTTTTTTTTTAAATCCTTGCAAAACGTTTAATTGTAATTGAATTAATTTAAAGACAAAGACACAATTTTTTTTAATTAAACCACTGTTTAAAAAAAACAAAAAAGCAATTTTAGCGTTCTAAACCCCACCCTACCGAACCAAACCGTACTGAACCGAGACGTCAAAACCATGGGAAGAACCGAACCGTCAGTTTTGTGTATCGTTACACCCCTAGTATATTGCCTGCCCACGTATTGCACGTGCAGACACCAGGGAAACTTGAAAACCCCTCAAACCGGCAGCTGAGAAGACGGCGCTGTGCATAATGTGAAGGTAAAGCCAGTTATTTTTCACTCCCCAAGGATGAGCATGTGAAGAATCAGTGGTTAAAATTCATCTTTACCACGATATCACAGCAGTATAATCCTAAACTTTTGCTGTTCCCTTTATTTTACTGACGACTGCTTCTCAAATCTCGGAGTTCAATGCAGGAATCGCAAACCGCTTGCTCTTGAAAGATGGTTTATATTGTGTAGGTCTCTTGCTAACTGGCTAACTCACATTATTACTGTCTTACTGAAATACTTCTGCTAATCAGCTGTGGGCCACTATTACCTAAAACTGTGTCTATTAATGCAGATTATCTGTCATTCTCACCACTTTGAGGAAATATTTGTTTTACCAACGTTTATGTTACATCAGATCATTCACTCTAGAGCTCGGCTAATGTACATTGCATTAGTGTTGTCATGATACTAGAAATTATAACTTTGATACGATACCTTGAAAAATATCGATATTCGATACCATTTTCGATACCACAGAGAAAAAAAACTGCCACAATATTAAGGGGGTCTTTTTTTATTTAAAGCTAAATATAACAAGTCTAGAACATGACAATAAGGTATATTTTACATGAACAAAAATGTCCTGAGTTCTATCTGTTAAAATTTTTTCATTGGACCAGAGCTAACATGATCCGTTGTGTTTTTATTACCTACTGTTATCAAAGATTAAAATGTACTGTAGCAAATGCATTGTTCATTGGTCATAAATGCTGGTTAATACATTAACGTAATTTGATGAACAGATTTAAACGCAAACGTGCGTGCATTACACGCGGAAACAATGCTCACTGGATCGGCATGAAGTCAAGTCACCTTTATTTATATGTTGCTTTTAACTATACAGATTGTGTCAAAGCACTTAACAGTATCAAATTGGAGGATAGAGTGTCAGTAATGTATAATAATAAGATTAAACATTCAATTTTCAGTTAAAGGCATTTCATTATTGAATTCAGAGATGCCATTGTCTATCTCAGTTTAGTTTAATTAGTATCTGTGTAATCAAATTGATGATAATCGCTAATTTAGGCAAATTGCAGAATTAAATAATAATTTTTGAATAAAGTTAAATAGACACAAGTTCATTTACATTTGACCACAGTTACAATATTTACTTGTCTATGATTCCTCAGTAAGATTATGTTAACTTTAAGAATTACGGTGAAAAAACGAGACAACACAGACTCATATCAACAACAATACTAGGCCATCTTGGTTAATGTTTCAGAAAAGTTAAAATGAGAAGAGTTACAGTGTTTCTTTTAGGATTTTTTTTAGCAGTGGGGGCAGGTCTGTCCAAACAACAAACACCCCTGATGCTGAGCATATATGCTGCTAAATGGTACCCCTGGAGCTGTTCCTTAAGTCTGTTTTCACCTATAAAATATTTTTTAAAAATGAGTGATGTGAGGGATATTGATAGTCAAACAATCTTTTGGGTGCCTGCAGCCCGCTCGCAGTGTGAAGCGCGTGTCCGCGCTATTCTCCGACATGCCCGCTCGCGGTGTGTAGCGCGTGTCCTGTCCACGCTATTCTCCGACTCCGACATGCCCGCTCGCGGTGTGTTTTACGCGTGTCCGCGCTATTCTCCGACATGCCCGCTCACGGTGTTCTTAATCAATCAACCAAAGCCGGTCGCGGGGGCGCCGCACTCGCCATCTTTCCATTCACTTTTGCTATTTAACCAGACCGAATCTGACGAGTGCGTCACGTGTGGTGTTTGTCAACGCGCCTTTGGAGAGAAGCGAAAGTGACCGCTCGGCTAGTATCGGTGTATCGATACTTCGGGAAATTAGTATTGGTACCGTTCAGATATTTCAGTATCGATATTTATCGAAATATCGATATTTTTGACAACACTACATTGCATAGGCCTACATGCACTGTTATTGATACAGTTTCCACGTATTCACCACAATATATTTGAAAAATACTCGGTAAATAAATTAATACAAGTAAAAAACATGCACTTGTTAATGCTGATGGTGAGGAATTACAGTTGCAACATCTTATAATGTACCTCAAACTGAGTAGTGTATCACTGTGAAAGGTCCTGCTCAAGTCATCCTTGCGATGGAGGTTCGGGTTGAATAGCAGTGTTTCATCTTCGGAATCGCGCTCGCATTAATATGGTCAAATCGACGTCATTGTTCGTTACTGTGTTTAGTTTACAGTGTAGGAAAACTCAGGACAAGCAGAGCTGACGTTGTTACGGCAATGGCCGTTTTTGTTCTCGACGCGCTGTACACGGTAGGCCAATCACAACAGACTGAGCTGTCTGGCCAATCAGAACAGAGTAGCTCGCGGAAAGGAGGGATTTAGAGAGATTGATTCATTTGACGAGTCGTTTGAGAATCATTGAAAATGTGATGATGTGAAAATGTATATTATGAGGAAATTAAAAAATTTTTTTACCTTTGATGCGTGTAAACATGTTCTAGGAGACTCCACAACAACATTAGGAAACTTTAAAATGGCATAATAGGGGTCCTTTAAATATCTTTTGATGTTTCTAACCTGCTTCGCATGAGAAACTAACCGCTGGATTTCAAAAGGTTTAAAATTCACCTTCGCTACCTTTTAGAAACCCAGCATTTAGTAGTTTATGTGAAGCGCTTATTGTCATCGTCTTCAAGTAAACGGATTTGTTTCGTTTTAGACATTAAAGGGTTAGTTCACCCAAAAATGAAAATTCTGTCAGTATTTACTCACCCTCATGTTGTTCCAACCCCGTAAGACCTTCGTTCATCTTCGGAACACGAATTAAGATATTTTTAATGAAATCTGAGAGCTGGATCACTCCTCCATACTAGTCCATAGGCTTCTTCAGGGATTGAAACTTGCCAGCCCCGAAAAGTTATTAAAGACATCGTTAAAATAGTCCAAGTGACTACAGTGGCTCAATCTTAAGTTTATCAAACGACGAGAATACTTTTTGTGTGCAAAAAAAACAAAAATAACGACTTTATTTGAACTATTCATTTCCTTCTCTGTGGGCCTTGAGTCAGTTCAACTAGTATAATGGCGTAAGCTTCTGTTGTTGTACGTCACACGCATCACCCACATGACCAGCGTCGGCCAATAGTGAGCCTGCATGTGACGTAGCTCTACGCTATTACACTAAGTGAACTGACTAGAGGCCAACAGAGAAGGAAATGAATAGTTGAAATAAAGTCGTTATTTTTGTTTGTTTTTGCGCACAAAAAGGAAAGGAGTGTGGGCAGTCCGTGAGCATGACCTCTGAGGCTGAGACTAGCGAAATTGAGCTTCTAGTTATTGATTGTATCTTAGTGGTTGTCTGCTCAGAGTAGAGGTGCATCATAGATATGTAACTCACAACGACACTAGCTGCGTTTACATGGACACTTATAATCGGATTGACGGCTCAATCGGACTAAAAAACCTTCATGTAAACACCTTAATCGATCCGATTGAGCTCGATCCGATTGAAATTTAGATCCGATTGAAAGGGGTGGTTTACTCCTTTTGTAATCCGATCGAGAGAACATGTAAACACTTGATCGGATTGAAAACCGAAACTAAAAGGACTGCGTATGTGCAAAGACGTTGAAATAGCGTAATGACGTATGACGCACGGAACGAGCTGTTCTTCCTGTTGAATAAAGTGAATATAAAATGAGTGTTCCGTTATTAAAAAATTCTCATTTCACTCAGCGTCTGTGAAGTGAAGCAGGACAACGTCCCACCAGTGCTTGTTTAAGATTATCATCCATAGACGACTAGTTTTGGGCGCGGGGTTTTACTGCGTGATCAATATAAGCAGCACGGCAAAGCGGTTCATGCTCATCGTCTCCAAATCATGACCAGAATGGATAAATATTAAGTCTGCTGTTTAAAAAAAATAAAGAACCAATAGAGGAGAATAGTTATGCAATAGAGGAGAATAGTTATGCGCGAACAGCGGCATATTCGTGCAGTGTGCGCATGTCAAAAAATCTATTCCGATTTGAATCTTGTGACATATAAACGCGCACATCAACCCGATTACTTTATTTATCGTTCATGTAAACACCGTGTTCGGATTTATCAATCGGATTGATTTCATTCCGATTGAACCATGTAAACGCTACTGACAGTTATTACAGCTCAGATGAAAATGTGTTCAAGATCAAAGAAAATGATCCTTAAGTTTGAGCCCCTGGCACTGACAATAAAGTGTTGCATGTGGCTTGTGAGCTGCTGTTTGAAAAGCAGGTCTGTACAGCATCATAGAAGCCATTGTATGCCTGTGCTACCTGTTGAATGTTTCCCACTGTTTGCTTTTATCACAGGCTCAGAACAAAGAGACCGGGATCCTGGCTGCAGCGAAAGTGATCGATACCAAAACAGAAGAGGAGCTAGAGGACTACATGGTGGAGATTGAGATCCTTGCCTCCTGTGACCATCACTACATAGTCAAACTGCTGGATGCTTTCTATTACGAGAGCAAACTATGGGTGAGTGACTCTTCTCATGAGGGGTTTGGTTACTTCTGCTGTATTGCAGCCAGACACACACATACACACAGACATTGACATTGAGCACACTTCACTCTCGCCTTGCTCATCGAGTAGCACTATGCTGTTGGTTAAGAAGTGTTTGTACACAAAACAAACTGTATCTTGCTGTGTTTTTCTCACATACTTCAAGGCGATTAAAATATGGCATAATGTTCATTCTGGGCTCTGCAACCGCATTATTTTTAAATGTTTTATTTTTATCAAACTAATTTTTGTTCCTAAAAAAAAATCTAAGATGTAATGATCCAATCAAATCCTGTTGGATAAAATCAAGTTCATTCCCACATTATTTCCCTCTCAATAACGGCACAAACAATTTAAGAAAACTTTGAAAAAAATTTTAATAGTGAATAATGACAACGTCAAGGCCTAACAGCTCCATACTAGTCCACAATTATCCCTCTCTGTTCATCCCTGTCTAAAGAGTGTCAGTGGATCCTATTTTTCTACTATAGAGCTCCCAAGATAATTACGGAAGGATGGTTTCATATGATCCTCCCCTCTGCGGTTGGCATTTATAGAAGGATAATGGCCTATTTCAAATGACCAGAGAAAGTGCTCATGAATTAATTAGATGCAAGACCAGTCTGCTTAGCCTGGCTTCTATTCAAGAGATATGAATGCACAGCTCATAGCTGCAAAAGCAAGCCTCTTAATGCGTAGAGAGATCGTTCCTACACGATCCCTGTCAGAGCTGTGTAAAATATTTATCGAAAGCTAACTAAAATCTGCACAGCAGTCAATTGTTTGTCACGTAATGTTACATTACTTTCCAGCCTTCTGTCAGTGTTCATAGTTAATTCAGATGCAGCTGACTTTTCATGAGTTAGCATTGTATGAAAGAACTGACGCTCTAGTGTTGAAGTGTGTCCGATAAACTTAAGTTCTCTTGGTTTGTGATGAGATTGCTTACTGTATGTTACTATATATTTCTTTCCTCTCATGGGACATAGCATAATATAGGGGTTGTATTGATTTTTCTGCAGCACCTGTTACCTTAAAGACCAGCTGCTGTGGTCAGTGTGATAGGACGGTGTACACTTACATAATGATTTTAGCATTTCACTCAGAGGCTTAAATTTCATTTATCACTGCACTGCTTGGTTGCCATTGTCCAGTATACCAAAAAAATAAGTGAATGCTTGTGTAACCTAATAAAACTAGAAGTTAGATTAGCAATTTTTACAAAATGTCATCTCATCATACCTTGGAAAAGGTTTGTAAGTGAAGTCATCAGTGCTTAACTAGAAGCCAGAAGAAACCAACATATAATTAATTTTATTGTGTAAACCGTGATACTTTCTTTAAGGATTCTTTGATGAATAGAAAGTTCATAAGTACACCATTTATTCAAAATAGAAATCTTTTGTAATAGTGTTGTGCTGATAGACGATAGTATCATGTATTGACGATAGTCTGAGATATCGCCGATGGCAGATGCATTTGACGGTATCAATACGATAATTTGCTTGTTTTACTATTAATGCATTAATTTATTATAAAGGTAGTATTGTTATTAAATTAATATTAGGAACCACAATTAATTTGCCTTGCCTAAATTCATAACGACATCACCATAGCCTAACACTTGCGACAACACCGACACGCGCGTATGAGGACTCCTCTAAGAAAATGTTTTTAAAACGGACTAAAAAACTACATCCCACATCAAAATTGAACTGCAAGGTGATCCATTCACAAATTGTCAAGAGTGCTTGTTTTAACAGACGCGTCATTCTTATACAGAGCCAAGATGAAGACGGCATCGTTGTTCGTCAGTATTTTGTTTCCATAGCACATTAACAAAACATTTAATGACACTAATAACACTAAAAACAATACAATTACTAAATATTAATAATAATAGCACTAAAATTATATAGGCCTAATAACAGTCTTTAGTTCACGAACTCTGCCATCTGTGAAAATCAAAAGCAGCTTCAAACACTTGTTTAACAAGATTCTTCTAATTTTTTCACTGTCATTAATGTTGGTCCACAAGAGAAATATTAAGCCAGTAAATTAACATAGTTGCTATACCGTTATATCCATCATCGTCTCTGAGAGAATGCGGCGTTAATGCAGCGACAGATGCCGAAAGCTCAATCTGTTTCTACTTTCACTTTCAGGGAACCAGTGCGTTTACATGCACGTTCTTAACCTGATTATTCTGAATAAACTGACAATGCATGTGGTCATGTAAACGCATTAACCCATTTTCCTTTATCGGAGTCAAGTCATAAGTTAAAGTATAAACAGATCGACTCTACAGATCGATTTTTGCCCCTTACTCTGATTGCTCCCAGCATTTAAAACACATTAACCCGCGTTCTTTGGGCTTATTAAAGTGCGCATATGTGAAGTGCATCCAGACAGAGAGACCACTGGTAAGCAAATTAATGAGTAAATAATCAAGTTAATATTCAAATAAGTAAGCCCCGCCCCCTCATGATAATATCGTGTATCGCCGATCTCACAGGCTGACGATAGGACGATATGAAAATGGAGCATATCGCCCAACACTATTTTGTAACATAAATGCCTGTACTGTAACATTTGATAAATGTAATGCATCATGCCTTCTTCCACCCTTGTAATGGAGATTGGAGAATGGAGAAAACGCTAAATTGCAAACTGTGGAATCCGTGTCATTATTAGTTCATTCATTTTCTGGATCTCTGTCTTTCTCCCCCTTCTTTAGATTTTCATTGAGTTTTGTGCCGGAGGAGCGGTAGACGCTGTGATGTTGGGTAAGTTTAATGATCTTTGTTTAACTGAAGGTAATAGAAGGCTCTGTGGTCGTCTGAGTCTGTTCTACTGTGTGATGATGTTCCATTCCTCCAGACCTCACTGGCACACCAGCATGCTGTGCTCAGTTTTGCCACTGGACTGGACCATATAATTATCAACGTCAGTTTTTTAAGGAGTGGTTAGGCTCTTTTTAAAGCTACTCAGCCTTTTTCTGTGTTGGTTGGAAGCGTTGTTGAAATGTCCCCACATGGATCAGACCTTTTCTGTGACATGCCATGTCAGCATATTCACAAGTAGAAATTACTAATTTTTCATGGCTCTCAGTGTTATTAATTCAGCCAGAAACAATGCTTAAATGTCTAACAAATGGTCCCATTTCTTCTCTTTTTGTACAGTGTTGTCTGTACCATTTACAAAAAGCTATTTTCAATCACAAATCTTGTCACCTTATTTGATTGAAAAAACATTTTGCAGTTGTAAACAATATCCTGTAAGAATAAAACCTCTCCTTATGACTGCTAAGTCTTTTGTGATGAAAATCTGGCTACTTCTACATTTAGCCTGAAAGAGAGGTGTTGCTGGTGGGAGGTGTTCTTATGATGGAAACGCTTTTGTTGACTCACTGTTTGTGCTGTTATAACTCCCTCTGTTGCCTTCTGCCTGTTCTGTGATGGCCTATCCCAGCAGTGCTGCTATAATAAAGGCAGTTCACATTGCTTCAGTCAGTGTGCACTACTTAGCCAAGAACAACAGCAGAGAACAAGTCTATTAATAAAAGCCATAGCCCTTTGTCACTTTTACATTGTAGTTTATTTGTCTAGTTTAACTTGTATACACATCACAGCAAATAAAAAAATCGTATAAAGTGTGCTTGCTTAGCAGTAACTCCGTTTATGGCAATTTTGCTTGTGTATGTGTGTGTCTGCAGAGCTGGAGCGGCCACTGACAGAGCCTCAGATCCGGGTTGTGTGTAAACAGACACTGGAGGCGCTGGTATACCTCCATGAAAATAAGATTATACACCGGGACCTGAAGGCTGGAAATATTCTCTTTACTTCGGATGGAGACATCAAATTGGGTAATAGCTTCATGAAGTGTGCTTAAATACTGTCTTAGCTCCTGAGGGATAAATTACTAAAATAAAACATTTTCGTTAATTGAAATAAAGCTGAAATAAAATATTTTCGATGGTGAAAAAAAAACTTCAACTTATTTTAACTTATTTCTAATTTTCATTCAAGTACTAAAATGACAAAAAAATAATTAAAAATAAAAACGAATAAAAATGACAAATGCACATAACAAAATTAAAATTGAAAGAAAACTGAAAAATATAAAAACAGGTTACTTCAAAATATTAAGAAATACTATAATATTATATAAATAATCTTGAAAGACTGGAAGTATCGGGGAGTTTTAAAATGGTGATTTCCCTGTCTTTGAATTGTAATCGAAATGAGTAAAATTATCAAAAATATATGATAAATAGAAAATAAATATTTATTTATATAATGATACTAAATATATTTATAGAATTAATTATTCTTAGAATTTTATAATTCTAAAAATATGACAATTCAATTTTACATACTAACAGTTATGACAATTCATAATTTTTAAAATTCTAATTTTATAATTGTTACATTTATATATTTAAATGTTGCTTTGCTCTAAAACATTAAATTGGCTAGGAATTACTCTTTATGGCTGTTGAAAACACCTAATAATTTCTGTAAAATGATTAAAATAAATAAATAAATAAAAACCTTATCCAGTCATCCCAAACATCTGGAAAGGTCAGGGAAAAGTAATTTTGTCAGAAAGTCTCATTAATTGATCTTCGGTAATTAATAGGGGCGGATATTAATTCATAAACTGGAATGTTTATCTTGGCTTTTAAGTTTTTCAACAACTTTTGTTGTTGTTGTTGTTATTTAAGTCTTTTTTTTTAATAGTTTTTTTAATTCCATAGTGCTGTCAGTCAAAACTGTATGTCTCTAATTTTGATCAATGTCTCTTCTCAGCTGACTTTGGAGTGTCTGCAAAGAATACAAAGACCCTACAGAGAAGAGACTCATTCATTGGAACGCCTTACTGGTTAGTCACTCAATTTAAGTCTTGCTTTGAATCATGAGATCTGTCACTATGTAAGAACAGAGCTGTGAATAGGGCACATAATACGGTTCTTTATTTGTTCGATTTAACAAAATCCCCACCCTCCCACTTCTCTCTCTTAAATGCAAGGATGGCACCCGAGGTGGTGATGTGTGAGACGTCAAAGGACAGACCGTACGATTACAAAGCGGACATCTGGTCCCTGGGGGTGACTCTGATTGAGCTGGCACAGATCGAGCCGCCCAACCACGAGATGAACCCAATGAGAGTCCTGTTAAAAATAGCAAAGTCTGAGCCCCCCACACTCGCAGCTCCATCACGATGGTAAGAGTTATGACTCACAGTGCCATGATCTTCCACATGTGTCAATGAAGTCAAATGTGATTAGCAATAGAAGCAATATCGTTTTTGAGGACAGGTTATTTCAATAAAAAATGTTTTTGGTCATATTTAATAATATTTTGGGTGGTATGATAAATAACCCTCCAACTATGAAATAATAAAACGGAAATAATAAAATAATAAAACTAAAAATGGAGGCTATTGAGCTGATGAATCATATAAGCTGTCGCCCACCCAGAGTCCCAACACATGATCAGCCTGGAACTGGATAGCCTGTTGCTCAATAGTTATGACTGCAATACCCCAAACGAAGAGCCCTTTTACATTCAGCACATGGTTTATATTTGTTCCTCCGCTGTGTTAAACAGGTCTCCGGAGTTCAGTGATTTCCTGCGGAAAGCGCTGGATAAGAATGTAGACAATAGGTTGAGTGCATTGCAGCTCTTACAGGTTGGGCCATCTTGTATTTCTTGATGCAGTTCCATTTAAAGGATGAAATTAAAATGCACATGTTAGTTATGAGCCATGGTCTGCTTTCAGCATCCATTTGTTTCAAATGTGGAGGATAGCAAACCACTGCGAGAGCTGATTGCTGAGGCTAAAGCCGAAGTGGTTGAGGAGATTGAAGAGGGAAAAGAGGAAGAGGGAAAAGAGGAAGAGGAGGAAGAAGAACCCGAGCCCCAGCAGGTATGAACATCAACATTTTTGACCACTTTCAGAACGTAGGAGCACATTCAGAGAATCTGAAATTGTGATGATAATATGGTGTTGTTGTCTTCCATGCAGAGTTCTTTAAGTATCTTCATGCACATCACACAGTATTTTGTTACAGCAGTCGCTTTGTTTTTATTTGTTATATATAGGCAGTGCCTGGACACAAACGTGCATTATCAGACACCAGCGTTGGCAGCTCAGAGGATGAGAGGCAGTATCAGAACACGCCAACTCTTGAGTCGGTCACAGAGAGGGCTGAACCTGAAAGAAAACCCAGTTCAGAGGATCAGGCTAGTGACAAGACCTCCGACATGCTGGTGGACACCAGCAAACCCAACCATGCGGAGGATGAGAAGATGAACGAGTTTAGTGTATCAGACACCGGCAATGAGGAATCACGTTCTGGTGAGGAGGCTGTACCAAAACAAGAGGAGTCTCCTACACCAGTGACCACAGAAGTGGAGATTTCTGATCAGCCAAACCCACCAGCATCAAATGACACTGTCCTCCAAGAGATTGTGACCGTCAGTGAAGAAACTGGAGAGAAAGAAGTGAAGGTGGAAGAGACAACAGAGAAGAAAGAAGATTATGAAGAAATGCAGCAGCAAGCCAAAGCACCAACCACCACAGATGAAGAAGAGGAACGTATCCTGCCTTCAGATGAAACTGAACCAGTGAACATATCTGATGGTGTTACTGAAGAAGGCACTGAACCAGTTGTTACAGGAAAAACAGAAGACAAAATTGAGCCTGAGGAAGAAATTACTAAAAAGGAACTAGTGGAGGATGGGAGTACAGTAACCTCACCAGATGTCCCTACAGAAGAGGTAAAGAAGAACCAATTGGAAATTTCACCAGATGCTGCTTCAGAAGTAAAGGAGGAGCAAATGGGAACTTCACCAGATGTTTCTACAGAAGAGGTAAAGGAGGATCTTCCTCAAGTGGTAACAGAGGAACAAGATAAAGGTGGAGATGAGGCTGAGAGTTCAGAACCCAAAGAGGATCCTGCAACCAAGGGAGTAGATGTAGTAGAGGACACCTCTGTGAATGAATTGCCTGTTTTTGTCATCAATGGTGTAAAAGAACAGGAGGTCAGTGCAACAGAGAAACCTCAAGAAGCCAATGAAGACAGACCAGAGACCCTGGAAGCACCTACCATGCTTGAGAATGACCAGAATGCAGCAGAGGTGGTGAAACCTGATGTTGAAAAAGAGAAAGACTCGGACTCAGGCAGCAGTTCTGCTGCAGATACTAACAGCATTGACATTAACCTGTCAATCTCCAGCTTCCTCTCCAAAAGCAAAGAAGGATCTGTTTCAATACAGGTACCTATAACTCACATGTGTCAAACTCCGGTCCTGGGTCACTGTCCTGCAGAGTTTAGCTCCAATCAGCTCCAAAACACCTGCCTGGAAGTTTCTAGTAATCCTGAAGACCTTGATTAGCTGGATCAGGTGCGTTTAATTAGGGTTGAAGCTAAACTCTGCAGTGTTGTGGCCCTCCAGGAACTGAGTTTGACACCCCTGCTATAACTGCACCAGATGTTTTGGAAGTAAATATTCATTCTGCTTTATTCACTCCCACAGGACAGCAAGCGCCAAAAGAAAACCCTGAAAAAGACCCGTAAGTTTATGGTCGATGGGGTGGAAGTCAGTGTCACCACATCCAAGATTGTCACCGACAATGACACCAAGAGTGAGGAACTGAGATTTTTGAGGTATCTAAGCTGACATCAGTTACTGTTACTAGTTAATTGCAATTTGCGACTGGCAAATGATAATGTATGTATGATAATGCTTAAATGTTTTAAATCTCCAGAAAAAGTGTTTGAAGTGTGTTTATTTTGTAGGCGTCAGGAGCTACGAGAACTGAGGCTGCTGCAAAAAGAGGAGCAAAGAGCTCAGCAGCAGCTCAGCAACAAACTGCAGCAGCAGAAAGAGCAGCTCTTCAGGCGCTTCGAGCAGGAAATGACGGTCAGCACCCTCATTCCCTCACTATATTTGTTTACATTAAACATTGTAATCCACTGTTTATTATACACTCTTTTGTTTTGTCCATAAACACTGAAAGAACTGTTTTAGTTTTCTTAAATGCAGATGTTGCAGGATGGATAAGTTAAAAGTATCTAAACACAACAAGGCTGATTCACATAACAGGAAGGTTGCAATACACTGCCTCCTAACCATCTCTCTCATGTTAATTTGAGATTTTGCCAAAACAGTAACAAGTAGTGCTTTGGATTTATGATCTATTTTTGTAGTGTTGTGATCTATAGTAGCTCCACCCGCAATCAGTGGTCCAAAATCTGGCTTCACATAGTTTTTTTATTAAACATCATATATGTTCTGATTGGCTGTCATTTTGCTTTCATCTGTTTACATCCAAAGTTTTGAATTTAACTTATAAGCTCACTGGATGGATTTTCCAATTTTGCGCATGGGTACAAAATCGTTACTTCCTGGCGATAAACTGGCGATAAACATCATAAAGATATAAGAAAAATGAAAGTTGCTACAGTAGGAGAAGCCACTGTTTATAATAATTTTCATATATAATAAATTACTTGTGCCTCAGAGTGCGCAGATGAAACACAATAGACGCGGTCATATTATCTTGCTTTCGGAGGCGGATGCCTGCTGTTTGGGATCGCAGTTGTGTAAGAGATAATTAAACTGAACCACTTTGATGACAGACTTTGCTGAGGCATTTCAGAATGACCAAAACAGCATTTCAGATGCTGTGCAACGAGATCATCCGTTGGGTAGTTCAGTTATGTCGTCCCATTGCATAGTCACGTCTTTGACGTCTTTGATTGATGTGCATCGATTCAAGTTATTCGGTAAAAGGTTTTCATCGTAGTTTAT
This sequence comes from Gila orcuttii, assembly GCA_026230005.1. NCBI lineage: Eukaryota > Metazoa > Chordata > Actinopteri > Cypriniformes > Leuciscidae > Gila > Gila orcuttii. Next base: position 15,865,517 of record JAPDVR010000019.1, on the reverse strand, counting down.
GCACGTTTTCTTATCGGATAAAAAATGTATCTGACTCAATTGAGTGCAAAAGATTTTCATGCGCATTTTTAGAATTTATGTGCAACTTGCTGTTTCATCCAGTGGTTTTATTTATTTTTATTTTTATTTTTTTTAAATGCGATTTACCAAAATGCACATAAAAATAGGTGGATGGAACTATAGCTAATGACAGAAATATTTGCTATAAACTCATAAAGTCTGGTTTGGACTCAGTTGTAGCCATTGTTTAGTGTTTTTGTTGATCTGCTCCCTTTTATTGAACCACTCGCTTTTAGTTCAGGTTTAAAAGCCTGATGAATTCTCACAGGGGTACAAGCACACAGATAAAATTCCTCAGTGCATTAGTGGTCAGTTACTCTAATTCAGTATTCCTCTTTCACACTCTCTCTCCACAGGGAAAGAAACGTCAGTATGACCAAGAGGTGGAGAACCTTGAGAAACAGCAAAAACAGACCATAGAGCGTCTGGAGCAGGACCACACCAACCGGCTGAGAGATGAGGCCAAGAGGATCAAAGCAGAGCAGGACAAGGAGCTCTCCAAGTTCCAGAACATGCTGAAGAACCGCAAAAAGGAGGTAACCGAGAAAGAGGGGTGCAGAGTTGAATGTACTGTATTTATGCATGTATTTGTTTATCAGGCCATGACTTGTTGCTTGTTGGTACTAGGGATGAGCATTCAGAGTAATTTAACAGATGAGTACACTAACTAAAATGAGTAATGGATTACTCATAATTAAATTTAAGTAAAAAATGCAAGTTTGACACTTTCAAGAAATTTTGTTTTATTCTCAAACATTAAACTATATCACACTTGCATTGGTTTTGGGAAAAAAAATCTTTGACGACCTCTTTTGAAAGAATGAGAAGTATGCATTAACAAAAAGTAAAAAAAAAAAAGAAGAAGCTCTTATCTGGAACTTGCATAGAAATCAGTTTGAAAAGTAGGCTGCCACCATTAGTGTATTTGCATACATAAAAATTCTGTTTCAACATATCACTTTGACTTTTTATAGCTTCACATTCTTATTAAAAAAAAAAGTCTGATATGTGTTCCTGCAACTTTTCATCCCTTTTTTTTCTGAATAAGTGACTAGATCATGCTTAACATTTTCTTTACATTGATTTGAGTCTATGGCAGGTAAAGGAGTCGGACAATCTATTAGTGATTTAGTGTTTACTTGTCAACTAGTTAGCAGAATGAGTATTTGTCTGTTGGATTGCTCATGTTCATCCCTATTTGGTATGCTTTTAGTAGCTTTTTTTCATTCTTGTTTTCTGGGGATGCAAAATCCAAACAGGCACTCTTGCGTTTGACTAATTTACTTTAGCAGCTTTGCTTGTGAATCACAATGCAGCTGCAAATGGAATTGATTTCCTCATCTGTCCCTTTAGACACATCTCAGCTGTGTCTCTTGCTTTGTGTTCAGACTTGTAAATGCAAAGCAGTTCTTTTCTTATCATGTTATGTTTGCTTAACGAAACTCTGGCTTTCACATCCAATTACCTCCATCCTCCGAGAGGCCACAGAGATGGCTTTAAAGGTTAATTGGGTGCTAAGCAATGGCTTAGGAACAAAATAAAGGTTCTCTTCATTTCATCTCTTCCTCCTGCTGGTGTTTTCAAGTGTTGCTCATGATTGAAGGGATTTCAGTACAATCATGCATGGCTTCATGGAAATGGGGTCTGTGTGGTGTGGGTTTGTCACTATTCTTATTTCCTTTGAGGTATTGATGCATGGTCCATTTGCTTTCATAGTCAGTAACATGATAATAATAGAGCACATTTCAGCTGTTTGGTCTCTCACTGCATCATCACCCAGCATGATATATGCTCAGAGCTATTAGCACCACTAGATTCTCTCTTATTTTCTCTTCTTTTGGTTTTTCTGTGGCACTTGTACTAGACAGCTTGCTCCTCACTAATGCTGTCATATGCATGTGCCTAAGAGTGCCTTAATGGATTCAGATACGGCAATGTCTTTGTTTTCTCTCTCTCTTTCTCCCTCTCATGATACCCTGTTCAAATACATCTTGAAATTTAAATTTGAAATATAAATTTGTCCTATACTTAATCTGAAAAATAATGTTAATACTTAATATGTAAAATAACTGTTTTCACACATTGTTTTGTGATGTTATGCTTTTCTAAATGTCACTAATTATGTTGCTGTGTGAGTGATGTAATGAGTGGAGATCAGTGCTGTGGTGTTGGGCCTCTTCTCTTGATGGGAACACAATCTCTAGTACATATTAGTTTATGAAAACTAAGTTTCCTTTCATTTTAGAAATACTGTTAAAAGTGACCTTCATTGCAAGATGCACATTTCAGTTTTCTATATTGCTGAGCAGCAAATAAAGTAATATACACTACTCTACCAATTAAAATTTTGGAGTCAGTAGGATTTATTTTTAAATGACTACTTTTATTTATCAAGGATGTAGTGATCAAAAGGGACAGAAAAGACATTTATAATATTACAAAAGATTTCTTTCAAATAAATGCTGTTCTTTTGAGTAAGCAGCACAACTATTTTCAACATTGATAATAAAAACATGTTTCATTTCTGAAGGATCATGTGACACATTCTAATATTAAATTAGAAAACAGTTTGATCAGGAAAGAAAGGTATTTTGCTGAAATATTAATAAAGCTTAAAACAACTGACACTTTGACATTTTGGCACTTGACTTCTCTTGCTGTTGAAAAAATGTTCCTGCTGACAGCTTCCTTTACAGAAAAACAAACGTCAGCGATATAGAAGTGTGCATCTTTTAGAGATTACTTTGAAGGGATCTATACTCTGATGGCTGTAGAGGTGAAGGAAGGATCTATGTTAGCTGCTGTTAGTGGGCTTTTTCTCTGTTCTTCAGCTTCTGAACAACTCTTTAACGGTAGTAGCTGATCATGGGCTATTGGAATCATCTTTATATTAACCGCTAACCCAGTTGGAAATCATCAGTGGTTTGGAGATGATTATCTTTCAAATACTAAAGCGTTCATCATCATAGATTAACCCTTCATGGCAGATTTTGCATGACTTTCTCCGACTAATGATTTACACCGTCAGTCCCTACGCAAGTAAAGCCTTCATTCCCAACAGTCTGCATGCTCACACTGTAGGTCAAACAAGAGGTCGAACAGTCCCCCAAACGCATGAGAAAAGAGCTCATGAAATGCTTAAAGGAAGACCTAGCAGTCATTCAACATGAAGAGGTAATTTAAACAGCGGCTTCCCCATACACACACTTCCACTTCTCTTTTCTACCACTCTGACCTTGAATTGTAGGATTGACAATAATTAAGGTTATTCCTTAAATTCCCTATTTAAAAAGAAACTTCATTCAGAGTTCATCCTCCCTTTGCTGCCATAACAGCTTCCACTTTTCTGGAAAGACTTTACACTAGATAATAGAACATGGATGCAGGGATTCGCTCTCTTGTCCAGACACAAATGCATTAGTGAGATTAGGTGATGTGATCTGGCGCCTGCATTCCAATTAATCACAAAGCCCTATTTTAGGGCTGTGCGATAATATTATAATTATTATTATTAACTAAAATAATAAACAAAGCAAGAAATATTACTGATCTAATATTTTACTGTAGAATAAAAATAGCATTTAAGGAAAGAAATATAGTATTGTATTTTTACATTTGTACAGTAAAAATAAAATTATTAATATTTATGACTGTCTTAATTTCATTTTGAAACATTAAACCTTAAAGCTTCTCTTTTGTTGACAAGTGTTTATAAGTTCGTCTGAGCTTTATCTACATTCTGATGGCTCATTAACTTTTCAATGTTCCAACCGAGCCGCTTAGAGACCCTGGGTCATGAGCTGCTCGCTTATAAAAGAACACAGTCTGTGCTTCACTCCAAAACATGCAGCGCATATATTTATATAATTAAATCGTTATTTTGGTTTATCATGCAGCCCCACCCTATTCCACTAAAAATGCTTGTCTGTACAGATGGCATGGCTGTATACTTGATGTTATGCACCTGTTAGGAATGGGTGTAGCTGAAGTAGCAAAACCTGTTAGAAAGGGGGATCCCCATACTTTTGGCCCTGTAGGATGTTCCGTCAACTCCAAAGAGAGAGTATAACAGACTAATGATGACTGCTGCATCTCATCATGCATGTCAAGGATGACAGCCTTCTGACTCACCAGCTGCTAAACCTGCTCTCAGGACCCAGGACACTTAACAGATTATTGCAATGAGGAGACTAGATATTGTGAGATGTGTGTATGGTTTGCGTGTGATGCGCTTGAGTGCTGGTGTGTGTCCCCTGTTCCTGACGTGGTGGAGTTGGCTGTTTTTTGCTCCACAGGGTGTGGCCCAGGTTATGATACAGTCTTTTCAGTTGTCCTCATGTGCTCTGTTCAACGCTCAGATGCAGGATGTAAGTCTCTTCTCTCCTCGTGACTCAACCCTCTCACATGTGCCCGTCCGTCTCACAAGTTACAGAGCAGATGCATACAAATTCACAACAGCTGTAGTAGTTTAGCTAACTTTTTTAAATAACTAAAAGTAATGGAAAACTGATTAGCTTACAGATTTTAAAACCAGAGAGAATAGACCATCAAATATAAAATCCAGTATAAATGCAAAATGTATGTTTTCAGCATGTCTCCTCGCCCCAGTACTTTGAAATGCCTCATCTCTACTGCAGAAGTTCATGTGAGGCTCACTGGAATCATTGCACTGTTGTCACTTCTGAACTATATATTTGTTGAGTGACACTAGCAGAACTGAACTGATTATGTTCAACGCGATTCTACTGAAGCATGCCCCTTTGTGTAACGGTGCAGTAGTGTTTGAACGTGATGTTGACGGCACATGCGGGCAGGAAGGTGCTCTGTTGTGTTGGAGTGCTGTTGCTGCACTGTCTCAGTATCTCTTCTATCCATTCACTCTCTCATACTGTTACTGAAACTTTAGTCAAGTTTCTGTGCGTCACCTGTGCTGCTTTTTTTCTGTCTGCCACTGAAGGCCAAGTTCAAAGGAGTCGTCGGACATCAGGATGACTTTTGAGATGTTGTTGTTATTATTATTATTATTAGTAGTAGTAGTAGTAGTAGTAGTAGTATATTAATGCATTAGCTTATATATATATATATATATATATATATATATATATATATATATATATATATATATATATATATATATATATATATATATATATATATATATGTCTGTATTGCTTTGGTTGAGTAATTTGTCAGTGTTACGCATGTCTTTGGCAAGCCCAAATGGATCTGAAATGATTGTCATGAAGTTTTCCGAAATTATACAAATACATACACTACCATTAAAAAGTTTGTGGTCAGGAACTTTAACTTTCTATTCATCAAAGAGTATTTTTCAACATTGATCATAATAATAAATGTTTTTTTAGCACCAAATCAGCACATTAGAATGATTTCTGGAGGATCATGTGACACTGAAGACTGGAGTAATGATGCTGCAAATACAACTTTATAATTACAGGAAAAAAATACATTTTAAAATATATTAAAATAGAAATACAATATTTTAAATTGGAATATTTCACCAAATTAATGTTTTTACTGTATTTTTGATTAAATAAATGCAGCCTTGATAAGCATGAGACTTTTACCGACCAAACTTTTGAATGGTAGTGTACTTTTTTGCATTTATCAAATTTCACTAGGCTTTCAGGAACTAATTTTAATATACATTTTATTGTTTAATCCATCCCACCTTTTTTCTCTCCTTTAATCAGCTTAGAAAATATGAATAAAGTCAGTCTGGGCTTATCTTAAGGTTGTTATTGCTGTACTGTGACTTTGTATGTATTGTTTATCTATTCTCTAGATCATTCCTTTCTTAAATCTTTATCATTTATAAATGTTTTATCTCTGTTAAATGGTTTAAGTGTGTGACCTTCCTCTTAATGCTGTGGTATCAGTGCTGTGTTAGTGCTCATGTGAAATTTTTCTGCTTCACTTCGGAGCATAATCATGTACAGATACTCATTTACAACACCCCTGTTGTTTCTGTACCCGATTCCTTTCTTCTTCTCGCTCCACCCGTCTCTCTTAGGAGCAAGAGTTTCTCCAGAGGCAGCAGCAGGAGCTGGATGGAGCTCTGAAGAAGATCATCCAGCAGCACAAACTAGAGATTGCCACTATAGAGAGAGACTGTCTCAACCACAAGCAGCAGCTCATGAGAGGTCAGACGCACTTTTTTTATTTAATAATAATGGAAAGCATTTTGAATTCATTTTTTTTGTTTGTTTGCCTGCAGTATATTTTCATATAGTTGCACAAACTTGCTGAATAAAAATATTACTTTCTCTCAGAAAAATCTTACTGTCCCCAAACAGTAGAGTGTGTGTGTGTTTATCTATCTATTTACAGGGAGGCCTCTGTGAATATTTAGTTTAGTGGTGTTAACATTTTTGCTTACTTGCAGTATATTCTCAAATAGTTCACATCAAACTTCACTGAGTTATTTTATGAGAAAGAGTCCAATAGACTTTCGTGGTTATTTTCATTACAGATAAATCAGCTGCAACTTATTTGGTGATATATTTATCTAGGTCACGCTTTCAACTCCAACCACAACGGAAACACGTTACCTGCTTCTACTGACAGTAAAGCTGAAATAGAGCTAAACTTTATTTTCATTCGGGGCCAATTATAAAGGCCAGCCGTATGCCTCTTGAGGTGTGGCCCAGATCTCATTTGATTAGGTGTGTGTGTGTGTGTGAAAAATATCCCATACAGACTGTTTTGAGATTTGACATCTATGATGTGTAATAAACTGTGACTTTCTGTCTGCAAACATGTCTAAACATGCATGGATTCAAATGATCTGGTTCTAATGGCTGAGAATTGCTCTATTTCCTCTTCTTTGGCTCACAAACCAACAGCTCGGGAGGCAGCCATGTGGGAGCTGGAGGAGCGCCACCTGCAGGAGAAACACCAGTTTCTGAAGCAGCAGCTGAAGGATCAATACTTCATGCAGAGACATCAGCTCCTCAAGAGGCATGACAAGGTGAGACCTTGCTGTCAATTTATACAACAAATCAAATACTGCCATGTTTTGTAGCCACTTTGACTGTTTATTCCTACTTGGCTGGTCATCAGGAGATGGAGCAGATGCAGGGTTATAACCAGCGGCTGATTGAGGAGATGAAGAACAGGCAGACACAGGAAAGAGCTCGACTGCCAAAGATCCAGCGCAGTGAAGCGAAGACACGCATGGCAATGTTTAAAAAGAGCCTGCGGATCACTGGCACAGGAACACCAGAGCAGGACAGAGAGAAGATCAAACAGGTCAGACCCTCTATCACAGTGGTCTTCACTATTTTTTTCATGAGAGCCGCACTGATAGGACAAAGTCAGTAGGAGAGCCATTTTTACAGGAAAGTATAAAAAGTTACATCCAGTCATAAATACCATGTCTGTTTATTAATGTCACCCCTGAACATTCAATATGCAATGCAATAAATATATATTTTTTAATGATTTACCAGTCAAATTTGTAACTGAGACAAGATGATTTCCCTTATGACAAAAAAAAAGCAGAATAGATTCATCCCAGAATGACATTAAGTTATTTTTTTCTACATTAGCCCCTCATGTAGGCTATCTAATCATCCAAGAGCACATGCGGCGTTAAGAGCTGGAAATACCGCCATAACTGGCAACTCCGCAGGGACTGGATATGTTTACATGCACAACTTTTTTTTCAATCGGTCTGAATTCATTCTGATTGATTAATCTGAATGTATTGTAGTTTACATGAATGCTTAACGTCGTGATATGATGCATGATCGGGGTGATGTGCACGTTTATAAGTCAAAAGATTCAAATTGGGAATAGGTTTTTTGACATTCGCACACTGCACAAATATACAAAGTTTCCCGCTGTTGTCGCGTAATAACCATTTTCCTACATTGTTTCTTTATTTGTTTTAAACAGCAGACTTAATATCAAATTCTGGTCATAATTTGGAGACTATTATGAACCGTTATGCCGTGCTGTTTGTATTGATCACGCAGTAAAAATTCCCAAAATCAGTCGTCTGTGGATGAGAATCTGAAACAAGGACTGGTGAGCCGTTGTCCTGCTTCACTTCACAGATACTGAGTTAAAGGAGAATTATAGAACGACGGGACACTCGTTTATACGACACTTTATTCATCAGAAGAACAGCTCGTTCAGCGCGACGGACGGCGTCCTTTCAGTTTCGGTTTTCAATCGATCAAGTGAACATGTTCTCTCGACAAACCACCCCTTTCAATCCGATCGAAACTATTTGAAAATAGAGCTGACACTTTGAGTTTTTAATGGGTTATGTTATAGTCCTACTTCTTTTTAAATGTTTTTATGAAATATCTGTAGTGACTGCTTGATCATATCACTGTATTATTTACCGCCATGCGAGCCACAAATGAAAGCTTGGCGAGCCGCATGAGGCTCGCGAGCCGCGCAATGAGTAACACTGCTCTATCAGGAATCTCAGGAAGACCTTTTTCAAGATCAGAGGAATTAGGCTTGTGTTAAGTCCTTTTTAAACCTTTTTCTATTTTATTTTCGAGCAGTTTGCTGCTCAAGAGGACAAGAGACAGAAGAATGAGAGACTTCATCAGCATCAGAAACATGAGAACCAGATGAGAGACTTGCAGCTGCAGTGTGACTCCAACATCAGAGAACTTCAACAGATGCAGGTCTGTAACACACACATACATTCCTTCCATCTTCCTCTTTCCTTTGTGCCTGCATTTTTTTTATTGCATTTATGCTCTGTTCTGTTAAACTAGTTGCCCTCTATCTTTGGCTGTAACATCTGTTAAATTGTCTTATTGCCAACAGAATGAGAAATGCCACCTCCTGATTGAGCATGAGACTCAGAAGCTGAAGGAGCTGGATGAGGAGCACAGTCAGGAGCTGAAAGACTGGAGGGAGAAGCTTCGTCCCAGGAAGAAGGTATTCAGTATATTTGCATTCAGAAAATTTCATTGGATCCAGTTAAACCTGATCATTTCAAGTGGATCATGCTGCTTTTTTCCCCCATGTCAAAGATTGTGGGTTTCCAAACAAGCTGTTAAGAAAATATATGAGATATAAAAATGTATTTAACATGATTATATAATTATTAATAACTTTTATATGCACACTGCTACTGATTAATGTTTTTGAGAGAAGTTTTCTTCACCAAGGCTGCAATTATTTGATAAAAAATACAGTGAAAATACATAAAAGTAATATTGTGAAATATTATTACAATTTAAATGATTTCTCTTTGAAGTGATGGCAAAGCTGATTTTTTTTAGCAGTCATTACCCCACTCTTTAGTTGTGCTGCTTAATATATTTGTGGAAACTGTGATGAATTCTCTGATGAATAGAAAGCTCAGAATAACAGCATTCATTTGAAATAAAAATCTGGTTACACTTCAAATAAGGTTCATTAGTTAATGCAGTGTTTCTCAACCTCTCCTGCAGGGACCCCTGACAGGACATGTTTTTGTTTTAACCCTGAAATGGCACACCTGATTCAATTAATTAAAGGCTCAAAGGCTTAATGTGTAGCTGACTAATTGAATCAGGTGTGCCATTTCAGGGTTAAAACAAAAACATGTCCTGTCAGGGGGTCCCTGCAGGAGAGGTTGAGAAACACTGAGTTAATGTATTAATTAACATGAACCAACAATGAGTAATACATTTGTTATAGTATTTATTAATCTTTGTTCATTAATCCAGCTGTTCATGTTAGTTCACAGTGCATTATCTAACGTTAACAAATACAACTTTTGATTTTAAAAATGTATTTGTAAATGTTGAAATTAATATTAAAGCTCCAGTCCGTTACTTTTTTGGGTTGAAAATTATCCAAAATAAATTTAAGCAAGTACGTAACCAGCCAGTGTTCAAAACTATCTGCTTGCCTTAGCTCGATTCAAAATGGTAAGCTTGTAGTAATGTTTTCAATTCCAGTGGTACTGGTGGATTTCTGCGGGAAATTCGAGCATGTGTTTGCGTCATTACGTCACATCTGTACACATAAAGAAGGAGTCTCGGCTAGTAGGCTATAGTGTGTGTGAGGATGTTGGAGGTGGAGATTTATAGCCTTTTCTCACAGCACTCGATATAATTAAACTTATCAATTTGATGGTGGATCCAGAAAAGTTCAAATGACAATCACCAGTGACAACTGGAGATTCACCAGTCGTAAAATGTAAAAGACTTCGGACTTCGGAGTGGCTACAGAAAAAAAGAGACTGTAACCGGGCCCATGCAAAAACAAGGATAAATATCTGAAGGGCATTAAATGTAGTCACTCAATGCTGATGTTGTTAACATTAACAATTTGAGAACAAAGTATCATTTGCACGGTTTGGCGTGATATGATAAGCGATCGTTAGATTTAATCAGCGCGATTTACTGGAATGCTTTTTTTCCCTTTGTTGGTCAGAACAAAAGTGGATGTTACTCGTTTAGATTACATTTTCCAGTTAAAATTCTATGTTGGTCATACTTCCAAAAAGTAGATCTGATTCTGAATGACAGTATCCACACCGCGCGGTGACTGACAGCCGCACATTCTCCTCAAAACATTGGATTCATCCGCGCTGTGCCGTGCCGAGGCACAACCCACATAAAGTTAAGTCTGCAAATAACTGCAATTGCAGATTTCGAACAGAGATGGCGACAAAGAGAAAAAAAACTACGGACTGCAACTTTAACTAAGATTAATAAATGCTGTAGGAGTATTGTTCATTCTTAGTGTGTTAACTAAGGTAGTTAACTAATGAACCTTATTGTAAAGTGTTACCAGAAATCGTATGTTACATTTATAAATGTCTTCACTTTCACTTTTGGTCTGTTTCATGCAGCCTTGCTGAGTAGAAGTATTCATTTCTCCACAAAACATAAATCTTACTGACCCTGAACTTTCGAACAATAGTGTGTATGTGTGTGTGTAACCCTAATATTATCATTTTTAAAAAATCTAAGAAAATATTAGAATAAAGTCTGGGGTCATAGTATTCTGGAATGATAATATGCTATTTTTGTAAGTACACATACTATATGTCTCTGTCCTGCTCTCTCTCAGGCTCTGGAGGAAGAGTTCACACGTAAACTGCAAGAACAGGAAGTCTTCTTTAAAATGAGTGGAGAGTCTGAATGCCTCAATCCCACCACCCAGAGCAGAGTCTCTAAATTCTACCCTATTCCCAGTGTCCACTCATCCGGCTCTTAGCCTTCACCACTGAGCTTTATTTAAGCAAGAAAGTGCTGTTCTAGTCAAGAGTCCATTTTCCTTTCAAAGGTATGAGATCAGAATAGATGCATGGGTTTGAAATTAAATTTCTGAGAGTTCGAAAGCTAACAATAATGAAGGTCAAACCTTATGCATTAACTTGACATGCTTTTTGCAACATTGAATCCAATGGATTAACATTTTAGTTTTCTGTATGTTGTCTTCTGGTCATGTTAATTTGTGCTTAAGACATTAGTTCAAATTAACCATGAATACACTCAGGCAATATCCTCTTGTCTTTGTGGAATACTGTACATTCATGAAACAGCCTTAATAAGGGTCACATGATGAAAAGCCTATAACAAACATAATATCACAGACAGAAAATTCAACTTAAGTGGTGAGAGATCACATTTAAACACGTGGACACTCGAGTCACTGGAACACAAGCTTCAGTTCTGTTATGGTCTTGTATCAGCTGTTATATGTTGTATTTTTGTATCTTCTGAGTTTTGCCTATTCTGTTTTTAATCTCCATGCAAAGTTACTTTTAAAACATGCTTCTCTTTTTAACTTGTACTTTATGCTTTATGGTTAAAGATATTTGCAGTCAAGGAATGTAACCCATAAGTTGATATTGCACACTTTAAAACAAATTGAACATATGCAGTAGTGATCTCTTTAGTGCATTAGGGAGGAAATTGTGCCCACATATTTGTAAACTGTCTTTTCTCATTTGGCATGTCACTTTGTGGTCCAGAGTAGCCAAGTTTATTTTTTTAAGAGCAAATTAATTTCACGTATTTGAAGGAGAGTAGGGCATTCTTTGCCGCCTTGAATGTTTCATATATGGAGGTAAAAAGTTATTTATGGATTTAACTGAAGTTGAACGTTTTTATTGTTAGTTCTTTTTCCTGTTTCATCAAAATATAAGGGGAATATGAACTTGCATGTTACATTGTTTATTTTAATTTTAGGTTTTCGTTTTATTGAAGGACACATACTTTTGGTAGTCAAATGTAGAGCAGAATTTTGAATAGCCCATTGCAGTCTGCAAACGTTTCAGTGAGAAGACATGAACATTTCTCACTGTTGCTGAGGACTTTTCATCTGATTCAAGCTTTATTTTTGATAACATGTTTTGTGTAAGAAATCATACATCTGTATCTTAGCCATATTATGACATGCTGTGCTCATATACTTTTTGCATGCTGAGAGAAATCCCAAATGCTGTACTTTACCAGAGACATGAACTCTTTGAACAGGTTTTAAAAGTTGGCATTTGCACAAACAGGATATTTTTCCACAGATATCCCAGTGTCATACAGCTGAACAGTGACCTTAACCTCTTGCAGCACTTTGATGGAATATCTGATGCATTTTTTAGGTCAATTTATGTATCAAAACGCTTGTCCATTGATATACTGTAAATAAAACTCATTGTATTTTCTTTGATTTATTGGTGTTTATTTTCTAAACAGTTTGGGTTCATATCGGGTAGGCGTAAAATCATACTCTTTGTTAAAGATTCAGTGGCTCTTGTAAAGTGAGTCATTTATATCACATGGTCTATCTCAGGTGCTTAAGATACTTTTTTGTTTGGCGTATCATCCATTACATTCTGATTTGATTTTTGGGTCCCACTTTATATTAAGTGGCATTAAGTACTATGTACTTACATCGAAAAATAAGTACAATATACTTAATGTGTTGATGTTGTATTGTAAAACACTTTTGCTGCTGTTGAGGCGTGATACTGGTAAGGTTAGGGACTGGTGTGGTATTGGTCGGTTTAAGGGTAGGTTAAGGTGTAAGGGAAGGGTCAACAATGTAATTACAAATGTAATTGCATACATTAATTACAGCTGTAATTACATGCAGGTATTTTTTAAATAAAAGTACAATGTAAAAACATGTACACAAGTCTATTGTATCAAACTATTAATTTCAATGTAAGTTCGTAGTACTTAAAGCCACTTAATATAAAGTGGGACTGATTTTTGTGCGTTTGCATTGCAAGACTTCACCATAGACAAATTTATATAATACCCAAAACTTTTTTTAATTGTTTTGTTTTTTTTAATCATAAAATAAAGGCAATTACAAAGTCCACTATTGGATAAAAAGTACATTTCAAGTGCTAAATGCATAATAATGAAGACTAAGACTGATGTCTTAAACCCATGCTAGTAAAGCTGAAAATTGTTTTGAATGTATGAATTATAATTTTGCATGCATTGGTTTGAATATAAAACTGTATAGTATGATAAAATAGGAACCAAACAAGCCTCTAAACTGTTACTTCATAAGGAGAGGCTAGTTTATGGATTTATCTTCTTAAAGATTTCTTTTTGCTGTCAGTGCATCCACGAAAGTGTGCTGCTGCAAAAGCCCTTACACACCAGTGGTCCGTACCCATCTACCAGTCTGGATATCACCTAAAGTTAAATATGGAGAGAGATGCATGTCAGAGTGACTGCTGGATCTAGTGCTGCCTTCAAATACGTCATCATTGATGATTTTTAGATGCTGGTTGATGTGACATAACTTTGAATATATTGAATGAATACACTGTAACATCATGCTAGGATATATTATGAGTATACTATTCTAACCTTTTTCACCCTTTTCTCCCCTTGGTCCCTCCAGTCCTCTTTGTCCCGGGAGGCCTGGTATCCCTGAGCTCCCCGTTTCCCCTGTAGATCACATACAAACCATACAGCTTAATATTTACAGCTCTTCACTTTCATGTTTAATCGGGCAGTGCTTTAGCTGATTTTCTGTTTGATTTTGTCCAGAATAGCTAAATCAATGATGACTGGTACCTTTGTCTCCTTTAGGTCCTGGGTATCCTCTGTCCCCTTTGTGTCCTGGCCTGCCAGGAGGCCCTGGGATGGTCCCATATGCTAAAAAGATAATGTTTAGGCACAAATAAATAATAATACAAGCCAAATGTGGTAATTAAATATATAATCAGCATATGTGACATATGTGAGCAAAAGACACTGACTTCTAAAGAAGTCCATGAGGTCTGCAGTCACGTTCCCATAGGCACCAATCACACGGCTGTACCCGGGTGGGCCAGGAGGACCAGGAGGCCCAGCGGATCCTTGGATCCTTTCTGCTTGTGTTCTCCAGTATCCCTCTGTCAGGTCCTGTAGTAGACCTTGATCTAATAGAAAAGAGTGACATGGGTTTGCATATTATCCCATAGACATTGAGGGGAACCCCCAAATATTTGACATTTCTGGTGCTGCTTTCCTGCACTACAACAAAACACTTTGTCGTTAGGATGGGAAAAAAAGTTTTGAAAGTTAAATTTTTAAGATGGTTTGCCTCAGTAGGTCAAAGAAGGCATGCTTTAATTTTCACAGAAGAAGAGCATGAATTCCAGCACAACGCTTCTTGTAATTCATAATTGAATGTGACGGCGCAACAAAAACATTAACAGAGCTGCAAACAATTACGAGTCAAATGTGTGCATATTTTAAAAATAAAAATATTTGCATAGTTAAAATGGATTAGTTTAAAATAAATGTATTTTTCTATTTTTGCCTTTAAATTCTTGTTTAATTTCCTTAAATAAAAGACCATTACACCCATTATCATTACCCTACTCCTAAACACTGGTCCTCCCCAATGTTCAAGATATGGGGCTTCATTTATAAAAATGTTGCGTAGAAACCGTCCTACATTTGATCTTATGATCATTTCTCAAATGTGGTTATGTGTGATTCGGAGAACGAACGTACACACACAAAAAAAGTTTGTACGTCTCTCTTCCAAATGTGAAATTTATAAATTGCAAATAATCTTGAAATTGTGCGCAGCTGAATGGTTTCAATCTCCGCCTTGTAAACTCCCCCTAATTAACCTCATTAACATATAAAAGTGAACCAGTTAGCCTCTAAATCCTTTAGTTGAGAACGGTGACCGGCAAGAATTGCTTAGATTTCCAAATACCTGCAGTCCTCCGACTCTCTGCCACAAGGAAAAGTGTGTAGACCCTGACCTGACGTTAAACATTTTTCCACGTCAAAGACCGTTTTTATAAATATGAATGTTGCTGTGGAATTTAGCATACGCACACTCTAAGATCAAATCTGTGCATAGCACTTTTATAAATGAGGCCCACGGTTACAGCCTTGCATCGGTCGATATTCTGAAGTGCGCATCCAATGGACAATTCACTATCCCATAAGGCCACAGGAGGGGATTTGTAAATGGCAGTGAAGTGACACAACTGACACTGGTAGGTCACATGACAATGACAATATGACAAATATAGATGATTTGAATTACATTCATGCTAAATAGAACATACTTTTTAAATAGTTGTGAAATAATTATTCAGAAGAGGTACTAAGAGAATAGAACAAATCACCTAAATGAATGATTCAATGGTTTACTTGAAAGACAGTCACTTGTTTTGGTCTAAATATCAGCACTTGTGACCAACGCTTACCTAAAATTATTACTCTATTCTTTTGCTGTATTGTATGTGTGGATATTTCTTTCAGAAACACAAATTTAAGTTACTTTTACAGCTTCATTATGAATATAAATGTGATGCATAGGACTTGAATGATACTGTACTCACTTTTAATGTAATCAGTTACTTTTATTGCAACATTGGAGTAGTCCACTGATTCACTGATCTCAGTGCCAAAGCGGTGTTGGCTTCTGGCATTCTGATAACCGTGTCCGGGGTCACCACGTTCACCCTTTTGGCCAGGGGGTCCGGGAGGCCCAGGGGGACTGTGAACATAGCGCCTCATAGTGTCACCTGAAAAAAATTAAACTATTTATTGATGTGGTAAAAGTGTTTGCAGAAACTGGTGAGACAAATCTAGGAGTTCAACAAATCATGCATTCAACTTTCAGAGTCTAGAATGGAGTGAGATCACTTGCTAAATCAGTCAGACATCCACCAAGTGAATGTGTCCAATGTAAAGTTACACTGAGGTGTCAGTTTCTGGATTAGAGCATGTGGTGAGTGACACTCACTGTTCAAGTAATCCTGCAGCTCAGCACGGATCTGTTCTCGCGCAGAAGATCCTGTATATGATACAAGGCCCCTAGTGTCACCTGGAGGTCCCTGGGGTCCTGGTGGACCAGGAGGTCCCCTAAAACCAGACTCTAAAAACCACAGAATCACATAATGATTTTTTGTAACATTACAGGTATATAAGGCCCTATTTACACGTGGTATTAAGATGCGTTTATGTCTATCTATTTATAAGTGGACAGCATTAAACACAAGCGTGAACCTGGTCAAAAACATTTTGAGCTTGTCCGCTTCTAAAGGTAGTCGAAAACGTATGCGACTGGACTGCTTTCATAGTGTAGATGCTCAATGTGTTCTCCAAACAGCCAAAAAGACTGCCTGCTCTCCACTGACCTAACATGTGAGAGTCATAACACATGGATAATGTGTCGACGTTACCATTCGTATCCATTCCATTTGCTTCCTTTCCCGCTCACTCATAACCAGCGTAATGGTTTGATCAATTCAATAGTATTTGTGCGCTGCACTCGGTGCTCCCGCAAAAGTGATGCAGAGTGTGACGGAATAATGGTAGAGGGTCCACACAAAGTGGTCACAGGAGACTTATTGAAAATGCATGTTAAGCAGTAATGCATGCATGTAAACGATAATGCATCTCAGTTGACCACTTGTGGGTTGAGAACTGAAAACATCTTAATACCAGGAGTAAAAAGGGCCTCAGACAGTAGAATAAAACTCATTGGGCAACTCACTCTGCAGGTAGAGCTGGATGTCCTCCAGTTTGTAACCCGAGATTCCAGAGGAGCTGCCTCCTGTGGCACCAGGCGGACCAGGGGGTCCCTGTATTCCTTGAGGACCAGGGGGCCCTGGACGTCCAACGCCTCCCCCAAGCCCTGACCCTTCAAACACATTCAAGGGGAATATAAGTAGAGGAAACCCTTCGCATGTGCATGCACTGTTATAAAACACAAAATGAAAAATTATTTAGAGAAATTAAAAAGGGCATTTTAAAAAGAATCACATACTCTGAATAAGAGCTGTTATGTCGCTGTAGGTAGCACCTGCTTGGCCAGGTGGGCCAGGAGGGCCTGGTGGTCCAGGTCTGCTTGTCATCCCCTGCTCTAAAAACAAATTCACAAATGACATTGGACTTACCCCAGACAACAAAATAGTGTTGGCCCAGATCTGGTCCACGTCTGGTACATGTTGATTCCACGTGTACCAGATGTGGGCCGGATCTGGGCCGACACTATGTTCAAAATTCAATCTATTGCAGCTTTAACATAGAATTCGGGTTAAAGACACACCATTCATTATTCTGATAGCATAGTTTGCCACTTCCTGTGCATTAAAGGTACTAGCGCTAATCCCTGGTGAACCTGATGGTCCTGGAGGGCCAACCACATAATGCCTCACATCTTCTCCTGAGCACAAGAAAGTCACTGGGTCAGTTCTCAGATTCAAGACTCAAAAGGCCATTTATACATCAGATCTGATCTGATATGGTTTACTCACTCTGTAAAAGGGAAATTATGTAGTCAGCAGTTATACTTCCAGGTGGGCCAGGAGGGCCAGGAAGTCCTGGAGGACCTTGAGCACCTTGGCTAATACTGCTACCACTGATTCCAGAGCCTGAAACAAACGTATATATTTTACTACAAATGCAGCAGGAGAAAGAATTTCATTTTAAACTGCACAGATTACATCTTAACTTACGCTGAATATAAGCGATGACCCGAGATGCAATGTCCTCTACAGACATTGAAGCTCCAGGTGGACCTGGTGGACCTGCTGGTCCCTGAATACTAGACAAATGCTGCCTCATGCTGTCACCTGTGGAAAAAACAGGACACATTCATGAGGAAATGACCTTCAGGAGAAGGAATGTGATCATCCAAATAAACAGGTATTCACTTTGCATATATTCCATGATGTAACGCCGATAGTCTGAGGCAGAATGGGATCCACCGGAATGACCTGTAGCACCGGGTGGACCAGGAGGTCCTGGAGGACCAGGCCGCCCCTGGGGCCCGACTGCAACTGCTCCTGATACCGCGACTGATGACAATGAGAAGTGATACAGAGAGTTACGCCATTGTTTTGTTTTAGGAAACTCATCTACTAATCTAATAATGGTGCAACTGGAGGTCAGTGTTATTCCCAAAAAGCTCTAGTAGGTCCATTATATTTTTCCAAAATGAGGTATCCCACACTGAGGTATCTAACTTTTTAAAGTTTATATTAATGAATATGGTTTTATTTTCAGTGACAGCAAACAAAATGCTCAGTTACAATTTTTTCACTAAAGAGGTAAAGACTGGTTAGACAAGTCAAATATCCTAATTTGTGTTTTGAAGATGAATAAACGCTTATGGGTTTGGAATGACATGAGGGTGAGTAAATGATGATAACATTTAAATTTTGGGGTGAACTATTCCTTTAATACATATCCAGTACATCATACTAAGATTTACCTCTTGACTCTCCTTGTGATGCTGATAAACCTGGTACTCCAGGATCCCCTGAGAAATTATTTAAAAAATTATTGTACTGTAGATATTAATATACCTGAATACAATGTCTCATCATTATTCAAGTTATTTACCTTTGCGGCCCTCTCGTCCAGGAGGCCCTGGAGGACCAGGTGGCCCTTGAGCGACACCGTACTCAGAGACTAAAGAGTAAAATAAAGATTAATTCAATATTTATTATAGCTTTTATGAACACTTAAACATAGTTCCTCTTTGTGTCAGATGTTTTATAATCTATTTACAATATTTTAATTAACAGCAAATTAAGTATTGTAGAGACTAAGTGCCATAAACCAACTTAACACAGGCACACAAAATATAATTAAAACAGACTCATTATTGACTTAATATGTTGCTTTGGGTGTTAATGTTAATGAATCTGTAAACAGAAAAAAAATAACTTACTAACTCTACCAGGACTCCCTGGAAGGCCAGGCTGACCTGATTCCCCTAAAAAATAATATCACATATGACAAACAAAGCACTATTATAAGGCATGTGGTGATCCATCTGAGTATTTTATGTTTTACGGTTCACATTAATTCTTGTGACTCATATTCAGAATTAGTTGGAGAAGAAACCCTTACCTTGATATCCTCTTGGACCTTGGGCACCTGAAGTTTACATATATATCATTAGATATCTGATAATAGTTAAACTACTCTCTGACATCACATTTCACATTCATGGTGTTTTCTCTGACGATAGGTTGGAAGAAAAGTACTAAGAATCAACAAAACTCCAGTTGTAGGTAAGACTCACCTGTTGCTCCTTTAGGCCCTATGGGTCCTGGCGGCCCAGGTGGTCCCGCAAAAAATGTTCCTGTGTAGGCAGCATTTGTAAAGCTGTGAGACTTTCGAAAACCACAACACCACCATTACAATAATGTATAATACCAGGCATATGCTGTAATCCAACCTGAATTAGGTACAAAGTTTCCTGGATCTCCCTTGTCTCCTTTAGGACCAGGTCTGCCATATCCTATTGCACAGTAAGAAGAGTTGAGAAAAGTATGCCATTATAGAGTATGAGTTAGTAGTAGAGTGAGTTGACAATTTGCCAAAAAATGAAAGATGTCATATTTTGTGTAAAGAACTGCTTCACGTCCTCTTACCTGCTGAGCCTGGTAAACCTGGTGGTCCCGGTGGACCTGCTCTGGAATCTCCTATTGGGGATTAAAAATGAACATCTACAATTGTTTTTTAAACACTGGTGTATTTTGTCATATCCATAATTTTAACATTTCATGAACTTGAACTTCACTTCATGAACTTCACAAAGACTTAATGTGGCAAAAAAAAACACATTGGATAATGTTACTTTACCTGGACGTCCAGGAGACCCTGGGGGACCAGGAGGACCTGGTGGTCCTGTAACAGCAACATTTGCAGCCCCATACTGTCCTAAAAATGACAGACATACAAGCATTATGTTAATGCATTTCTATAAGCTATTAATGTTTAAATTAGATCGTTAAAATAAAGACTTACTTTCTGCACGCGTTGAAACCAAAGTCTCACCAGTGTTCAGAACAATACCCGGTTCTCCTTTATCTCCCTTATCACCTTTAAGACCTGCACAAAAATCGAGGTGAATGCATAGATGCATGAAAAGTCATTTGATAATAATTTATATTTTACTCATATACAATATTAAATAGCAAAACCAGATACAAAATGCAATTTTACCAGGCTGACCAGGATATCCAGCAGGGCCAATGGGACCTAGCATTACAAAACAGACGTATCATAAAGTAACATTATAAATATATAGTTGTATCTAAACTGTGTAAATAGTTCAATTATGTCATTCGGTGTATTTTTTTTTTTAAATATACACAAATTTATGTGTGTAAAATGGCAGGCAAGTTGTCATTATTAATAATATCTAAAATGTGTTTAATCAACAAACGTTCCTGGGACAGTGAGTTTACTGGTTAACAGGAGGAAGGTATTTAGATTTGGTTGAATTTTTAATCTGGGTTTTGTTTGGTTGTTTTTAACAGTTTATGATTATGAGCATACCTGAGAGTCCTGGTGAGCCAGTTGGGCCAGGAGGACCGGGGCTTCCAGGCGGTCCTGGGATTGCCACTGAGCTAGAACCTGCTGCAAAATCAAGCAGTTTTTCATTTCAGATTTACTCACAATTCATGTTCACAACACTGGACACAGTGCACTTTGACCTGTTAAATGTGTTGTAATGCTTCACTTAATCTTACCCGCATTGATCACTCTTCCGGCCGCACCAGTCTCACCTGTGAACGTTTTAAGATTATTTATCAGGACATTGATATGCATAGTTCTACCTATATAATTCTAATATCCAATAATAAAACAAAATATACAGCTAAAAATAGAAGACTTCAAAAAGCAGCTAAACATTGATCCTATAGTCTATTTGACCAATACTGATGTTCTCACACAAGTACCTTTAGCTCCAGGCTGACCAGGATTGCCAGGTAGGCCTATGACAAAAGAAAACAAACAATGATCACCATTATAGCTTCATACATAGTTGAGAAATATTATAACAATCTTAATTGCACAAAAATAAAACACATAACTTGGGTAGAGAATATAATGAAGTTTAAGTGACAGGTTACCTGGAGGTCCTTGAATCCCTGGAGTTCCTGATTCAAAGAGAACAATAAAAAAAGATAGAGAATCAAACTCAATGCACTATCAAATTTGAGTAATTTGAGTTTATATTATCATTAATCACATGGTGAATGAAGGGAACTGTGCTATAACCATGCAGCTTCAGATAATTTTCTAAGAATGAGGATCATGTTTTTCTACATGCTTTTATACCTGGTTGCCCAGAATCAGCAAGTGGCCCAGGTGGTCCTCTGATTCCTGGCAAGCCGATTGAGCCTGACTCACCTAGATATGAACAAAATGACACACAATACAGATTAAAATAAATGTGCAGATTGAAAAGCATTCTTTAGTTTGAAATGATAAAATTCTGAAAATGCCACTCACCTCTTTGGCCCTTTTCACCATCAGCTCCTCGAGGCCCTAGTATGAAATGACAGAATTACTATCTGGGGACTTATTTTACACCAATACAAGATTTGCATTAAATAGGTCCAGGTAATAATGGAGCTTTAATCTGTGCCATGCAACTAAGCAACAGAGTGTAAATATAAAATATAGTGATATTATGTAGTGATATTATTTGGGGGGAAATCGCTTTAGATAACATATTATTATCACAAACAATTTCTGGACATTTTTCATGGATTTCCTTTTCTAACTATTTGAGATAGACTTTATTTACACTGCCATATAAATAAATGTTTGGGGTTGGTACGATTTTGGTATCTAATGTAAAATAAAGTAGCACAAACCCCAAACTTTTGAACGGTAGTGTAATTTCTAAAGCTTGCACTCTCACTTGCACCCACATAATGAAAATACAATAATGTTTTTAGAGATTTGACGATTAGAAATCCAGCTCTGTCAGATGTTGCATGTCGGACTGTACGCATGGTAGTGCTTCTATACAGGTCCTTCTCAAAAAATTAGCATATTGTGATAAAGTTAATTATTTTCCATAATGTAATGATAAAAATTAAACTTTCATATATTTTAGATTCATTGCACACCAACTGAAATATTTCAGGTCTTTTATTGTTTTAATACTGATGATTTTGGCATACAGCTCATGAAAACCCAAAATTCCTGTCTCAAAAAATTAGCATATCATGAAAAGGGTCTCTAAACGAGCTATTAACCTAATCATCTGAATCAACTAACTAACTCTAAACACCTGCAAAAGATTCCTGAGGCTTTTAAAAACTCCCAGCCTGTTTCATTACTCAAAACCGCAATCATGGGTAAGACTGCCGACCTGACTGCTGTCCATAAGGCCATCATTGACACCCTCAAGCAAGAGGGTAAGACAGAAAGAAATTTCTGAACAAATAGCCTGTTCCCAGAATGCTGTATCAAGGCACCTCAGTGGGAAGTCTGTGGGAAGGAAAAAGTGTGGCAAAAAACGCTGCACAACGAGAAGAGGTGACCGGACCCTGAGGAAGATTGTGGAGAAGGACCGATTCCAGACCTTGGGGGACCTGCGGAAGCAGTGGACTGAGTCTGGAGTAGAAACATCCAGAGCCACCGTGCACAGGCGTGTGCAGGAAATGGGCTACAGGTGCCGCATTCCCCAGGTCAAGCCACTTTTGAACCAGAAACAGCGGCAGAAGCGCCTGACCTGGGCTACAGAGAAGCAGCACTGGACTGTTGCTCAGTTTTGCATGTCATTCGGAAATCAAGGTGCCAGAGTCTGGAGGAAGACTGGGGAGAAGGAAATGCCAAAATAGAGGGAATGCGCATGACGTCACAGTAAGCGGAAGTCGCTGCTGTTCCGCTCACTGAGTGGCAGAAAGACTGAGCGGCAGCATTGGTTTTCAGTGTGAATGCTGCGGAAAAACACACAGAACGCGTCTAAAACGGGAAAGAGCTTTGAGACTGACTGTACTACTAGATTTGACAAGAAATATGAGGTATATTTTTACAGACTACCTAAACAGAGAAGCAAATAGATCGTTGCAATTCATAGAAACAACTGGACTCCAGGCAGCGAAAGGTGGATTTGCAGTTATCATTTTTGTGTCAAAAACATTTTACGAACGTTAATTTGATTATGTTCATCCTCTGTTATTATGGGACATTGTGTCAATGTATTATAAAAGATCATTCTACAAACTTTTACCTCAACAACATCCTGAAAATGTTACATATAAAATGTTCTTGCTTTGTTAACACGTCACATTACAAGAACGTTTTATAAAAAACACTCCGTCATCTCAGGCCTCAATGATATCCTTAAAACATTTTGCGAACGTTGATATGATAATGTTTGCAATCATTTTTGTGTCAATATGCTGAATTTAGTGGTAAAATCATTCTCTATATATTGTATTGTTATATATTGCAGTGACAACTCATCAATCAAATATTTACCACTGTATATTCTGTATAATTTGACATTTTTAAATAAACACTGACAAAAAACTATACAAGTTTTAAGTCTAGACGATATGATGATATATATAACATTGATATAAGTGATCACCTGGATTTAGACCTGCCTATATTGTATTTATATAAAGCGTTCACAGGCAAATTTGCTGTATGTATTTCCCCGGTGTCGAAATCAGGCACATATAAATGTCAGGAAACACGATTTCTGGCTGCATGTCAATATCCATGGATCACTGGATCTTTAGTAAGTTGTAAGGAACACTATATTGAGTCCAATCTTTAGTTTAAACTGATAATCGTTTGTTTTACTTGCGTTTTCGCAGTTCCCCCTATTAAATCCAGTCACGCAGCTGCTCTTCTGCCACTCAGTCCTGCTGAGCGGTCGTGTTCCGGCGGGAAAGTGACGTTAATGCATTCCCTCTATTCCTGAAGTCCAGTGTCAAAGTACCCACAGATTTCACTTTTCAGCACGACCTGGTACCTGCTCACAGTGCCAAAACCACTGGTAAATGGTTTACTGACCATGGTATTACTGTGCTCAATTGGCCTGCCAACTCTCCTGACCTGAACCCCATAGAGAATCTGTGGGATATTGTGAAGAGAAAGTTGAGAGACTCAAGACCCAACACTCTGGATGAGCTTAAGGCCGCTATCGAAGCATCCTGGGCCTCCATAACACCTCAGCAGTGCCACAGGCTGATTGCCTCCATGCCACACCGCATTGAAGCAGTCATTTCTGCAAAAGGATTCCCGACCAAGTATTGACTATTGAGTGCATAACTGAACATAATTATTTGAAGGTTGACTTTTTTTTTTTTTTATTAAAAACACTTCTTTTATTGGTCGGATGAAATATGCTAATTTTTTGAGACAGGAATTTTGGGTTTTTATGAGCTGTATGCCAAAATCATCAGTATTAAAACAATAAAAGACCTGAAATATTTCAGTTGGTGTGCAATGAATCTAAAATATATGAAAGTTTAATTTTTATCATTACATTATGGAAAATAATGAACTTTATCACAATATGCAAATTTTTTTAGAAGGACCTGTATATACAGGCAATCCATGAAAAACCTTTGACTCTGACAATCCCAATCCACACTTTTCTTCCTATCACTTCCTATGGCTGTTCTTTAGGTGTTCTAATAATAAAATGGCAAAAGAAGAATTACCTGCTGCTCCTTTATCTCCTTTCTCACCAGCTGGTCCCTGTCGTCCTGCAGCACCAGGAATACCTGATGAAGGGTACAGTGATTTAACACTGAATCAAA
The DNA here is from genome assembly GCA_026230005.1 of Gila orcuttii. Taxonomy (NCBI): domain Eukaryota; kingdom Metazoa; phylum Chordata; class Actinopteri; order Cypriniformes; family Leuciscidae; genus Gila; species Gila orcuttii. The sequence goes on along the minus strand of JAPDVR010000019.1, from coordinate 15,840,448 downwards.
TGTTTGTGAACATGGCACAAATGAACCAAGTTCTTTGATACGGCTCAGTCTAAACATACATACCTGGCAATCCATTGTCTCCTTTATCACCATGATCACCTGATACAACACACACATAATTTTACTTGAATTCACATTGACTTCATTAATTCATTGGTAATGTTAGGCTGACATATAATTGGTTACAAACCTTTACTTCCAGGTGGACCAGGAAGTCCTCTATCACCTGTAAATTGAATTTTGTTTAATCTATAAACATTACGATTTTATGTAGGCCTATTGCTTTGCAAAAATGCACCAAGTTTACATCGGGCTACACACCTTTAAGTCCGACAGTGCCAGGTTCACCTCTGAAGCCTTGAGGGCCTTGTTCACCTGCACAAAAAGTGTTTTTCACATGTAATGTCATTATATGATGAAAACAAATACACAATGCCACTAAAATAGTTCAAAGAGTTGATTACCATGTAAACCACTAGCACCTGTTGAAAAACAGACAAAAAGAGAACAAAGATCAAACTTATATTTCATTACTGCTTAATGATTAGGTAGGCTAAACATTTATACATAAGTATATATTTTCATGCCAATGCATTTGCACAATGACTCACATCTTAAACCATACTGTATCAGCTTTTATGACCCAAATGAAAACAACATTAAAAATAATAATATAAATTGTGTTTTGTTTTGACCTTTAGGCCCAGGTGCACCAACTTGACCAGGAGAGCCAGGAATACCTAGAGAACGAACAGATACACAAACACATTGTAAATATGATCAAAACAGAAGCTTAAATCTCAAATTTATGTTGTGTATGTGAACTTAAATTGTGTGAATTAAGTACTAAGAATTAAATGCTAAGATCGTGTTTCAAGAGCCAAATTCTCAAAACTTGCAGTATCTTACCCCTTTCACCCTTCTCTCCTGCTCCAGGAGGTCCTGGGTCTCCACGGGGTCCAGGTTGACCATCTCTTCCCCTGAATCCTGGGGGTCCTTCTGCACCATGTTCACCTGTCACATACATTTTAGTTTACAACTTTAGCATACAAGTTGCCATGAGGCAACATCTATAGAAAAGGTTCATTCTTTTTTCAGAAAGAGTAAGAGCATTAACAGAACAGAGTCAAGTGTTCACAGTAGAAATGTGTCTTATATATTTCCTAAATGTAGCAAGGGACTAGGCTGTAATCTGGAGTGTATGAATGAGGAACTACAGGAGTGTGGGATTAACTGACTCTATTCAAAGCTATTTGTTAGTGCTACAGCAATAGCACCTGTTAGCTTCAGCATTTATGGACAGCATCTAAACCTGAACCTCTAAGCCTTAACTTTTGGGGTAATTTTAGATTTAAACAGATTGAATGATCGTGATCGTTTTTCCAGAAAATAAAAGCATTGTGTAATGTTTCAAGTACCTGCACTTCCTTTTCCCCCTTTTTGTCCTTCCCTTCCTGGATTTCCTGGCATTCCTGGTGGACCTACAGATACAAAAAAATATATATATATATATATATTTTTGCACACCTGTTAAGGCTTTAGTTCTACAAGAAGACCAAGCATTGTTCTTACCTGGTAGCCCTGGAAAACCATTGTCTCCTGAAAAACAGGTTAGAAAAAATGAATGTTTACAACTGTACGCATATAAATATAAACAGATAAAAAGTTAATTGAATTTACAGATAGCATAATTGATTTTAAAACTGTACAAACCCCTCGTTCCTGGAGATCCATTGTCACCTGAAAGTGGTGAAAAGAGTAAAGGTGTGATTGTGATAGTGATAGGAAATCAGGTTGCTCTCTATTAAATCTCAATAGAAGTTATAAATTCGGTTTGCTGTAATGTGTTCTCTGTAAAAACAGAATATCTGATGTACCTTTTGGCCCTGGAAGTCCTCTTTCAGCTTTAACTGAAGAAGCAAGGAAGGCTAGATACACACACACAAATGTATAAGTTTTGTGTTTGCATATAAATACATTTAATAATTAAATATATGCATCTCTATAAAATGTATGTTTCGATGTTTGTGTGTTTGAGCAGAACTGTTTTCACTACCTTTCATTGCTTCAGACTGCAGCTCTGCTCTCAGTATTTGCTGTACATTTCTCTGCAGTACAGAATTGTCTGAATAAACTGCAGAATCCAGTGAATTAACATATGCTGCTTTACTTCCAGCATCTTTATATATGTCAATGTCATCGATAGGAGCAGACAGACGACTTGTGCGGGCATTCATGGAGGACGATATTCCCTCAAGAGCGCTGACACGAGACTTTAGTTTCTTTACCTCCTCAGCTTCAAGGAAAAGAGATTAGCAACCGATTAGAAGACTATATGCAACAGCACACATGTTTACTTAAGTTTTTAATCTAGACATTCAAATCTTACATAGAGCAATGAGTCCAAACAGAAGGCCGAGGAGCAGCAGGAGGCTGAGCAAAAAACCCAGCAGCCACTTCCACCAGGAACAGCAGTTTGGCCCACATCCACAGAGACCCCCTCCACACTTACAGTCATCCTCATCCTCAAGCTTAGCCTTATGAATCTCTGACAGAACGCAAATATCAAGAGACATGTGAGTCCCAGTTTTATACAGTGTGACTCTATAGCATACTGTATTATGTGCAATAGTTTCTCAAATAAAAAGTTTTACCTGCGTAAGTAGCTTTATCTTTTGTTGACACTGACGTAAACCCATCTTTGGAGGAGTACAATTTTAAAAAATCGCATTTTCATTTTATATTAAACAATATAATGATACATGAAGATTAAGTCCCTTACAATGTGCGCCAGAGCTAGACTTCACAGGAACACTTTCAGAATAGCCGGTCATCATAGTTTCCTTCTTCACTGAAACATCTGAATATGACCCTTTAAAATCAATCAAGTTAATCAATATGTAGTGTTAGGTCACATAAATCATTTTGTATTTTAAATCACTTTAAAGGGATAGTTCACCCAAAAAATTTTGTCATCATTTACTCACCCTCATGTTGTTCCAAACATGTATAAGTTTCTTTCTACTGTTGAACACAAAATAAAATATTTTAAAGAATGCCGGTAAACAGACAGTTGACAGTAGCCATTGACTTCCATAGTAGGGAGAAAAATACTGTGGAAGTCAATGGGTGCCGTCAACTGTCTGGTTCCCAACATTCTTTAAAATTTGTTATTTTTGTGTTCAACAGGAGAAATTTTGGGTGAATTATCAATCTCTAAAACATCGAATACAACATTCAGTCCTGTGTTTACCTGCTGTCCCATTGGGGGCGCTGTTGGTAAAGTGCTTGCCACTGTCTTTGGTCAGGATAAGTTCCTCAGTGTCTCTCTTCACTGGAATGTTCTCCTTCTCCAGCGTCAGGTATCTCTTTGACACATTCTCATTAAGGCTCCTTGTACCAGTTCCTAAATGTGACACCAAGTCTTCTTGTTTATTTTGTGACAATAGCTACGTCTTTACGTCTAACTACAGTAACTATAAATCCTTTACTGAGTGACTATAACAAAAACCTGCTGTGGAGACGCCTGTGCTAACAGCAAGAGTGCTGTTGGGACTTGAGGAATAATTCTTCTGCACACCATATCCTAGAAATACACACATAAACAAATAAATAATCATGTTCAAATGTCAAGTATCTCTTTGCCACCTCTTTTAAAAGGACACAGTGTCCCTGTTTAAACAATGATTAGGCTACAAGCAATAATTTTTTACGTGTCCTGACTAAATGAAAACATATTAGTAAATTAAATTGATCAAAAGTGACGGTAAAAACCTTTACATAGTTGAAAGTTTCTTTTGGACTTTCTATTCATTCTGATTTTTTTTTTTAGAATGATTTCTGAAGAATCACGTGTCTGAAGCCATCACAGGAATAAATTACATTTAACCAGAGGTGGACAGTAACAAAGTACATTTACTTGAGTACTGTACTTAAGTACACTTTTTGAGTATCTGTTCTTTACTTGAGTATAATTTTTTTCTGGAAACTTTTTACTTTAACTTGACTACATTTGAAAGACAAATATCGTACTTTTTACTCCACTACAATTCTGCCAAGGTCCTTGAGTAGAAAGTAGTAGCGTCAGTCAGGGGATGATTTTGGTTGCAGGGGTTACATTTTGGTTAGAAACTAAAGTCAGATTGACGTCAACATCCAACTTCGGACAGACGTTGGATTTTGGTTGGAAATAAAGTCGGATTGACGTCAGAACCCAACGTTGGTTTGACATCACCATCCGACGTCGGACAGAAGTTGGATTTTGGTTGGAAATGAAAGTCGGGTTGACGTCAGAACGTCTGTCCAACGTTGGAGAATAATGTCAATCTGGCGTTGGATTCTGTCATCAACCTGATTTTCATTTTCAGCGTTGGGTTTGGTCTTCTAAATGCGAATTTTGACATTGTTTTGGAGCACACTAGCTTATAGATAACAGTAAGGCTAACATATTCATAATAAAAGCCAAACAACTTTAAATAGGGGACTGTTTGAGGGAACAGCCATTTGGCTGTCCGAAACCATTGTGGACGTTATTGAGTGCACTTATTCAATCTCACATTCAATCCCACTACTGGAACTGTGTTCTTCTAGAAATAAATTTGAAATTGATATGAGGGTAGGAAGGCAGGCATAGATTCAGAGGCATAAGGTAGGCTACTGTACGTATTACATACAACAATGCAGTGTTGTAGTCGAGTCACCAACTGTCGAGTCCGAGTCGAGTCTCGAGTCCCAGTGTTCGAGTCCGAGTCCAAGTCCGAGTCACCAAAGAAGAGTCCGAGTCGAGTCCAAGTCGAGTCACCATTACCGGAGTTCAAGTCCGAGTCGAGTCTCGAGTCCCGTGTTCGAGTCCGAGTCGAAATTATATAGGCTACACTTAAGCCAAATCAAGCAACATTTTCCAGGCACTCTTTCTTGCAGCTAGAAATGTGTATGATATCACTAGAATTGCCTTTGACCTTAGTTCAAATCATTGTAGCTGTGGCATGCACGATTATATTTATTTAATTGTTTAAATACATTTTTGGATGATCAGTCAACTGGAATGGATAAAGAAAACAAAAAAGAAAGCCTAATTGGACAGAGGAGGAGAAATGCATTCTTCTTGACGAATATGGTAAAAGAAAAACAATTTTTAAATTTTGAAAAGCAAACTAAATCCCAATGTAACTGCGGCAAAAAACAGAAAATGCAGTGCTATAAGCAGTTGTAACTCCGCAGGAAAAGAGTGGTTGCGATGTGTGACATAGTAAAGGTCGCCGTCTAGTTTGTTAGCTAAAATAAACATAATTGTGTTATTGTAGGATAAACGGGATTAAGCGCTGAGCGCGTCCGACTTTGGCTCAGCGCCAGCCATAGCACGAAAGCACAGTTTAAATCTGGCAGTTATGTCGACGTCACTGTACGTTCGCTCCTTAGTGGTCAGCTCAGCTGCTGCAAATCGTGCCAAAATCGAAATAGCTGATTAGATGTAGAGGCACTTATCTAGTGTTAAATGAGTGTTACGTTATCTCTCTCACGACACGAGAATGCAGCGTAAAGGGAGTGACGTCAGTGAGTGTGTTGTCAAGCAAGGAGAGCGAGCGGTAGCAGTGTCTGTGAGGGAAAAAATAGATCACGGCCGGTCTTGGACCCCGAAACAGGAAAAGTGTAATATCTTATATCAAATTTTTATAACCTATTTAGTCAGAAAAAACGTCATTCATTTGATGAATGCTCAAGTCCGATTTTATATATTCTCGAGTCCAAGTACTAGTCATCAGTCCGCGAGTCCAAGTCGAGTCACGAGTCCAGAGAATGGAGTCTCGAGTCGGACTCGAGTCCAGAGAATAAGGACTCGAGTCGGACTCGAGTACTCCATCACTGCAACAATGCAACAATAATAAAACAATGCATTGACATTTACTTTTTACTGTTGATACTTAAGTTCTTTTAAAAACAAGTAGGCTACTTCTGTACTTTACTTAAGTAAAAATCGGTCTTTACAACTTTTACTTGTAACGGAGTAATATTTGACCAGTAGTATCTGTACTTTCACTCAAGTAGGAAGTTGTGTACTTTGTCCACCTATGCATTTAACATAAAACAGTTAATTTAAATTGTTTTAATATTTCAAAATATTACTGTTTTACTGTATTTTTAACAAACAAATGCAGTCTTGGTGAACAAAAGACAAGTAAGACCCCTATAACTGGCCCCAAAATTTCGAATGGTAGTTTATGCTTATATAAATTATATTGAAACTTTTCATAAAATGTTAGGATTTCTTTACCCAAAATAATTCAGTTCAAAACAAATCATATGTGAGGTTTCGGCTTTGGGAAAAATATCTTTAAATTATCCTACTAAAATTAATAAACACTTTTGTTTATAAAAAACAGTGAAAAACACAGGATTAATGAGTGCAATATACGGTGACAATCCAGCATTGGCCCGACAGAGCAATTGACGATTCAATCACCTATCCCAAAACTGTCTCACACGGACCCTGGGCCACTCTTATTGTTGAGCCCTGTTGTACAGAATATAAATATAACAAACACCTGCAGTGGAGACGCCTGTGCTAACAGCAAAAGTGCTGTTGGGACTTGTCGAATAATTCTTCTGCACTCCATATCCTAAAAATACACACATAAACAAATAAACATGCTTACAAGGAATGTTATTGTCTTCTAATGTCATTACAATTATTTCATATTATATGCCTCAGAGGATACCTGAGACTGTGTTAACGCCACTCGAAGTTAGAACTCCACTAGCAGGAGCTAAATTGTTGTGGAAGCCATACACTGTAAGTCAAGAAAAAAAAACAAAAAAAAAAACATGTATTTGTACATAAAATGTATATAAAAAATACCATTGCATGTATGTTAGAGGACTGTTTTCAATGGAATGTTTTGATGTGTTCACAGTTTTATTTATAATCACCCCAGAAAATAATCATTTCCAAGGTGTGATATTGAGGGATTTACATATTTATGTTCAAAGTTTGCCTCAATCAATAACTGGATTAATGACTTGCTCAATTCTCTATATTGTCAGGTCAACAGTGATCAACGATGCAGACCTGATAAAGAGGATGGTGATGTGCTGCTGACAAGCGAAGCTCCCGTTGACATGTTGTTGGTGTTGCTGTGGTAGCCGTAAGCAGCACCAGGTCCAGTGGAAACTGTAGAGGGCAGTGTGGAGGAGTTCCATGTGTACGAGGCAAGGTCAGCGTCAAGAATAGTGCTGTCATATTGCTCGACTGAGAAAATTGAAAGGAGTTCTTAACGCTTTGGCAATGAGCACAAGATCTCTATGCACAGATGAACTGGGGAATTTGGATTTTGAAAATAAATGGGCTCTGCACACCATAGGTGTGGTAGGAGTGTTAAAATACAATGATATCTTGCAGTTTAATCAAGCTTTACTATCTGTCATCAGCCTGAGCTTTCCTTACCTTGCTTGGTAGAGATCTTGGTGTCTAAGGTGGTGGCCTTGCGAGGTATAGGAAGAGGGGAGGAGGAGGGAGAGCGTGTGGGGCTGACGCTGGCGGAGCGCGATCCCTTCAACAGCTTCTTCACATCATCCAGCTCAGTCCCTATAGCAACAGCACTGCATTAGTCACAACTTCATGACTAAACATGCCTTTTACTTTCACTCTCTCAGGTGTTGAACAAAACTAAATATTTTCTGAGCTTTTTCTTTGCATCAGGGGAAAACATGTTAAATTAATTTGTAAACTTCCCAAGTTAAAAATGTATTACATATTTGTTTCATTTCACTTTTTGTTTTTTAATGCAGTTTAATTATCGTTGAGTGTTACATCTCTATTTATTTATTTAATTTCCTGAAATAATTGAATTAAAAAGAAATAGACAACATACATCTAGTGGAGGGAGATGCACTTTGCAGTCTGGTCCTGATTTCCGTCTCTAAAACAGACACAGAAAGAGAGATAATAATAGTGATAAAGAGAAAACAGTTTGAATTTTGAACATGATTGTCTTCAGTATTTCAACACTAACACGCACATTTAGCACATACTGTATATTTAATATATGGAACTGATCAGTAATTTCCCAAGAACCAAGTGTTGAGACACATTCAACATTGTGCCGGTATTCTTCAGTGTTTATTTTATGATAATGACGCCTGAAAATTACATTATAAAGCTTATTAGTCTTCTACTTTTCAAATGAATAAATACACAGTCATGGCCAAAAGTATTGGAAGTGACATCAATTTTGTGTTTTGCAGAGTGTGCTGTTTCAGTATTTGTAGATAATATTTCAAATGTTTCTATACTGGACAACAATGATAAACATTTCATTAGTTTTAAAGGCTTTTATTGAAAAAAAAAAACATTAAATTTATGCAAAGAGTCAGTATTTACAGTGTTGTTGACCCTTCTTCTTCATAACCTCTACAGTTCACTCTGGAATGCTGGATATCAGCTTCTGGGCCAAATCCTGATGGTGATCCATTCTTGCCTTATTAGTGCTCGTTGATCACAGTTTGTGGGCTTCTGCTTATCCACTCGCCTTTTGAGGATTAACCACAGGTTCTTTATGGGATTTAGATTGCCTGGCCATGGATCCAAAATTTCAATGTAATGATCTTGAGCCACTTCATTATCACTCTTGCATTGTGATGTGGTGCTCTGTCATGCTGGAAAATGCACAGATCACCACCAAATTGTTGATTTGGAGAAGTTGCTCTTGCAGGACCTTTTGATACCATTCTTTATTCACGGCAGTGTTTTGGGGAAAAATTGTGAAAGAGCCCACTCCCTTGAAACACATGGATGGTCTCAGGATGCTTCACTGTTGGCATAACACAGGACACATGGTAGCGTCCACATTTTCTTCTCTGGACAATCGATTTTCCAGATGTCCCAAACAGTCAGAAGGGGGCTTCATAAGAGAACATAACTTTGTATCAGTCTTCTTGCACCAGTCATTGGCTTCTTCCTACAGAATTTCAGTCTTTCCTTGATGTATTTCTAGGAGAGAAGTGGCTTCTTGGCGTCACTGTGCGTGCAGATTTCGAATGGTAGTTTATGCTTATATAAATTATATTGAAACTTTTCATAAAATGTTAGGATTTCTTTACCCAAAATAATTCAGTTCAAAACAAATCATATGTGAGGTTTCGGCTTTGGGAAAAATATCTTTAAATTATCCTACTAAAATTAATAAACACTTTTGTTTATAAAAAACAGTGAAAAACACAGGATTAATGAGTGCAATATACGGTGACAATCCAGCATTGGCCCGACAGAGCAATTGACGATTCAATCACCTATCCCAAAACTGTCTCACACGGACCCTGGGCCACTCTTATTGTTGAGCCCTGTTGTACAGATGCACTCATACCCATCTGCTGCCAATATTGAGCAAGCTCTACACTGTTGGTGACACAATTCTGTAGCCAACTCCTCAGGAGGAGATGGTCCTGGCACTTGCTGGAGACTCTTGGCTGTCTCTGGACACTCTGGAGTTGAAACTCTCTCCTTGATGTTTTGATGGTGTCAATTGGTTCTTTCAGGTGCAATATTCTTTGCAGCAATTTCCTTGTGTGAGGCTATTTTAAGGCAAAGCGATGATGGCTGCATGTCTTCCTTTGGAGGTAACCATTGTTAACACGAGAATACAATGATTGGAAGCACTTCTCTCATTTTATAGCAATCAGTCTGCTTTTATAATCCAATCATCCAATCATTTTATAATCATTTATATAATAAAGAGTGATTTCTTCTGACTAGTACCTGTTCACACTTTCCCATGTGCTGATGATATGATTAGTAAAATGATGTTAGCTGGCCGTTTTGTGCCAGGGCCAAAAAAACAAAAAACAAAAACTGAAATATGTGTTTTTGTGATAAAGTTTATTTTTTGGCCAGTTAAGCTTTTTGATATTTAAAATGCATCTGATCGCTCTGCACAATAATCTAGAAGCCATGCGAATCAACAACTGAAGCAGCTGACTTTATGAAACACACAATTTAAGTCAATTCTAATACTTCTAGCCACAGTTGTACATGGACATGGGATATTGATTTGAATGAACAAAGTTTCAACATGGACAATAGTAATTTTTCAGAAATATTCGACAGCTGAATGCTTCAATTGACGAATCAGAATCGGTTGTGTAAAACATTATTGATAAGGAAAGATTCAGGCCTAAATTAAAGATGTGTTTGGTAATTCAATGAAGGAACTGTCCCTACTGCCTGACTGGGGAGTGGCCAACCATTTTTAGCCAATCAGAAATACTCCCTGTAAATTATGTCTGTGGTGGGCAGGGTTTTATACTATTGGCTTTTTGAAAGTAAAAATGTTATAGGATAATAGTACTTGACTGGATGACCTATGCAAAGTAATTTATATATTTGTATTAGTGTAAATAATCTCACCCCTGCTTTGACTCCTTCCTCTAGTTGAACCTGGAATCCGAGCAATGAAACAAAAGCTGATATTTCTAGTCTCAATCACATAAAAACCCTGTTATTCCTTTTAATGTGGCTGTGGGTCTTACCATAGTCTTTTCTTGTGATCTCTGGGGATGAGTTTTCACTTGAGCTTCCTGAAGTTTAAAAAATGATTACATGCTAGTATAATGAAGGACTAACAAAAATGATTTAGTTTATTTATATAAGGTTTCTCAGCTGTGACTAACCATCATAACGACGTGAATGAGTGGTTTTGCTTTTCCTCTCCAGAAATGAAGGAGAGTCTTGTGTTCTTCTCATGCCATCAGTGGAGCTGGATCTCACCCCCGGCCCTGATCCTGATCCTGATCCCGATCCAGATCCTGATCCAGAGACACTCTCAAATCCCCCAGAAGCACCACCTGCCTTCTTACTCTTACTCACAGATGACTCCTCTACCAGATACTCCCTTGATCCAGAGGGAGCACTCACCCCCACAGATGCTGAATCACAGAAGCAGGGACAATTTTAGCCATTTACAAATTCTTAGAACATTTATAAGTCTATTCTGTCTTTGGTTAATTTACAAGTTTATTTGAAATATCAAATGGTTTATTGGCTTACAGGATGAGAAAAAAAAACTGCTGTTGTTTTGAGTCAAAATGTTCTTCTCCAGGCCAGGAGACCCGGAGGTCCTTGACATACCCTTGTTGGCGGATGCACTGAAGCCTCCTGAGGGTAAAAAACACAATAAACTACAGCAATGTCCACTTTTGGAAGATGCTCAAGTTACATTCACAGTATGACAAACAGGAAATTTCCCTTGAAGCACAAATTCTGAAGAGGAATAAGGCATTGAATGTGAATAAAACACAACGAGAACATATACGGGAGGGGATAACTTACGTGGAGGTAAAGCTGTAATTCTTGTAGTAGAGACTGTTTCAGTGATGCCTGTGTTTTCAAAATACATGTCTTATAAATGTGACCAGTTCTTGCTTTGACAGTCAAAAACATAATATAGCAGTATAAATACCACTGACTAAAACTGTGCCACTTCATTAGTCATCAGTTTAATAATCAAGCTTCTCAGTAAAATTACAGAACCACTAGATGGCACAGTGTTCTGAATTAAAAGATCTCCACAGACTATTTTGGTGCAGATTCACAGCAATTAAATACACTCAAACTCAGGGCTAGAACAAAAGTGAGTGATCTGATCAAGCATCCTTACCTCTGTCTCCTGAACTTCCTCCTGGATAGTTTCTTTGCTGCCTTAAATCATCCATTCCATGCTAAATAAATGTAGCAAAACAGTACAGATCATTAAAATCAGTGTGATAAGAAGAATCAGTCTTCATTGTAAAAAAAAAAGTTGTATATCAAATGAATGGAGCTTCAGTGTTTTTATCACAGCTGAAATGTAGGATATACTTGATCAAAAGAACTGCAAAACATATATTGCCAACTTCCTAAAATGTTAACAGTATTTAATCAATTCAACTTGATGTATTGCTATGTGAAATGACAGAATCATTTGCGTTTACATGATGATAAGAGTTTTATTGTAAATGACAGAATATCCTTCAAAATAAGTTTTAACAAGAAATGTAAAATGTGTGTGCACTGATAAATGAAAGGATTTGGTTTTATTTCTTGGCTTATTCTACTCAGATTTCAAGGCAAGAATGGAAGACTATTCCAGACCATATCCAAAAAGTAATTATAAATGGCACATCCTCGTATTTAACTTTAATGCATTTAACTGTAAAAAAACTGCCTAAGGTACAATTACTTGTTCCAACAAAAGACTTGCAAGTACAACTAGTCTCATATTTACAGTGGAGAGAGTAAAGCAATTCATCACCACCCCACCCTCCCTACATATTCAGTTTCAAATGCAAGAGCTACTGTTTCTGTGCAAACCACAATACATGAAAAAGCTAAACACAGTGAATGTGCCCCCATAGACAAATAATGATCTTTTCAGAACTGAATTCAGAATCAGCTAAGGGTTTAGCCTAACTTCTTTCCCACGTACTGTGAAGTTGAGAATAAAACAAATAAACATTTACAAATATGAAATGCTCCCTTATTTATTAAAACCATAAAGGTGTTTTGCTTTCTATTGTTTTAATCTGGTTTCCAGTCTCAAGTCAGGCGCAACCCCACACCAAATCAAGATACAAAAAATTCTGATTGTTCACATCAGGATTTATAAATAAACAAGTATTTCAGGAGAGCAACAGATGGTTTATAATTTTCTCTGGACATATAATAAACAACAGATAATTTTAGAATCTGAATCTAAGAAAATATTAATTACAGATCAATAAAGAGGACCCCTTTTTTTATACTTTCACTTTTATGTGGTAAAAAAAATAAATAAATAAATATATATATATATATATATATATATATATATATATATATATAGCCTATATATATTTGATGTAAATGTGTTTTACCTTCGATCCTTGAGAATCTGAAGAGAAAAATGTTTGCTGTCTGGATGTTAGATAAAGTAAGTGAGCTGTCTGTGAACTTCACTTGTGCAGAATGAATGTTGTTACCTGATTTCTGCCGCTTTCTTTCTGATTTTCTCTCTACTTTGATAGGCAAGTCTCCACATGACTCCTGGGTAGGATTTTATATGGAGCCACTCCCCTGTCTTTTGGCAGGTTCACACAGACAGACTTTTAAAGAAGACAATACCCTCAGGAATCACAATTTTCTTTATGTTCCTGCAAACTAAAGCTTTAGGACATGTTCAGGTGAACGCAGGTGTGGCTGGATGCGTTATCTGTGCGTCAGTAACTTCACCTAATAAAACTACATTTAAAAAAAGTAGGTTTAATTCACTTTTGGCATAACGGTGTAACCGTAACAGAAAATGCATTTTGTTCAACGTCAGCTGATAAATCATTTTAGCCAATGTTTTATTTGAGAGTCTGTAAAATAATGTTCTCTGTAAGTTAGGTCATGAAGACTTTGATTACATTTTAGACCTTACATTCACAGGCTTCAAAATGTCATGCTTTGTGCTTACATGCTTACATTAAGCATTAAACATTTGACAGACATTCAACATACACTGCATTCAAGGTATTTTTGATCAACTCATGTATTTTCTGGGAATCAAAACATGCTTAAATACTTTTCAAATACCTCAAAGGAAGCATTGGTCTTTAATGAAACTGCAGGAATATGACTAGAATCATTTTAATGTGAATTTGTCAACTGCTTACAGTCTGAACATTTGAAATGGGGTCAGATGAGGATACTGTACTGTTGGCATTCATTTCCAGCAAGAGTTTAACTCTCTGTCCGTACGTTTTCATGCATACCATTTTAGCCAATCCTATACAATAATAGGAAGGTTTTTTATTTTTGACAGATATGACTTAATGCTATATTATGTAATTGTATAACGCATTATTATTATTATCAGTGAATCATCCGAGGAGCTGGATCAAAGAACAATGCAAATGTTCCTAATGGAATTTAAGGACATACAAGCTTCGCAAGGGAAAAAGGTGTTGCTTCTCTTGAGATTTACTTTTTTCTATTGATGTATTTTCCCCACTGACCACACCCTGATGGTACAAAAAGCACATGAGTCACAAAAGCTTTAACTCCACCCTTATAATGGATGTCTCTCTCTCTCTGACCAGTGTATTAGACCCATACACATATAGGGAAAATGTGAGAGTGCATGAGTCTACAGCTATTAAACAATTATGATTTCACAAGTTATAACAAGACAGAAAATATTTCTAGTAGAGGCAGAACAGCCATGGGGTTGAATAAAAAACATGAATGAGCTGAACCAGAAATGTAATCATCCACATTTGCAATTAAATGTTTTTCTTTATAAATGTGTTCCTTAAATACCTTTTTTTTCCCCATATGATTCTTTGAATCCATGATATTTACCTAATGTTTTTGTGCGCAAAATGCTGTTTGTTATATAAACTATATAATTACTTGGATTCGTGAGTTTGATTCATTGATTTCAACATCCTTCTTTTTGAGTTTATGGGTTCAACTGTCAACAAGTTCACCTCTGATTCATCTCTGGGATCCTATTAGTCCCTTTAATCTGCTTGAGGCATATGTTTAGATCTACCATGTGTTACTTTTCTTTATGTACTTTATGTAGCCTACTTGTATATCTGAAAACAGTATGATCATCTCAGAGATCAGATCTTACCTTCATCGAGTCAGTCTGGGATTACATGAAGAAACTGAAAAAACTGAGACAGAATATCCAGAAGAACTGGCAACGTCTCTAAGACACTTGAAGAAACCTGCCTGCAAAGCTACAGTACTGTGAAAAGTTTTAGGCACTTGTGTAAAAATGCTGTAAATGAGAATGTTTTCAAAAATAATGTCATAAATAGATTTTATTTATCAATTAACTTTTATCAGTTAACTTTTATTAATTGTTTTGAACTTTTAACAATTAACTAAATCAAATGAATAGGTGTGTGACCACCCTTTGCGTTTAAAACAGCTTTGGTCCACGTACACTTGCACTAGTTTTTAGTTTTGCAAGGTTTTTTCAAGCTTCTTGGACACATTGCCGCAGTTCTTATGGATTTAGTCTCAGTTTTTTCTGTTTCTTCATATAATCTCAGATGGATTTGATGATGGTGATCTCCGTGTGGAGCATCGGCTATTGCAGAATCCTTGCATAC
Source organism: Gila orcuttii (assembly GCA_026230005.1). Lineage (NCBI taxonomy): Eukaryota > Metazoa > Chordata > Actinopteri > Cypriniformes > Leuciscidae > Gila > Gila orcuttii. Next base: position 15,825,334 of record JAPDVR010000019.1, on the reverse strand, counting down.
AAAAATGCACTGGATTATTACAATTAATGGCTAAATTAATGTCTGGAAATGTAAACTGATATTTCCTACGGAGACACTACAGCAAAATATATAAATAACTGTCTTAAAACCATTTCTTTGAGGCGAAAATACTAGTGTGCCTATGACTTTGGCACAGTAGGGCCTTCTGTATAAACCTATTTTCTGTGTTATTTTGTGAATTAAAAATAATAAATTAAATATAATTGGATTCTAAAAATTATTTTTTATACTGTAATAATTGCATATTTCTTCCATTTATGTAGCTTATTATTAACTTTTATAAAACTACATTTTATAAAATAGCCATTCTTTTAGACTACATTTCCCATGATTCTTGATAATGACAATGACGTATAGACGGCCCGGAAATGACAACGAAGTAAATAGAACTTGCACCAATTTCAAAACATCTGCCTACTGATTACTTTACAGATGAAAAAATCAGATTTACACAGTGTTGCTTCCGACTGAATTTTTACACCAGCAAAACGGATATATTATTTTGTCATTGTAGAGTTCTGTAACATTAGCCGTTTTCTCCTTTTCATAGCGATTTCACATGGTGTGAATCATGGAGACAACCCCGATAAAACTGACACCAGCTAATGAAACCACACCGAATACAGCCTGGTCTTCTTCAAGTGGGTCCACGGTAAGTTAACGTTACAGCTTGTTGGCTTTTTGAGTTGATGTCTAATATTTGGTTTCAGACGAAGCTAACATTAACAAAGAATGTTAGCTTGTACACCATTGTTATTTTTCACACACAAAAACACTGTGTACTGTACAATCACTGACTGTTAACGTACTGCGTCAAGACGTACTTTTCTTTGTGATTATTGTTGATACTTTGTTGACACTTTGTTGACATTTGTTTTGTTTTTGCGTCAGTCCATGAGTGCCTCACTGAGGGAGAAGTTAAAAAGAGCACGGCACTCATTCAGATCCCCCCTCGGTGTGGTTAAACGCCTTAAAATTGAAGATGACAATCAACCACAGACTTCACAACCTGGAGACACAAAGCACAGCGTGACTGAGGAAAGAGAGACATATTCTGATGTCAATCAGAATGATATGAGTGAGCAAAGAGACTGTTCACACGATCACACAGCTGAGAAAGCACCAAACGACTCGATTCAGCAATGTGAAGTACTAAGAAAAGCAGTGAAGGAGAGATCAGAAACCTTGAGAAGATTAAAGATGGTCCAGATGTATAGAAACAAGGTAAACATATAAAAGAAACATTGGCATTAACTTATAAGCAAAGGATTGGGTTGTTGAAGTTTTTCTCTTTGCTGTTTCCCCATAGAATGACCTGATCCGGCTGCAGATGCTCATAGACAAATGGAGATCCTGTGCTCAGTCTGTGCTGTATGAATTGCAAAGTGAATTACCCACAGAGGGAAAACAAACTAGTCTGTCTCATCTTATAGACAACTTTGGGTTAGATGACAAGTTACTGCACTTTGATAGGACAGAGGAAGAATTCACAGACACCTGAAAGTCATTATATTAATTTTATTCACACTGTTAAACCGGTAGTAACATACCATTTCAGACAAGGTTATTCATTCAAACATTTGGATTGAGAAAATATTCAGATTATATGTGGAATTGATTGATGTGGAAAAGACATTGCAATGTCAATTTTGATAGGTTTATAAAACTGTATTGTAATTTATTACACATTTTTTTCGTGTTGTCATGTTTGTCTATTGAAAATTTTATTTTTCAACCTAAAGCTGAAATAATAAATCTGTTCTGGATCCTGAATCAGTTGTAGGGTAGTTGAGAAAGAGATGGGAAGTTCTTCATACGCAGTTTCTCAACCTCTGCTCTCAGTAGGAGTATTTCTTCAGATTGTGCTCCGACTATGTTCAGCAGCTTCTTTCTCAAGATGATATCTGGGTAGTTCTTCTCTGCCTCTGTCTTCTTGTTATCTCCCATTGCTGGTTAACATATAACAAAATGTTGAGATATTTTGGTTCAAAACTCAAAGTTATTGGGCCTTTTTCTTTGACCATGAACAGAATATACAAATCATGCATCTTTTAAAAAATGAAAAAGGTTAATTTACACTACTGTTCAAATGTTTGTGGCCAGTAATTTTTTAATGCCTTTGAAATAAGTATCATGCTTATGCTCACCCAGGCTGCATTTATTTAATAAAAAAAAAAAAACAGTAATATTGAGAAATATATATTACAATTTAAACTTAAACTTTAAACTTTTCTATTTTAATACATCTAAAATGTTATTTATTCCTGTGATGACAAAGCTGCATTTTCAGCATCATTACTCCAGTCTTCAGTGTCGCATGATCCTTCTAAAATTATTCTAATATGCTGATTTGGTGCCCAAGAAACAGTTAATATTATTGACATTTCTCAGGATTTTTTGGTGAATAGAAAGTTCAAAAGAACAACATTAATTTTAAATATAAATCTTTTGTAAAAATATAATTGTCTTTACTTTTCATATAATTTAATGTTTCCTTCTTAAATAAAAGTATTAATTTCTTCTTAAAAAAATAGAAATTTACTGCCCCCAAACTTTTGAATAGTACCAAGTAATCTATTTTTGCTAAAAACAAATTGTTACTTTCTTTAATGTAGCAAGATATAAAATAATTTACCAACAGCCTCGACAATATTTCTTCTTTCTGCGACAGTTATCTCCATGTCAGCCATTCTTAAGTCGAGGGCTGCGTTCTTCTCTCGCATTTGTGCATCTTGTCTGTTCAGATGCTTTATCTGTTTCTTGCAAGTCTCAATTTTCTTTTGATGAGTCTAGGCCAAGAGTGAAGAAAAAAAAAAAGTTTATATCTGCTGCTGAATTTGATTAATGTAATCATCCAGACTGAATTTACAACTGGGGAATGCCTGTGCTGAGAAATAAGCAACTGGCAAAGTTACTCTATGATTATTATCTTTGCAAGGCGCTTGAAAAGTAATTGTGAGTTTACCGTTTCCTGTAAATCTATGGTCCTCTCCAGAGTTTTGAGATGCTTTGACACCATGTTGTCATTGCTTGTTTCAGTCAGGTACTGACATGAGAAAAATACAAAGAAACAAATATTTCTAATTGTAATATTATATCATTAAAGTTCCACAGACCAAGGTAGTCCTGATCTCCTGTCCTCTTGTCTTAGATCTGTTAAAATTTAAATCATATTCCTCTTCAATTTTTACTAGATTTTTTTTCAATCAATTTTTCATTACTTCAAATGAAAGACTAAAGATTAAATCCATACGTCTTGAATCTCCTGAGTGATGCGCAGGGTCTGTATGTCTCTGGCTTTGTTGCTGAGATCTTCCAGCTCCATTCTCATTCTCCTGTGATCCCACTCCTGCTGTATGATACCTTTGCGGAAGTCTTTACACTCCACCATGCTGGCAATCTTCTGATCTCCTAAAGCCTGATTGATAAATCAGTTTACAAGTTATTAATGAAGAAATGTGAGAATAGTTGCATAAACTGACAAAGAATCAGAAATGTTATCTGTAAATTTATCAGACAATGTTCCCTTAGTTTTTATTTTGATGAGTAGTTCTCTTCACCCTAATGGTGCTGTTCAGGTCCTCAATTACTCCGCGATGGATCAGCAGAGCATTGGTATAGTCAGCAATGAAGTCTCCAGCCTCCACTTCCACCTGGCCTTGCTGTAGAAGGATCTGCACCATGCTGTCCAGTCGAAACCTCATCTTCTCTTCACAAAGGCTAAGACAATATTAGGTATGAAATTATTTGCTCACAGATTCCCAATAACAGCTTATTTCCAGTGATATCCTTAATTTATATAATGAACTGTTCTTCTCACCCATTAAGTTCATCAATTAGATTTTTGATCTCAAGTTGAGCATTCTCGTCCTCATCTGTTCTCCTCTGAAGAAAAGCCTGCATCTCCGCCAGGGTCAATGCCTTTAGTTTGACCTACAGGAGTCAACGTAAAACCCTTCTCAGACAGTTTTTGATTATGAATTATGAGGAACTCAGCTTAAGATTTGGGGCACTATTAGCTTCTTTGCGTTATGTCTACCCATTCTCACCTTTTGTTCACTTTCCACTTTGGCCCGCCTGGCCAGGCAAAACCTTTCCCAAACGACTGGATCTAATCCTTCCGGCATGTTCTCTGGAGCGTCCAACTCTTCCATGGCCGCTATCATCAGAGAGAGTCCATCAGATGGTGCTGTTCCTAACAGCGCCCTCTCTTTATACGGGTTGTTTTCAGTCTGAGTTTTTATCTTCTGAACCCTGTCAAACAATGCTTTTTTACTCTTTTCAAAAGGTAAATACTAGACAAACAGTTGTCTTATGGATATGCATGATTGAAGTTGCAACTTCTCTGAAATAATACCTGGGTCTGCGTTTGTAAAGCTTATAGAGCTGGTCAATTATATGTCCAGGGATGTCATAAAACTCTTTGCGAAATCCTTTGTCGAGAAGCTTTAAAAAAAGGAAAAGGGTTTATAAAATAAACCTTTTTTTGGTGAGAACATTATGGACATGCATATGCATGATATTTTTGTAATCTTACTTTGTCCTCAGCGACGGTGTTATCATACACCTCTCTAAACTCATCAACGGTCTCCCTGTGTTTTTTCAGTTCTTCCCCAATTTCATTCTATCAGGAAAGAGAGGTGACTCATACATTAGAAAATGTGCAAAACAGTCTCAGGAACGGATTACAGTGCCACACAAGTTTGTTCTTGCCTGAAATTTTTGTCTCATCATCAGGAACATTATAATTGTCTAATAACAAATAATAACTGCCAATTTCTGACATGGTTATAGAGTTACTGTAAACAGACAACAGCACAGCTGAATAAATGATAAAAGACAGAATATCTACATACAAACGAAGATCACCTTTACAATTCGTGCCTTTTCAAGTTTTAGGCTCAACTGTTTCTCTCTGCAGAGGATCTCTTCTTCGGTTTGAATGGAATGAACCAGATTTGCAATCTTGAGCTCCTCCTGAAGGATAAAAAAATCATAATCTATAGTAGTAGATGAGCAGTTACTGTTACATGACTACATTGTTAGCAGGTCATGTTATTTGTACACAGTACGCCCCTGAAAAGGTGACATGCAAAAATGTAATGATGTGTTGTATCATCTTACTTGGTATATGACCATCTCTGATTTCACCTTCCTTTCAAACAGCTTTGCGAGTCTTTCGTCAAACATCTGGGTAGCCTCTTTAATAGATGTCAGCAGTTTCTTCATTTCTGTCTCCAGTGTCTAGGCAAACAGTGACTTTGTTTTAAAGAGATTTGAAATATAAGGGAGTGATTGCTTATAGGAATAGTTCATCAAAAAATGCAGATTTGACACCAATGATGCCAAATGACCATTGGTTTTTGCATATACTGTGATGGATTTTGAAGCAGCAACTTGACTGCAAATAAGATTTTGTGATGTCTGTTTCTCACAAAAAAGTTATTGTATGGCCTCAGATGATCTGTAATATAGTATAAGCATTGTATGGATACATTTTATGATACTTCTATGGTGCTTTAAAAAATAAAATAAGTTTCAAAGCTTGACAGTACAAACCTACAGAATTTGGGTGAACGATCCCTTTAAGTGTAATGTGATCAAATTCATACTTTTCTGTATTTCTCCTGCTCCTCTCTGAGCTCCTTTGCTTTTTTCTCAAACTCATTGAAGCTCTTTCTCTCTTCTTCTGTCCACTGTACTTCAGGTTTAGACATGAACTCAGGCTGAGGTACTTCCTACGAAATAAGCATATCTTATTTTCCCCTGCCTTTGTGTGCTTTTTGATAAATAAATTTATACATTCCAATAAGATTATTTCTGCCATCTCACCGTCTTCAACACATCCTCTTTTTTAAGCTCCAGAACTCCACCCATCATTACATTGAGAGCTTGATCTCTCATTTTGTCCGACTGCAATGGAAATGCAGAATAGTTATTATCATCTAATATACTGAAATATCCAAGTAACACACTGTATTGTTACAATATATGTAAATATAAGACCGTTTTCATATTGCAGCTTAATGTTTTATAGTATTTAAAAGTTTGGGGTTGGTAAGAGAAAAAAAAAAAAAGAAGTATCTTATGCTCACCAGACCTGCATTTATTTGATCAAAAATACAGTAAAAACAGGAATATTGTGAAATAATACAATAAAATTACTGTTTTATATTTTAATATATTTTAAAATAAAATATATTTCTGTGACTCCAGTCTTCAGTGTCACATGATCCTTCAGAAATCCTTCTAATATGCTGATTTGCTGCTCAAGAAACATTTCTTATTATTATCAGTGTTGCTGCTTAATATATTTGTGGAAACCACAATACATATTTTTAGGATATGTATCACTAGAAAGTTCAAAAGAGGATTTTTGTCACTTTCGATCAATTTAACACATTCTTACTGAATAAATGTGTTAATTTATTTCTTTCAAAAATAAATCGTACTGAACGGTAGTGTATAAATTGATAAAATCAAGAATTTTTATATGAATATATAATAAATAGATTAAAAACTGATGACTGAATAGATTATTAAACTGATATGACTAATATTAAATTGAACGGTTGTGTTAAACATGAGTTATAAGGTGAAAATAAATAGTTTAACTGTTAAAAGCACACCTGTTGTGAGGTACAGTAATGTTATACCTTGGCTGCAAGCATTTGCCGTTTGTTTTCTTCTCTTAGATTTTCTTCTTTTTCTTTCTGCTCGGGCGTGAGATATTTCTCAATCTTGATCTAGAAATACACACATGAATTCCCCTGTCAGGCTCACTGTCCACAATAATAAATCAGTGTTTGCCATGTTTACATTATTTAAATGATATAAAGTAAATGATATAAGTATTTCAATTTGAAAGATATAAAATGGGTCTACTGTATAGCAGACTTGTTAGACAATGCATCTGGTGACTTGGACCAATAAAGGTAAGATAAATCCCAGATTAAGCCTAGAATTATTTAAAAACTTCTATACAGACTGCCTGAGTTACCTCTAAGTCGGTCACAGTAAGAGCTCTCTCAGGACACTCATTATCGGTGAGATTAGGTTCCCACAGGGTCTCACTTAGGTCCAGCTCAGTCATAATCTCAGAGATACGCTTATTCTTCTCTCTGACACGGTTGATTTCCTGCTCCTTCTGCTTGTAAACTGCCTCAAATTCTTTGTTGAATGTGCTCTTCACTTTGTAGATAACATCCTTCATAAAACAACCATGAAATATAGGAAATTAACTGGAGTTCAGACCCATATGAACCCTTTTTTTTACTCTTTAGACATTTTCTGTACTTAAAACAGGATGCAAACACACAAAACTAAAACTCTAGTTGTTTATCAAGACAACAAGAAAAGTCATCACCTTTAGCAAGGTGATTTGGTTGATTTTCTGCTCTCTGACGTGCAAGTTAAACTGGTTGTAGAGATAAGGGTTGACGCCTCCATAAAGAGGACTCAGACTGCCAGTCAGAGCAGGACTGTCCTCTGCTGCCATCTCCTCCCTTTTCTCTCCAGAGATTGTGTCTAAAATCACCTCTTGAAGCTATGAAGAATATTTATATTATTTGTGTCGGGTTTTTTTAATCTAACATCTGTAGAAACAAACACTGTGTATCCAGCGTCAAGGTACATTATGTTCAGTATCATTTGAGGCTTTGGTTGCTATGGAGGAATCCATTCCAACAGCTGACTCATTATTGTTTGAGTAATACACTGTACATTTACTTGTGAATCTTCCTGTTCAATCTGCCTCGCAGTCTCGACCCTATGAAGCTCTTCAAGTTCCTTTTCAGTGCGTTCCTTCATGGGGTAGTTCTTCACCTCATTTTCTGAATGAAAGGCCTGGGGGCAATGAAGAACACACAAAGACACTGACAGTTGACAGCTGTATAGTATTTCTAGTAGTTACAGGTAAGCCAGGTGAAATTGATGGATGTGTATATTGTTACAAAGTTTTCCTCCCCACATAAAATCCACCAGATACCTTAATGGCTTTCCCTTTGACTTGCATGGAATCCCAGCATTCTCTCTTCAGGACCTCCCTCTGATAGCACTTAGCCAGATTCTCCATCTCAATCTCCTTCCTCACCTTAAACCACACAAAAAAAAAGTTGAGATGTATACATACGTAAATATCTGATGATGTATCAACAGTCTAATCATAAGATATTATTGTTGAACAATAGCGGAAAGAAATTCTAAATAACTGAAATTAGCGATCGACCGATGTATCGGTTTACCGATATTTTTCCCGATATTTAAGCATTTTCCCATAATCGGGTATCGGATTTGTAATATCGGATTTGCCGATAAATGGCGCCATCTTGTGGCCGTTTTTAAAATTCCGCCATTGCAGCCCACATCTGAGGAGATCAGTCAACAACAACTCTGTGCACACTAAAGTATATGTTCTACTTGCTTTGCTTTAATTATTCAACTTTATTTAACATAACAGGCATGCAGAAATGAGGTTTGAGACATAAATGCCTGATATAGTTTATGCAGCTTGGTTCTAAAAAATTGAGACAAACTCATGGAGTCACGTAGCGTAATCCTTCATGTCCTGCCCCAATAAAGATGTAACTTTACATGAATTAAATAAAACAGACATGAATGAGTGCATGTTGAAAATAAAATCGCTGAATTTATTTTTTTTTTAAATTTGCTAATTTGCTCACCATTAGTCTCGAAAAAAAGTTCGTTCATATAGCTGAGCACTCACTGGGTTGATGATCAGGAATGTTCAAGCACGGCCACTGAATTAAATTTTTGACAAGATTATCTTGTTTAAACACCCAAGATTATATTATCATTTACTACATAGCAATTATTTCGCTAATACACATCTAAATATACCGCTTTATGGAAATTAATTATTTATTATCTGCACGCGCGATCGCGGTTGAGTAGTCTATATATAGTTATGTGAAAATGCATAGATAAACAGCACTTTGTCAGAAAGCATTTCATGATCTAGACCAACAAAAATATTATTAATAATTAATAACATACTAGTTGGAAAATGCAATGATGTATATGCTGTTTTGTCTGTTACTTTCCTGACAATGTTATATTCCAGCTAATATTATTCAGTGAATTAATATTACCCAGTGAATTATTTCTCACTCTTAGTTTAAACCTATTAAACGGCACATAAACCTTCTAAAACTGTTTAAAATGAATTACATTTCTGCAAAGGTGATATGACTCCCCTGTCAATTATTTTCTCCATATGAAAACATTAGACTTTTAACATTTATTTTGCCTATTGTTAACATTGTTGCTGCTGATGCTTATAAATTATATGTATAATTTAGATATAAATTATATGAATGAATGAATGAATGAATGAATGAATGAATGAATGATTTTTATTTCAGACACACAAATTAGTTTCAACACAGTTGAGCTGACAAACAACAGCATATTTACTGCAGTCTGAAACAGGTGTAGGCTGAAGCTCTTGCTTATAATGCCTACCCTTTTTGGAAACACATCTCATATTTTAATAAAATAAAATAAAAATAAGTATTGTCTTACATCAATATAATGTTGACAAACAAATTTAAACAAACTACAAAAACATTCATATTTCCTATGCAATACAATTGCACAATCCAAAATACAACAAAAACAGCTTGTTCATTTATCACTCTTTAAATTGTTTCATATAGTTTCATTGCATTATTTTTAAATAGTTTCTTTAACTTACTAAGTGTCCCACATATTTTTAGTTCCTCATGACAGTTATTCCATAAATTTACACCTTTAACTGAAATACAATGGTATTTTGCATTGGTCCTCACGTGATTCTTTTTAAATATACAAGTTCCCCTTAAGTCATGTTGGCATTCTCTTTCTGTGAAAACCGCTGGATACTTTCTGGCAATCGATGGTTTTTTGCTTTGTACATGATTTGTAATGTTTTTAATTCTACTAATTCTTTAAACTTTAGGGCTTTTAATTCAATAAAAAGGGAGTTTGTTGGCTCCCTATAGGTGGTTTTCTTTACTATTCGCATGGCTCTCTTTTGAAGCATAAAGATTTGATTGGTGTTTGTTTTATATGTATTTCCCCATACTTCCACACAATAAGTAATGTATGGAAGCACAAGGGAACAATACAAAATATATAATGATTTTTCATTTAAGAAATCTTTAACTTTATATAATATTGCAATTGACTTTGAGATCTTGTTCTTAATATGAGATATATGGGACTTCCAATTTAAGTTATTGTCTATAATTACTCCAAGAAATGTAATAGCTGACACCTTTTCTATTTCAACTTCATTAATCATTAATTTACCTATTGTATTCGATAAACGATTGCCAAATACAATAAATTTTGTTTTGATTATATTTAACATTAATTTATTCAAATCAAACCAATTTTTTAGCAGTGCCATTTCTTTTCCCATTGTATCCAAAAGTTGTTTCAGATTGTCACCAGAACTAAATAAGTTTGTATCATCCGCAAATAATATCAGTTGTAATACTTTGGAAACCTCACATATATCATTAATGTATAACAGAAAAAGCAATGGGCCCAGCACAGAGCCTTGGGGAACCCCACATGTTACCTGCACCTGTTGTGACTTGCAATTATCTATTTGGACAATATTTATTTTATTTATTTAATTATTATATTTGGATATAATGTAATAATATAAATGTTTTTATTGTAATTTGATTTATTTACCATTTATGAAAACAAACAAAGCAGGCTTACAAAGCAGAATGCTGAAATGTATTCTGTTTAACTGGGAGTATTAAGTTACACTACTAAAATAGCTACTAAAATTCATGTAATTTAGATTTTTCACCCCCAGTATGTTAGAATAATTTTTGTGCTATATTTTTTACCTCATCAAAGCTTTTATTTTTAAACAAAGGCACTTTATTTTTTGGACTCAGCCCCCTCTATTTATTTGTGTATAAATATAAAGTTTTATATTTATATATTATATAGGAGGGATATTATATATTATATAGGAGGGAGTGATTGTTATAAATAAAATGGTTTGTTTAGTTCATTTGTGTTGTAATAATTGTGTCAAAAACAGAAGTATAACAGTAAATAAATATCGGCTCTGCATATCGGTTATTGGGCACATAAACATGCAAATAATCGGTATCGGTTATAAAAAATCAATATCGGTCGATCACTAACTGAAATGCTTGTTTGTACAAAAGTGACGTGACGTGTAGCCAAGTAGTGAGTATTGAACACACACACACACACACACACACACACACACACACACACACACACACACACACACACACACACACACACACACACACACACAAACCGTGAATGAATGAGGCATTTATATAGCGCTTTCATATGTACTACTGTACACCCAAAGCGCTTTACAATCATATTAGGGAATCTCTCCTCAACCACCACCAGTGTGCGGCATCCACTTGGATGATGCGACAGCAGCCACAGTACAACGGCGCCAGTCCGCTCACCACACACCAGCTATAGGTGGAGAGGAGAGAGAGTGATAGAGCCAATTCAGTGTATGGGGATTATTAGGAGGCCATGATTGGCAAGGGCAAATGGGTGGAATGTGGCCAGGGCACCGGGGTTACACCCCTACTATTTTACGAGAAGTGCCATGGGATTTTTAATGACCACAGAGAGTCAAGACCTCAGTTTAACGTCTCATCCGAAGGACGGTGCTCTTTGACAGTATAGTGTCCCCGTCACTATACTGGGGCGTTAGTACCCACACAGACCACAGGGTGAGCACCCCCTGCTGGCCTCACTAACACCTCTTCCAGCAGCAACCTGGTTTTCTCAGGTCTCCCATCCAGGTACTAACCAGGCTCAGCCCTGCTTAGCTTCAGTGGACAACCAGTCTTGGGCTACAGGGTGATATGGCTGCTGTGTAAACACACACCTAGAGCAGTGGGCAGCGATTTTTGCACCTCAGTTGTGGATAATGAGAGAGGAAGAGAGTGCTTTTCATTCACTCCCAGCACCTACATTTCCTGCTGGTACTAAGACTCGAACCCGCGACCTCCGGGTTACAAGTCCGACTCTTTAACTAACTATTAGGCCACAACTGCTTCCAAAAAGATGTCTATATACTGTAAGTAATCTGCTCTTAATCATCTGTAAACAGTCATGTTTACCCTGGTAACCTCCTGCTTTCCCTCCAGCTGCAGTCTCTGTTGCTCCTCCAAATCCAGGTTAAATTCCTCTTGCTCCAGTTTCTCCATGTCTGCCAGACTCTCATTCTCCTCCATCATAGCTTTGATCTGGAGTGAGCCAGAAACAATTAGGATGAACCTTTCAACTTCAAATGTGTGAATGGAAACAATCAAAATTAAATTATAATTTTTAAAAATATATACATTAATAATAGAAGTGGAAGATTCTTTCTCTTACTCTGTCACGAAGAACCTTAATGTTTCTTCTTAGGTTCTTCTTCGTCTCTGCATACTGCTGGATCTCTTCTTGGAGAACCTGGTGAGATACCACTAGAGTCATAATCTTAGTATTAATGGTTATCTTTCAGTTATTCTATTTCTTAAGTATCTTCCTTGATGTTTGTGGAAACCAGTATAATAAATATACATTGCCATTCAAAAGTTTGTGGGCGGTAAGATTTCTTTTTAATAAAGTCTTTAGGCTGTATTTATTTGATCAAAACTATAGTACAAATATAGTGAAATACTATTACAATTTAAAATAACTGTTTTCTATTTTAAAATCTGAATTTTAAGCAGTCATTACTCCTGTCTTCAGTGTCACATGATCCTTCAGAAATAATTCTAATATGATGATTTGCTGCTCAAAAAAAAATAAATCTTATTATTATCAATGTAGAAAACAGTTGTGCTGCTTAATATTTTTGTAGAAACTGTGATACTTTTTTAAATGATTTTTGATGAATATAAAAGTATTAATTTCTTTCAAATGTATTAATCATACTGACCTCAAACTTTTGAATGACAGTGTAGGTTATGGGTTTCGCTCAATTTATTGGGTTTTGATCAATTTATTCACTGTGGTGATAATAATAATAATAGTAGTATGAATATAAATAATATAATAACTATTACTGACCCCAAACATTTAAGTGTATATTTTTATATTAATAAAAAAATTACTTTAATGCACAGTGCATACTGTAACATAAGGTTAAAACACATTTGCCAGTACCACATTAGTGGTTAACATTTATACATGTTAATTATTTCCATAAATATATTTTGTAATCATATGAATTTTTTTCTCCTGGAGGCCTGTGATCAGCCATTTTAAACTCATAAAAAATAAACACAAAAGTTGTTGCAACCTGAAAAGAATTAGCTGCTGGCAACAAATGATTCTATATTATACAATTAAGAAAAAGAAACACAAAGTGAATTTATATCTTTAATTAAATGAGACACAACAACACATAAATAAATTCAGAGACAAGCACTAACCGCATCATATTTCCCATCAAGCCATGTAGAACTAGTTGGGGATGCAAAATAGTTTTCCTCTTGTTCAGTTTCATGACTCATCTTTTCATTAAAATTGACCTGCAGGGAGAATTATTTTGACAGTTTATATTGTGTATCTCAAGGAACATCTCCGCAGTTAAATTGCTAAACCAGGTACAATATTGTGCATACTATTTAAAAATTAGAAATTGCTGTGTTTCTATACCTCTTCTGTATGAAATGAGGCACATCTGGTAAAGGATTGTGTCTGTGAATCCCAGTCAGTCATTTTGGTGAGGACAGTGTTCTCTGAGGATACTACTGACTCAAAAGAATCAGCAATTGATTGACCATACTGGGTAGCTGCAGCTGCTTTGCCAGCCCCAGAAAGCTTTAGCCTGTTAAATTTGAAAGCGTTGTAAAAACAAAAATGCTTCAGGTCCAGCTTCAAGGGCATTTTAAAATGACCAGAGAGAGAAAATATTGCTATAGATCAAAGTTCTATAGTAATATTGTCTGTTTGATGTTTTTTGAGACCCCGAGCTCACCTTAGCCTGCTGCAGACAAGCGAGCCGTCCCTCAGGCCAGTGGTGATGAGGGTCTGACTGTCTGGGGTGAAACAAACAGATCCGACTCCACCCTGCCAACATGAGTGGCACTGCAGCTGCACACACCTGTCCTGCATGTCAAAGGCATACTCTTACATACACTTCAGATATTTGGGCATTTTCTGAGAAACATGTTGCTCCTAGCCCAGTGCTCATAAACATGGATGAACTTGTAGAGAGTGGTTTTAACAGACAATACCATTGTTGAAATCTCACAGATGCGCAGCAGTCCATCCCTGCCACCTGTTGCCAGCCAGGCTTGATGTGGAGAGAGCTGTAGAAATGCAGGGCTCAGAAAATGGCCCGCTGCCACCTTCTCTGGTATAAGTTGAACTGCTTCCTGCACATTAGAGGGCTTTTCAATACTCTGTATAACACATGAGAAGCAGTTAGGGGCACTGCCAAAAAACAAAATAAAACTGTCATCCAGCTGTGAGTGTTGTCTGTTCTTATTGCACCTCAGGGATACTGAATCTTTGCAAGACTTTTCTCTGTTGGCAGTAACCAAATATCTTGTTTGTGGCCAGGACACAAGAACAAAGTGCGAGAGGGAACTCATACAAACAGCTGTGAAGGACATCTTTACGCAGACGGCCGTGGACATCCACACAACTTGTTGAGTCTGGAAGAGGCACAACATTATAATAAGGAGAGCTGGAGTGATATACTTTGAATATCTATCATTTGTTCTCCTAATTTTTCAGCAAAGCCAGGCTTCTATGCCAGCCTAAATTACTGCATGTTTTTCCCCATGTACCTGTAAGCTGTTGCACAAACAACGTCAGTAGCAGAAGTACATTTCCCTCATTGATTTCTCTCCCTGTCTTGCTGCATAGCACCAGCACTTTAACCTGTCCGCTTTCCTTTTGGTACTGAGTGGAAAGGCTTACAATGGCACCTGGAGCCTCTTAAAAAAAAAAAAAAAACAACTTGTTAGAAATGATTTAAAACTTTAGGCCAAAAATGTTAATGTACTGCCATTCAAGGTTGGGGTCAAGTAGGTTTTATTTGTATTTATTTAATGTTTTTGAAAGAAGTCTGTTATGCTTACCAATGATGCATTTATTTGAACAAATATACAGCAATATTATGAAATATTAAAATAACTGCTTTATTTTAATACATCTCAAAAAGTAATTTATTCCTGTGATGGACCATGATCCTTCAGAAATCATTGTAATATGCTGATTTGGTGCTCAAGAAACATTTTTTTATTACAATCAATGTTGAAAACGGTTCAAAACATACTGCTTAATTTTTTTCTTGTGGAAACGAGGATCAATTTTTTTCTGCATTCTTTGATGAATAGAAAGTTCAAAAGAACAGCATTTATTATAAATAGAACGCTTTTATTATAATTATATATGTATTTACTGTTTTTTTTCCAATCAATTTAATGCTCGCTGAATAAAATTATTACTTTCTTTCAAAATAAATCTTACTGACCGAAACTTGAATGACATTTTAGTACATTGTCCTAAAAATTACCAATCCATCCAATAACTTCAAATCCTTTTGATGGCCTTGCATTAAGCACAAACATGCGTGAGTCTGATGCTCCTGTGATTAAGAAGTTGCCACCTTGATCAAACCTGTTGAACAAATATATATTATACAGTATGCTCAACATTCAGTTCACATCCCAGACAGCAACATAGTGTCGGCCCATATCCGGCACACATCTGGTGCACGTAGATTCCACGCGTACCAGATGTTGCTGTCTGGGATTCCTCCAATTCTAAAGAAATATGAGAGCAAATAACCCTGGAGCTGAGAAACTCACACTAAATGGTCTACAGGGACATGGTAGAAATGAACTCTGTGAACTAGTCTGGGCTTCTGTTTTGTAGTCATCTCCACAAACAGGACATCTCCAGTGGCTGTCCCTACAACAACATACTGCGCTACGAGGCAGCATGCCATACTGGTCACCTGAAGTAAAGTCATACCAAATAGTTATACACAGATTTGTGTATTTGTGATTTGGGAAAAATAAGTGCTGTGTGATTCATATAGAACTTGTAATTATAGCACTAACATGTGTTTGCAGAGAGATAGAGCCCATGCATTGTCCATCATCCAGAACCCACAGCTGTACGTCTCCCGCTTCTCTGACTGACTGCAACAATGGAGATGCAGATGCTATTATCAATAATATTTTATTTCTACTTTTTGTAATCTAATATATATTACATTGTAATAATACTGTTCTAATAGTATCAATTTATTATTTTAAATAATTAAAGGGATAGTTTACCCAAAAATTAAAATTATGTCATCATTTACTCACCCTCAAGTTGTTCCAACCCCGTATGTATTTCTTTCTTCTGCTGAACACAAAAGGAATTTTGGAGAATGTCAGTAACCTAACAGTCGATGGGCCCTATTGACTTCCATTGTATTTAAAAAAAAAGTCAATTATGGAAGTCAATGTTACCCAGCAACTGTTTGGTTACCCATATTCTTCAAAATATATGTTCAGCAGAAGAAAGAAATTCATACAGGTTTGGAGCAACTTGAGGGTGACTAAATGATGACAGAATTTTCATTTTTGGATGAACTATCCCTTTAACCTACTGACACTGCAAAGGTATTTTACCAAACAAATGTTTCTATCAGTGTAGATTGGAGCAACAGCCACAAAATCTCCACAGAGGACATCTAGGACTTTGACAATTTTATCCTTCAGAAGTGGTTTGAATCTGTAAACACAGCCCTGTGAAGCAAAACCAGAATTTATTAACAATGTTTCTCATCAATGTCTTTAAATAATTAGTTTTTTTATGATTTGCATTGTATTATGGCATAAATATAAGGCTATGATGAGTTTTTGATCAAATATATTGTACATTATAATAAAACTGTTTTTACAATAATATGTCTGTGGCATGAATCATACAAATACACTGGTTTAGTAAGTTATAATAACACTTACTATGTTAGAAGTTAGCAGCAGTGTCTCACCGTCAGGGGAAAGGCATATAGCCGAGGCTGCCTCATCCAAAGCCCAAGTCTGCACTACCTCTAATTTGTTTCCTTTCATTTGTATTTTTCGTAAAATGCCTTCCTGTAATGGTTTTGGAAATGCTCTTGAATCAGGTTGAAATTATGTCTGACTTCAAAGGAGAGTAGTGTTTAGTTTCAGGGCTATTATCAGGGTAAAGATAAATAACATTTCTTACAATTCCTGCAGCAAAGAGATTACAGTCCTGCAGTGCTAAGTTCTGGAAACTGCCCTCCTGTAGTGACATTTCACTGTCATCTGTGATGTAAAATTACAATAAAATGCAATTAAAATAAGATCTCAAAAAAATTAGCAACTTAATAAATCTAAAGTTCATACTAGTTACAAAAATGTCAATAGTGAAATCAATAATGTTCTAATTTGGTATCAAGTATAAGTTTACCTGTGCTGGTTACTTCAGTTTGGGGTTTATACAGGACAGAGACAAGCAAAGTGTCAGGATTCACACAAAGTAGGAAACCTTCTTTGCAACCAACATACAGGTCAGAAGAAGTTGACCAGCAGATGGCACTTGGACACAATTTTGTTTTTATTAGTTTCAAAGGCTGTTGGGACAAAGACAAATATTTTGCTGTCACTTTCACAAAAATCAAGTGTAGTCTGAACTTTTTGATTTTGATGATCTTTCCCATAGAAAAGCAGTCTTACTTAAAAAAATGATCATTGATTAAACCAATGTCTGCTCTTTTGTTTTGATCGAAAAATGGAAAACATATAAACATTTTTTGTAGATAATTTTTTTGTTTTAGATTAATTCAGCACTAATAAAAAACTATCTTCAGGAGAACTACTGGTTTATGAGACACACTTCTAACTAAAGACACAATCCATACCACAAAGTTGTCAGCTTTGTCTCCACTCAGACCAGCGACGGCTGAAGTGGGCATCTGAGGACTGAAGTGGTTCAGCTTCCCACTGAGCATATGAGATGGGTTTGCTTCACACTCAATAGCTGAACCATCAGTGGCGGGGAGATCGACAGCACTGCCAAGCATACATAAAGAAGATATAATGAGTACAATAAACAATTTCTGTGCATTGATCCCATCTGCATATGAAATACATGTGCAAATAACAGTGACATCTGCTGGAGACACACTCTACCTAGGATTCATCAAATGATAGTTGCCACATCTTTCAACATTCCAGATGGTAAGGGCTTTAGATTTTACAGCACAAATTTGACACCAGTTCATGGGGTTGAAAACCAGTGCTGTGATGTCCTCTCCCAAAATTGGATGGCTGCAAAGTGGAATCATACTCTCCCAGTTCCTAAAAAGATATTCATTAATAATATTAAAACTGTAATGCAAAATATAAATAACTTCTGTAGCAAATCTCAGACTAATGTAAATAAAATTATTGTATTTGTACTATATCTATATCTATATACATATATATGAAGACTTCAGATGCAAAAGCATCTAAATCCGTCTAACGTTTTTCTTTAATATTAACATTTTTATCAGGCTCCTATATATAGGTTTCTACCTAAGTACAGACATTTCTGAATGGGCTGAGGCTGGGATTTAGTGAGTTTGAAGTGAAAGTATTTGATGAATGTATACTATGTGCGGAGAGCATTCATATTATTATCATCTCATTTTTGACATAGGTGGCTGTTTGAGGCTTTTGCATTGGAGGTCTTCATATATATATATATATATATATATATATACACATGAATTTTACCATAACGTGATGGTGTGATCAGGTATGGAGGAAGAACTGACTAAATAAGGACCAGTATCACACAGTGCCAAAGCTGTATAGCCCAGTTTAGTTGTACCTAAAAAAACAAAAGGGAAAAAGTTTTAAATAGTTTACCATGTTAAAAATAGTTTTACATGTTTACAAAATTGAGTGTGTCCTAAAACAGCTCTAGGAGTTTGTTGTTTAAGGTGCAACTCAAAAATATCTGACCTTTTAGTTCACACATTAGCTCAAGCTCTGGATAGTTGTAGACAAAGATGGAAGGATTCAGTCTGAGGTCAGAGAAAGCAAGACACCTGCGATGTCCACTTGCTGTAAAGGCCCCAATACCAGAAGCAGGACTCTGCAGAGTCTTCCTCGTTTTAGTTTCCACATTGAGGAAAACAATGAAAGTTCCGCAGGTGTAGCATGCTGTTTTCTTGTCGACAAATTTAAATGTGCCATTGGTGAATCCTTGCACCCACCTTATACATGGCAATAAACATAAAAGCAGAATTATTTACATATCTTTTTTTGTACGAATTCTCCTCATTGCAAGAACACTACAATATTTGTACATATTTTATTAGCTTTTTTATTGTTTGTTTGGTGTTTTTTTTTCAGATTGTAAGAGTAGTACGTTGATTTTAGTGTATTTTAGTTTACTTTATATCATAACAAAGTATTTCCAGTGTGTGCTGTGTATATTCGAGCATGTTTTCTGCTCAGTGCTAGGTAACTGTTAGCCTAAGTGTTAGCTAACTAGGATACTGATGCAAAAAAAAATTATCCAGACAGTATAACTTTACAAGCTAAAAATTAATTATCTGCTACGGAAACAATGTTAAAGACTTTCCAAGTTTTCTCAAATAAGTAATTCGTAACTCACTGAACTTCCAAGTTTCCCAGTACATCCATTTTCAATCCGTTAGCAGCTCACCCTCTGAGTATGTGCGTCTGTTTCCATGGCAACCAATAGCACACGGACTTCAATAACAACACACATTTTATTTAATTAATTTAATTTTAAGATTGTAATACATATATGAAACATAATATAATATTATGCGTAGTTTGTATGGTCTTGTAACACCACTTGCTTGAACGTTAACAAAAGATGACTTTTGACTTCAAAGTGTAGCCCTTTTGCTTTTCACCATTAACAGATGCTTTACTGGCTAAAAATGTATATAACACTTCTAATTATATGTTTTATGATTTTTAATAATGGTGTAATTAAGTAGTTTTAGAATTGAAGGGATAGTTCATCCAAAAATTTAAATGTTCTCATCACTTACTCACACTCATGCTGTTCCAAACCTGTATGAGTTTCTTTTTTCTGTTGATCACAAAATAATATATTTTAAAGAATATTGGTAATCATACAGTTGACAGTAGCCATTGACTTCCATAGTATTCTTTTTTTTTCCTACAATGGAAGTTAATTGGGTCCATCAACTGTCTGGTTACCAACATTCTTAAAATATCTTATTTTGTGTTTAACAGACGAAAGAAACGCATACAGGTTTGTAACAACAACGTGAGGGTGAGTAAGTGATGACAGAATTTTCATTTTTGGGTGAACTATCCCTTTAACTAACTGTTTTTCTGTTGCTGAATAGAAATGGTACTGGTGACTCTTATTTTGAAGGTGAGCTTGAAGCAGATTTTGAAAGGGAAATCAGTATCGGATTCACAAAGCGTTTCAGTTGGGAACCTTCCAACCTACAATGTTGGACACGGTGTCGTGAGTAATAAAGTAATGTCCAGCGAAAGGGGGAGGACAGCATCGTTCATTATATAAACGAATGATCGGTAAATGATTACTGTTGCTATTATTAGCCCATCGTATATGGAGTTTAACTTGACAGAATGTCGTTTTGCCTGCATTTCAAATAATTAGCTTAGTTAGCCAGCCGTGGGCGTGGGTTAGCTTAATTGTAGTCATGTGTAAGTGATGTGGTGGCTTCTACAATGTCTAGATCACGTGAATGACTGTAACGTTTGTTTTAGCATATGAATCGACAGATTACGCTCATTCATATCAGTTCGTGCCGTGTACAGTAGTACTGGCGAGTCAGCACTTAATTTGAGGAAGTAGCTAGCCTGCGTAGTCAGGACAAGTAACGTTAATGGAGACGCTATGTTTTGAAAAAATACTGAGTTGCCTTCCTAGACATCATAGGCGCATTCGAACAAAAAACTGCCCTTTTGCACTAGCTGTCTAGGTAGGCAGCTCACTAGGTGTTGAAACGCAGCCAGACTGCAATTCCTAGTCACTGACAGCCTTATGATTGACACTCGTTTCCCTAAAATAGCTTTGAGAGTTATGCAGCTCTCACTGTCACTAATACATGCACGATGTGGCCATAAGAATGTATTTATATATTTGTATTGCACATTTGCATTTGGAAACATTACTTCCGTGTATGGGGGCTGTGTGTGGGTTAAATGGACTTTGAAAACCTGTTATCTCGGTTTGCTGTGCAGCTCTCCAGAGATTATTGTGTGCTTGGCTCAGTGGAGATAGGTTCTGCAGCACAGGCTGATCTATACTTACATGTTTGCAACCAGGGCCTTAGCTTGTGTTACAAGCTGATCTTTTGTCACCTAAATTGAGTGTTTATCCTAAGTATCAACTCAGCTTTCCTTTTTACAAACTTGTCTTTCGGCAGGTGAGCGCTGGCTAAATGACAATGGCACATGTTGGGGCAGTAGTTGCAGCAATGGCTGGTGTGATGTCCATTCTGCTTCATTCTTCCATACACAAAATTGAGGAAGGACATTTAGCTGTGTATTACAGGTGAGTTTAAGGAAGTTGCATTGAAAATATCCAGGGTTTTATGCTGCTTATGTTAATCATTTATAAAATATCTGTAATATAATTATAGGTTGGGGAAAGGCTTGATCAGTTAACTTTGTTTCAGTCGTTCAAAATGAAAATTGTCATCATTGCTTACCTTCATGTTGTTTCAAACCTGTATGACTTTCATTTTCTGTTTAACATAAAAAAAAAAATTTGTCCATACAATGGAAATCAATGCTCACCGAAATGTTTTAGTTACCAACATTCTTCAAAATATCATCTTTTGTCCTCCACAGAAAAATGAAAGTCAAACAGGTTTGAAATGACATGAGGATGAGTAAATGATGACAGAATTTTCAGTTTTGGGTGGACTATAGCTTTGATAGCACTATCACTTTGATAGTCCACCCAAAAATGAAAATGGCAGTGGTAATGTTATTTCTATGCAAATTAAATTGGTGACATTTATCATTCACTATCATTCATATTAGTTCATGTGTTTTACCATTCATTTTTCAGAGGAGGAGCTTTGTTGACATCTCCTAATGGCCCAGGTTACCATATAATGCTGCCTTTTATCACTTCATACAGATCAGTGCAGGTACAAAATGTATTTTTTTTTTTTTTTACAACTGGCCTAATAACAAATTAATTATTGCTCCTATTATAGATTTAAATGTTGCTGATCATGATAATTTTATTTGACTTCTGTAACAAGGGTGGGTTTTTGAGATTATTGAATATTTTGTTGAAGATGCTAATTTGTTTCTCATGTTCGTATCATTTGTTTATAGACAACTTTGCAAACTGATGAAATAAAAAATGTGCCTTGTGGAACCAGGTAAACCTTCCTTTTGTTGGATGTTCTGTTAAATGTATAATAAATTGCCATCTTTATTTTGCGTGGTATATTTTCTCTGGCTCTTGAATAAAAATAATATTTTCTCTGTCTTCCACAGTGGGGGTGTTATGATCTATTTCGACAGAATTGAAGTGGTCAACATGCTGGTTCCATCAGCCGGTAAGAGCCTTAAAGTTCCCATGAAACGGAAGTTGCAACCGACTTTACTTCCTTGTTGTGATGTATTTCCAAGTGAAACGGAGGGTGGGGTTTTACTTTAGCACACCTCCTCTTCATAGTCCACTGATTGTTGGAGGGGAGTGGTTAAGGACATTTTCAGATTTTGATTAAAGATCAACAAAACAGATTTTCTTCTGTGTATTAACTTGCACGGATTAATTGTTTACCACAAGACTATGTGCACTAACAAAGTAAATTGGGTCAATTTTGATTTCATGACGACTTTAAAGCGGCACTATGCAGGATTTCTGTTTTTGTCAAACAGCGATCCCTAGAGTCGCTGTAGAGTACTTGTATTTAACGTTACTGTCGTAAATACAACTCACGCAGAGCGTATCTGCACTCACGGCCTCTGCACTTCATAATAATAAAGTAGCCTACCGCATTAGGCTTACCTGAGCCTAAATGCCAGATGACACCAATAAAGTGTATCATGTACGTCGCATTATTTCATAACAATGTCCGTTATGATGTTGTTAGACATGATTATTGCAATTTATCATAATAGTTTGCAAATTGCGCTCATTTACACTATTTACAACATGTAGGCTTATTTATGTCCTGATAATTATGTGAGATATTGACAACTGTTCTCATGATAATCGCAGGAATCAACTTTAACAATGAAAGCCTGACTGAGTGGGACTCTTGTCTGGTTCCTCGCGCTGTCAGATTCTCATTACCTTTTTCTAGACTCTTCTGACCGCGCTTTCTTCGTTTTTATTCGCCATTCTGAAAACGCAGGTCCGATGTTTACTTGTGTCTGACTCCTCGCTCGGTCAGTCTGCCGTTTCCTCTTTCTCTGTTCCTCCGACAATGCTTTTCTAGCTTTCTGCTTCTTCTATGCCGGCTTTGCCATGGGACGATAGTTGTTGTTATAGCTAGCCGGATCCTGGATGGGGGTGTGTATGCGTGTAATGTGTGCAGTGCTGTAAAGCAATTCGTTACATCGCGAGAGCTGAAATCACGCGATACTTCCTGACGGCGGTCCGCCGGCCCAAAGTTGCAAGTGCGGTTTTTCCACTCACAGGCACCGGGGGGGGGGGGGTGAGACGACCACCATTCAACCCGAAAAGAGTCATATAACCATTCCAATAACTCCGAAGCTGTTCAGTTAAGCTAAAAAAAACTGCATAGTGCTGCTTTAAAGAGAGAGTTCACCCAAAAATGTAAAAAAAAATTCTCTCATAATTTACTCACCCTCAATCCTCTTTCAAACCTGTATTACTTTCTTCTGTGGAAGACGGAAATAATGCTTTTTCACCACAGTGCTGGAGATAGTGAAGAACTACACTGCAGACTATGACAAGACGCTAATCTTCAACAAAATTCACCATGAGTTAAACCAGTTCTGCAGTGTGCACACACTACAGGAAGTCTACATAGAGCTGTTCGGTGAGTGTGAGTCACTTATGTCAAACAGTTTATTCTGCCGAGTATACTGTGAACTTTTAGTTGTTTATATGAGCACTGAAGTTTCTGCTGTGTCATAAGTTTCGTCTTTGTCAGAGACTTGCATTTGTGTCGTTTTTGTTTGACAGACATAATTGATGAGAATTTAAAGACTGCACTGCAGAAGGACTTGAATGCTATGGCTCCTGGTCTCACTATTCAGGTATGGTTTTTACTCCACTGTTTTTTTTCTCTGGGGTTTCAGCTTTGACTTCAGCAGAATTACACACTTGCTTGATATATTCCAGGCCGTGCGAGTCACCAAACCTAAAATTCCAGAGGCAATCAGAAGAAACTATGAGCTAATGTGAGTGAATATATATATATTTTTTTCATTTTTATATTTCTGATATTATTCTGTGAAGTTTGATTGGATGTGATTTAAGGTATCTCCATATTGTGTGCTTTTTTTTTTTGTGTGCAAATGATAGTTGTGCTGTTTTGCACGCTTTTACTCTTGTAGATTTTTAACTCTTTCCCCGCCAGCACTTTTTTAAAAAGTTGCCAGCCACTGCCAGCGTTTTTTATCATTTTCACAAAAATTTGAATATTTTGTTGTATGAATACCTGAACATGCAATATATATAAAAAAAAGAACAGACCCTCTGCTTTTAAACAAAAAACGTTTTATTCTAGCTTCATGCTTTTTTTTTTATCAACACATTAAAAAAGCAACATTTTGAGCAAAAAGCTGAGAAAATCACGTTTTGTCTAAGACTTTTTTTGTGGATTCAGAACAATGATCAAAACATAGATGGAGTAAACTGAGTCCATCAACATTTCATTCAGTAACATTAGGCTGTTTAATGTTGATGTTTGCATTAATTTACATATGCATATGATTACATATGCTATTGCTTGTTTCTGCGTCTTCATTGCATGCGTTTTGATCTGGAGATTCAGTACTCTTTCAGAACATGTGCCATAGCATCCCCTACTATATAATAGTGAAAACCTGGAAAGCCGGAAAATTCCGTCAAAGGCTGGAAAGTGTTTTCTCACAAATGATGGAAATTTCCGTCAATGAAAGTGAAAGAAGATTTACTGAGATTTACCGTTCAAACTTTTAGGGTTTGTAAGAATTTTTTTTTTTTTTTTTTACAAATGTTTTGAGTCTTTTATGCTTACCAAAGCTGCATTTATTTGATAAAAAAATAATGATAATATTGTGAAATATTATTACAATTTAAAATAACTTTCAATATATTTTAAAATGCAATTCATTCCTGTGATGGCACAGCTGAATTTTCAGCATCATTACTCCAGTCTGCAGTGTCAGATGATCAATCATTCTAACATTCTGATTTGGTGTTCAAGAAACATTTATTATTATCAATGTTGAAAACATTGTTGCCTAATATTTTTGTGGAAACGTGATCCATTTTTTTTGTAGTATTCTTTGATGAATAGAAATTTCAAAAGAGCAGCCGGAAACTTTCATAACTTTTAAATTAATTGAATGCATCCTCCTTGCTGAATGAAAGTATTGATTTCTTTCAAAAAAAAAAATCTTACTGATCCCAAACTTTTGATCGGTAGTGTACTGAAAATCTTCAGGCATCTTGATTTATTGTCCTTGAATGCATTACAAAATTGTTTTCCCTGTCTTCTATGATCTGCAGGGAAGCAGAGAAGACAAGGCTGCTTATCACCGTTCAGACGCAGAAAGTTGTGGAGAAAGAGGCTGAAACTGAGAGAAAGAAGGCCATCATAGGTGAGTCCAAACTTACAAATATAATGCTGATCATGTACAGGATCAGACTTCTGCCCTAATTCATCTTGTGTGTTGCTCTCATTACAGAGGCTGAGAAAATGGCTCAAGTGGCAGGGATTCACTTCCAACAAAAAGTGATGGAGAAGGAAACGGAGAAAAAGATCTCCGAAATTGAAGGTCCGGTTTATCAACAGAGCATTTTCACAGCATACGTCACACAGAGTATGTTGCTAATCAGACCCTTTTTTTGATTGTAACAGATGCTGCTTTTCTGGCAAGAGAGAAGGCAAGAGCAGATGCCGAATATTACACTGCTGCAAAATTTGCTGAAGCAAACAGGGTAAAAAAAAAAAAAAAAAAAAACACTTTTTTCCTATTCTTTTGTTACATTTTGTGTGTTGCTCAATGTAATTTTTTTTTTACCATTTAATTTAAGAAAATGTGAAATTGGTGCCTTTTACACGTGAACATTCAGTACTTTATTGCCATAATTATTTTGAGAAATCCTTGGAAGATCCCATTTATTAGCTTTAAAGATGTTTTAAAATGTTATTAAGTGTATTTACACAGTGTTTAATCTGTAACACTTTACAATATGGTCTAATTTGTTAACATTAGTTAACAAAATTAGCTCAAATTAATTAGGAATAAACAGTACTTTCAAAGCATTTATTAAACTAAGTTAGTTAATTGCTACATTTAATAATACATTTTTAAAATCAAAAGTTAAGTAAGTGATAATGATGTACATCCAACCGGTTGTTATCGCAGAATAAACCCTGACAGGGTGATCAGGACTTGCATGACTCTGAAGGGGTTTATTCTGTGATAATAACCGGCTGGATGTACATTATCCCACTTATTACACGGCTTCTTGCCACATAAATAAGTAATTAGACATGAAATATTGAAATTTTAAAAATATTTTGTTAGCTCTTTAAACGCAAATCTTTCGCAGAGAGAGCAAGAGCAGAGTTCAAACAAGATGGACATTTAAGGGATTCGGTACGGTCATACCTCTTATTACACGGTGTTTCACATAGATAACTATGGGGATAAGATATATTGATTTGAGATGAAACTAATTTAAAATCGTTGTTATCTTATTTTCATTACAGCTGCGTTTGTATGAAACGAGAGAGAGTGAGTCCGTGATACCGGATGACATGATTAAATACCTGTACACAAAATATTGATTTGAGTTTTATTATTTTAATAGCTCACCAAATGTAAAACTTCAACGAGGAAAAAACTTTCCCAGTAAGTGTAAAGCACCGTGCCGTCTTCAGTGACAGCAACCCGGATGAGCCTGCATTATCAGTTTTTAGCAGTTGTCATCGGGGAATAGAGTCAAGTATTCCACAGAGCTGTGTAGTAACATTAGTTAATGCACTGTGTATTAACATTAAAAAACAGTGAACGACTATCTAGACCAGACTAACATTAACGTTAACTAACATTAACAGAAATGAATTAATGTTGTAGAAAATGAATTGATCCCTGTTAGTTTACCTTATTGTAAAGTGTTACCCGTTAACATGTAGGTTTAAATCACAGACTGGTGTAACAGTAAGTTTGTTCACTTTTAGTGAGTAAACTATCAATCTAATCTGTTAATTACATCAACGAGAAAGCTAAAAGACTTAATAAAGTAGATTGTGTGAAGGAATTTTTCACTCTTTTTCAGCTTATACAAAGCTCAAATATCCTTCAACCTAGCTATATTAAGAGAGCACATGTAGGAGGCTGTAGCTGATTTCATATTGGTTCTAGTGTCCACTCTAGTGAACACATGGAGGCACATTCACGCATTCCTTTAGTACAGTTGATTCCACAGGAAATGCTCAGACCATTTATCAGACTACTGTCTCCCTCCTCCACAGCTGAAGCTTACACCAGAGTACCTGGAACTGATGAAATATCAGGCCATAGCCGCAAATAGCAAGATCTACTTCGGTCAGGAAATCCCAAACATGTTTGTAGACAACAGTGCCTCCCGTCCAGCCGTGGGCCAGGGTGCGGCAGATTTGATGGAGCAGCTGGAGTCTTTGAGTATGAAAGAGAATCTTAAGAAAGCGTCCAAGCCCAAAGCCACAGAAGGCCACTGAGGGGCCTGAGAGCTACCCACCCCCTCTTCCTCTGCAATCTCTCTCTCTCTCTCTCTCTCTCTCTCTCTCTCTTTGTGGGGCATGGGTGCTTGTGAGGCATGCTGACATGGATGCTTTTCACTCTTCTTCTGCAGTGGGGTTGGGTGCTTGGCTTGCTGTGCTGTGAGTCAGTAAGCTGAAGAGACTGTCACACAGAGCCTGTGGTTTTCCAGCAGTCAACTGAGAACTAAAAAGAAATGTCTAAGAACTGTGCTACTGAACATTGCTAGGTTGAATTGTTGCGATTCAAATATAAAAAAAAAATCCCTCCAATGTCCCTAACTCACATCAGCATGCTTTTTCCCTTTTTTTGCTCTCAACTTTTGATTCTCTTTTACATATCCATGCTAATTATTTTTTAGATGCAGATGCAACTATGTGAAGTATGTGAACATTTCGAGGTTTACCTTTGTGTTGTCTTTAACATAACTGGAATTATAAGGCATCACACTAATTGAGCTCAAAGGCAGTGGCTTTATTAGCTACAATATGATAAGACTCATTTTGTAGCCAACATTTGTCATCTTTTCTTTAATATATATTTGAGGGATACTTAACCCTAAAATGTATATTCTGTCATCCTTTGTCCACCCTCGCATCGTTCTAAACTTGTAAGGCCATCTTATTTGGAACGAGATAAAAAATAAAAGTTTTTTTCTTTCTTCTTTTGTCCATACAGTGAATGTTGTTGAGGTCCAATATTGTACCTTACTTGGACCCCATTGACTTTCATTGTATGGACAAAAATAGTTTTAAACAATATTTTAGAATATCTATCTTTTGTGTTCCGCAGAAGAAATAAAATCCAACTGGTTTAGGATTACGTGAGGATGAGTAAATAACAGAATGTTAATTTTTTTGGTGATCTACCCCTTTAGAAAAGTTCTCATTTTCATTGTCATTAACTTTATAATTAAGATCTTAATTTAGTTCAGCCACAGCTGCAGAGATCGGTGGCTTTTCCATGCAAGATCAATCTTGTTTTAAAATGATCCCTGCTTGGTTTTTGTTGATCTTTATGAAGACTTTTTCTTCGACCTTGAGACCTGAATACTTGGTGTGAATTAAATTTCATGTAATGTCAGAAATAGTGGGTTTGGTATAGTATTGTGTAGCTTGTTAGTTTGTGGGTGCTATGTGGATGATGTTGAATTGTTGGTTTATAGAAAGGGTGACACTGAGCATGGGTTTCATAAAGTTTCATAAGATGTTAATGTTTTGTTCCGGGGCTCCTGCCTTTGAAAAGCTATGAGATGAACAGCTGTTTGGTTATAGTCGGTTCCTTTATGACTGAAAATGCCTTTAGTTGAGCTTGCTCGTTTTGTCATTACTGGAAGGAGTTTATTTCAAAGGGAATTCAGTTACAATAAGGGCTGCAGTATTATTAGGCACTATCAAAGAAATTTAGCTTTATGCTGGATGAATGCATTAATGACCACCAGACATTGTAACAACATATTAATGCATTTTGGGAGCCAGGTGATGTCTTTCACCGGAGTTGCCCTGAAGCCTCAAAAGCTTCATCAGAATTTCACCACTAGAGGAAGCCAGTGATCTTCAGGATTCTAAAGACTGGACAACAAAGAGTTAAATGACTCCCAAAAATGTGGCAATGCTTCTCTTAAAAGTCTGCCTAAGTTGTTTTCATATGCCAATATTAACAATTCATTAAATCAAACCATCCAAACTAGGTTTTGAATTGTGTCTACTAGTGCTATCTCTCAGGAAAAGAGACCTGTATGCTAACTTGAATGACCAGCTTTTTTGGTATCTTGCATTTAAACTCTTGACCACTTCACAAACAGATGTAGGGTCATGTTGTCTGTGTGAATCTGTCACAGCACATTGTTTTTCCATCCTCTTCATACTTATCGATTAAAGAGACAAACATTCAATATGTTTAGTTTGAATGTTCCTTCTACAAACAGTGGCTTCTCCCATTTTCTGCTTAAATTGACTTTTCATTCAATGTTTTCCTTCAAGGTGTAAGATTAATTGTCTCAAATGATTTTTCTGTCCATATGATCCCTGTGATTCTTATGGTTGATTAAATGAGAGAGGACAGAACTTGACTGCCCTGGAATAAAACCCACTCTGTGAATGTCACTTTTTTTATGTCAGCATAATTTAAGCTCCTAATTTTAGAACATTTATATGCAAAATTTATAAAATTTTGACAATGTTTAATTCTGTGAAATAAAACCTATTTTGATACCGTGAAATGACTTTTCTTGGTGCTGCAATTACGTGTTGATATTCTTGCCTTGCACATTTAGGAAGAGTACATAATTTCCTTCAAAGGAAGTGTTTTGCAAATGGTTAGTGTCATAGATTGTGTCATGAATGTATGAGCTGGATATGTTTTTAGAGAAATAAAGAGGAAACGGAAATAGTTCTTGCGTATAAAAATAAAGAACTTAATTCTAAAATATAATTGCATGCAAAACTTGCCACTGTGACGTCAAGCTGTTTCATGGTTGCTTAAGTGAAAAGATCTCTCTAATAGTCTGGTCTTCAGATGTGACTCTGGTTGCTACTGTAATGCATGTCTTCGGGATATTTTTCACCCATTAATACAGCAGAGTGAGTTACAAGTTTAAGTTTCATATGGTATTTATCTGATATGTAGAGTTAGGTGTATAACTTAAATGACAAAACAAACAAACAAAAAAACTATGTTGACATTTTAAAGTCATTCCTCTTGACTTTAATCTTACAACAACTTTTTCATGTTTTTCTAACTCTGTTGTGGGAATAATCTGATACAGTTATTATCTTAAAAATAACTCAACCACTTGATGAACAATTACAGCAGGCAGTTATGGCCCATATATTTGTGCTTTCTTAGCAAATAAACCCAGAATGTCTTAATCAGTGGTATTTGTCCAAATACAGGAAATGTCACGAAGTGTCATCTCCAAGTAACAAATGAGCCGGCTTGAACTGTTTGATGCAGGACTCAGACTTACTAACAGTGCAGGAGTAGAAGAAGGACAAAGGAAGGAAATAGTCACTCAAGGAAGTGGGCAAAAAGGTCTGTCTCCAGCTGACCTTAAAGACAGAACAGAAGCTTGAGCTCCCCCAGGGCCTCCTGAGTAAATATCAACCATTTAAATCAGTCCCTAGACTGACTCAATCCCCAGACATTGAGAATGTTTCCTGTTCCTGATGGTGAATAAGGGTGAAATTAGAATTGTTGTATTAGACTTTCAGATTGGACGAAAATGAATTTTAATTAAATTGTCTCATTTAGAAGATGAATCTGTATGTAAAGTTAAAATGTGCTTGTTAAAAATGCACTGGGTGCTACTCGACATCCCTCCTCGTCTCCTCGCTCCTCCGTCCTCCATCCTATGACCCGGAAACCGATCGAGCTCAGCCATCATGAAGGACTTCTCAATTCTCTTGCGAGGAGTCGAGGATTGAGGATACTTCCTGAGGAGTCAAGAACGAGGGTGCTTCTTAATATCCCTCCTCGTCTCCTCTCTCCTCCGTCCTCCATCCTATAACCCGGAAACTGATCGAGCTCAGGCATCTTGAAGGACTTCTCAATTCGACCTAATTTTTGGTTAGGTCACCAAAAAATGAAAATTCTGTCAGTATTTACTCACCCTCATGTTGTTCCAACCCCGTAAGACCTTCGTTCATCTTCGGAACACGAATTAAGATATTTTTTGATGAAATCTGAGAGCTGGATCACTCCGCCATACTCCTCCATAGGCTTCTTGAGGGATTGAACTTGCAGGCCCCGAAAAGTTATTACAGACATCGTTAAAATAGTCCAAGTGACTACAGTGGCTCAATCTTAAGTTTATCAAACGAGAATACTTTTTGTGCGCAAAAAAACAAAAATAACGACTTTATTTCAACTATTCATTTCCCTCTCTGTGGGCCTCGAGTCAGTTCACTAGTGTAAAAGCGTAGAGCTTCTGTTGTTGTACGTCACACGCATCACCCACATGACCAGCGTCGGCCAATAGTGAGCCAAGTTCAATCCCTCAAGAAGCCTGGAGGAGTATGAGGAGTGATCCAGCTCTCAGATTTTATCAAAAATATCTTAATTCGTGTTCCGAAGATGAACGAAGGTCTTACGGGGTTGGAACAAAATGAGGGTGAGTAAATACTGACAGAATTTTCATTTTTGGGTGAACTATCCCTTTAAGTGACGCTCCAGTGATCAAGTATTCCAATGTATAAAAAAGCTGTCATTCGATTCCTCCGTCCTCATTTTCTTTCCTTGCAGCATTCCCTCGCATCCTACTGGGGGTGGAGCTGAGACCTGAGGAAAGGAAATGAGGATGCACAAATAAGAATTGAGAAGCACCCAGTGTCCAGGGTGCACCGTGCAGGACCGTGGCGTGCATCAAATATTTCCTTCCTGCTCTATTCATCAATGATATAAAGGAAGTGACTCCACCTAGACTATTGATGAGGTGAAGAGACCAAGGCCGCGTCAGAAATCGCATATTGTCTTGAGTAGATACTTATTTTGAATGAGAAATTACTTCATGACTGCTAAAAAAAAAGTATGATATATAGTATGAATGTAATCAGGAAGTACTACTTTTGCCATGTTGCCCTCATCACGTGACCTACCAGTGTCAGTTGCATCGCGTCCTTGAAAGGGACTTTGGTCGTGTGTCACTGCCATTCACAAATCCTATCCCGTAGCCTTGGGATAGTAAAGTGACACCGGACGTATGCACATTGCATACTTCAGAATCTCGCCGGAAGAAGTAGGTCATCCGGGTACTTTTTGCCTACTCTTTTATGTGTAGGCTACTGTGAATTCGGACATACTTCTTTTGTCACACTGTTTTTCGCATACTATATAGTAGGAAAGTATGAGATTTCTGATGCAGCCAACAGTCTCATGTTGTGGTTGTTTTGTCAGGCCAACTTTATTGCAGATTCCATTAATAATCCTTAAGCCTTATTTGATTTAAAGATTTTTTTATTAACTAAACAGAACTGACTCTGAAGTCATGTTAAAACAAGTTAACTGGAGAGCAAGATTTTAATGACTCCCACATGACTTATACAGGATACATCACTTGCACAGTCTTACTCAGCACAGGGATGGTGGCCAACTTTTCCTTCCGTTGTTCATTGACGTGGAATGAAAAAAGCAACATGTGCACTGTTAGAACAAGAAATATCCACAAATATATATTTTTATTTATCTTCAAAGAAAAGCAATCATCCAAGCAGGACACATGCTAGTAGGACACACACACACACACACACACACACACACACACACACACACACACACACACACACACTATATATATATATATATATATATATATATATATATTTATTTATTTTTTAATGGTTGCCATTGACTGCCATTACAGGAAGGGCAGTGCCCAGGTTTTGTAGTTGGTTGGAGGGACTCTGGCGTAAGAGACGTCATGTTCCCATGTCATGTTCCTATGACAACCATGATGAGATTTATGAATTACTGGCAACAGCCTGAACAATTGTGTTCTGTGTTCAGTCTGGCTCATCGCCCTGCTCAGTCCCCTGAAGCACTGCGTAATTTACCAGGGAGTCATGGGGTAGCTTCTGTAAGGACATGATAGATGATAAGCCTGGCTTCTCTCAACCAGCTCTGATTAGCACAATAATGCAGGCCAATCTAAGGGGATTTCTACATGCCCAATTCTGATTTTGTGACACATGACGTTGCGGTTAGATAAAGATATAGCACATACTTATGCTATACTGTTTATGAAACAGAATTTTGCATTATACACACACTAACGTTCCAAAGTTTGGGGTCAGTACAATTTTTCTTATAGGGGTCATGACATGAAAAAACTAAATTTACTCAAACATTTGGCATAAGAACATTAAAACAACTTAAAAGTTTCAAGGCTTAAAACAACCTTCTCATTATGAAATCAAAGAACAATTTTTGTTTTTTTATTCAATATTGTTTGTTATTTTATTAAAAACGTTAAAGACCTAGGATCCATCATAAGAAAAGCAATACAATCCCATTACAGTTCAAGTTATATGAATCAGGAGTGTTTCTCAAAATAGCTAATATTAGAATGACTTCAGAAGGATCATGTTACATTGAAGAATGGAGTAATGACTAAGCTTTCACAGCCATCACAGGAATAAATTACACTTTAAAAAACATAAAAACCCACTTGTGTGTGTTGTTGTTGTTGTTGTTTTTTTGCTTGTATCTAGCGTTTTGGCGATTGTCAATGTGCATTCTGTGTGTGGTTGTCTTATCTTGGCAAGGGAAGAACAGTTATCTTCCTGCTTGCACATCGACTTAATCATCCTGACTCAGTGCAGGTCTGTTTTTAAGGTTGTGAGATTTGAAAGCAATGCTTTGAGGTCTCATTTTACCCCTGGGTGTGTCACAGGGTTGGCATCTCTGATAACACCTGAAATCGGAGTTTATCGCTGACTCTGTTTTACACTCCAAGATGTTTCCCATACTTGTCATCAGTTAACTCCTGAACTGGTTAATTTCAAGATTTGCTAAATTTGAAAGGCTTTTAAGTTTAATGCAACTTAAATTAAGCCATTTTCCATCCTGGAACTGTCATGACTAGAACAGTAATCAGTAAAGTATTTGTCTTTATGTATTGGCCAGGATGTATCTCATTTAGACTAATAGATCTTCATTGATGGATCATGTCTCTGATGACAGCAGACAGCTTGTTTCCAGATTACACAGACAAAAAGTTTAACAGAGCACACAGATTATGTTATGTGAACATCTGCAGTTATATACAGCAGGGACATTAAGGAAACATCCATGCAAAAAATCAATCCCAAACTATGTTTGTGGATCTCTTTCCCATCTTCAGTCATCCTATGAGAAAATAAGTGAATAGGAGGAAAACACAATAAACATGCCAATTACCTGGTATAAAAAGACATTTTTATTTACAGAATGTTTTAAATGTTTTTCAGTCAGTTTGATTACCATGTGGTTTTCATTGCATTTCAAAATCTTCCCTCATTAATCTTCCAAGAGTCATTTAAACAACATAAAAGAAAGGAACGCTTCAGACAGTCATGTCTTAGTCTGAACAGAAACAGATGACTGGGATAGGAATCAAGGCTATCCCTTACATCTGAACTCTGTCACTGGAACTGTACCATCAGATTTTCATGAATTTACTCTGCAGTGTCACGCCTTGAGTTTTGTTTGTTTTCACTGTGTGCAAAACAAAACAACACTATTGTCATGTCATTTTACACTTCTTTACTTTACCTGATGATCGTAACCTTCCAAATGTTGATAAATTGTTATAATGAATGCTTGGGTTGAATGTCTCTGTAGTTCAACCCTATACAGCACAGTGGTGGAAACTTTCAGTAAAAGGATTGCAGGCCTACCATTATCATTGCTTTAATGAATATTCCAAGTTCAATAGACAGCATTTGTAGCATCATTTTAATTACCACAAAAATTCATTTTTGATTTGTTCCTTATAACCTAAAAAATCTGGGCTAAAGAGAGGCAAACCATAGAAGTGAATGGAAACGTTAAAATACTCACTGTTTCTATAGTGTATATAACAATAAACAATATGCCTGTTAACATGATTTTAGTTTTCGCTTACCAACTTTTTTCCATAAAGACATATTTAGTTTTAAAACTTCTTTGCCATGATAACATAATGGCCTAAACCCTGTAATTCTGCAAAAACGTTGATTTAAAAAACCTTAGATCTCAAATAACACTTGAGTTTTAAGGGATGAATTAATGTGCTTTTATTATAACCTTCACATTTATGCCTTTTAACTCTGCAAACATTACTTGCATTGCCTCACCATAACTTGGATTTTCACTTTTTTTTATTTTTAAAGAAAAGGTTACAAAGATTACATTTTTGTGGTAATCAACATTATGCCACAGTTGCTGTCGATTGAGCCCAACATGTACTGAACATGGAATATTCAGAATAACTGGAAAAACATTCATTGCCAAACCTGACATAGATTCTAAAACTAGTTGTGAAAAAACATGATGACAATTAAACATTTAAAGACAGGATTCTCTGAAGTGCAAGCACTAAACATGCTCACTTGAAACTGACCAAAAAAGCTAGTGGAAGAGTAAGCTCTTAAATTTGAACACTCCTGAAAAAGCGCTCTGAAGGGGAGTACTTACAGTACTTTATTTTACTTTTCCTCTATTGGATTGGACTCTTTTATACTCTGTCCTTTTGTAAATGGTCTTAAAAATGAGACATTGTAATAGACTAGAGGGAGTATCACTCTCATTCTCTCTTTATGAGAACAACTCCCGCTCCAGACGTTCTCACAGTGTCTTCATACCGTTTGCTGAGGGGCTCAGGCATTCATTTGACTGTAATTCAGTGTGACTCAGAGAGCTTTAATGCTGCTTTACCACCCAAAGATCCAACCCCCAAATTCCACCGGTCTCTCTCTGAGAGCTCAGCTTGAGTCACCAGGGAGCTCTGAGAACTTTATGGCACAGAGTATCAGCTTCTTATATGAAACATATCTTTTTTTCAGGATATATCCAGCAATATTCAGTCAGTTATAAGAAAGTATTTGTAATTCATAATAATCTCTTACATATAGCCATAAAGCTTTTTTCCACTCTCAACTTTGCTGCAGAACTGTTTACATTTGGCCTGAGGTTTCCACATGGGGTTGATGTTAGTATAAACACATGCCTCATGAGAGAGACACAAAGTGATTGCAAGTACTGTTTCAAAAGGATTTTGTGAACTACTGGAGCCAAAAAGAGCAGAGAGAGCATGAGTGTCTGCAACCCTGCTGGAGGCAAATCTACATTGTTGAAGGAAACCCCCCAAATTGCAGGTCTCCCATGATCTGATAACTTTATGATAAAGAATAGCCTGTGGTGAAAAGAGGTAGCTGGTGATGGCCCCCAGTGAAACTGAATGTGATGTGTTGATACCTTTGCACTCACTGGATAGACTCATGGAAGGAAGTTGATCAATGACTGCTAACACCTGTATGGGCAACTGTGGCATGCTGACGAGCCTTCTTCACAGCCTATAATGCCACTTTACGAATGCATTGTCAATAATAATAAACATATATAGGCCTATATATAAGTTAAGAATCAATGTTTTCCTGCAGCCTATGTGTCAAATGAGGATAATCTTTAAGAAAGGAGAAGTGAAACTGGATAAAAATACTTTTATTTCTTGTAAATGTCATTGGATATTTTAGTGTCTATGCAAAGTGCTTAACTCTTTCCCTGTCATTGATGGAATTTTCTGGATTTCCGTGTTTTCACTGTTATACGATAGGGAAGCGATATTACACTTCTTTTGAATGAGAATAGAATCTCCGGATCAAAACACGGGTGAAAAAAAAAAAAGTAGACAAGATGTATTTTACATAAGCAGATGCATATGTAAAATAACGCAATAATCAACATTACAAATACTTTACTTTCGACATCTAACATCAGCCACAAACATAGCAGACCCGTCTTATGACATGACGACTAATAATACTGTGAAGTCAGTCAGGTGACTTACAAACAATGTAAAATGATAAGAAAAATTCCAAAATACAGTAAAACCAAATTTAGGAAGCAAAAAAAAAAAACAATTAAGATTTTGAACATCAAATTATAACATCAAAATAATTATATATACTAAATATAATGTTCAATAATTCCACATAAAATAAAACCACTATCACTGCATTTACTGTTGAGAGTAAGCTTTGTAAGATTATCACGATCAATGGTGATGGAGGTCTTTTCTTAAATATTTAGTGAACAAAGAAAAAATTGTGAAAAAATACAACGTAAATCCTAAAAATAAAAAGTATACTGATACTGGTGCGTTATTCATATGCAGAAGGATAAACTGCTGAAGATGGTCATTGCTGGTGCTAATGCAATATGCAAGTTAAAGAAATTGCCATCAGTGTTTCTGTGTGCTAGCGATCACAGGTTAGGAAACAGGTATGAAAAAAATATAATTTCAAATGGACAACACACCAGCTTTTTATAAGTTTACTAGGAGTGTTGAATATGCATATAGTATGCACTTCCTTATGGTGGCAATGTAATGAAATAATGAGATCATGATAAAATGATCGTGTGCCTTATATTGCTCTTAGTGCTGCTTTGTCAAGTCCTTAATGCGTAGGTCCTTAAGATGCACAAGGTTCTCCAATCGGTTTACTTTAATCTGTAAAATCTGGAGGAAAGTAAAACATTTAGGAGATATTCAACAGTCGTTGTAGGTTTATGATATAATATCTGCCAACCAAAGGTGAAGCCAATGGCACAAAAGAACAAACAACCAGAAAGGTAATGTCACAATCATTATAGTGTCATTTCCATCCATATAAACTTTGATGACTATTCAAAC
The DNA here is from genome assembly GCA_026230005.1 of Gila orcuttii. Lineage (NCBI taxonomy): Eukaryota > Metazoa > Chordata > Actinopteri > Cypriniformes > Leuciscidae > Gila > Gila orcuttii. Next base: position 15,786,967 of record JAPDVR010000019.1, on the reverse strand, counting down.
GACTGCAGAAGTTGATAAAAGGTGGACATAAGGTGGACAGTTACTGAATTTCTTTTGCTTTCAATTAAAACGCAAACAGCTGCAATTATCAAACTTCAAGCAGTTGAATGTTTTGCTGAAAACCTAAAAATTGTCTTACTAATTATCAGATGACAAATATCACATCTGCGGAACTCACAGTGACTCATTTAACAATCTTGCAATCTCTCTTATCACATTACCACAGCAGTGACAGGAAACATGTCAGTGTACATGTGACCTGCAGCCCTTGACCAAATGCAGAGAGAACAGCACAGGAAGGACAAATTTCCTTTTGCGACACAAGCATCTCTCACCAGCTGGCATTGTATACTAAAGGTGCTGAAACTAACTTGTTAGTTAGGTTTTGGGATTTGCAAGTCATAAGATTTAACATTTTTAAAGAATATCTGTAGGTCTCATGCAAGAAAATAAAAATTTAAAGGGATCCTATTATGCCCTTTTACGAAGTCTTGATTTTATTTTTGGGTTGTACTATGCTTTCATGCTTGATTGTTCAAAAAACACATTATTCTGAAATACTAAATGTGTCCCAGTGTGTTGGCACCGCTTAGCGGCTAGAAGCATGCATTCGGGAAACTTAAAACTTATAATTGGAACTGTTAATAGAAAAACGCAACTAGAAATAGTAAGACATACTTACAAGTTGTGATCCGCAAACAACGGATTGTCCCTACAAAATGAAAACTGCTCCATTTCAGGAGAAGCTTTTGTGCGTAGCCTGCATTGTTTTCTCTTGGTCTCTAGAAGCTGTCCTCGGTAAAATGTGCAGCGCACATACAAACGTTGGGGTCATAATGTTCAGAAACAGTGTTTAAAAGAAATTTTAATTACAAGTTTGTCAGCTGTTAGGAACTGTCTTCTCTAGTGCAGCTCAGCCAGGCCTCGCACCTTTTTTGTGTATTCCATGGGCGGGGATTATTTAAATGAGTAACATTGTGACTTCATAAGATCCGGAAAAATCGTGTTGTAGTCCAAACAAATCGTTTGTTGTAGTTCTTGGAAAGTGGATTCTGTTAAATAAAATATCTCCCTTTGGAGTGGAGCTTTGTAACCTGACAAATCTTTTTTATGCTCAAGCTGCAACATTACAGACTAACTAAAGTTGAAAAAGTGAGAAAGCAGAATAGGAACCCTTTAAAATGAATTATGCACATTTAATTTGTGTTGAAACATAAGTATTGTTAGATTTTTTGGTTCTGTATAGGGACGTACATCCAATTGTAACAGATTATCAGAAAATTATAAATGCAGGCCGATTACATAGTTCTATTAATTGGTTGTTGATTGAATTTTGAAATGTGGGCATTGCAATCAAAAACAGAGGCAGATGAATATGAGCTTGCAGGGTATTTAAGACTAAATTATTGATAAAGTTTGTCATTTCACTGGAAGGTTGAGATGCATTATTTTTATTTGAAAATTACAATGTTAAAATAAATAAATAAATAATATAAGTATAAGTATAAATGGATGAATCATTTACAATAAGATCAATAACATGCATTTTGAAAATAGATTTTAATTTTCATTGATTGCTGAAGAAGCAGAGTGTAGTTTCTGCACTACTAGTGGGACAAAACGAAATTGCAAACATAATGACTGTTTCAATGCAGGTTTCCTAAACCTTCCACCCATATTTGGTCAGCAGACAAATAGGCAGCTAAACCCTAATATTCATGCCTTTGGTTGAGTGAACCAAATGTCTAATCTCAGAAATGCAATGCTGAAAGTGCCAGAGATCAACAGTGTTTGCACTATATGGGAAATCTCTGCATATCAAGTTGGATTTTTTTTGCTGTTGTTATTTTAACATCAAAACCTTACCTCAACAGTCTCCTGTAAAGTCAAAATTTCTTGCTCCTTTTTCTCCAAGAGTAAACGGACCGATGGATCCGCATTTGGTCCCAAGACTGCAGCAGCACTAGGCAAGATTTACAACAAGTCCATTATAAATGTATATCTTTTTTCATAGACCTACATCAAAGACCTCAGAAAGTTCTATTTAAACAAAATATCATTACTCAATACCTGACTTTGCCTATTTTCATCACAGTGGCTGGATTGGTGGCTGGAGTGTTCTCAAAAACCATCATATGATTCCCTGTAGAAATGTGAGAAAACAGAGAAAGGAATAAGGTGATATTTAAAAAAAAAAAAAATCATTTAAACATTTTTGGTTTTGAAACTAACAAAAATGTGGTAAACATGTCCTGATGTGCAAACTCAAGTGCCGGGTCTTGGCATAGACCAGCTTCAGGATCCCTCCAAGCTAAATTCAGGCACCGAGACCTTATCCTCATGATACTCTGCATCAATTTCCTCTAGATAAGTGGTATTCACCATACTTTAGGATTTTAAAGCTCATGAGAATTGCTTAGCCAGGAAGGCTAAACTAATTAGACTCCATTTGAACCCATTAAACACAATAAGGTCAAAAAGACACATTGACAGGGCACCAGACTGTAACAACGGAGCAGTAGAGTTTTATTTGGCTTTAAGCTTTGAATCATCAACACCAGCTGTGCTTCACCTTATAAACATAGTAAAAAAAGTAATAAGTACAGGACTCCCGTTTCCTTAACAGAAAAGGTCTGCACTTCGATATTATCATATATCAGAAACAATCTAGCCCTTCAGGTCTCATAATAGACTCAATGGTATACTGTTGGCTTGAGTATGCTATGGATGAAAAGGGCTTTTAGCCAAGTGTGTTGAGCCTGTTGGAAATGATAAGGGCTATCTGGTAAATGGAGCTGATGGACGCAGAATCTTTTCTATCAAGAAAAGAGGGAGTAGGACCTGAAACCAGATGTTGTCATGACTAAGACGCCATGATGATGAGGTGTGGGAAATGGAGGGTTGATCTGGCCCTTCTCCATGTTATGTTAAGAGTACAGACCATGCAATGCATTTGGCCTATTTCTAAACACAGCTGACTGTTTTTATTCCATCCTAATACATATGGAAAGAATAAGTTTCCATAACTGTTTATAAAACTAAACTTGAAACTGGAGCACCTGTATATTTATCTAAAATATATATATTCTATCTGTGGATTCTTATAAATTAAAATATCTTAAAAAAAACTGTATGACTTTATTTCTGTGAAACACAATAGAAGATTGTATTTCAGTGGATTTTCAGTGGCATTCTTCAAATATTTTATTTTATGCTTCACAGAAGAAAAGTTTGAAACGACATGATGGTGAGTAAATGATGACAGAAATGTAATTTTAGGTTGAACTAAGCAGAAGGCCTGAGCACACAAAACTTCAGACACTTGACCATCTAAAAAAGCCTTGAGTTCATTTTCAAGAAAACTGCTCTTCTTTGCACATAAAAGGGCATAAATAAACTCCTTAGCTCTTGCAACACTTAACTTGCTAATCTTGGTAGTTTGGTTTACAGTTACTGAGGCAAGGGTTGAGTGTTGTGACAATCAGCTCATCTATGAACACTGACCTGTTGCTAAAAACATAATGATGACACATTTCTAAGTGTTGATCTGTTTAGACAAATGATGAGCTTAAACAGTGGAATTAGACTACATTCTTACTAGCATCAAAAATAATCATCACAGTTCATATACAGCAGAGACAGTAAACACAAGTCTACAGTTCACATGTCCTCCCTTCACAGTAAACAGTTGATATGGGTGGGAACACTGACCACTGACTTCCACAAACACATTTAGGTGGGTGGTGATTGAGGTCATGCCACATTGTCACATTTATCTATGGTAGTCATGGTTTCAGCTGCCTTCTTGAGCTTCAAAGGATAGTTCACACAAAAATAACAATTCTGTCATTTACTCACCCTCATGCCGTTTCAAATCCATAAGACTCAAAACACAAATTAAGATATTTTTAATGAAACCTGAGAGATTTCTGTCCCTCCATTGAAAGTCCAGGTAATCAAAACTTAGGCGATCCAAAAAGCTCATAGAGTCGTAAAACTAGTCCATCTAAATCGAGTTGTTCAATCCAAGTCTTGTGAAGAGACACAATCACTTTATTGATGAACAGATGTAATTTTGTGTGCGCTGAAACAAACCTCATTGGTTCTTGTGCATCGCACACGTTTGAGGTTTCATGCTTACCAAATGTGATGTGCTCTATGTATGAGTTTCAATCATTGTTTAGATGTAAATAAAAGCAAATTTAAATCTGTTCATCATATAACGTGATCGTATATTTTCCCAATTCTTTTTGAAGATTAACCAAAGTCTTATGGGTTTGGAATGGCAAAAGTGATGAAGGTGAGTGATGACAGAATTTTCATTTTTTTGGGGATATTTTACAGACGACTAAAACGTACTGATGTCTGAAGCAGTGGCGGATGCAGAACGTGACAGATGGGTGGGCCTGGATTAAGTCGAGGTGGGCCTGAATCTAGGGTTTCTAGATTGTGTATTAGCTTTACTACTAGATAGGCTATTTATGGAGATGAGAAATAAAAACTGCACTGTACAGCTATGATCAGCTGTTCTGCCGAGCTTTCGAAGTTGTTACGGAAAGGCCGAAGCTGACCAGTTGGTTTTTGTCACATGACCTGCGGTGCGCTTGCGGCACTCTCTGAAAAGTTGAGATGTTTTCATCTCGCCGCGGCATATATGCGCGCCTGGAAAATCGAGCGCGCTTCAGCCTGCACCACATGCGTATGGCAAGCCAAAATATTCATAAACGCCTGGTCAGGTGTCTGATTTCACACTGACCCTCAAAAGCATGCGGGACGCGCGATTTGCCATAAAAAGCGCGTGTTCTTAACGTGCACTTTGTGGTCACGGAAAACGCGCGTCAAAAACTCGTGGTTTATGCATACATTTTTTTTAAAATAAATCATGTATAAAACTTTATTGTAAAGTGTTACCAGAATTACAACTGGAAAATTTGCGAGATGTGTCTCGAACGAAGGGATTAGGGACTGTCCGAGGTGCTGAAATAAAAAACAGTGAACGTGAAACCGAGAGTTGTTTTTCTTTATAAAACACCTGCAGACAGAAACAATCTCGTTTGAATAGCAGATCACACGTTGAGGACGCAGGTTTTGATGCAAAACCGGGCGTTTCTGACGCGCGTTTTCCGTGACCACAAAGCGCACGTTAAGAACGCGAGCTTTTATGGCAAATCGCGAGTCCCTTGGCTGTCGAAACGCACGCGTTTGACGAGTCAATCAGACGCCTGACCACGTCTGTCGTGACAACGTCGCTTCCATTATGAGCGCGTACATTTGAAATGACAAACTGGAGCGCGCAAAAGAGGCGATCTGTGAACGGGCCCTTAGCTTTGTCTTTCCAAGACATGGTGTTCATGTGAACAATGTGCCTCGTCCGCTCTCCTTGCAAGGGTGTCAAAGTCTGGACAAAATATGTACAGTGACATGACATCAATGCCAGATTCAAACTGTGAGTTCGTGCGTTTGCTGGCGCTGAGCCAGAGATGGACGTGCTCAGCGCTTGTCATATCATATAAAGTGTTCGGCGGCCGTATGGCCAAACTTAATTCATTATTATTATTATTATTATTATTATTATTAAAATTAAAAATTTAAATTGTTTTTATTAATCTGTTTGGGTGGGCCACCTGTCAATCTGGGTGGGCCACCTGTCAATCTGGGTGGGCCTGTCAATCTGGGTGGGCCCACCCCACCCATAAATCCGCGCCTGCTCTGAAGTGACTGTTTTATATAAAAAAAACGTCTTAGACTCAAAGCCAGTTACTAGGAATGGGCGATACCAAACTTTTTTAAGTTGTACGATACCGATACTTTTTGTGATTAAAAATATTGTGATTGAATAATAAAAAATGACAACATAAATATGAATGAATTAAACTAAAATACCAACAAAATAAAACGTGCACTTTCTTAAAGATTTCTTTACCTTCTTAAACTGCTTGAACATGCCAAATTGGCCGTAGGTGTGTATGTGTATGTGTATGTGTGTGTATGTGTGTGTGAGTACCAAGCCATGTAATGGGGAGGGTTGGGGAAAGTCCTGGCAACCTACCCCAGAAAAAACATAGTGAGAGATCGCCTTAGGATCACAAAATGGTAATAGATTAATAGATATTTATACTGCAGTATCGATGCGCCCGTCCCACAGCCCCGGGGGGTCTTCGCCAGGGCCTCCCCCACCTACTCCTGAGCCATAACCTTCATGTCATATCTCTTCAAAATGACCTTCATTGCCTTACTGTAGCATATAAAACTTGAAAAGTTATAGTCCCGTTTCTGTGCAACATGTTTTACAGTATTTACCTGGTCTCAGCTGTCCATTTGATGTGCTGTAATATTCCAAGTCCTTTGAAAAAGGATGAGACAGGGTTAAAATACTGCTCAATCAAACATTATAAAGATTAATAAATGATGCATATATAATGTAATATAATGGACAATGCAAATTCACACAGACTCACCTGTGTACTATCGAATTGTTTTCCTGATCTCTTTTCATCTATCTTCTCTTTTAGAGAGCAAAGGACTGGTTCAATGTAGCCTGCTGTGCTGACCACAATTTTCTTCAGCAAGTCCTCAGGTATTTGAAAGTTCAGCTTGGAGAAAACTTTTCTGAAATGAGAACATGATGCAGGCGTGTGTTGTTCAATTCTATACAAACATAACGTATGTCTTGGTAGTAAAACGTCTTGGTTACGTATGTAACCCTCGTTCCCTAAAGGAGGGAACAGAGACGTAGTTGGACGTACCGCACTGATTGGGATCACGCTTAGGGAACCTGTCATCTTTGAGGATTGATAAAACGAGCCAATGCACATTGGCGTGCAAGATTTGCATCTCGCGCTCCCCCGTAGTGCAGGTATAAACACGGAAGCCGATGCACGCACCATTTGTTTTTCGCTGAGGAGCCGAGCGGAGCCCGGAGTCAGCCGTGGTCCAGCAATAGTGGAGACGGGACTATGTCTCCGTTCCCTCCTTTGGGGAGCGAAGGTTACATACGTAACCAAGATGTTCCCTTTCAGTTCGGTCACGTTCGACGTAGTACTGATTGGGATCCCAAATAAAACGCCACTTAGTGCTGCCACCTTCCAGTGCCTAGCGAAAGCCTCCTGATCCCCCCGCATTTATTGAGGCGGGGATGGACAGGGCTTATGCCAGGGAAGTCCACTGCTGTTCCGCATGACCCACTCAGGCAGACTTGGATAACACTGGGAAAGCGTGCCCTTCCGCTGGAAAGAGAGACGCTGCGGAAGCCACATCCTGCCCGTAGGGAGCGCTCCACAGCGCTCAAGTGGAGGTTACACATATGGACTGGGCATTTCCGGGCAGTACAACATATGGAATGTCACTGAGGTGGCTCCGGTCTATAGCAGGGGGGAGACAACACCAATCAGAGACGGCAGAGCAGGCTCTGCCAAGGGAAAGACACAGGCTCGCCGCAGGGAGCCGTACCATTTAAAAATACACATTTGGGATCGCCGTAGGGATCACAACTATGGGTCGACCGATATATCGCCAAGGCCGATATATCAGCCAATATTTGGCATTTTTAAACTGTCGGCATCGGCCAATCAGTTTTTCTGATTGGCCGATGTGTTGGAAGTCCCGCGACTTTTATTTTGACGGCGCTCCACACTTTTATTTTGAACATCAGAAGTTTTGAGAAGAGAACGGCAGCATCTGATTACACAGCGCTCACTCACATTCTCCGTCTTCATTAGTTTATGATCTCTGTCAGTCATATCTAATACTTTGTTAGACAGAACTGGTAAACAAAGAAAGTAAATGGTATGCGAAAAATATTTTAATTTACTTTTATATTATTTGTAACAGACAAGGCAAACAATCAGGCTAAAATTCTTTTATACATTTATAGTGCGCATCTACATAATTTAAACAAATCTCTGAAAATCTAATAAACATTTAATTTCACAAACCTTGCCGATTTAATCTAATCCAGCTGTGATAAATGTGCATTTGTAGCCTGCATAAACGTGCTACTGCGAGTGACGGTCGGTCCGTGTGAAGTGAGTGAATGTGAACAGAAGATCAGCTTCACAGGAGACGCGATCGTAAAACTTTAAATCCTTCATTTTAAAATATGCTGTGCTATATCCAGTTGCCCACTGTGTCATATTCATATCGTTTTCACTGTGTCCTGTGTAAAATTAGCATTACCTTGTCTTTGTTTGAAATAACATGATTACCAGTGCGCACGAAATTACCAGATGACTGAGTGCCCTGTTACAGTGTTTACTTTGTTTTTATTCACATATTCATATATTTTTAAACAATTACTTTATTTGTGAAAAATAGTGTTATAGGATTGCAGATTCAAGAAGTTGCCATCTAAAGTATAAGCATGTTTATTTTAAAGATTTGTTTTATAATTTATTTCTTATTTATTAAATATTGATTAAAATACATACAAAGTATATATAAATATATCGCCATTGGACACCCTGCTCTCTAAGATATCGGCATCGACCATCAAAAAACCAATATCGGTCGACCACTAATCACAACGTATGGGACCTAGCCTAGCACAGGTTCCACCAATGCATACGATTGTTAGGCCTGGTATTGGACCCTCAGCCTCGTATGTTGCCGAGGGGCGTCGATGAACTCAACCAGGTTCGGCTAAGAGGAACTCTTCTGGAGCAAGAATGGCATACGTATCCAGTCCATAAGAGGGGAATGCAGCAGCTTCGAGTGGGACTTACGGTGTTGACTGGCTTCTATGCGAAGAGAGTACACGGGAAGCTACCGGCTCGACACGTAGGCTATAGAATCTAGCTAACGTATATTGTGTCGCCCAGCCCGCAGCTCTACAAATATCTGTCAGTGAGGCACCCTGTGCCAGTGCCCAGAAAGAAGCTACACTGAGTGGAGTGGGCTCGCAACCCAGGGGGGCATGGTGCGTCGTAGGATTGATACCCCAAGATGATGGCATCCACTATCCAGTGGGCCAACCTCTGCTTGGAGACAGCCTTTCCCTTCTGCTGGCCTCCGTAAGAGACGAAGAGCTGGTCTGAGGTCCTGAGGCTTTGCGTTCTGTCCACGTACAGGCACAGAGCACGAACAGGACAGAGAAAAGCCAGGGCTGGGTTTGCCTCCTCCAGGGGCAACGCTTGCAGGTTCACCACCTGGTCCTGAAAGGGAGTGGTAGGAACCTTGTGGACATATCTAGGCCGGGGTCTCAGGATTATGTGAGAGTCGGCCGGCCCGAATTCCAGGCACGATTCGTTGACCGAAAATGTGTGCAGGTTCCCTACCCTCTAGATATAGGCCAAATCAACCAGGAGAACTGTTTTTATAGACAGGACTTTTAACTCTGCTGCCTGCAATGGCTCAGAGGTGCAGTAGAGACAGCTGGACCGGTTGGGAAGCACTTTCCAGGCTTCCACGAACCGGGCCAGAGGGACCAGAGGCACCACAGATGTACTCGGGGTGGGGCAGCGAGGTGGATGACAGGCACCCGACTCGGAAGGCCCGGGGGCGGCTCAAAGAGGGGTCTGAGTGTGCGGTGCAACACCTACCTGTCTCCACAGGTCGGCAGGGGGTGCGTGAGAAAGCGTAATCGGGTCCTCGAACCACACCTGGCTGCCGGCCAGCGATACAAGAGGGGGCTGAGAGTGGCAAGGCTTTACAGGGTCACACACCGCCAGTCTGGCCCTCTTGGGACCAGGAGACCCAGCAGCGGAACAGAAACAGAAACAAAACAAAGATTCTCCACCCGGCCCTCCTCCGGGTGAGGGAGTGGTGCAGTCACCATCTCCCGAAGAGCTCGTTCCTCCATCCCTGGGTGGCCAGTCTCAGGGATGCTTGTGCTTGCGCTTGCCACCTGACCTGGCAGTGCCTAAGACGGGCTGGGCAGCCTGCCTGCGGCCGGCTCCACGCTGTGGCCTGGGTGAAGGCTGCTGCTGTGGCCTAGTGGGAGCGGAGGCGGTGGCAGGGGGTGCCCTCAGCGACGAGCAAGTGGGGGATCTGCCACCAGCGGACTGGTCGACGTACCAGCTGGCCGCAAGGGCAGGATGTGCCGGATCGCCTCCGACTGCTTCTGGGCGGGCGGAGAAGTGTTGGGCGAAGTTCTCCACCACGTCACCGAAGAGCCCAACCTGGGAAATGGGGGAGTCCAGGAACAGAGACTTGTTGGTCTCACTCATAACGGCCAGATTGAGCCAGAGATGGCGCTCCTGGACCACTAGAATGGACATTGCCAGACTGACCGTGCGAGCCGCAACTTTCGTGCCCCGTGGGGCGAGGTCGGTTGCGGTGCGGAGCTCACCCATGAGCTCACAGTCTGGACTACCCTTGTGCATGTCCATGAGTGCTTTGGCCTGGTGAGCCTGCAGCAACGCCATGGCATGCAGGGAGGAAGCGGCTTGCCCACAGGCTTTGTAAGCCTTTCCCGTGTGAACGGACGAGAATTTACAGGCCTTAGAGGGGAGACGAGGATCACCCTTCCAGGAGGTAATGGTCGCTGGACACAGCTACATCGCGACAGACCGCTCTATTGGAGGCATAGCCTTGTAACCCTTCGCCATTCCTCCATCAAGGGTAGTGAGGGGGGAGGAGGTACTAAGGCAGTTTCCAGTTTCACACCCTCCAATGACGATTTTTACGTCACGCGGACCCTAGCGGATTCGGAAAGTATAACACTAGCTTAAGGCTCGGTTATACTCCAGTTTAGATGCGTACATGGACAGCTGCGGACAGCACGGATGTGGACTACTTGTATACTGTCTGCTGAGGTCCGCACGGTGAACGCGTTCCACGCATGCGCAGTAGATCGGCTAGATCTGCTTTTTCCAGCGCTTTCGCGGTTTTAACCTATAGTGACCACGCGTACTTGTCCGCGCAGTCACAAAAAATGGGAGGCATGCAGACCCGCAAGGAGCCTCCGCGCACACCCACCGATTACCATTTTTACGTCACGCGGACCCTAGCGCACCATCGCGCACTCGCAGACGTGGAAAGTATAACACTAGCTTTAAGCGTGATCCCAATCAGTACAGACTACGTCGAACGTGACTGAACTGAAAGGGAACTTCTCTTTCAACATTATTCCCCCCACTGATCGAAATATGATGCCCAAGTATGCTGTCTAGTTAGGCAGCTCATTAGGTTTGTAGACCCAGCCAGTGTTAATAGTGTTATTGCTGAGGTATAATGTCACATTCCTGCAATCCTCCAGGGAATGTGGCAAGCGACACGCGGGGTCAGATATGCAGTTCGCTGTTTGCATTACTGTCTGTGTGGAGAACAAATAAATATACATGCCTGTTCAGGGTACTCCAGTTACTCAGCTTCTGTTGCGTGGAATGTGCGGGCGTGTAGTTGTGCAGCTCCACCAGTTTAGGGAAGAAATGCTTCACTACTTCTGCAGCCATAACTGCTTATGGAAACCATTGAGAAAATGTCAGTTAATTAGATGATATATATAATAATATAATAATATTGCATTATTTTTATCTAGTCATTGTTCAAATGCGATGTCAACAAACATGAATAGTTAATTAGCTATTGGTTTTATTTGTTTCTTGAAGGATATAACGTTACGGTACCTCCGTCGCTAAAATCTCTTGATATATTCCGTTTGGATCTGGAGAGCGGTATCTTGTCTATCCACGCGTAGAGGTATTGCAAAGTTTCTTCGTCTAATTGTTTAGGCCCATCCATAATTTGAAACAAGCTTTTGCGTGATTAAAGCCAGAAACTATTATCTCAGATGAACGCGTATTATTATGATTGTTTGAATCGTTACTAGGCAACGAAAATACAGGGCGCAGTGTCGTTACACGTAAGCGATTCACAATTATGTGGAAATAAGCTAAAACGGGTTAAAAAAGAAATTAGAAAAACTTTATTATAGTAAACAAATTTAAAAACAGTACATTCTCTCATTAAAAAGTAAAATCAGACCAGCTGAGATCATTGCAAGTTTGAATCATAACAAAATAGGCAAAAAACAAATTAATTAATAAAACTGCAATATTAATTGCAAAAACCTCAAAGATCACACACACACAAAAAAAGGTGTAAGAAACTTATAAATAAGGCAAAGTCTGAACATAAGCTAATCACTAAAGCCAGGACGGACTATGTTTGAGAAATGGCACCAGCCTCTTTGCAGGACGCCTCTTGTAATTTCAAATGTACAAATAAAAAGAGAGTATGGCAAAATAATTAACAATACATAAAATAAAGTTGCAGTAACAAGAATGAACACACCATAATACATTGCAGAAAAAGTGTGTTTTTGAAGAACATGCTGTATGAGAGACTCTTGCTCTCCCACTTAAGAGGCAATATGATGTAGACTTACAGGGAGAGACAAACTGAACTGACTGCAAACAGCTGCACATAACACTCTTTAAAATATAAAATAAATAAACAGCAAAGACAGCCAAAGTACAATAAAGGAAAGAAATTACAAACAAGTTGTACCAAAAGTGTAACACAGGCGATTCCTAGAGTGCAAATGCTTTATTCTGTTTTACCATCCTTAACTTCATCTTGTTATTCAGAGCAATACCACAAAGAAAGATGAGCTTTGTTCAGCTTGTAGACTTCTTCTTCTGAAACTCCCAGTGATTCATGGTAACTCATAATGTTCCAGATCATCTGGGCCTGGCAGGAGGTTTTAGTGCAACTTTCTGGATTACCTACGGTGAACATAAAAGAGCTTTCAAAACACTGACATTTATTCACTCAACTGAACTGTCAAGCAGCTTGAAAAAATTTGTATCAGCAGTTTTTGAGACAAATGAAAATGCTTTTATAGTTTATAAGTGAACAGCTAAATGTAAAATTGTACCCGAGGTGGAGTGAATACTTGCTGCATCCCAGTAGGTTTCACTGGAGGCACTGGAGGCTGTTTTGACTTAGTTACCTATCAGTTCAAACAAAGAAGGGATAATATTATTGGGTGGTATTTATAGTATGTTGGTAGGGTTGGATGCTCATGAAAAAATAGCTTCTTACAGATTTAGACACCAGTGGCGGTAACGGTCTTGATGGAGGAAGGGGTTTAGATGGTGGCAGTAGAGTTTTTTCCTGAAACAAAATTTAGACATGACATAAAACAGAGAATATTTTCATTACTTGAAAATACAGTTTGTCTGTCACCTCTGCAATGAGCTTGAAGGCATTAAAAGCAACCAACATTGAACTGACAATTATATTTAATCATATATACACTACCGTTTTTAGGTAACTACTATTTTTGATGTTTTTGAAAGAAGTCTCTTATGCTCACCAAGACTACATTTAAACTGATCAAAATGCAGCAAAACAGTAACACTGTGAAATATTATTACAATTTAAAAGAACTGTTTTCTATTTTTAATATTTTAAAAAATGTTATTTATTCATGTGATGGCAAAGCTGAATTTTCAGCATCATTACTTCTAATATGCTGATTTGGTGCCAAAGAAACATTTCTTCTTTTTTATCAGTGTTAAATAAAGAAACAGTTGTGTTGCTTAATATTTTTTGTGGAAATTGGGATGCATTTACAGTATTTAAGGATTCTTTGATGAATAGAAATTTCAAAAGAACATCTTTTATTTGAAATAGAAATCTGTTATAAAAGTATTAATTTCTTTTTTAAAATCTGACCCCAAACTTTTGAATGGTAGTGTACACTCTTAAGATTAAAGGTTATTATTGGCATCTATGATTTCATAAACAACCTTTAACATTCATGGAATCTTTCCATTGCACAAAAGGTTCTTTATAGTGCAAAAAGATCTTTTAGATTATTAAAATGTTCTTCACACAATGGAAAAGAACAGTTCGTTTAAGAAAGACTGAAAGGCTCTTTGAGGTACCTTTGTTTTTAAGAGTGTATATCAAGATATTCTAGGTCTCACCTGAGCAGGATAAATGTTTCTGGAAATGCCAGGAGGTGGGGCAGAGGGTTTCACAATCTAATTGAATATGGACATATATTATAATTTGTTTAAAAACAGTTTTAGTCAAGAATAGATTCATATAATTACACAGTATTTTTTTTAATAAGATTAACTACCTGTTCTTTCCTAGTTTGTGGTGCATCCTTTGGAGGCTGTACATAGTGAGAAATAAGTGATAGGAATTCAGTATATATTAAGAAGTTCCTTCATCCTAAAATGCACTTTTAATGTGAAGCACAAATTGAACAGCTTGTTTCAGGGCTAAATGAATGATTTTACCAATGGTGCTGGTCTCCAGGGTGTAGCTGGAGAATAGAGAGGTTTGCAGGCCAGAGTAGTGGATGAATCAAGGAAAGTTGGTTGACTGATACGTGGCTTTGCACATCTGGGGCTGTTCTTAGCACTTCCTGGTTGGAATGCCGGATTGCACTGGCCTGAGGAAGTGTGGATGTCCTTCAAAGACCTTTTAGAAGATAATTTAAAATAGAATGTCCTTCTTTAATAGTATAATATTTTTACTGAAATGAATACAGACATTGAAAGTTCACTATTAACAGTTAGGTAACAGATCCTACCTTTTCTTTCTAAATTCAGTTATTTTGTTCCTGTGACACACCAGTGCTCCAATAATAATGATCAGTCCAAGGACGACTACAGATGCAGACACACCAATTGTCACAGCTTTTCTTACTGTAAATCAAAATCACACATTTGAAATTGCACCGAATTAGTGTTGTATGGACAATAATTGAATTATGTGAAGTACTGTACAGTTATGGTAAGAATGTAATTGGTTTACTTTTTAGAAGTTCTGAGAGTTGGACATCACAATAGGGTGGTGCCCAGCCTGGATCGCAGTGACACCTCCTCTCATGGTTACACACCTTTAAAAGTCAGTAATAAGTTTACATGTGTTTATGCTTGGAAAAATGATCTTTCTATAAAGCAAATATGAAAGGGAACATATATATATATATATTCAAATATTTTTAGACTTTTATACATTTGAGCGATATGGCTTTTCACAACATCACAGCATGACAAACATTGCATTAATGCTTTTCTTCTAAAAACGTTTTTAAAATAATATAAAACTGAAAAAGAAATCACACACCCCATGATTGTTGCATTTATCAGAGCAGTTCTCAGTGCCGTATATACTAATGTCTTGACACAGGCTGGTGTAACACACCTGTTGATTGAAAAAAAAAAAAAAAGAATACATAACTAAAGGTTTTGTACACTTTGTATTCTGTGTAAGGTAATATACTGGACATTATTTACTTGCCTTATTAGTGCCACATTTGGTGCCTGCTGGAACCATCCCTAAGTCTTCTGTGGGCGAGGGATCCACAGCCATGTAGCAGGTTTTTGATGGTAAAGTTATTATTGATTTTTTCAAGGTTATGGGGAACTCATTTCCCCCATAACAGTATATTTTCCCACATTTGCTGTGCCTATAGGATTTAGAATACCATTGTGTCATTACAAAGCAATGAACAAAATACTGTTTTTAGTATTTATCCATCAAAGAAGAGTTAAGTTACACTTACTCAATGCTCTTTGAGGTTCCATAAAATACATTACGGCGAAAGCAGGTGTCAGCATCCACCTCAGCATCTAAACATATACAAGATATTGATTTTTATTATTTAATTGTATTAATTATTTATCAATTTCTATATAAAAATATATATTGTATAAATATATAAGTTGTTAGACTTTTATGTTAAAGTTTTTGTAAATGCATAAAAAAGCATCCAAAATGCCATGTAATCTCGCTCAGCGAATTTGCAAGTTCCTAGCTGTTTTAAACATGCAATCTTACATCCCTTGTTAAAAAAACCTTTTCTGGATCCAGCAATACATGACAACTACAGACCGATCTCCGAACTGCCTTTCATGTCAAAGATTTTGGAGAGAATTGTTTATTACCAGCTCTACTCCTATCTAAATACATTTAACATTTTGGATACATTTCAGTCTTGTTTCAGATGTTTGCACAGCACTGAATCTGCATTATTGATGGTCACAAATGATATTCTACTCTCCATGAATTCAGGTTTGCATGTTGTCCTAGTTTTGTTAGATCTCAGTGCTGCGTTCGATACAATCGACCATGATATTCTTTTAAATCATTTAAAATGTATGGTGGGCATCCAGGGGACAACCCTCCAGTGGTTTTCATCCTATCGAAAAGAAAGGACATTCTCTGTAAATTTGGGGAACTTTTCTACTTCAGCTACTATGTGGTGTCCCTCAGGGGTAAATTTTGGGACCCCTGTTATTTTTATTGTATATGCTTCCCCTGAGCTTTTTCTTTCAGAAGTACAGCATATCTTATCACTGCTATGCCGATGATTCCCAATTTTATTTCCCAGTGAGTATAGACAAAAAATGAGAATGCCTTAAATTGTTTTAAATATATCAAACATTGGCTGTGTAATCATTTTTTACAATTAAATTAGAGCAAAACTGAAGTCTTGATCTTAGGTTCCTCCTTGTCTCATTTACCTGGCCTAGCTGTCCAGTTAGGCCTGTTATCGTTGAACGTACAAGATCATGTGAGGAGCCTTGGAGTGATTTTTGACTCATCTCTACTTTTCAATAAGCAGATCAGTGCTGTTGTAGAGTAGTTTTTACCATCTAAGATCAATTGCTAAAATCAAAAAATTCCTTTCCCATACTGACTTTAATCTAGGTTATTTAATCTAGGTTAGACTATTGCAACTCATTGTATTGGTCTGCCCCAAAACTGCATTATCCCGTCTAGAACTCTTCCAGAATGCTGCAGCCAGGCTGTTAACAGGATTAAGAAAAAGGGATCATATTTCCCCAGTTTTGGTATCTCTACACTGGCTCCCGGTGAAATTCAGGGTGGATTTTAACATTTTGACTTTTGGTTACAATGCACTATTTGGTCTCGCACCCAAATATATTAGTGACCTTTTACACCCTTACTCTCCAACTAGAGCACTCAGGTCTTCTGACCAATTGCTATTGACGGTTCCTCGTTGCCGTTATAAATCTAAGGGTGACCGTGCCTTTTCAGTGAAGGGTCCGAAATTATGGAATAGTCTTCCTTTCCATGTGAGGTCATCTTCATTGGTAGCCATTTTAAAGTCTTCTTTGAAAACAACTGTTTTCTTTAGCTTTTGAATAGATCCTGAAATGGGTTTTTGAAGCTGATAGAATGATGTTGTATTTAAATGTGTTTATTTATTCTTGCTTGATCAGTAAAGCACTTTGTTTTTAAATTTGCTATAAAAATAAAGGTTGGCTTGACTAGTACCTGATCCCCACAGCATCTTGCAGTGTTCCTTATGTGTTGGACATTGTCCATTGTAACAGTAGCCCTGATTATGATTGCAGGGGAGTCCATTCATCTTATACTCATCTTCAGGACAGAAGGCTAACTCTCCTGTACAGTACTCATCCAAATCACAGTCGTGAGCACTCTTTCTGCACAGGCTACCCACATGTTTCAGCTAGAGGGGAGAAAGAATGACAGAAATTAAGGCAATAATCTACTTTCGCATGTATTTTCAATTGTCTTATTGTGGAGCCTGGTGGGCAGCTTTTCTGATACCTGGCAATTGTGGCAGCACTCTCCATGTGCACAATGGGCACCTTCGGTCAGTCGACAGGTGGAGGCATTGCAGCAGGGATTGTTGCATTCCTAAAATCATTGTTTGGGTCAACAAAATGAAGAACTTTTTTTTTTCAGAATACACTACTGTTTGGGGTAATTTTTAAAGAAAGGTATACTTTTATTCAGCAAGAACATGTTAAATTGATTAAAAGTAACAGTAAAGACCCAATAAAGACATAATGCTGTTCTTTCGAACTTTCTATTCATCAAATAATCCTTAAAATATGTATCATGGCATCCACAAAATTATTAAGCAGCAACATTGATAAAAATAAGAAATGTTTCTTGAGCAGCAAATCAGCATTTTAGAATGATTTCTAAAGGATCATGTGACACTGAAGACTGGAGTAATGACGCTGAAAATTCAGCTTTGCCATCACAGAAATAAATTACATTTTAAAAATATATTAAAATAGAAAACTGAGTTGACTCATTTGTAAAATTTCAAAACCAACATGTCAAACCTCAACAGTTCCGCAGTCACATTCTTCGCCTTTTTCAACAAAAGCATTTCCACAAACTGGGCCTCCATATAGTTCACCCTCATTTGGCACGTCTAGCAGACAGCTGCTGTCATAGTTCTGCAAAAATGTCCTCAAGGATGATTGGCTGCAAGTACTGAAGGAATCAGGGTAAATATACCTGTTGGAAGAATATGAAAGAAAATTAAGGTTCTGAGGAAGAGTTAAACTGCAGTTGCTTATATCTTCTGCCATTGTATAAATGTATGCATTTACAATTAGCCTCACCCAATGGTGTCTTCCATAATGCAGCCATTATTAGAGGAGCATCCACAGTTTTGATTATCATGTGACATACCCAGATTATGTCCCATTTCATGTGCAACGGTAGAAGCCACTGCAATGCAATTGTTATTATGGTCCTTTGCAAAGAAAAAATAATATGTTATTTACCACAACCAAAACTTTATTTCAAACATTAGAAATGTAGCATCTATTGATTTACATATATAAACATATTCTCAAAATATACCTCATTCACAGCACCGGAGGATGAAGTGCACATAGCATTCATTGTAGCCAACCCAACTGTTGATCCAACAAAATCTATAGCACTGAATAAAAAAAGAATTTAAGTCATTAAATTATGTTTTTGTTGTTCCAAAAATCCACAAATAAAATTTCTAAAAATAAAAATAGATAATTGTATGTGGATCCTAACGCATAGAATAGATCAAATCATCCAGGCACCTTTCAATCTTTTAAAAAGCCATTATTTTCAGGGCAGGGCTACATATTAAAAAACACCAACGCACATCGGCCCAAACAGGCCTTCATCAAGGCGCCTGTTTAAAATATAATTTTCTATTACTAAATAAAAATAGATGTTTAAAGCTTGTGGTGAGACACATTTTAAAGGGAACAGTGTTCAGTGTGAGTACAAATGTGGCATTCTCAACACATAAACTGATTAAGATGAGCAGTCAGTGACTCACGTAATAAAATGGGCATTGTCATGCTTCTTTCTTTTGAGCAGGCTATCCTGACGCCATTGTAAAAAACGTTCCAGAGTAAGATTTGGTATATTGCTGACATCAATCAAGTCTCTTTGAGACCAAACTTCAAGTCCGACCAACATGACACGTATGTTTAACGCTCGGTAAAGCTGAAAGTGAAAAAAGTTGTATTTATTCAATAATTATTACTTTAAAAACCATACCATGCTAAACCCATTATTTAATAATTAACAATTTAATAATAACGAAAGTTTTTTGATACCTTGTCTACGTGATTTGCAACCAACATCATTCTTGCTTCAATTTTCTTAAAACTCCCAAATTTCTTGGACTGAAGAAAATGTATAGATATATTTTAACAATATGAACACAACACATTAGTGATCAAGATATTTCTTCCTTTAAACCACATTCATACCTCTGTATGATCAACGACCAAAACCATCTCAATGATCCGCTGTCCTCCACTGGGGGCTTTGTTTTTCTGAAGAACAGTTGAAAAAGTCATTGTCATAAAACTTTTAATGGTAAATGCATTCTAAATAGACAATAGGTACAAATGAAACATTCTGCATAATAATGAAATAAGGAAATAATCCAAATTTTAAGAGTGTAATCCAAATTTTAATCAGATTTCAACAAGAGATCATTATAATATCATTACCATATATTTGCCTTTATGCAGCCCGCTAGACTTTGGGCCAAGGTTATAGACTGTGTCATTAATGTATCCAAAGGCCCCTTGCTTGGTCCTTAAATGCTCTTGCTTGTAAATAGCATGGTCCCCATCCAAAGACTCTTCTAGGGGCTCAATCAAGTAAACTTGATTGTTCACCCTCAGAAACCCTCTACAAAATAAAGGAGATACAATATTTCAAAGAGGGCTAAATGTATTATGTGCCGAAATTGTACGTATAATACACATGTAGTCATTTACACTAGACAATGTTATCCAAAGCAACTTATACAAGCAAAATCCAACAAAAAAAATTTAACTGTGAAATATCTTTTTTAAATAATATAATATATATATATATTTCAATGTTTTTAATATTCAATCAGCTTTATAATTAACAAAAGTTGCTTAAAATTAACATTATCCTTACTCCATTCCAGAGCAAAGTCCAACACTGACTGAAGAGTCTTCAAGATCCTGGATGTGTCCCTGATAGTAGCAGTGATCCTGAAGTGAAAAAACAGAATACAATGTAATATTACGCAGCAATATTCACATACTATGTCAGACAGAATTAAGCTGTTTTACTTTTTGAACATACAATATTGTCTGAAGACTTTGTCTCTGAAATTCCATCTTCGGTATAATGTGACATGGTGTAATGTTTTCCTAAAAGCTCCCTGTGAAAAAAATAAATTGAATTAGGCCGAGTGTGAATGCAAGACCTTCTCTACATATTGTTTAGAGCATAAGCTGTTATAATATTGTCACATTCTCACCTATTTCTGTGCAAAGATATTGTTAAGTTCCTCCCATCTACATTCAAATCATATACAAGTTGTTCAGGATATCTCTAAAGAGGTGAAAGCAAGCATACATGAATAAAAGTCGAATCAAGCATCCCAAGAGATGTCAATATGATATTTGCATTTAATAGTCTGAAAAAGAACGAACCTGAAGAGAAGAGGCGCTCCTTCTCACTCGCTCTTTCAGTGCCTGAGGTCGGAGTTGCACCACATCATAGCGCATCACATGAGGTAAAGCTGGATTCGCTGCCTCAAGATTCTCTAAAGCAACAGTCAATAAACAAATCATTAATATGTGTAATCGGTAAGTTAAAAACACATCACGCGATGTGTCGTGACATGATTCTCGTTGTAAAATAATCCTCATAATGCTGTGCGCTCACCCCATGTATAAACAAAAGAAAGCAGTGATATAAATATTCCAGTGTATTGCATGGTTCACTGTCCTGTGGACTTGCTCGAGGACTCGTGGTGGGCTGCTGTGGGAACTCATACTTAAAGTTAATGCTCCGCCTCGGTTATCCGGTACATTTGCATAAACATTACGACCTCCTTATCCGGTAACAGTCAGCAACTAGTCACTAATGAGTCACGGCCCAGTAAATGTGTAGCCTAATTCCGGCTAGGTATAGGCTATCTACCAGAATGCTAATTTGGTAGATTTTTGTAGTTCATCCATCTTTTTTTTTTAACTCCATAACTGGAATGAATATGCTTGTGTAACAAAGTATTTCTATTAAAACTTTCTGAGGTAGCAAATAATTTGTAATACACTGTCAAAAACAATTAACTAAACAGAATGTTAAGTCACTTTTATTTATACAGGCTAGCGCTTTAATACAGATTGTTTCAGCAGGTTTAGTGATAACCGGAAAATGATTCAATGATGCAAACATAGTTCAGTTCGGTTGCAGCTCTTTTAGAAAATTGTGTCATTATTCAGCCGAACACAGTTCTGTAGAAAACAGTGTTGTCATCGTCCAGCTCAGTTAAGTTCTCATCCAATAGTGTCAGTGCAGTCAAATCATTGTTGAATAGGCTATAAAGTGTATAAAGTGTTAATTAAGTGTTTATTACTAATTTGATCTTTCCACTCCCAAATAAAACATTTTCTACTCCACATATCTAAAAATCTAAAAAAAAAATGTCCACAAATTCCTCAATATCAAGTAGACTATGATAAAAAAACCTTAAATATTCAAGGTAATACAATGTCACATATTACTGTTATCCAGAGACACATAGGCTACTTAGATCAATTAACCTCAGAACTGTTTCCACTGACTAAATATTACCTATGCTGATATTCAGATTAAATTACAAAATTAAGAAGAGCCATTCATTAGCCTAAATGTGTTGAGATGAGATGTTGTCATCTCCTGAAGGATGATGTCATTAAGGATAGGCTATGTTCGTTATTACAAAAAGGATATTGCAAAAGTCTATAGTTGGGACAGAAATTGAAATTCAAGGTAACTTAAAAAAAAAAAAACTTTTAAAACTTAAAAAAAAAAAGTCCTTGGCCAAGTGTTTTCTTTTTATAATCATAAGGAAACACTTGGCCAAGGACATGATTAGGGTAGTAGTTAAAATGTATCACATGTGCTATAGGAAAAACAACAATATCATTTCAAATTGTTAATTTGTTGTCAGTAATATTTTATCCAATATATGATGGGTATCCCAGCAATCCTATTGGACAAGCCGTTTGGAAAATAATGGATGAACAGCATAACAAGAATGAATCTACTGACACCTTGTGGTTATTTTCCGCAGGTGCAGTTTTTATCTCAGCTTTTTTTCTGCTTACGTTTACTAACAGCAGGTATTGTTTATCAGTATTAGACTATATACTGACTATCAGACTATAAATCAGACTTTTTTTTATTAGATTGTACTGGTTTTACATCAAAATAAAATTATAAGTTTCTCATGAAATCGTACGTCATCAACAGGCTTTTATTTTGAAAGAGCGATGACACGGAATCGCATGGCGGCGTATACACGGAGTATGTTGACATAATGCTGCAACCCGAATTAATTGAACTGTTGGGGTCTGTAACACCAACAATTCTTGCAGATAAGATACCTGTGATTGAATATAGAAAATACGCGTGTCTTGATTTACAACAAGAAGAAAGAAGTGTTGAAACTGCTGTTTCACCTTTTGGTTTCAGACCTCAACGAGTTCGCATTGCTGTAGAAGATGAATTTTTTGAGGTTGGTAGATTCGATTTGGTCGACAAGAATTTTGCACTTCAAAAAAAAGTTAAATCCTTCTGCCAATATATCAACAATGGCATGCTTTTCTCTCAATATGTTACTTAACCTAAGAGTGTCAAAGTAGAAACTACATGACCACATGTGATGATATTTACCAATATCCCGATCTCATGTTTCTTAATCAGGATGGCGACATACACAGGCACATGTACCTACGAGATGTCGTGACGGCTATTGTATATGACGAACAACCTCCAACGTGAGTAATGTCGCTTCATAATTGATATTGCTTTGTAGTTAGGCAGATTACTTAACAAATCATTAATAATCATAATAATAATTGGTAGATCTTATTGAGATCATAATTGTTATGCATCATAATTGTTAAGCTATTAAATAATTATCATGGTACTATAAAGAACCTCAGTTGTTCAGCTCTTAAAATATCCTTGTATATTTATTCTAGTTCAACTGGATGTGATTCTTTCTCTGTTGCTGTCATTATGTGACTTGCTAGATTACTATTAATATTCATATTTTGATGAACATCCTCTTGCCTTGACAAATGTATCACTAATACCTCAAACCTCTTCCCAGTATCTCTGAGTTCAGATGTCACATAGCTGGATGCAAACAGTTATTTGACACCTTGGAAGGGTATGAACACCACTACAATTCATTGCATCGAAATGTATGCTCCAACTGCAAGCGCTCATTTCCATCAAACCGATTGCTGGAGATACACATCTTGGAGTGGCATGACTCGCTCTTCCAGGTCATGGCGGAGAAACATTGCATGGTAATAGTACCACCAGATAGGTCATAGAACTGTACTGAGTGATACATGTTGTTGTATGAAGTGCTATGGTTATGTCTTACATAACATGTTTTTGAGTGGCATGTGTCAGACAGACTATATGCATGCTAGATATAGTTTTATTTACCACTTTGATGAAGTTGATGAGAATTGGAGTGTCATTGATTGCAGGCAATCTTGCATGAATTCTTTGGGTTTATGTATCTACCTACCAGAAAAGAAAATCTACTGTAAAAAAAAATATATTGGATGATACATAATTTTTTGTAGCGCATAATAACTAAAAATACATTTTCCAGTTTTATATTACTCTCTCACTGGAAATACTACATATTTTTTTTGATTGAATTGATATTCATACATTTACACAGAGAAAAGTACCGGTAACCATTAATTAAAATGTTTATGAAATGCTGCCACCTACTGGTTTCAACAGCAGGTTACATTAGAGTCACTGCATGTTTCATTGAATTGAAACCAATTTTAAAGGGACAAGAAATAACATTTGTGAAAGAAAATATTAGTACACTTTTCCTCCTCTCTCCTCCCATACACACTCTCTTTGAACAAACAAATATCATTCAGCTTTGCTGATTGTGTTCTGTTAATATTGCTTTTCAGTATGAGTGCTTGGTTGATGGATGTGGATTGAAATTCAAAACAACCAAAGAAAGGAAAGATCATCTTATCAGAACACATAGCTATCCAGCAGACTTCAGATTTGACAAATCAAAGAAGAGTGGAAGGTTTGAAATTAATATTGATTGTAAATTGTGACAATTTTAGAATATAGATATTCTAATTTTGCACTCCTATCCAGTCACCTCAGTCATTTCAGTGCATTTCAATTACTTTTTAAAATCATTTTAGATTGTATTTTTTTTAATTATCTTAATACGCAAATCGACAGAATACGAGAAAAAAAGACTCGGGAACAGAAGGATGCACATATGGAGGTTTCTGAAACAGAAACTATACAACAAGAGAGCTTTGAGTCCATGGACTTCTCTCTGACCCCAGATCCAAAAAGCCTTAAGACTGCAGAAACCGGACCAATGCATGCAGCTAATCTAAAACCACAATATTCATACAAGTGAGTGGATTCATGGTCACGGATTCATATAAATACTTGATTTAGTTTCATTACCCTGTAGACTGAATGATCAGAACTATCTGTGTTGATTATTATCTTTCCTCCAGAGTTCCATCATCCATTTGCTTCGGTCAAGGCTCAGTCAGAGGCTTCAGAGGAAGAAGGAAGAAGTAGGCCAAAGCTTTTATTCAATGAAAACAATTGCAGTAATTTGTCCAGAGCGGCATTTTTGTAATAAAACTTGTAAAAGCAAACTTTAAAAAGGTGTCTTCTCTCTTTGATATTATTAATCGGATCTAAAACTGAGGCAAGAAATTTAAGTCAAATGTCAAGCAGAATATCTTCACATATATTGAGTACTTTAAATACATATTTTATGTATTCTATTAAGTGTTGTCTATGTGCTTTGAGATCTAAAGATGCTTTCAACGAATGGCACATTGATTTGCTCTATCGCTTGATGCTTCAGACACAAATACGTGGAACTACTCACATAAGACCTGTTATAAACTTGAGATGCAATGGAAGGAATGTGTGTTCTCGAATGGGTTTGACGGGGATTTGGATTTTGTAGCACTATAAAAAGGTTATCTGAAGGACTAGCATTTGGAATCTATATGGATCTTTCGTTTTTCATTTTGGTCGCGAGAGTTCGGGGTTAAGTGTTGATCATTTTATTTAAACACTGTTTTATTCCTCTTTTCTTTTTAATATATATATATATATATATATATATATATATATATATATATATATATATATATATATATATATATATAGGAGCATATTCGTGTCTATTGGAAATGGTCGTGCTTCCCATTTAGCGCTTAGGCCTATTTTTAAATTAAATGTCTGTAATCGTCCATCATTAAAACAATTTAATACATGGAACAATGGGCAGTTTTAAGGCTATAACAATCCTCAGTGAATTACATAGGCTAGCGCTTTTTATGTAGGTTTATGAAACGTAAGAGAGAGAAAAGAAAAAAAAAACTGGAGCATTATTAGGTTGAAGTTTGTATTTTTTACTTGTAAATAATGACATTGTACACATCAGTCTCTGTGAAGATTTATTTTTTAATGCAAAAGATTATTTTTCTAATTTGTATATACATAAAATATACAATAATTTACAGAAGATAAATGTAAACACTGTATAAATATCAGCAATTCTATTTGTATTTTTTTTTTCAAAAGGGCAATGCAAAATCGGTAATATATACGCGTATTTACAATAATAAAAATCTAGACATTAACCTTACAACCTAGCATACATAGTCTACTGAAGGGATTATGCCTAAACAGGCCAAAAATACCAAAATACTCTGTATCTACGGCATTTAAAAACGTTTGGTAGGAAAAGTTCTGTAAAAGGATGGTATAATGGACGATGCTGTTTGTCTCCGCATAGCTTCTCTTCAATAAAGACCAACAGAATAACAAGCATCGTATGTAAACATAAAACCGGGTAGCCTGTCAAATTAATGGAAGGGGGGTGGGGGGGGGGGGGGGGGGGGTAAGAAGTGTAGCGGAGCTACTGGCAGATTTCGTAAATTTGAGCTATCTGGGTAGCCTATACAATCTTTGTAATATGCTACAAAATATTTGGTTTGCGTGAAAATACATATATTCATTAAAAAAGTGGGCTCAAATTGACTATCCATTTAGGCCGAATTTGGCTGCAGGTATAGGCAAGGCTAATGGAAATGAGTAATGTCATAAGAAATTAAATGTTGTTATTATTATTATTATTATTTCTTTTAGCCTATTAGGCGTTTCTGCAGTCAATCGCAACAAGCTCTTTAAGTTAGAAAAAACCTTTTAAAAACCTAATTATAAGGGCATTTCTTTAATAAGAGCTTTGTTGGATCTGGCGGGTCCCACACTTCAGATCACAGTGTTTTCTCGCGCATCACCCATCAACAAGTGATGCTGATCAACAAGTGGCACTTGCCAGATCGGCTGTGCCCTCAGTAGAAATAATCTCTTGGAAATTGTTTTCTCTGAGACTAAGATGATCAGCCACACTGTGTTATGTCTGCTTGTTTATAATACAAGATAAAGTCTTCTGTATTCAGGGAAGTAGATTCATTGCACTTTTAAAGCCAATTTGGGGACTCTCACTTTTGGAATAAACTGTGTAGTTCAGAAGAATAAATTCTTTTAAATTGGTATATTTGCTGAAGTTCTTTAAAGAAAACATATTTGCTATTTCACTCGTCATTTGACTGGCAGAACCGCAGCAGACGGTGAACTGAAAGACGTTCTTCAGTCGGTTAAGACAAATAGTACATTCCGTAGGTCACTGGCCCACCGAAAAGTCCCGGGACTGGTAATGCAGGTCTAGCAAAGGAACTGGACGGTCCGTAGAGGGGTGGAGAACCAACGTGTGTTCCGAGTGGGAACGGAAAGGCGAACGCAGGTAATAATGGCTTGGTTGCAAGTTTCAGTTTCTCTAGTTCGGCCTCTTGAAGCCTTTTTGCCTTCGCTCGTCTGTTTTGAAACCAGATTTTAACTTGAGTCTCTGTGAGGTTGAGTGAATTGGAAAATTCCGCTCTCTCTGCAATAGAAAGATACTGTTTTTGACGAAATTTTCTCTCCAAAGCGAGCAGCTGCGAGGTGGTAAACGGTGTCCGCGGTTTTCGGTTGTTCTTATGTTTTCTGAGGGTACACGGAGGTGGACTTGAGTGCCCTGCGAACAAACAACAAAACATTAAATTGATAATAATTATATTACGTTTCCTTGATAAAAATGAATTCCTGCTTTTTCCACGTATGCTTCACGTTTATTTTCAGCATTATCAGAAGTATCCTAGGCTATGCGAAATTGGGATAGCCTAGCCTACTTGAAATGCCTATTAAATTGCCTATACATTCACATCTGAAAATATAGATCTAGCCTATTTTTAAATCAAATACATCCACAAATTTGTCTTAAAAAGGAATGCGTTTTTGCAACGCAGGCTTTTCTTTGCA
Organism: Gila orcuttii; assembly: GCA_026230005.1. Taxonomy (NCBI): domain Eukaryota; kingdom Metazoa; phylum Chordata; class Actinopteri; order Cypriniformes; family Leuciscidae; genus Gila; species Gila orcuttii. The sequence continues at coordinate 15,759,331 of JAPDVR010000019.1, read as the reverse complement.
GAAGTAGGCTACTGGTCAATTATATTCTACTTTTGGATAACATCAAGACCTTCCTCTACACATCTCACAATCGTTTTATTTTCATACAAAAAGCTTATTTCAAATTTCTAAGTTATTATTATAGGCTATATATATATATATATATATATATATATATATACATATGTGTGTGTGTGTATATATATATATATATATATATATATATATAGCCTATATATTATTAAATTCATGTTTATAATTGCCATGCCTCATCAATGAACAACTCACTTGGCGGAGAAGTGTACGAGGGTGTCTGAAACCAGCCGGACTGTCCCTTGTCATTTAGTTCGTCTATATCTCCTCTCTTGCAGTCGGATAGGTTGGAGACGCTCTCCACTGGGATCTTTCTGTCTGCGTAAAGAGCCATGGGCGAGAGCCTCAGCCGCTCATCTGCACTGGATGTCGGAGATATAATACCAGATTCAGATGACGTGTATAAAGTCCGTGTGCTTGTTCTGTCTGATATTAAAGATTCCACACTGAACGGGAGACTCTGCGCCTTGCCTTTACATCCTTTGACAGTCGCTTTATCGTTGGTTTGACCCTCCTCTTTGTCCGCACTTTTGCGTTCCTGTAGTTTTCCTTCTTGGGAGAGTGGCCCTTGAAAAGAATTCATCATGGATGATAGAGGGGCCATACAATAAGAATATGTGAGTCGTCCTGAATTGTATACTCGTTCCCCAGTGCCTTTCCCTTCTGCCGTCGCGCTTTTGCGACGCCTGCCTCCCTCTCCTAGCAGAGCGCACTCGCAGCTATAAACTTCCAAAAGTTCTCTTTTTTCCCTGCCGCCCTCCAATCGGCTTGACATTTCACCCACATGACTTTCCGCTTGCTCGTCCTGATTGGTCAAACAAGTTTCTTTGAGACGTCACAATGATTTTGAAAGAAATTTTGCATGGTTAATCATACTTGTCTTGCCGAGGTGGTTTATTGATTGCTTTGGGGGCTCCAGTCTTGGAGGCAAGGAGCCATTTGAGAAGTTTTGTTGCAATTAACCAGAGGGGATGTCTGTATGCGGGCCTCCGTACTCATTAACTGAACTCTTATTGAAAACATACAGCGAAACAAACCACTTCCTTGGCCTCTTCGTCCACAATTTCTGGGAGATTTTCTTTATAAAAACGCTGGATAGTGGAGATAGCGGGAAAATATTTATATTGCACATGTGATAGAATTTTGAGAGTTTTATTCAACGCTCTAAGATAAGGCGGGTGGTTATATTTTTAAAATTTGTGGTAGCCTCAATTTTTTTTTATTGATTTTTTTTTATTTTAAATTCTAAATCGCATCGGTTCTGTTTTACCTAAAAAAATACAACTAGGCTATATGTTCAATAGAGAGAAAAAAACCAAAACGTTTATCCATAAAGACAAAATGGCAGGACAAAATGATGTGACTGAATTGAGGATGATTTTGTCACGCTGCATTACAGCAATTTAAAGCTTGTCTTGGCCCTTTAAGACTGCAGAAAGCCTCCATTGAGGCGCAACTGGCAACCCCTCACCGTAAGTCAAAGCATTTCATAACGCAGACAAGCCCTGTTTTGGAAGGCGCCAGTCTCGGCAAGATCAAAAAGGAAGCTACCTCAGGGAGAATATGCAACAGTTAACTCCACTTAACCAATTGTCCTCGAAGAGTTTAATGTCAAGGCAATAGCCAGAGGGCAATCAGTTCCCACAGACAGCGCGCACCACTCTGTTAACTGTTGCCTCACTACATGTCTACTTTTAGAAGGTTTAGACTTTATCATTTTTATTATCGGAGCATGTTTACTTTGCAGATTTCGGCGAAAGAATGAACTGGAGCCATTAGCCCAGTAAAGTTTAGGCTACCCTATTTAAAACGGATTTAGACCTTTTTGCCAACAAGTTAAATTAACATAAATTTAATAAGCGACTCATGTAATTAGCCTATATACATTTTTGTTTATTGAATTTTAAGCATTTTAGCAGTTCGTTTTAAAATCATAATATAAAAACGCGTTCGTTAAAAAAAGGTTTATTAGGCTATAGGCCTACTATGTTTGGTTTTATTTTTAGCCTGCGGCCTGCTTGTGGATCATGACATTCATTTGATCAGTTTCAAGACCTGAAGAAGCATATTTCTTCCAGGACGTAGAGTTAAAATTTAATCTATTTGACAAAAGTAATTATAAAAAAATAGCTATAAACAGAAACTTACTGTATAGGCTATGTCAGCATAGGCTAGGATGTAGGCTACAATTTATACGAATCCATTTATGAACTACATGATTCATCGATAAAAACTGCGGTTTGCAGGCTAATTCTGATTCAAACCGGCTATAGCACTTATGTTTGATGCAGTGTGTAAATAGGGCCTATTACGTTTAGTAGCCGATAGACAATTTGTTAAGAGTAATGCCAAATGCCTTTTCTACCTTTCAAGATGCGTGTCGTGGACTTCATGCTCTATGTTTTTCAATTCAAACAACACCGGTGAGAAAAAAGTGAAGTGCTTTTTCTCCTGATCCACAGTGCCTGATCTCGAAAAGGCGGTATTTCAGCGAAATCCTTGGTGAATGTAATTGCTAGGCCCATGTAACCTCCTCCCATGAGAATACCACTCCAAGTGTTCTTCAAAACCAGTGCACATATTGAAACATTTACTAAGGAAGTGGTTCTCTGATTTATTACAAAACAAAATACTGTAAGTAGTGTGTCTATGTGCTACTCATTACCCCAAAATGGCAGAAGCTGACATGGGTTAAGATGTGAAAGAGCCCAAACAACTTATATATTTATATAAATATGTGCATAGAAAACAGGACCTTTAAGACTAGTTATTTGACTGATAACTGGAGATTTTCAAAAACAACAATATAGTGATTTTAAAAACTATAGGCTATTACAATTATTCCCCCAAGTAAACCATTCAAATATTTGCTGAGAATTATAATTTTTTTGTGCAGAATTATTAATTATACATATTAAGCTCACTTTCTACCACAAAATTAATTCAGAAAATGCTGAAGTTGCCATAGAATAAATTAATGTTCTTGGCATTTACGTGAGACATGATATATTTGCTTTTAGATGCTACAAAGGTACAAGTGGACTGTAAAATGCTTAAGAAAATAGGATATATATATATATATATATATATATATATAAATATATATATATATATATATATATATATATATAAACTATTAATCATATAATAAAATATGATTTAATGTTACTGCTGTAAATCAATATTAAATTATTATGGGATTTCCTTCAATGCTTTCAGAATCCTTACTTTTTAAAATAGTTTTGTTTATGTATTTTTAAATATATATTTTTATATTAACATATTTTAATGACAGTATTTATGGAAAAAAATGAACAAGTATTAACTTCGACATTATTAAAAACATATTATTTTAGCTTAAATATTTGTATAATACTGGTTATTATACATACTGCCCCGTACTGGTGAGCCTTTCATGTGTGGGGTAAAAGGCCCACCTTGCCACCTCATACATTTATAAGATTTTTAAACAAAATAAACCACTTTTATGATTTATTTTCACACAAAATATGTTGCTCCATAAATGTTCAATACAAACATTTTTTTTTCTGCAATCATACACACACATTTTTTCTTAAGGTGTGCCTTTAGCCCTGTTGTACCATATAATTGGTACTACCAGAAGCCAGACTTACATCACTGTACAGTGGGCCACAATGCTCTCATTATTTGTTAACAAACCAAGGTTTTCATATTCTTAGAGCCAGTGTCAAAGTTGATCTGTTAAAAGACCACATTATAATTTCTATCTGAAGACATCGCTGTTGCCTTTTGCTTCTATATTGCTATTAAGTAATTTCCTTTGCCGTCATCTCAGGACGTTATTTCATCTCTGGGGAATTTAATGTCATGTGTAACTTTCCTCCAGTCTCCCTTGACTCTCAACCTTTTTTATTGAATAATTAATTTTTCCTGTTACTCTTCTTGAGGTTAGTATAATTGCTTGAAATGTAAACACACAATGTTATTCTTTGGGAATCCCTCATGACTTGACTATTGCTCTGCCAATGGAACAATTGCTCTTAAGTAGTACAATACTGTTTATGTTAGTCCTCTGTGCATGAGTTCAAAGTTTTGCAAAGATCTGATTCTTGATGGAATGTTTGCCAATGTCCAAGGGGGGTTACATAGATTTCTCATGCATCCTTAGCTTTGATTCTCATGTTTAAAAAAATAAAGCCAAGCAGAATTCTATGTTGATTGCTGAGAGACTCTTGTGGTTGGAAAATGCATCTTTTCAAAGGGAAATTGTTGGGAAAAGTTGTGTCAGTTATAAAGTGGTACGTTTTTGTTTGCTCCTAGTTCATTGGATGTAAGCAAACCTAAGTGTTCGAAAACAGAAAAAAATGTATAGTTAAATAAATACTCTGCCAATTTAGACTAATAATTCAGATTCATCCCAATATCTTGAATGATGCAAAAGTATTCATACACAAATGTGTAAAGCATAGTTGAAGTTCAAGTTAAATTGCCATCATCTTGGCCCAACTGACATTAATAGTTCAAGACGTTTCATACCCTCTCCTGCCATGCCGACATGCTGTATGTTGAGCCAATCACAGATGTGTGTGTTATGCCATAGTACAGAGAGGACAACCCCCTCCTCTCTCACACACACACACGCGCTCACACACGCAAGTGCACACACACACGCGCACACACACACACATGCATACACACTCACACACACACAGCCTTTATGAAGTTTAAGGTCACAGAACTATCTCATCTCTGTGGTTTTACAGCTCTATTTTGTGATCTCATCCTAGCATGTTAGTGTCTTTCTGATCTGTGCCTCATTTCTCTTTAGACCATGAAAACCTTTGAGAAAGCTATACTTCTAAGCATGTAAAATCTCAGACTGTCATCTTCGCAGATTTCCATCTTCATAACCAAGTCTATGCTTTTCTGTAGTCACCGCTAAAATGGACCGTCTATAAACATTAAATCTTGAGGCATATCCGTACAGATTGTATTGGCATCATGTTATGATAATCATAGGCATTTAGACGATCAAAGAAAATCCTTGCAGAGGTTTCAAAGGGCACAAGTAACCATTTTAAATGAGATCAGAGTTTTTGAATACTCCAAGGCACAGAACTTGAACTTTTGGCTTCAAGGTTTTTGTTTTTTTAATCAGATCTTGTTCTGTGGATAATACTTTGGCTTGTCAAGATCAATTTACATACGCTCATTACAGTAGTTCAGTTTTGAGCGTTTTCATCTCTGTGTCAAGCGGTGCCTTAGTGGGGTGCAGTCTCTCCATGGTTCTCCTTAAATTTGGCTACTCTTCAGCCTATTGTGCATATAAGGTTCTCACCCAAGATTTAAGTTTAGATAATTATTATTTTATTTTTCCATTTCATACGTCTATATCATTTAGTGGTAGGAGGTCATTGCTTGCAAATGATTTGATCCTGTCAAATTAACATAATTATGCAGGAAAACGTTCAGAATATTATATATCTATCCTATTATCTTTTGCATTTTTATACATATACCTTTATGAAAAAAAAATCCCCCTTGAAGTATAATCTCACAATGTTTGGCTTTAGGCTTCCAAAGTGGTGCCCTGTTTCAGAGATTTCCGCCTTTGACTCCAGAAGACATTTCTGTCACAGCGTGGAGGCAAGTAAACTATGTCAGAAGTCATTACAGACCTTGAAAGCAGATCTGTCCTTCAAGGTCGCCATGGAGTAGGATGGACATTTTCATAGTGTGACTCAAATTTGGCTGATTCAGTGCAATGATTCAAAAACTTAAGTCAACTAGAGGCTGAAATGCAAACGAGTACAGTATGTTGTAGTAACTGCGCTAATTGTACCTCTTTAAAAATGTTAGAAACTGCAGTCTGTGTTAGTCTAAAATAAGTATGCATTTAAGTAACTCTTGTTGTGTTGCCAGGGCAATCACAACGGTGGAAATCAAGTTTTGTAGAGTATATCCATTTACTTAAATGCTAAAGAGCACTTTGAAAAGTCAACCTAAGATGAAGTTGTTGCCACAAAGCTCATAATGTCCAATAACTGACCGCTCGCATGAAAAATCCAGAAAGTGGCATCAAGCTCCGACAGGATTACATCTGAGCATTGTTCCTGGGTTTTACAGAGACAATTGGAACCTTAAACCCTTGTCAGAAGCACAATGGGACACAGTTATAGCCCTCTGTGAAATGGTGGCCAAGATAAAGTGTTGATGTGACAGAAGTAGGCAGAGCACAACGGCTGTATCCCACTGAGGGAAAATTAAAACTATCATTTACATCTCACAATCATGACTTTGCCAAGTCTGTGGAGAATTACCTCTTGGATAATGATTATTGCTGTATCAATGACAGCAAACAAAAGCAGCAATTGAATCCCAGGCATCCAAAAAGTGTAATGTAAATGCTACAAAAACTATATTGCTCTAATGTCTGTTACAGTTTCATTTAGTTAATTTTTTGTTGTCGCTTTCTTATTATTGATTCAAGTAACTATAGTTGTTTTTTTTAAAGTTTATCATTGTAAGTTTGTATTTCTATGCCCTTAGAGTGTGTACGTTGCAATCAAATATTTATTGATGAACTTGAGAGATGCTTTCTTACCATCCTAACTTAAAAGAAAGTGCTTGTATCTGTTTTTTGTGTGAAGCGCAAGCATCAATATGCTTTTAAAACCGAGGTCGTCATCTGATTTATGGTAGCTTGTGTGCAAATTTTCAAGAGTAAAAATAGTTGTTTCTTAAGAAGAGGGGTTTAGAAAAAGGCCTGGGTCGAGTTATTTCTATAGTAATATTTCTACTCATTCTGACCAGCGTTCTCTTGACGTCTTTTTGAACTAGAACCCAATGGGTTGTTGCGAGTGAAACCGGTGGAGGTCAGGCCTCATAAATGCTTAACTACCCCGAAAGGGAAACTGCTTTGGCAAGTTGGGCTTGTGTTTATGTCCATGCGCATAGGGTTTCCTTAAGATTTTTTACTCTGCCCAGAGGGGGCACTTAAAACAGAGGCCTCGGGTGACACGGATAAGTAGAAAGTATCTTGACCTTTTATTTGACTTAACAAGAGCTTGACCTGACCCAATCAGTTTAGGCTAACATCATGGCCTCAATGCTAAAGCCATTTGACTTCCCCACAGAAAAATCTTGCCTGCTTTAGCTCAACTGTCGCACTCATGTTTTCCAACAATTATAAGGGTAAGTCGCCCATGAACTGCTGAGCATCCCAGCTGAACCCACCACAGAGCCATGAACCTATTAATGCAGCCTGTCCAATTCTCTGACATTTATATATTGATACACATTATTTTGAATGCATAGGTTAAAAATGATGAGTTCATGGTGTGCAAATAAAGATGTACATATCAGGAATGTATGTACAGGAAAAAAAAATATATTGTATTTTATTGAAAATAACCCAATTGCCTACTCTAATCTGAAACTCAATCATAATATAATAAACATAATTTAAAGCATAACCAAATGTATGACTCTCTTGAGGACATTATTTAGCGACTGCTTGTTATCTGGCTAATTTTAATAGCTACAAAGCACAAATGGAAAATAAAAAGAGGAAATTCAACAATTAGGTAGTCAACAATGGAAATGACCACATACCCTGTGTTGCACCATTCATTTGGTTTTCATTTAATAGGCAACATGTTTTTTGGTTGTATGAGGCAATATTAATTTGTAAATATTAATATAAAATTGTTTATCAAACTTATACATTTTTATGAAGTCAGGGACATGAATGTTACTTAAAGGTTCATTTTACCCAAAAATCATAATTATGTCATCATTTACTCACCCTCATGTCATTTACACCTATATATGACTTTCAGGTTGTTTCTTTTTTTCATACAATTGGGTCCAATGTTGTTTGGACCCTGACGTTCTCATACAGGTTTGGAATTACATGATGACAGAATTGTCATTTTTGGATGAACTATCCCTTTAATGAGAGGATATTGCGAGTAGATTTTGAGAAAATGAGGTGCGGTTTTGCAGTGTCATTTTCATTTCAGGATCATTTAGAAAGCATGCTGCGAGGGAATTGCCTAAATGTTCAAGTTTATCAAGTTTATTGCATGCCCTGACAGACTAAGCATATTTTTTCATTTACTGGCATTTACAGTCACTTTCTCCTTTTCTCTTTTCTACTCCAGTGTAAATGTAATATCCATTACACTAAAAAGCAAATAACGCTTAAGGGGCACCACAAAGATGACAGCGGACAAAATTGAGGCAATTTTTCTGGACTCTAGCTGTGGAATCGAGCCGAGATTTTTGAGGGAAAGCAAAGGACAATGAGCGTGGTCACATGGTTTTGACTATTGGGATGAGAAACTAATTGTGGCCATTTTGTGGTTTAGTGAGGAACCAAGAATGTGACCACATATTCGAATGCACCAATGGCTCTCATTCTGTCTGCAGTGGCTTTCTGTATGAATCAATGAGTTAGGTTTTCACAAAAGTGTGAATTATACCTTTTGGTTATTCAGCCTAAATTTGATTAATGCTTGACAGAAAACCAGCACTTAACTGTTCCTCAGAGCACACTTCCCTTAGCAGAAATGTAGTATTCAATTAAAAATTCTTATGCATACCTTACTTATCAACCACTCCAAAAACATTTGTCATTGCAATCATTGCAAATGCAATTCTTGATTTCTTTATGGAAGATATTATTCCGGTTCTTGTTTATGATTAGAAGCTCAGGTGTTCATAGTCAAAAACAGACAAGAAAAGAAGTCATAGTCAGTCTATTCTAGCATTGCTCCTCAATTTACATGCAAAGAAAACTAGAAACTAAACTGTTTTCAAGCCGGATCAAATCCTACAAACAAAGATCAAAACTAAACAAGACTTATCCATCAAGAGTGCTTTTTAAGATGAGATTTATTTAACTGCTAACACTTATTAAGCACTTGAGACTGAGAGAGTGTTTCAAGCAGGGAGATTTCAGAGGCTGGGGAATGCAGGCACCTCACAGCGAGGCTCTTTAACAGGTACTCACATGATTTAAAGGGTTTACTGCGATTACGAGTGAGACAGGGCCTGAACAAATAAGTCAGCCTGATTGTCCTGAGATTACAATTTCCAAGTCCTCCCATGAAACCCAGGACAAAGAGGAGGGAGGAGAGCAGAGAGGCCCTCTGAATAAACAAGCCTTAAATTCTCACTGAATCTTAGCAGCGCCACATTTATGAACACTTCAAGCTGCCGTGCTCTCATCCGTACTGTACATGCAGAGAGATTCCTGGTGGTGACCGTAAAAACATAAAAATGAGAGCAAAATGTTTATTTTACACTTAGCGGAGGCTTGTGTTTTCATGTTGCCTCTTTTGAATTGCAGACTGTGGGTTGGAGGGGTGGAAAGAGAGGGAGGGGGTTGCGGGAGGATGAAAGCTTTGTTGTGCTTGGGTTTAATGAGCTGGAAAATACAATTGCACTTTTCTGACTGTGAAAATTGCTTTGAGGGCATCATAAATTAGCTGCTGGGAGATACTTCAATTGACAATGCTTTGTGTGATTCCTGCACATGGCTCTCTATGTGTCAGGCGGCGCCTTCAGAGGGATTCAGCCGAAAGAACGCGAGGGGATCCGGGACCTCAGTGCCCGGACAGTCAACTGCTTTTGATCCCTTAAAGTCTTTCAGATGAGATTATCCAAAGTGGTATACAGTGGAAGTCTTGTTAAACCTTATTTTGTGTTTATATGGAGGCCATGTTTGTTAAAGCTATATTCCAGTTTCATTCAAATCATGTCTTTGTAGCTTTAAAAAATATAGTTCACCCAAAAATGGAAATTCTTTTACTCACCATCATGTCTTTCCAAGCCCATCATTCTTCAAAAGAAGATATTTTGAACTGTTTTTGTCCATATAAAAGAAAGTCAGTTAGGTCCAAAATATCACTGGTCCCCATTGACTTTCATTGAATGGACAAAATGCAGGTAATGCAGAGACATTTCTTAAAATATCTTCTCATGCCAGTTTAGAAGTACATGAGGGTGAGTAAATGATGACATGATTTTTGTCGGTTGAGTGCACTGTCCCTTTAAGAGCAATTCCACATTATACAAACTTCCAAAAGATAGCGTTCTGAACAATGAAAGATGGAACCTTGCATATGACTTGTGGTCGAATGTTCTCAGTCATGGTCCATATACTTCCACACAGTACTTTTCTGGGGCCTTGACCACAGCACAGTAGAGCTGTCCACTGCCTGCAGGCCTGCATATCTCTGCATTCTAATGCGTTGGTCCCGCTGGGTTTTTAACTTTTGCTCTGTGTAATTGATGGCTTCCACACTCCGGCTGAGTTCCTCGCCCCTCTCCCTGGCGATTGTTGGTATATTTCTGCCGTTTGGGCTCTCAGGTCTGTTATTGTTCTCACAAATAGAAGTGCAAGAGGGGGCTGGGTGAGTTTCGAAGAAGTGCCCCCCTGATATTTAGTCAACTCCGAAGGGCACTTTTCATTCTGCCTTTGCAAGCTTGGCACATGCCTTCTGTTACTAAGTGGCTTTGCATTGAAAGACTCCACAGCTTCTATTCTTCGGCCCACTAGGTGCCCAGACTTACAGCTCTGGCAGCTGCTGGGCCCTCCAAAAGGCTCTATAGAGCGCTCTCTGCAGGTGTGCTCTCCTGCCAGAGCAATTTCCAATCAAAGGCCCTTTTCAGCCCACTCAATGGGAAGCTGACTTCGTATGTGCCACTGCTCGAGAGTAGCATTCACAATGGACGCCTTCTCTAAACAACATTGCTCATATTGAGTACTGCCACTAGGCCTTTTTCTCTCCGGTTTTTCTGTCTGCGATCAGAGCCAGCGGCTGGCGCGGGTTGCTTTTTTCGGTATAGAAGACGGGCAGCTTTTTCCCCCTGCAATTATCAAACGAGTTGTTACACATTACTCATAAGGTGTGGCTCTCCCCTCCTCTCCCTCTCAAAGGCCTCCTCTGTCTTTCTGAAGAAACTGCTGGCAAGCTGAGACATCTATTCATTTGGCTACTTGAGTGTAATTGCCCGGCTCTTTGAAGCCTGTGAGAGGCGAGTGATTTCGGCCCTGCCCTTGGGCGACGGTGGCGACATCTCCGGCGACCTCTGCGAGCCCCTGCGGTCGGCGGAACACCTCCGCCAGGGCAGCCTCCATACAGAGCGGGAATAATGCTGCCCAGGCTGCTCAATTTCTCCTCCTTTTCATCTCTCCCTTTGAAACTTTTATTAACAACAGCTTTCACACTCATATCAAGAGGCTTAAGTAGACAAGGGAGCTGGACTCCCCGATGCTGACGGCCGAAAGTCACCACTGCATGACTTTCCTTCACATCAGTGAGGGTTTGAAGCGGGGGTCGCATTGAGAAAACACAGACTTCTCAGTTCACACCAGAGTGCCTGCTCCCCTTCTGCCTTCCTGTTTTGCGTGTCATCTGCGATGTCAAAAAAATCGCCGTTAGCTGTTTTTGACATAACGTGTATCTTAATCACGTGTCTTCTCTCGGAACTTGTTTCATAGATTCTCTGTGGGTTCTTTTTTCTTTTTTTTAGATCAAAGACAGGTTAATTATTGACATCGCTGACTGTTTTAAAATATCATCCATTGTATTAAACTGCATGTCTTGATATGACAAATAGCAGTGATAAAAAACGCAGTTGAGAAGCATCGCATGTGCCAAGAAAAAAAAGCTAGGATGGGACAGCCTTACTATAGACAGCCTGGAATGCTTTGAAACATCTGAGTGCCTGAACTAATTAAGTTTGGTAAGTAGATGTTATCAGTTCTGGTCTAATTTCACTAAGTACTTTCGGAGGGTTTTCTTGAATCAACTCCACTTCGTGTTATTGCCTGCCCAGGGCTGTTTACTTTTCTCTTAATTACATTCACAATTCGATAGGGTGAATTACTACTCTATTTACTAGTTACCTTGGAATTTAAGACACAGGTTAAGGTGATGGAATGCAAATGGAATTACATGTGCTTTAACTTGCGTTACAATTTAACACAACAACTTGGAAAAAAGGCCTCATCCATTCAACCTTTGTGTAAGAAAAGCAATGAAAGAATGTCTAATTCTGCTTATTAGCCCAAATGACACAAATGTTTTTTAATATATATATATATTTTTTTTATTAACTCTTAACTATTAAATATGATATGGTTCCAAGTTATATAATCAGATTCCTGTCAAATTACCCAAAGTTGTCACATTTCCATTGTGCATGTTACATGAATATTTCTTCTCTTATGTATTCTGTATTTTGGGAAGGGAAATTCTAACTTACTAAGTTCTGTACCGTGAACCTTCAGAGCTTGTTATTCTCCACTCCGTAGAAGTCCTGAATGATAAAGCTGGAGACCAGGTAGATACCAGACATGCAGGCCAGACTCTCTCCACTGGGCCCTTTGAATGCTTCAGCATGTATGATGTCACCATCTAAACATACTTTGTCTTTCTCTGCCTGTCTGAAAAAGGAAATAAATGAAATCTCTCCCACAGCCCAAAGCCAGGCATAATGTAATGCAAAAATGTATCTCTCATGTGGCGAACAGATTTGGCCGTTTGACAAATTCAGCGTAGTTGTAAACAAGTTCCAAAAAAAATCTGCTTGTTTAAGCTGAGAAGGTGAAATACCTTCTTAGTGTGATATTTAAAATCTAAGTTTGCTGGCAGGGTGTACTTTACACCACTGCCTGAAGACATTGTGTCCTGTCTCATGCAGAGAAAGAGAGAAAAAAGAACACAGGGCTATTATGGGTTTGATCTGGCTCCACAAGGCTCTGATGATAGTCTCAGGAGGGTTAGGAGGTCAAGAGATGCTTTCATAGTAGCATGGATAAAACTAAGCCTCGGGAGACGACAGATTGATGAGACTAAATGATATCACAGACTTTGTGCAAAGTATTAAACAAAAATACATGTAATGAAATACCGAGAGGCAAGATGTCTACATGTCGCCATTGGATGGACGGCAATAAAACCAAACAGGGTTATGAATATTGCATGCTACTTGTATTATTTGCTTTGAGGTTTTTAAGAGAGACGCATTTCCTGTAGCCAAGTCAGCTGGTAACAATTTTGAGACATATTAAAGCAAGTCTTTGCCAAAGAACTTCCCTTTGGGATACTTCGGGAGGCTACGTAAACCAATAATGTAATTATAATCCAGTTTAGTAAGAATTACCAAGTTCTGCATTATTTATATGAGGCACAGTTTAAAAAGAGCCCAAGCTTCCCTGTTGACTTTTAGTAGCTTGTTTTATTTTGATACAGACCAGTAAACTGCACATCTTCTCATTGCCAACTATGGGGTGCTAAACTTGATATTTCACAACATTGTAGTCTAAAGACAGAAAGTGATGGACTAAATTGATAAAGTAAGCATTATTAAAGTGATTACAACTATTATAAATATTTAGCACAATATGTAACTGGTAAAAAAAAAAAAAAAAATTTAAGATTTTTTTTATATATTTGTATTGCTTTGACTTCACTGGCATCTCTTTGGTAAGAATGTGGGTCTTTGCCATGTAGAATGCAAAGGAATGTTTGCGGACAGTGAAAACTTGGGCAATATTCAGCATAAAATACAGTTTAGTGCAAACGTCTGTTATTTGGCTTCAGTTTCATCTTAGTGGGTATATGTGAGAGCTGTACAGCATAGTGTTCACATGGTGCATTCGTTATCTTAACAAGCACCATATTTGACCCTGGTTGTATGTTTTTCTCTGTATGTCATGTCCTATTACTGACTCAAAAGGCCTTAATGTTCTTTCGGTGCAGCCTTTGAAGAAACACCAGATAAGCAGAACCAAGTTGTGGATTGTATGTGGGCCTACCGTTTTGTCTTTTATCAGATCTCTTTCATTGGCCAGTGATCTTTAAAAACATTTTCATTAATAATCACAAATGTTTGGTATAAATATCCAGACATACACATTTTTTTTTTGTTGCTGAAGAAGAAACTTGTTCCCATTTTACATTGAACTTTTTGTTTACAGGTTTGACATTTGACCAGCTAAACCATGGCCAGTACTATGTGCTCCCTTGTTAAACCATAGAACAATCTGGCTATGTGCATTTCAATGTTTTCTTGCTTTATTTGTTACAGTATATAAGCACACAATAAGTTTCCTTCAGTTCTGACACAAGACATAGAGAAAAGCAAAACAATGGGGATGAAAAATGTGCATGGAGAGCCTCAAGTGATAAGCTGCCTTGTTGGTCTAGTATTGTATGTGGTTTTTGCAGACATGTAATTAGGGTTTCTGAGGTCTGGAGCCAGACAATCCCGGGGACAATGGCTCTCAACAATGTGCAGGCTGGACATGTGAACCCTGCCTCTCCCTGCCTCTCCCTGCCTCATCACACACAAGGATGTCCAGTTTAGTGTAATGACATACAATTAGAAATAGATATTCTAGGTCAACCGCTTGTTGTGACCACTGACTGTTTAACCTGGCATATCTGTATCTAAAACATGTTAATCTGCTCTGGATGCGAGGGTCCTTTTGAAAGCCTCTTTGCTTCTAATGTTAAAGGGAGCAACTAGTAATTAAAAGTAAAGTGACTTAAAGTGACGATACTTATAGTTTGCAGTAACTTGACAGTAGCTTCTCAAAACAGTGTAGCTTTTTCATAACAAGAGGTAATAATGAAAAGTGGTAGTCTACAATGGTAGCCGCACACTCTGTCTTTCTTATGCGACTTTTTCGTATTAATTTTAGACAGTCGGTTAATTTGATGGTTCATTTAAATGAAAGTGGTGTTTTAGTTTTATGTTCCAAAATATGTTGTATATGTTCCAAGTACATTTTGCTAAATTTTTTATTAAGGAAACAAAACAAAACAAAAAACAGACGAACAACCAACTAAAACGTGTCAGTTTTTTTAATTATTATTATAATTTTTTTTCTGGTCTTTGCACCATCTGCCCCCAGTTTTTATGTACACTACTGGGCAAAAAAACGGGCCAAGCCAAAAATGGTAAAATATTCAGTGGTCTTTTAATGGTCTTAACAATTTTAATCACAAATCAATGGTCGGGAAATTTGCAAGAATTGCACAAATACTGTAGATAAAGTAACTTAGCATGGAATGGCCTTCCCCAACTTGCTATAGCATTTTACAGGACATAGAGTCAGTGTTGTTCCACTCAATGTCAATGCTTCAAACAGTTTGTAAGTAAGTTGAAAAATGTCTCCCAGTTCGTTTGAGTTTAATGTGAGACCAAATATTCACTATAGGGTTCAAAGCTGCTCCCAATCTACTTCTTGGTTGTCTATGTAATTTGGGCAGGAGCATTTTCTTGTTGAAAAATAACATCTGATCATTCCTCTTAAGATAAAAACTTTTCAGTTGTGGGAAGCAAGCCATTCTGTAATATTATCCTGTTACTCCAAAGCATTAAATGACTTTTGACAGTGAAGTAGCTCAATCCCAGCAGCTAAAAGGCTCCCCACACAATGATACTCTTCCTCCATGCTTATCTGTGGTAGAGGTGCATTTCTTATTATATTTCTCAGCAGATTTTCGAAGACTGCGCTCTGGAGCATCACCATGTATAGTAGTTAGCTACTTTTTTTGTAGCTTCCTACTTTTTTCTGAAGTATATTTAGACTGTTTAAGTAGTTTAAATTGTGATTTTGTGTGTGTGTGTGTGTGCGTGTGCGTGTGCGTGTGCGTGTGCGTGTGCGTGTGCGTGTGCGTCTGCTATTTATACAGAACCTCATGATGTGCATTGTGCTCATGTACACACTCATACTCTTTTATGCCAAATCCTTTTAAAAATGACCTTTATTTTGTTTTCATATCTCTGATCATGTTACATGCATCTTTAAAATCTTTCCATGCTGCATGTGAAGTTTCCTTGGTTCATCCTTGTCTCTGTCAACATCTTTTAGTGCTCTAAATGGATCTGACATGAGCACAGAATCATTCAGATTATTGTAATATCATACTTGGGTTCTTGCACTGGAAAGAATGCCTTCATCACTCTTGTGTTTTTGAAGTGCAGCTCTGTTTCTGAAACCCTGCAGCATGTAAGCCCAAACTTCTCTCTAATCAGTAAAAGTAAAATACATATTCGGGAGACACCTACTCGGCCGTAAACAACCCTGCTTCGTATTAAGGGCTGTTGGTAAAAATGTCATTTTTTTAGTACTGTTTCTATTGCCTTTAAATCAATTGGTTTTGTCACGTCCTTCAGGGCTCAGTTTTGGTGCAGAGCAGCCTGCTTCAATTAGTCTGATGGAACCCATGTGGCTGCTATCAGTGCTGCCATCTTCTCCCCACGGTCTCGGAGAAGACTGGCTCCTCTCCATAATAAGCAGAGAGCAAACACTCTCTCTCGCAGTCTGTAATATCACCCCACACCTCTGGACTACACCTCCAAGCTGACCCACATTAAAGCAAACCCAAAGGTTCAAAAGGGACCCGGTACTTCCTATGCAGAGCCCTGTAGATATGAATTACTATCTCTTCCTCAAATAGACTTGAAAACTCTTCAAAGGTGAAAAGCCCTTCAAAATAGACATTGCATAAGTCTGTGATACTAAACATTTGCTTGTTTAGGGGATAATGATAATGTAGAAGGGTAGGACTGATTGAATGTTTTAGGAGGAGCTGATTCCCAATATGGGGAGACTTTGATGATAGCAAATATTTTAGTGAAATTTATTAGGGAGTTGGTTCAGATGTGTTGAAATTAATGTAGTAATGAGTACACATCATATCTCATTGTAGATAAAATAAAAGTAAAATGCCCCACAATGGTTTGCAAATGTTCTCTATTCTGTATTCTAACTTTTTTCCCTGTTATTGATGGTTTAGAATGAGGAAAACAACATACCAAAAAATTGGCATGTCTCTGTTTTGCTATCATCGTTTTGCAAAATTATAAATGCTAAAATCTTCGCATTACTTCTTAATGATTTAATAAATTAGTTTAAAGCCTTAATGTTTTGCTTTTTAATTTACAAAACGCTTGTAAATGCAGCTGTGGTCTCATTGTGTTCATGAAAACATGGTCTGATATAATTACCGTCTTAGAAACTTGATTAAATTTTGTCACCCCACACCTTTATAAAGACACAGCTTACCACATGTAATCATGGTACAATAAAGAACGTTTAAGTGAGGACCCACACTGACTCAGACTGTGATCAGGCTTGTTTGATTGGCGTGCTTGTATACACAGAGACTATGTAGCCCGGGGCAAGAGAGTGAGACAGGCAGCAAGAGGCAGACGCTCACTGAGAGCCTGACTGTATGGGTCACGGACGCTCCACTGGCCATGCAATCCATTGATCTCCAGCCCCTCTGCAGCCGTGGCACCAGTCCAATTAAAGTGTGAAGGCCTGAGGCAGCATGAGTGCCATCAGTTTTAAATGATAAATAAGAGATAACTTTAGGTTCTTTTTGTATTTTCAGTGGTTTCTTTGTGCGTGATATATCTCAATTTAGATGTCAAGGGAGATTCAGGTCTAAGGAACATTTAAAAGGACGATGTTGTGTTCATTTAGTGATTCCTTATTATTCAGCAAACTGTCTCCTCAGTGAAATTTGTGATGTAATTTTCTCAAATATTGAGTTCAATGTGCTTTCTACACAAACTTTAAATGGCCGTTCATAACATTTTGGGACGGTGCACACATTTCTTTCATAAGGATGAAAGACCAAAATTCATGAAATCTGATCTTTCTGTTGCAGGCACCATTTCATGCTGGAACAGCATGATCTCCACTATAATTCAGAGCCATTGGAATGGATGGGGCTTTGACACGCAAACAAAAATCTCTCTAAAGTAAATGTTTCTGCTCAAAGCCAACTGTGATTTGAAATCCCATTATCAAAGCCAACTGTGCTCCGTAGCCTGGACAGCTTGGAGAATCATGTTGTGTTATGTACTCAGAGGAGTCCTCCTCTACACAGTCTTTACTCAACTGAGACGACTGCTGCTAATTCACAGTGCAAAAGACACTGGACAATGATTTATTCCACCTTATTCAAGCCTCATTTGTAATCCAAATGCACGGTTACAAAGAGACAAAAAGCAATTTTCTGCTGGTGCTTTGGATCAAGTGTAAAGATGGCTAGACTGTCCAAGAACAAATCCAAACTTTCTTGACTATGGTGCAGTTTACTTTCATATGCTCTATCGTAAATGTATTGCATGCTTAATGTTAGTCTATCTCAATGATAAGACTACCCAGAGATTTCATGTGTGTGAAAATGACAGTGATTAACAGTGATAAAATAACAGAATTATGATTTGTGTCTTACGACTTTGAAGCACTTTGTAAAAACATTTCAGACCCTGAGCAATTTTTATTTGCTGTTAATTCATTAACTCATGGATTCTCCATAGAAACAATTTATGAATAATGGTTTCATGCTAGTGTTTTGAGATTGTCTATCAATTCTGATAACGTTGAAAGAAAGTTCTATTAATGTTACTGCTCAAAGTTTTACAGAACGTTAGGGAGAACAGTTCTGATAGCATTTCCTATCAATCAGTGCAACTTTGAAAGAATTGACAATTGTTTTGTTAACATATTTGTTGAAATCAATCAAGTGCTTTGTAGCAGTCATTTAGGAAAAAAACTACAGTATATAAATGAATCCACATTAAATATTTTTGGAACATTCTGTCAGCTGTAGTAAGATTCTGTAAGCCAACATTTTATCTGTTGTTTAGCACCTATTTTGAAAAGTTTTTCTGAGCCATTTTGTTTCCGTGAAATGTTTGGATGGACTAACACACGAGAATGTTCTGCTCTTGCATTCTGGAAACTTGCAAACTTAGTTTTGCATCAATGTGACAAATTGATTCAAACAATGTCCTGAACTCTGCAATGATTTTATCCCATTTTTCCTCCCTGAAAAGTGCAGTTCCTCCCCTGCAACAAAAAGCTACTGTAATACTCAGAAGGGTTATCTGTCAACCCCCCCCCTCTCCCCCATAAATGCAGCTCTGCGGCCTGACTGTCTTTAACCCAGCTGATAACGCTTTAGCCTCCTCGTAAAGAATAGGTCTCTTTTAAGTGATCCATTAACGTCCTGTCCCCAAGAGTCTGCCTCAGTCTACTGAAACAAACCAGGAAACCTTGAAGGAAAACAGGATGACAGACAAGCTCCAAGATCAAAGACCCCCTTCGATTCCCTCTACTCGTTCCCCAGACATCTCCAGGCCTCCTCCCTAATGTTTTCAATTAGGGCCTCTGAGAATGTTTCAAATCGTAACGTTATCAATTAGTCAGCAATCCCTGTGTTTGGTTCTAATGGCCTCGAGTTTGCAGTGAAGATTTAGTGCCTAAGAGATATCAGTACAGGAAAGAAAGGTTTTCATGTAGGGGGAATTTATGACTGTCTGCCTACAGGTTTGCTTTTTCAGAGTTACGTTCTCCACAAAGCTTTTGGGTCAGCAGTGTCCAATCCATTCTGGCTCCTTTGAATAACCTGAAATGATTTAAAATAGCGCCGTAATTTTGTCAGCGACAGGCCATAGACATTGCTATTGTGTTTCTATAACTTGAGAAAACTATTTATTAGTCGTTTGCTCTTTAGGAGAAATATATCAAAGTATTCAGAAACTATTCAGGTGCTTGTGTGATTTAGGTAAAAAAAAAAACTTTTGTCTTCCACTGTGTTAACCTTAAAAATTTGCTTCATGTGGTAACATCTAAATTATTATTACTAATTATAAATTACTATTTTGCCTTGACTAATTTAATTTGAATATTTATTCACTGAATCAACTTAAATACATTAAGTTACACCAACAAAGCGGAATTTAAGAGTTAGATCATGTAGAAATGACTCCTTAAGTTAGTAATCGCAGGTTACCACCTTTTTTGGTGTTGAAAAAGATATAATTGAAAAAGATATAATTGATAGACCCTTTAATTGAGAAAATGGTCCAAGATCAGAAAATGTGCATTTACAATATTTGTGCAATAGTGCTTAAGTATGATTTTTATCAGATAATACTTGTTTCCTTGTCAGATAATATTAAATTCCAATTTCATCTAATATTAGATTAGTGTTTACATAATGAACTAACCCCAGCAGGCTTCAGGGGGTCCTGGTTAACCCGTTCCTTCATTTCTGTGTCCTGCTTAGTGACGGCACTCGGGGCCTGGCTGCATTAGAGAGGTCAGGGGGCTCCAGCTGGCAGGCAGGGGCCACAGTGGGACCTGGAGACGGGTATTTCAGACGCCAGCATGGGGGAGACACTTTCACCTGACTGAGCGCTGGCCATGTGTTCCACCACACTGACTCTGTGCACCACCTCCCCATAGTTCCACGGAGTGGCCATTCTTTCTGAATTATTGCTTTTGTTCACTGTAAAAGTGAAGTACATTCACAGAAGCTATTTCTACCCAATCTGACGCATAGAAATGACTTCCACTATATAGTGTAACCCAAATGAAATGGTAATTCTGAATTTATGAATTAAACCGGTTACTGTAGATGTTACTGCACAATGTTTGATAAAAACACATTTTTTTAAAATATAGTTTTGTTCTATTTATTCTCAACTAACACTTTGAGCTCCTTTCTTGGCCTTGTGTTTCAAAATCCATGACTATGATTTAATTTTTAAGTTTCTCTAGACAGCGTTGTATTAATGAAATGTATGTTAGAAACCCTAAACTTGGGTTTGTAGTGCTCAATCCCCATTTATTTTAGACAATGAGAATTTAATTAAATTTAGCAGTTAATTAGACATCATTAATAGTACATTAATTCCTGACATAGCCTACTGTAAAACAAATCACCTGTGTATCCTAACACATCCATTTTTTTAACAAACATCCCACAGATTTCCTTAACTTGAAAATATCAGGAGTTTACATGTAAGAAAAGGAGCAGCCAAAGGACAAAAAGCATAAACATAAAACTTGCTTTAATGTGTGTCATTCGATTCCTGGAAAACTCTAGTTAATCAGGAAAAAGATGAAAAATGGTGCTCTCCAATCTTGCTGATTTATTCAAGCCAGAAAGACATAGTTTGAATGTATCAGTAAGAGATTAGAGCCGCAGAGTACAATTCAAATTCCTCCATTTCAAGGACAAGATGTGTGATAATTGTACCCACAGATCACTTCTTTAACAGCGTCTGGGAATTATGGGTGGAGTATGTCATGCAGGAGCTGTGGCATTTTTTTAAGGTGCTGTTGAGAAAAGTAGGACACAATCACTCATTTTTTTGCCATATATTACTGCAATTATATTCAAATGAATTATAGAACACCCTAACTTACTTATATTTTAATATACCGTGGGGCAAAGTATAATGAAAATATTTCAGTTCCTTCAGATGTAAATCTAGTATGAAGCTTATTTTTATTATCTGCTTTCATTAGATTGATTGCAATAGCAAAGTATATTTAACATGCAGGTTCATATTCCATATCAATTAGGTACATGTCAGTTCTGAATTGAGTAATTACCTTAAAAAAACAAATTCTTCCCTATTTAACTGCCAAATGAGGAGTGCCCAGCCTGCCAGCTGTTATTCTCCTGCCAAAGTACAAAGCACCAAATGCTTAATGGGCCATTTTAGGCCTCCTGAAGTTGTATCTGTCATCCTCTTAAACAAAACATTATTAACTGGGTCTTTATGAGCTCATTTTAAAGTGATTTGTAGTGTGCTTGTTTATACATCCTATTTTGTACATGAAAATATTTCTTATTTGCTTATGATAAGAAAATGTTACACACATTATTAAATTGGAGATAATGAAACTTGATGCAATATGCTACAATTTCAGTTATTTATGTCAGACAGCTATAAAATCACCATTTTAATGGTTCGAGTGTGTGTAAGTGTTCGAGTGTCAAGTGTCTGTGTTTTGGTTCATCGTTGTTTCTTCTTCTTCCATGTGCAATGTAATTTTATTTAAAGTTTTTGAAGATTCGCCATCCCTCTCCCTATGAAACAGCTGGTGGAGTGTTATGGCTCTGTGGCACAGGTTTGTGTCCCATTAGAGGTTATAGGGCTCTATGACTGTGTAAAACCATAAAACAGGTCACAGCTGAATGTATGAGTGTCCATTTTCACATTAGAGTAAGAGTGAACACATGTCCCGTTGTGCTGCCGCGGAGTCGGGTTTCATTTTTGAAGGCCTTCAGTACGCAGGGATTGAGATTCGCTATAGATGGCAGAACTACCGCTGACCTCAAAGGTTTAGCCTGGCCAGCTCTCATGACTGTTTATTAAAACTGCATGATTCACGCTCTGCCAAAGAGCCTTTGCTGGGAGAGTCTCGTTTATTATTATCAGGGCGGCCCAGTGTTGCTAAGGAGAGCAGCGGCTGATAGCCTGACATCAGCTTCTTCCATCCTTACGGAGGTAATTGTTGTTTGACTTTTTCCAATACACAAGTGCATCACTTCACACGCAGATGTAACAGCTAATGTTCTAAGTGCTGGCATAATAATAATGTAATTCAAAGCAGGAAAAAAATTGCATTTGCAGAGTGGAAAATGTGTTTAAATAAAAAAGTACAGATCACAGTAAATGGCTATTAAATGGATTTAAGCGTTTCCATATGTTTATGCATGTGTTTGTGGCTGGGAAGGTGTGTTTGTGTGTGTGTGTGTGTGTGTGAGTGAGTGCGTCTGTGTGTTTGTGAACTACAATAAATGTATAATTAGGCATTTTAAAAGAGCCTAATTAAGGGTACGTTAAAATGCAGGGCAGCCCGTAGGCATGGCTGTATTTTATTCATGTAGTGAGCTTTCACTGGTTGCTGTCCAGCTTCAAACAACAAGCTACATTATTGCCTTTATTTTGCCAGTTTGTCCCTATATTCAAAAGGTGCATTTGAGCTTTTCAGCAATGCTATCAGCTATATGTTAAAAAGAGAGTTTTCCCAAAAAAATCTGTTATCATTTACTCACCATCATGCCAATCCCAACTGTGCATTTCTCTTTTTTTTTCACGAAAGAGCACAAAAGTAATTTTGTAAATGATTACTGAAGTTTCATTTTTGGGTGAACTATCCCTTTAAGAGACACAGATCTACTGGATTTGATGACTGATGCAATATCATCTTTTACAGAACAGGAAAATCCAGAAATTAAGGTTGGGAAAACATATCATTAAGTCAATGCTTTTGCAAAACGAAAGTACTTTAATACAGCCATCACCACCGATGCCAAAATGACTTCCATGAGTGGTTTGTGTCACGTTAACATTTGCAATAAAAATCTGCAAAGTAATCGTAAATCAAGTATCTGTCAGCAGATCAGCGGTCTCATGGTGAATATGAGGGTTGAAGTGTGGTTGAAAGTGTGCTGTCTGTGAGGGGGAAGCCACAGTCTGCCCATGACTGTGCCAAGCAGCTTCTGACACACACACTCATATGGCTTGTATCTGCTGGTGTGAAGCACTGGAGAAAGATAGAAGCCTCTGTAACTGTGGGAGCAATGAAAGGATGTTAAAACCTGAAGTGTGAGGAACTCTGGCCACAACAGGCTCCATGCTCATTAAAGGAGAATGAAAGGCCTCCAAATGAGTTAAAGAATGTAACATCCCTTGTCCTTTATAACTCATAGACTATAATATGTACATATATATATATATATATATATATATATATATATATATATATATGTACATTTAAAATAACTGTTTTCTATTTGCTGCTCAAGAAACATTTCTCATTATCAATTGTCGAGCCACAAAATAGTTGTGCTGCTTAATATTTTGTGGAAACTGTGATACATTACCAGTGTTCTGTGATGAATAACACGTTTAAAAGAACAACATTTATTTGAAATATAAATATTTTGTAACATTATAAATGTCTTTACTGTCACTTTTGATCAATTGAATCCACTCTTGCTGAATAAAAGTAAACATTTCTTTCAAAACTTTTGAACTTTTTAATAGTTTAATTTTTTTAACTAAATGAATATGTATTATTATAGGGTAGGCCTATAGGGGGAAAACGCCCCCCTACTGTTTCCCCCAAAATAAACAATAGATACAGTGCAGATACGTTTTTGTTGTTGCTATGAACTATATTGACAAGAGTGATGTTGTAGTATTCACTACTGTGAAGCTGACAATGGTGACGTAGGCTACCTGAGAGAAAACGCCCCCAGGGGGCATCGCTACCCACTAACATAATTACTGTAACGTTACCATGGTCTGAACATCACATCCTTTGTTTTCCATCAAATGTAGTCTAACTATGTGGTTGAATAAAAATATGTGGACTTATTTTTAAAAATTACCTCAAGTTAGCATCAGCTAGCTAGTTAGCATCAGCTAACAATATTTTTCAAATAGGGATTTTCAGCATGCTTCATTAATAAATATTCATATTTATCTACTGTTATTTTGTCTTGTCTTTTTAATTGTAAGCTACAACTGCTTGTACTCTGATTCTGCTGTAAATGTATAAAGCAAATAGATTTTTTCAGAATGTGGGCATTTTAGGCTAGGCCTACCTCATGGGGCAGAACTTGGTACATATTACATTTTTGTAAACTATCTAATAACATGAAAACTCTGGACATTTTTTCGCACTTGGTTTATAATTTATGTCATTGTCACCTAAACCTATAACTTCCAGACATTCAACTTTTGTTTCACATAATTTTTGTACACATTTATAGCTCTAAAAGGATGTTTTGGAATTGGCAATGGAGGCATGGGATGAGATGTGTAAGAAATCAGTCCTACACACAAGAGCGTTTTAATGACAAAATCCTTAAAAATGTCTTGAAATACAGCATCTGAACAATGTCTTGAGGTGTGGTAACCGACTCGAGTCAGTTGTAGGCTATAATACGAAAATAATGCACACCCACTTCATGACGTGGCCGCATTACCACCTTATGGTGTGAATTATTTTCGAATAATTTAACGGAACGTCGTCAATTATTCCTTACTTATTTATAATCATCTTTTTGTAAGAGTTTACTAAGGAATTGTGACTATTAACAGCTATTTTATTGCAATTTAAGCTATTTATTTTATTGTCCCTGATTTTGGTTTCTGCATTTCACTTCTAGCTTCTCAAAAGCATCTACTAAATGAATAAATGTAAATATACACTAGATTTACTGCAACAGCCACTGACACATTGACAGTATGACCAGTCTCAATAACTTCCCTCACTGCTTAAAGTCATATCATATTCTGTTCTTAAGCAACTTAATGTCCATTTAGTACACAAATGGGTACCTAGCTGTGTATTAGTGGCTTTTTCACTAAATAGGACTTTTGTGCTGTTTCTTTGACTGCACTCTAAGCTGTTAAGTGACAAGAGAGATTATCTCTGTCCACAATAGAGCCAATCATTTTCCCCTAAGTATAGAGCCTAAACTCCCCTTAAAGCATAAAGGCCCTCACATTTAAAGAGCCAGTAGAGGGACGATCCCATTCATGACTTTATAGCCAAATGAAAGTTCCTAATTCAGCAGTTAGGACTGTGGCAAGACCTCAGCCTTACATGTCAGTGCTGGGCTCTGGGACTGAACTGGCTTTGTTGGGCAGTAACAGTAATGGAGGGGGGTCTGAACGAGGCCTCATAATAACTTCCCGTCGTACAACTCGAAAGCTTTTCCCACGTACGAGAAAGCGGGGGGACAATGCTCCCTACACTGTTCTCCCTGGTTCCTCTCCCTCCCCTGAGAAGAACAGGCTCCGAACGCCCCCCACCCCCACCCCCCCTCACAGCCACCCGCCCCTCTCCACTGCCACTGAGCTTCGCTCTGAGCTCATCGCCGGGTCAAGGGAGCGTTTAGTTCCATGATGATGGAGTGTATAACAAGGCTCTATACAGCAGTCAGCTGATGGCTGTCATCACTGTTGGCTTGTGTGTGTCCCTGACTGTCCTCTATTCCCTTAATTACCCATCCTCACTCTCACAGCGAGGTCCCCTCACAAATTACACCGTATTGTTGGAGGAAGATTGGCCTGTCATCACGGAGAAGGGGAGCATTTCAGCATCGCCATAATGGCCTCGATGCCCGGCAGTGGCTGTACGAAGCACACCCTCAAAAACAACCTCCCCATTGCCCTGCCCTGCCGGCCATTAGCACTGGTGCCAGGTGACTCTGTGACCCAGACAGTTTTCTGCCATGTCAGCAATTCAAATGCACGGCGCCACAGTGTGGGGCTCACTCCTCTTCTCAGACAATGGGCAGATTCGAGCTCCCCTAAAGATGAGTTAGGGCCTCTGACAATACATCTCATCCACTTTCGCTTTTTTCCCACTGCCCCTGCGGAGCTCAAAGCAAATGAAATCCAAAATAATATGTGGGCCTGTTGTCTCTCTTAAACCAATATCTGTTTAGTCTAATCACAACTGGACAGCTATTACGTTGTTTTGCAATGGAATGTCTGTGAAAGACCAGTTGAATTCATCAGCCAAAACCATTAACATTGGCGTAAGCAGTGTTGGGGTTCCAAGCTACTTAAAAACGTGCCAAGCTTCAAGCTAATCTTAATTTCAAGGAAGCCTACCTACAGTCAAGCTACTGTTTTGAAAAAGTAGTTTGCTACTCTACAAAGCACAAACAAGTAGTTAACCAAATTGAAGTTATTTAAGAGGGTAATTACATTTAAAAATATAACTGTAGCCTATAAAGCTACAATAAATGATGATTTTATCAGAGCCATAGTGTTGCTGGTACAAAAGGAAGGAGTGGTTTTAAATGATGAAGAATCTAAATTAAGTTGACAGTATCAAACTTAAACAGGTAAATTTATACTAAATAATAAAACACCCTAACTTTCATAACCGAGAAGAAAACAAGTACAGAGGGACTCGAATCGGTGAATCATTTTGATGCGAGCGAAATTAACTACCATGAATCAGACTGATAAAAGGAGAATGAACCGAATCGCTAAAATGACTCAAATCGTTGAGGTGAGCGCGTTTGATTATTCCCTCAGCCCTGGCATTAAAAATGGCGCTAGTCGTTGGAAAAAAAGTAGCTTTGTTCTTTTTGAAAACAACAGACATGCTACTGAGAAATTATTATTACTAGCGGTCACCACTTTTGAGTTAGTGCTTTTCAACACAATATGGTATGGTAGAGTTTAATGCATTGCTGACCCCATTATTTAGCAAGACAGATCAAAAGACCCATGTGAATCACACGAAAGGTAAATTCATGTGTTTTGTGACATATGGTGAAGGTTATATTGTTGGATATTGTGAGCAGGGATGTTTAAGGAAATCAGCCGTATCCTAAATCACACGTGAAACTAACAGAGTTATACACACAATATAGCATGAGACTTTCTTCTTTCATAGAGAAACGATTGCAAACGTTTCATTCATGACATGAGTGTAATTTTCATGGGCAGATGTTATTAATTAATTTTATTCTAATGTAATATTAATACTAGCTAATGCTTTAATATTAATGCTTGGTCACTGGTCTGTGTTTTGTTGTCAGTTAATAGACACTCATCTTCCTAGCTGGATGAAGGGCTGTCTTTTTTTTTTTTTAGTTCATGTTTTGGAATGAAAATCAAATCTGACTTTATTGCAGAGACACCACGACCCATTCATCATCATAACTTTTTTATATTGTCGTCAGTCTGTCACGGAGGTCTGAGTGAATGGCTTGTAATTCCTGCTTTAAGATGCAGTTTAAACTCATGTATTTATTATATACCCGGAAAGGTTTCAAATTATGCTAATTACTGCTCATCAACTTAATTAAGCTGGTCTTTTTCTCCACCTTATCTTTTTTGGATGCAATGTGGAAGTTAAATTTTAGAATTAAAGTTAGAAGTTTCATCAATTATACTCTGGCAAAAAGTTAACTGATAATTCAAGATAACAAGCAACTATCAGTCATAATTTAGAATCAATTCAAGCTAAGATTTCATCTTTTGTTCTTATATGTTTACTCCCCAGTTGGCAATTTCAGTGGTAAGCGAAAAATTCTAAATGTCTTTTGCCATAGAATAGGCCTACTGCTGTTAGGCTATATTTATTATTATTATTATTATTATTATTAAATACAGAGATATAATGTTATAATATCCGAGAAACTTCTATTTATACATTTGTCTGCTTTCTTTTATGTTCTGTTCATTAGTAAAAATTTAAGGAAAGATAATCTGTATTATATTGAGAGCATGTTGAAACTAAATCATTGCACAACTAATTTTTCCACATCGGCTCATAACATAAAGAGATTAAAAGGTGTTGTTCTAATGAATTGAGATAGCCCTCCATCACATGAGGCGTATCTAGCAAATGGCAGTTGTGTATAAAAAACAAACACATTGTAAATGGTAATTGTATGGCCCCGAGGTCCGTGAGCCAAACATTACACCGATTTCTTCTCTATTACCAGACAGTCTGCCAAATGAGTTATTTCTAATTACTCACATATGCCTAGCAAATGTGGAAATCTACTGCGGCCTTGGCTGACACTGAAGACAGTACTTATCAATTTACCACAGAACAAAGCTTGCATATTTCCATTGCGTTCTTTAACTTGGTTGTAAAAAAAATATGTCACCCTCATTATAGTATGTGGATGACCATGACTGTAACCTCCCAGCATTTCTCTATGAAGTATATATCATAAGCACAATTGCTACATCTGCAACCAGCTCAAGGCTGGCAATAATGATTTTTTTGGGGGTTGCATGAGATCCTCTATAATAGCCTACTCATGACCCAATGAAAAATATTTTCCAAACAAAAGACCCCAACAATCATTTAGTTAAACAGATCACAGGATAACTACAGTATCTGTTATGCTATCGATGAAACTTGTTCACAGAAATATACATTGTGTGAAGTGATCAAACAAAAAAACAAACAAATAAATAAATGAATAAAATCACATTTGGAATTTATTACAACTAGAAACCTGCTGGAGACCGTAGAGGCTAAACAACTCATCCAGCATTTTGGCCACATCCATGAGAGAATGGATAACTGAGAGTGTTTTTGCACTTGATTCATTTTAGGGGTCTGAGAGCTGTTCACATGAATTTTGACAAATGTGTATAAAAAAGTGAAAAGGACATTTTAAAGCGAGCTGAACTGAGACCATCATTTATTTTGATCAAGGGCATTAATAACGTAACATGTTTAATTAATCTCATTAATCCCAATGTGTTAATGTGTTAACCTTGACTCCCCTAACTGTACTCAAATATACAATTTAATCATCATTAATATTACATTACAGTAATATTCAATGGAATGCATGTCGATCAAAATTCACTTTCAGTTAGTTCACTTTCAAGGCCAGGGTCAGTGTGAATGTCAAGAGCACTTTATGGACCCTTTAAAGGGTCTGTGTTTGGTTCTTTTAAGCAGGAATAACAGCCTTTCTAATTTACGTGTCACACATTTTTAAATCTTCTTTCAGCTGTAAGAAAAAATCTGTAAAAACACTTACTCATCATCTACTAAGAGCCCATTTGTTACTTTGTTGACAGTTTATCAGTCATCATATGCAGCATATCAAACTTCATTACCATTAAATGTGTGAATAATCAGTTTAGGAAAATGTGGCCTTTATGTATAGGCCATGTGATTTAGTCCATAGACTCCACACATCACATGGTATATTTTGCACAATCTTGCCCTTGGGATGTCTGTGCACACATGCTGTGGTATTTCATGCAACATTCAACCATTTGCAGTGTTAATTAAAGAAGCATAAGCTTAATAATGCTGTTAAAACAAATCAAAGCTCTTTTTTTCTGTTTCAGTTATGCCATCCGTGGACCATGAACTCCACATGCCTAGAATTTGTGAAATGTTTACTGTGAAAAGATTCAAAGTCCCTAAATAGATTAAAAAATGTATGACTACTCCTTTGAGCCAAATTAATCCATATAAATATATCAATTTCAATATGGGACCACAGTCAAATAGTCGTTTTGGTGGTTTTCCCCCCATATAATTTAAATTGCTGCAAGCTGCAGCTCTTGGAAAATGTTCGAGCCCACAATGCAGTTTCTGCGCATAAATCACACCATAATGCTGCCTTTAAATAGTTACAGACAGATAATTTATTCTTGGCACACACTGGACTCCATACCTATGCCAGTGTGAGTGTGAGTGTGTCACGCTTAGTTGCCAGCAGGCATTATTTGCTGACAGTTCACGAGTCACTTTACTCTTTATTGTTCCTTTTCATGATTTTAAAACACTAGTTTTACACCACTCTCACGGCACGGCGATTATTCTCAGGCAAACACGGCAGGTGAAGATATACGGTTAAATGTGGTTGGAAAAGAAGACTCTGGCTGTGACAAAACCACTAGCGTTTTCTTTAACACCAACCATCATGTTTCCACAGGACAGGATCGTTTGCCAGACGAGATGCAGATAGGATAGAGTCCAAACAAACAGCCCCTCTCTGATCAGCAGCTCAACTTCATTTAGTTCAATTTTAGGATAAACACACTACAGCTAATTCATCTCAACAGCTTGATTGTGACAAAACCGTTTTCCACTAATTGTGGCTATTTGTTTAAATTTCACCCTGTGTGATTTATCCAGTGCTCAGGCTGGCTCTGAGTATTCTGATAATTACTCTTAACATAACAGAAATCAAAAACCCACTGCGCTCCTCTGCCTGCGATTCACTGAGAATGGCCTTATCCAAACTGAGCTGGCACTCATTTTCTCCACGGTTTAAATGAGAGCACGGATGGTTTAGATTAAAGCATTGTTTCCCAGCTAAGAGCCGAAGCTAATGAAAACCAACTCTGCTCTTTTATAATTCATTTGTACCATTAGCATATTAGCTTCAGCATAATGACAGGATGTCATTAAAGGATTTGGTCTATGACTAATGACAATATTTGTGTTCTGAAGTAGGTCAAACAAAGTAGCCAATTACTGTTCTTCCCATTACGATGATGAAAGCTAGAGATTAGCCATGCCTAGTTTTGGATATATTGTTTACTAATAAATGTAAGGGTTTTTTGAGTCCCTCTTCCAAACTATGAAACAAACAGATTTAGCATATTTAATGGTTTTTAAAGTCTTTTAATGATGATTTTGTGATTATGAAAAGGTACAGAGCGCAATCTTTCCACCTAAGAAGAAAACATGTATTTAATTTTGTCAATGTATTCACAAGAACATTATATATAATGTTATATATAATGCATTATATATAAATATATATTTTATATATATATATATATATATATATATATATATAATGTTTTTTATATATATGTTATATATAATATATATATATATATATATATATATATATATATATATATATATATATATATATATATATATATATATAAATGAATTGTATATAATAAAACATGAAATATGTAGCATATTTGTTTATTTGTTGTAGCAACTTTTTATGGAAATTATTTCTGGATACAGTTTTTCTTTATATCAATTTCACGATGTGCCTCTCAGTCAATGCTTTGATCTACATCTGTTTATTATATGAATGTTTAGCTTTTGTAATTCGTATTTTTATTTTTTCTCTTCAGGTTTAAATATGAATATCTCATCATCGGGTTGGGGTGCAGTACAAGTAGATGTACATGTCCTCTGGGTGGCAGCATGTTTCGAAAGCAGAGTTTCCCCTTTAAATGCAAAGGAAGGCTGACACACATGGATCCAATATAGGCAAACCTTCATACTGTAGAAGTAGACGACATGGAGCCATCCTTCGTTCAGAGGAGGAAGTTAGTGGTGTTCATGTCTGCTACTGATGTCCGATTATTCAAAGCTATTACTCTTTCATTTTGGTTTTCAGAATCTAAGACATTATTTGTTAATATAAAGCTTCCTTTCTTGAGTACAAATGAGTATGTTTTGACCGGTAGTTCAGATTTTTACCTAAAAACATTTTCACTGTCCCCACTACAAAAATTATACATTTTAATTTCTGAATAAAATGTTTTCATTTAACATATTCTTGAACAAGTAACATTTACAACAAATACTTTTTTTAATTTGGAAATTATAGATAATGGTGTTCATTTTCAATATATTACATTTATATCTTGATTGTGGAGGCTTGATTTGGGATTCATTTTAAGAGACAAAATTTTGCTATATTGTAACTATATTTTGTCCCATTGAAAAATGAATCAGTAACACTTAGAGCCTTTATATTTAATGTATTATAAAAGTATTTGCAATGACACTTTTTTTATTATGCCTTTTTTGTTTATAAAACATTCACCATATAATATTTTATAATACATTATGGTCTCATGAATAAATGTAACACAGTTATAACACAGTATGGCCTGGTTTCACAGACAGGGCTTAAATTAAGCCTTAGTTCAATTAGGGCATTTAAGTAGCTTTTATAAACATACCCAAGAAAAAAAAAAAAACATTACTGGTCATCTTGAGACAAAACGATGTCACTCACATATTTTAAAATAATGTGCAAGTTGCTTTCAGATAAAACAGCTCAAACATGCATTTTAGTCTGGGACTAAGACTTGTGAAACTGTGGGTATAATACTTATCTAATCATTGTTACAACTTTAGGAAGTTTAATGCATTAAAACATGACAAACAACCAATTTCTGATGTAACAAGGAATCTGCAAATATCATAATGCATTTTAACTTTGGTTATCTATTTATGAAAGATATAATGCATTATAATGTACATGATGAATACCTTTATCATGCATTAAAGGCTTTTGATAAAGTGTTACCAAATTATCTAAAATCAGACTTCACCAATACTTTTTATAGCTAAAATAAAATGTTACTTATGAAGATGTCAATGATCTAGTGAGAAAAGAATAAGCAGAAAATATTTTCTGTCAGTTGATAAAAGATGAACTGCATCATCATCTGCTGGACTGAAAATTAGGGGGTTCTATAAGTCAAATGCTGAGTAATCAAACATGATCAAATCTGGCTTGAACTATGTCTTTTAGAACTAGAGAGCATGAACCGGTAAATATCGTTTTCAGCCACTTAGCCCTTAATGTACCCAACGTATATTTGGCTTTGACAATTCAATACAACCTGTGGTTTCACAGATTTACAGTGACATGTCAAAATAGTCATCTAAATTAATTGGCTAGATGCTGAACAGAGGCAGAAAGAGTAATTTGGGTGACACATTGACTCCTAAAGTGAGGCGAGCAATTTTGCTAGGGTTACATCCATGAAGGAATGTAGGTAATGTACTTGTCTCAGTTCAATGCCACAGACTGCTCTTTGACCAACTAAAACAAATAGTGTTCAACTGCTAATGTGGAGCCAGAACAAATAAATAAATCAATTTGTTTTCACTGTGCTTAGTCCACAGATTTAGTGAAAATTAAAAATTTACTTTGCATATATTTGGTGCCAGCCAAGCTTGAAATTGGGGTTTACAGAATATGAAAAGGAATACCATAATTGTAAACGCACTGAGTATGTTTAGCTCTCCGTAATTTGAATATGTCTGCTTTTCTTTGACACCAACAGCAACAAAATGTGTATTTTTTAAATTCTGCTTTATTTGAACATCCACAATGATGGTAAAAACAAGCACAGTGTTGTATGCCATATGAAATGTATAGTTTGGGCATGTACTGTAGCGCTCTATAGGCAGCAGTGACCACGGGCAGTGTTTCACACAGAACTCGTGTTTCGCTGTTAGCCGCAGTGACTGAGCAGCGCAGAGTTCTGGAACATTCCTGGAGAGACTCAAAGAAGAACATACACAGTGGGAGTTTGGACCCAGCCCAAGAAAAATAAATCCAGGTTTACATTTTATGAGTAAATGAGATCATATCTAGTCGGCCTTTGAAAGCTAGGGGACAAAAATGCATGTCTGTGCTGCTGTTAGATCAAGATATTTCATTTAGATTTGATAACTCATCATGTCTACACAAGGCATATGGTTTGTGTGGGTGTTTGGGGTGTAGAAATATGGCAGTGATGATGTTTCTGACATCTGTGGTTAAGGGTTGTGCGCAGTCATGTTGATTAATAAATCAGCTATAGCTCTTGGTAAGCTACTAATTTGTTGCGTTTTTGGAACTTCTGAAGAGACTTGTGTAAACACACACAAAGCAAGATTTGTTTTGCATTTTCTAAACAATGTACGAGATCATCAACCCAGCTATGTTCTAAAAAAGTTTTGCTAATGTTCCCATTAAGTTATGAAACATTGAAACGTTCCAAACGGTAATTTTTGAAAATGTTTAAAAAAATAAAAAATCTTGGTTATGCTATCGGTAAGGAAACCAATCCTTATCAATTTTTATCATTTTGCAAATAACGTTACTTTTGAATGTTCTCTGTCACTGAACATTCAGAAACAAGTAGTAACATTTAAAAAATGTTAGACGAACCTCCAACTAAAATGTTTCAGTTGAAACAGTATAAACAGGTATAAACAATGCATAAATAACATTTTTGTGTACCATTTTTTATTAAATACCAGATAACCTTGAACAAACTTTCTATTAACGTTACTGGAAAAGCTGGGTAGTAATGTTTTTGCCTTTGAGAAGATGTTAAAGGTTTGTTTGTTTTTGCTTTTGGCTTGTCAATGCTCATTTATGACTGAGGGCTCAAGACAATTTTGCATTGATTTTGTGGTTGGAAACCCAATAGCTGTGACAACTGTTGACTATTCCACCAACTGTTCAATACAGGTTTATGCAAGATTGAGTACAAACAAATTTCTGAAACTTGGATTTTCAGCATAAGCCCAGTATGCATACAAGGTCTGCAATGTGTCTCTCATGTTCATTACTATTTGACCTTTATAAGAGAAAGGCTATCTAAAAATGAAATTTCAGTGGGCAAGATGAGCTGTTGTCATAATGAGGCACATTCATGTTTTATTGATCATAATATGCTGCAGATTATTGTAAGTTTTGCTTGCTCTTCTTTTCACAACTACTCTAGAGCTTCTCTATCATGAAATGTTTCTATATACAAACCCCGATTACCTTGGCAACAAGAGAAGGTGCTAGATCAAGAACAAGGTCCACATAACTGGCCCCAATAAATACTTTGCAGCACTTAATTTAGTTCCATGCCGTGGGCCATTAGCTCCTGCAGTCCATCTCTCAGCAACTGTGCGGCTGATGGAGAGAAAAGGCACAGCAGTGTCAATTTAATTAAATCCAGCTTGGCTGGGTGTGGCTGGTCATCAGCTGCGTGTAGCACATTTCTGACCGGACCAGAAATTAATATTGATGCCCACAATGTTATTTTTCTTAAGTTCCAGAGTTTATTCTATTCAAAGATGAATTAGTGGACTGCCGATGTGCAAGAACAGAAGGCAAATCTGTATTAAATAAAAGTAAATAGACACCCGTTTATTATTGTTTTCAATTTATTATGTATTTATTTATATACAATTAAATATTTTGAAGAACAATGCAAGAGAATTTAAACTCATTAACAACAATATGGGCCTTTTGAGGGCCATAATATTAAGAAATGATGTGCTCCACTCATTCTTTTTAAAATCAAAATTTTTATAAAATAAATAAAATGAAAGCTGTCATAATTAGGAGACTTTGCATGACATAATAAATTACCTCCAATATTAAGAACGTAACATCACATTGTATTTGACTTCTGAGTAAAGGAAAGTTGCAACAAAATTTAATAAAACATTTTTTCTTTTACCAAAAACCACAAATTTGTCTAAAGAGATTTTTTAGTTACTCACTTCAGATTGATCACACTAAAATCAATATTTTTCTTATAAACAGTTTTAGCGTAATGACTCAAAGGATATGCTGTTTTCTTTTAAGTTATTATTAAGATATCTGATAACCCTCATAACCTTAAAATAATAACCCTCATAACCTTAAAAAAACTGCTGCAACAACTGAGTTTAAAAACATTCTGCATGAAAATACCACAAAAGAAATGACTAGCTAAATACTTGTCATGATGTATTATTACAGCATTTGAATAACATATTTCAAATTGATTATTCAAATTCAAAACTTTATAAAATTGGGATGTTTAATATATTCCACAGTATTGTAGACCTGAGCAAGGAAAACAGTATTTGTTTTGTAGATTTTAGAGAACTTAAAACGTTTACTAGTCTATTTGGTCAATTTGGTTTGTGCACTGAAAATTTTGGATGGAAATTATCTCCAATCAAATAATCTATTGTTTAAAATGAAAAGTAAAAGACATGACAGACATTCAGCTGATTTACACATGAATTTTGTCCTCCCAGGTTCCTCTAAGTTACGCTTGCTTATATATTTCCTGTGGTTTGTACAACATGTCTGGTTCATAAAGTTACCAAATAAGCAAACATGTTAGTCATGGTTTGTGAGGAGAGCATATGTATATACTGTCACAAAACACATTCATTTAGAACAACAAATAGAAGAACACGCATCACAACATAGTCCACAAGTCATCACTGTAACTCCAGGGATAATGCCATCATTTGTATTCATTAACCAAGCGGGTTTGTTCATTCCCCTTCCCCTTTTTAAGCACTTGAGTATTACGGCTGTGAAACAAGCATCAAAGAGCTGTATTGGGCCCCACAGGCTTCGGCTGTATTAAAATCACAATCTGTCTAATTACAGGTATGCACAGTCAGAGTGGTGAGAAAAGGAAGATGTTTTCTACAGAGATGCCTTGAAGGCTTTGTTAATACACTGACTGGAATAAATTCCTCATGCGAGGAACTCAGGTGCCACACATTTCCTGTACTGAGAGCCTTTTGAAACAGCCTTCCAGGTGAGAGTGAGACTGTGACTCAAGTTGTCTCCACTCGAGCCGTGAGTAAACATCATCTCGCACTTGATCCTGCAATAAGCCCAGTAATGAGGCCAAGCACCTGGCATTAAGATCACAGAGCGCTCGTCTGCCCTCGGTCTCACGCCGCAGTCAGATGCTGTTTTGCTGCTGCTCAGATTTTTGACTCAGTTCCGTGGGAGACGAGAGCGTCTGCACGGGTGCCATTAGTCACCATGCATGGGATAGCAATCGCATTTACAAAAGGGGCTTCTTTTTAACAAACATAATGCTGTGCGGTCTATCACACAGCAACTTTTTGAACATGAATCAACTCAATGCAAGGTCTCGGAGACCTTTTGTTGCACTAGTTGCGATTTATTAGTTGCAGTTGTTTACCCTGCCACCAATGTGCTAATAACAAAACATTAAAAGTATGCAAAAATTATAAATCATTTTTGGTCACACTTTAGAGGGGGTTCAATTTGTTCTATTAACTATGACTTTTGCCTCAATAAATTCCTAATTACTGCTTATTGGATAGTAAGTTTAGGTATTGGGTAAGATTAAGGGATGTAGAATATGGTCATGCAGAAAAAGGCATTAAAATGTGCTTTATAAGTACTAATAAACATTTAATATCCTAGCAATATGCATGTTATAAGCTATAGTTAATAGTGAGAATTGAACCTTATAAAGTATTACCTAATTTTTTTGTTGTTTAGGGAAATACATTTAATGCTTCACAAACCTGAACTTGGTTTTGCAATCACAACAGCAACATTCACATTGAGTTTGTTGTTTCCTGAGTTTTGTTATGCTTTAAGCTATTATAACTTATAGCCTAAATAATAAATTATAAATCTTGTGCATGCTATTTCAGGCCACAAACAAAAGACGTCCATCTTCCACTTCAACAGCATGTGCTTGTCTACTTTAGTGTAATTTATAAGCTATTACATAGCTTAGTTTTCACTTAAATTAATGAACATTTATACTGTAAAAAAATATATGATCAATAAGTTATAACCCTTTTTTTCATTGCTTTCTCATCAAAAGAAGTACTTATTTTGATAAATTATACAAGAATGAATTCATTTTTTAAAGTCAGTTTAATGTAATTCTAAGTTGATTGTACTTCAAACATTTTTTTTACAGTATACATTTCAAGAGCTCCTGTGGATGTGCGTCGTGTAGGCTACCCTGTGACTACAGGCTTGTGTTTTTATTTGATGCTTGGGAAAAGAGCACCACTTGGGTGGTTGAAGCCTTGGCAGAATCCCAAAATCTAAGTAACCTTTAATCCTTTATCCTCAACCCAAACCTGACCCATACTCGCGTCTAGTTGTCGGACGTCTGTCTCAAACATCTTTAAACCAAAACATTATAGGATTTATGTGTTGAATAAAAACGGTACAGATTTTACGTTATTCCTGATTAGTCGTGTCACTATTAAATAACATTTACATTATTAAATATTTGATACTTAATATAAAATGCATATTTTTAATGCATTTAGCCTACATGAAATAACTGTAGCTAATCCGAACAAAGGCCGCCTCGAAGTCTCCGATTAACTTCTGCCTTTAAGGCTACACAAACATCATTACATTTATTATATTAATCTTCGATAACATAGGTCAGATAAGTGCGAATGATTTTCTGTTTTCAATTGTACTGAACTTTCGACTCTTATGTTGAAAGGTGTCTTTAGCTTCCTTTATCATATTAAAAAATACATAATATCAGTGTTCGTCATAAATGACAGATTTTAAATGGCAAATCATTTAAATAATCAGGTGATCTTTAAACGCAGCTTTGGCGCAGTTGTATAGTGTTTGCTTCAATAAAATAACAATTACCTGGAGAAAGAATATTAACATTAATAAACAGTAATAATAATCATAAACGATGCACGTGTGTGTGTGTGTGTGTGTGTGTGTGTGTGTGTGTGTGTGTGTGTGTGTGTATATAGTAGCTATTAAATTACAGCAGAATTCCTTGCATAGAGTTCAAGTCCAAAGTCAATTTGTTGTTGAACTTTGATCTTCTTTTATTACAGGTAAGATTGTTTGGTCTTCATAACTTCATGTAAAACAGCTTTCAAATTTCGTTGTGATAGTGACTGTATATGAGCCACTATGATGAGGTGAGTTTTGATGAGCTTCAGTGTTACATATAGATATTTTTGCTGTGGATTTCTATCTTTTTTTATTATTTTTGATTAGCGCTTGAACATTCATGTTTTGTTTCCCACATTAAAGGTTTTCTGTTCTAATCTGCCTGTCAGTGCTGCTGTTCAGCACTTCAGCCAAGCCATACAGGCCCAGGGTATGTTTAACTTCTAATATGGACACTCTTAATTTACAGCAAAATATTTTGAATGTCTTATGTTACAAAAGAAAAAAATAAATAATGGCTATAGTCGCTTTTAATTACAACTGTTTTTACAAGGTCTGCCCTGACCCTTCTTGCCATTTTGAGCAAGCATGTAAAAATGTAACTAATTTGAATGTCTTTTTCTTGTATATCAAACTGTGATTACTGACATTGCTATAGGCAGTACTCTACTTTTTATTGGGATATTTTAAACATATTTAATATTTTAAACAATCCATTTGCTAATATTTGGCTTGTTGCTTTTACAGGAAAAAGTGTTTAGCAACGCAGTTCAGGACACTATAGTGTAAGTACTTGTCTTGCCTTCTGGACACACTGTAAAGGATCTAAGTAGGTATACATATAAGGAATATATATATACAGTATGTATATGTAATATTCAAATGTTTTAATCATTTGAATATTTGGTTAAAGTGAATATATATATATATATATATATATATATATATATATATATATATTCACTTTAACCAAATATTCAAATGATTAAAACAAAATATTCCTTTTCCATGATAGTTTTGATCATCGCAATGGGAAGATGATCCAGGGAATGGAGGAGGTGGAGCCACCACAGGACATGGATATAACAAATTCTGACATCGATTCTAACATGTTGATTTGGAAAGCAGTAAAAGAAGAAATTCAGCCGAAATACAACATACCTGAAGAGGATAAAGATGCGCTCTACCACTCCTTTGACATAAAACATCCAGCTGACCCAAAACAGCATGAAAACTACTTTCAGCCACTGGGACACGATCAGGTACAGATGTATGACAAACCAGAAGAAGATAGGGATGATCTATACCATGGAATGTTTGATGTAGCTGTCGAGCCAATTAAAGGAGAGAAGGATGTGATTGGAGGTAATGCCAGGCCCATCTACTCAAGGCCTGAAGAGGACAAAGATGACACGTACCACGCAGATCTCAAAGGACATCAGTCTGACCAACAGGCTCTAGCGATGAATATATTCGCCAATCGCCCCAAAAGAGTGCACACAGAGCCAGAGGTAGACCTGGATGAGCTTTATCATAAGCAATGATAAAATACGTCATGTCGTATCTATGAAGTACTGGATGTTAATTCATTATGTGTGGGTTTTAATAAAATGATCTCTATTTTTAAAATCATAAAAATAAAAAAATGTTTGTTTGTTTTTTAAATATAGTATTAAACATAGAAAAGTAATATCTGTTCAGCATGTTTCGCACTCAGCAATACCAGGAAGACTGTGACCATAAGCCATATGGTTCACTTACTGTTTTTTTAATGAATCGTTTTTAAATAAAGGAGTAAATGAAATACATTTTTATACAATCATAACAAAATAATTGAAAAAATATATATATTAAAAAAGAAAGTATGTATTAAGGCAAAGTATTATAAGTAAAGCAAAAGTATAATTTCCATAGAGGACTTTCACAGAGCTCGATTCAGCTGCTGTTAATTCACAGAACAACGGGCAACAAAGTGAAATGCTGCCAGGTGGGGATTGAGCTACACCTGTCGCACAAAAGAAGTAAAACATAAAATAGATCAATTAAATAAATAAAACATAAAATATTTAAAGGCTGAACAGAGCTGACTTTCAGTTCACAAAACTTAACTTGAATTTTTTTAATAAAAGAAAGGTGGATACAGTTAAGTATTTTTAAATGGTTTTACTGTAAGTATTGTATGATTTTTCTCTATTTATTTGAGAAATTGTCTTATTACTTCTACATCACAATATTACAGAAAGTATGAACAGCAAAAATCTAAAGTGAAGGCACTAAATGAATAACATACATACATCTTTATATAATAAGTAATAACATATACCATATTTTTATATAAATTATATGAAGATATTTTGTATGTGCATTATCTATAGGATTTTTGGTCTAATCACTTTGGTAATGCAAAACTACCAAACGGCTCCTCTTTCAGCATTGTTCATCAGGTGGAATGACACCTTTCTTGATAATAAGATTTCCATACAGTGCTGTCTCCCTGTCAGAGAGATTTAAGAATCATTGTTAAACTCACAGAATTATTTTTCTTAAATAAAAAAATAGATAAAACAGATCATCATAGATCATAAATAAAAATGCTCACCCAGTTGCCACTACAGCAAATGCCTTTTTAGCACGCTCATAGAATGCAAACCGCTCAACAAACTTGAAGTTACCCTGAAAAAAAAAAAAAAAAAAAAAGTTAATTATTTGTTAAGGTGATAATTAGTGTATATATACACATTTGATATCCTGGACAAATTAATTCTTCCCTTTGTAAACCTAGCTTGGTCAAATATAATTGCAATAGTGATGAATCTGTCCTCCTCATATTAGTTATGATCTTTTATGTATGTAATAGCTTACATCTGATCCTGCTTTTTTCAGGAGGTAAGAGTACTGGTCCCATACCGGCACTTTC
The DNA here is from genome assembly GCA_026230005.1 of Gila orcuttii. Lineage (NCBI taxonomy): Eukaryota > Metazoa > Chordata > Actinopteri > Cypriniformes > Leuciscidae > Gila > Gila orcuttii. The sequence goes on along the minus strand of JAPDVR010000019.1, from coordinate 15,717,775 downwards.
AGTCCCTTTAATTTGTCACTCTGCACAAGGTCCATGACAGCTGCCTATAAAATCAGACCATATTCAGTTACAGACACAACCTACAATTATGAAAAGTTACATACATGAACAACCGAGTTTAACCCTGTGGTTTAGCCATTTAAAAAATAAAAGATGCCAAAGAATGTTATCACCCACCGAATCATCATAGGTATCAAGAGGAAAAAGCTTCAGTATTGCCTTCAGAAGTTCTGGTATACCTACACCTTAAAGAATAAAACAAAACATACACTTGATCACCTTGCACAGCAGTGTCAGTGAAAAACATTTGACATTTTTGGCTATACACCATGCATTTTCAGAAATTCTGGGGTCAACAGATATCGAAAAATACAATGGTTACCATAATTTACTAAATAATTATTATTGGTTCTGTAAAACCATAATAAATTAACATGAGATATCTTTCAAACAGTATAAGAAAGGTGTTTTTTTTAATGAAAGTTGTATATGAAATACCTGTAGAAGCTACATAAAGGTTTAGACATACCATCCGCTCTTATCTCTACTGGACCACATTTACAAATAGATGTGGCTGGAAAATTTGCGTCTGCAAGAACTAAAAAAAGAAAAGGCTACATGACAATTCATACATGAGGTTAATTTCTAATAACAGTATTGTAGCGATGATGACGTCTCATCTGCGCTCATAACAAGACAAACCAGATCCACTCAAATTTGTAGACGGACAGAAAATCAATGATTTACAACATCAGCGGGAGTCGAAAGAGTAACGTTATGTGCTTTGGCTTAGAGATAATAAAAATGTGACATTTTTATGAGAGACAGCCTACAAAGTTTTTGAGTGACATTTTGATGATAGAAATGAAAGCGCATGTTGCGTGTTTAGGAGCGCAGCCAAAGCAATAACACTTCCCGTTTCAATGCTCGAACCACGATATATCCGTGGCGTTTTTAAATCACACCTAACTTCAAATAAACTAATGACATGCTACAATAGTAGTACAAACAGGTAACGTTATATCGTCTAACATTCACCCAGAAATTAGCTTACAAGTGTGATACAAGAACTTTGTTCTGACGTTCATAAAAGGGACGCTGCATGTGATCCGATCTCATTAACGACTTACCTAGTTCATCTCCATGACCCATTTGCGCCAAAACATACAATAATTCAGGCGTAAGTATTGATGGGATTCCTTTTAGTATAACCATTTCAAAGCAGTGACAGAACACGAGCAAGTTTGTGGGTAGTCATGTGACCCTTTGAAGTATTTCAATTGGTTACACGAAATAAGAGCTAGGCTACGTTTCTAACGCACCCTGCGTTTCGAATACGTAATTTGCGTTTCTTTGCATACCAGTGACGGTAGTATTTTTTTTAATTTCATCTGCTCAAGTAAACTGGTTTTGCATAGTCTTATTCTGTTTCAGAATGAGAAGGCATATTCATTTTCACCATTGTTTTTGCAAACATTTGTTCGTGAGCTTGTGTTAAGAGTCATGCCTCCTTACATTTTCAGACTGGGTGCATAGGCCTATATAAAAATAAAATGTCAGAGCGTTAAATTTAACTGGCGAACAAAATCTCCCTTGTGTGAGGTAACATCCACTCTATCGGTCGGTATACAGTTTTTTTTTTTATTCATTTAGGCCTACATTTAAATATATATATTAAATCGTCAATGAATAATTAGCACACTGCTAAAATTAACAAATAACATCAATGGCATGGCGCTCATTAATATTTAGGATAATCTCTATAAATCTTAATATAGCCTAGATAGGCTAGATAGGCTATAATAACCGCTTATACAGGTGATTTCGAATTCATTATTTTATGTAGGCTATCTGACGATCAAACATATCTAAAGAAGCTTAATGTTGAGGAAAAATCCTATAGCCTACTCAATCTCATCATCTGCAGTGTGAACTCACAACACTCGTTGATTTTCAAAGATTTCTGCGCGTGAAATTCTATATTATTGCTCTTGACAACATGTTCCATGCCATATTAAATTCCTACACGATACCATGCTAAATATTATGTCTAATCAAATTTTATTGTCGGTCAATTGAAATTTGACTATACACAAGGGTTGGAGATCATTTTTTCATAGTTGGGACATTTATTTGTAAGAAGAAAACGTATATTACCAAGCTAATTGAGCTTAAACTCGTCGTTTAAATGAAGAACGACACCGAGACATGCATCTGCTACTGATGAAGAGGAACTGCCGGTGATGTGGTTGTAATTCAGGGAAATTTGCTCCAAAAGAGCTATGTGGAGGTTTTGCAGCTGCGAAATGTAGAGTGAAAGTGGAAAGATGGAAGAAAAGACATTCGGAGGAGCCAAGACTGTCTGATCAGTTCAAAGCTCCTTTCTTTTACCGAGGAACCATGCTGCTCCCTCTTTGGTTCTGCTTTTTTAAATGAGTTTATCACGCTATGAGGAGCTGCCTTTGCCAAAATGTAACGTTTTGCCTCTTTTGTCTGCGCTGAGCGCCTCAATTCGGTCTACATTTATTATTTTGACCTTTCGTTAGCAGGGGATAGACTTCAAAGTGGAACCTCTCTTTTGCTGTCTTTAAGGAGACCTTTGTGCTGTTGCGGTATGTGGAGAGAACGTTTTTTCTCCTCTTTTAAAAGTTTTGTTCCAGGGGCTGAGAAGAAAGCTGGACTCCGAGGGAATATTGAATGAAAATTAAAATCAATTAGGCTATGGACTTTTGAGAGTGTTTGGAACGACGCCGTGCGAAAAAAAAAAAAAAAAGCCAAGATTTTTAAGCGAGAAAATGCCCTCAGTTGATGTGCAATTGAGATGAATGGACTCGTCCTATAATTACATTTGCTGTGGTCCTTTTGGACGCTGTATTTCACATAAAATAGTCAGTGTTTAATGCGTAAAAACTTAAGTTCTCTAGTGCTCTTTAACCTGACAAGTGATTATCAAGCGACATTAGAAACTTTACAGTTATTCATCAATAATTAATAAGTTTGAGTTTGGTTTAGAGCAATGACATTTCATAAATTGCTTTTAGGTTTACGTAAAACGAAAACAAAAAGATAATCTTCATAAACAGGAAAAAACGCATATGAAAATAGTTATTTGTAAATCATCGTCCTAAAAAAATCCAAATTCAACACATTGGACATAGTGATAGGCCTATATAAGATGGCCTGGTTACTGAGAAAAAGTTTAGGAAAAAAATAGTTTTTGCTAAGATATGGTAACTCCTGTTGTTGGTTAATAAACAAACTTAATGCAGCACAAAACCTGTCTTACTATTTATAAAACTATAATTCGCGTCACACAAAACACTATTTTGCACTCCATCAAATTAGAGCCCTTAATAATTATAACATTGTTATAAAAGAATTTTGGATTTATAGCAAATATATAATTTAAAGAATACCGCCACAAAATACCACCAGCTCGACTTTATTATCCCACTGGATACGCTGCAAGAGTGCCTGAAAATACAGCCACAGCACCACCTAGAGTGCACAAAGTGTAATTGCGCATTTCCTAATGAATGAGCCAAGCATGGCAAGATCAGCATACACTGTCAAATCAGAGGATTTTAGCAAAATATTGAATAAAGTTGTACAGTAATTACAAACAGTTTAAGAAGGCTATGGCAATGGCATTTTTTCTCTTTCAAACTGCTCAAATGTATATTACAATGCATTATTTAGTGTTTCAATTACATAGAAGTTCATACTGGATCCCTCCATTTATGGTGTATAAGCAAATATTTAAAAGTGATAATACCAGACCATGATTAATACCCAGACATTGATTAGAAAAGGTAATGTAGAAGCTAAACTCAGTGAACTACAGGTATGCACATCTGACAGCCCAATTATATAAATCTTGATGTTTTTTCATAAACACTTGATAAGAAAATTAAGGCAAAGAAGATCATTTTAATATCAGCATTTTATCACAATCTAAATATCACCATATTTCTCCACTGGAATTTTAATTGTCCTGGAAAGCAGCCTTCCTCTTCTCGACAAAGGCAGTCATGCCCTCTTGCCTGTCCTCCTGAAAATGAGAACACAGCAAGTTCAAGAAAGAAATCTTTTCGCTCAAAAAAAGAAACGAATAAATGGAAGAAAAGTGACGCACCGTAGCAAAGGTTGCATGGAACAATCTTTTCTCAAGTCGACTGCCCTCCGCTAAAGTCAGTTCAAACGCTGTAAGTAAAAAAAAAACTATCAGTTTCTAAATGGCTGCACAGGACTATTCAGCTTTCATGTGACATCACACGCTTATAGGAACGCCCCACCTGGAGGACACAACAAGGCTTTCCTCCGCTGCCCGCCAGCCATTTTTACCAGGTTTGTAGTAAGTACTAATGTAGTAAGACAGTGATATTAAAAGACCAAATTCAATATACACCTTATTGATGATGCATACTGTAGTTTCCACAGGCATGATGAACACAGAACATAAATGCAACACAAGGTTTCTCGTTAAGCGTTTTTTCAATCGAAAACCATTATAAAGAAAATGTCTGAGCTCATCTGCTCGCCTGTATATAGTATGCATTTGATCTTTTAATATTACTGTTCTAGTACATTAATGTACTTTAAAGGTGGGTTGCACCAATAAGGATTAAGCATCTCCTTAGCCTGGTGTCGGTCAGCGCTCAGCCATTGCTGCTTGATCAGCCCTTTAATTCTAGTGATTGAAGTACTGCAGCAGTTGCTGTATATGGATCACAAACGCCCAAAACTTGCACCTTGATCACATATTTTTGAGATGGAAAATGGACAGGCTTGTGCAGCAGTTCTAGCCCTCCAGGGCTCCACGACAGTCATGTGACTGAAAACTATGAATATGCATTTTTTAAACCCAATTTGGATGCATGAAACTAGTATGAAACACGAGCAGAATAAATTAACAAAAAAGCTTCTATCCCTTTAATGAAACCCTTACCTGCATTAACAGCTTCCTTTGCCATGGCAGAGACAAGTTTGGAATTGCCAGCTATTTTCTCTCCACATTTGATCGCTTCTGAAACCAGCTGATCCACAGGAAATACTTTACTTACCAGACCTATAAAGATGAATACATTAGTCCACATATTGAATTGAGAGAAGAAAGAAGCTGTAGCACAACAGTAAGTTTGAAAGACGAACCAGAGAGTTTTGCTTCCTGAGCTGATATTCGGTCTCCTGTGAGAACCATCTCCATCGCAAGGGATTTTCCCACTGCTCTTGTAAGCCTCTGAGTGCCACCAGCACCTGGAGCCAAAGAAATCATGTGATCACAGCTACCTCGTAGCTAAATATTGCCGTTCATAATTATTCTGCAACAATCAATCCACATAATCAAAAAGTGGGATGTATTATTGTACCAGGAATGGTCCCGAGCAGGATTTCTGGCTGTCCAAACTGTGCCTTCTCCCCAGCATAGATTATGTCACACATCATGGCAAACTCACATCCTCCACCAAGCTGGACAGGACAAAAACTTTATGTTTATGCTTGAGTGGGATTTCAGATTTAAACAGGCTTTTTAGTGATTCGTTTAAAATATTTACCTACCGCAAACCCATTGACAGCAGCAATAACAGGCTTTTTGACTGTTGATACCCTGTTCCAATGTGCCAAGAAGTTTCCACCATAGCACTCTTGAAAGGTTCGATTCTGCATTTCTTTAATATCTGCTCCAGCTATCAAGGCAAAGGTGTCAATACAACATGTGATGAGTCTAAAGGAATTCAATATAACACACAGTTAATTTTATTGACAGTTTCACACCTGCAAAGGCTTTTTCACTTCCTGTGACAACAATTGCTCCCACTTCACGGTCACCCTCAAAGGCATCAAGGGCTTTGCCCACCTCCATCATAAGCCCATCACAAAGAGCATTCAAGGCCTTTGGTCTATTAAGTTGAATGAAACCGACATTCTTCTTTTCACCCTTTTTGTCAACCAGTATGTACTGATACTGGCCACCTGCAAAAGAGATGAGGGCAGGGGTCAAATTAGCTCACAATGGCTCAACGCAATTTTTGACTGATTAAAACAGAATTGATTTGTCAAATATATCACCTCTTTATTATATTTATATTCCTATTTTGTTTTATTCCTATATTTATATTCCTAATTTGTTTAAATTGTAAACAAGCACACAGAAGGGTAGCTGCAGCTACCATAAAGGTCGGCGTTTCCATTATAAAGTTGCAGGTAACGTTACAAAAACACTGTCAGCACAGTCACAGAACCAGAGCAGGCAAATGACGCAAGTTTCCAAACAAAGCAAAACTCGACACTGACATTGAAAAGAAAGCCATTACTTTTAGGTATACGTGGTTCCTGTTACCTGAACTACATTGCCTGGTTGCTGCTAACGCAGAGGGAAGCAGTTTACTGTTTTTGAGAAGTAACCCTGTGGATCTGCAGAGCAGCGCCATGGCTGTGCGAGGTCAACGGTAACGCTGCGACGATGCTGAAGTCACGGCACGTTGATTGGATTTCAAGGGTGACGTCACATCGTAATCAGGATGCCAGATATTGTGTTCCGAAATCCCTCTTCCGCTGTCGTTCGACGAATGATTTTTTTAGGTCTTTTATTTGATTTTATACTTGTATTTTATGATAACCACCTCAAAAGGCAATTTATAATATTTTCTTAGTGTTAAAACAACACTTAATCCACACAAATATGTACAAACAAGTGTTAAGTTTTCCTTTTACTCCCTGTTTAATACTTGGATTCGTTTTAAAACAAGGATTAGATGGAAAATAATGGCAACAACGTATGGCACGTTTTTGCGCGTATAGCTCCCTCTATTGGTGACTATTGTGAATGAACTCCACATTGTGCAAAAAGCACTGTCGTTTATATTGCCATTTGAGGATGTATCATGACATAAGGAATGATCTGAGGGTAATGTTAATTATGGTCTCAAAAAAACGTTATACTTATTGCAGTCAAGAATTTGTATTAATGATATATTTCTTTATCCCATAGACGAAACCAGCTATCAGATGGCGCTTTATTCTTGCACAGCATTTACAGAGTTTGATGCTGTTCATGGTCTTCAGTTTTGTTTGAACGGGCAGACTGCCAAGCAGTTTTAAAAAAGCTTTATGTTAAGTGCTTACATAGGAAACATTAAATGACTTCAAAGTCTGTAAGGATTGATTTATTGTTCTGTAAATCAGTTAGAAAACCAGTAAAACTCATGAAGGTTACAAAAGTCATGAAATGTCTAAATCTTGTCTGTAAAACCAAAACACAATAATGCATTCACGTATAAACAGTTTATCCAGATAGCAATGTCAAAATAGTATTAATCATTTTGGTATACTTAGGTTTTTGTAATGCACATTTATATCCACACGTTTTTTCAGTCAATTGTTACACTTTAGGTGTAACATATATATCAGCATATTTACAGGGTATTCTAGAGGGAAAATATGTAGTACCTCGGCAAATTCGGCAAGTTTTATTGTTTGTTTTATTTGATTTATTTCAATTACAACACTTTCTTTAACCACACATGAAAAAAGGTGGATTATATTACAAAAAAGAAAAGAAAAAACATTTACCTCAACTCAAAATTTAAGTCTGTTGGTGTAAGTCATTAGTAAGAATTAAAGTTTAGATTACAAACACCAACAGTGCATTTCAATAGGCACATTTCTGATAAATACCAAGTTTTAAAAAGCACACTAAACCAACTTTGCAGGTCTTGATTTTAACTCATGAAATGACTGTACAACTACATCACAAACTAGCTCTAAATAATGGACCACTTTAGAAACAATCATACACCTCTGAAATAGTCTTCAAATAAAAGAACTGACATATTAGGGTCTAAAAGCAAAGCTCTGAATATCCCAGAGGTTAAAAAACACGTACCATGCTACCTAGAATTGGTAACCAGTGAACACTCAAACTAAATATCACATACACAAATCAAACAGTCTCTTTAGTGTCTAGACATTATTGCAGTAGCAAAAAAAAAAAAAAAAAAAAAAAAAACCTTAAAAAATGAAGCATATAGTATTTCTGTTTAGTATATGTACATCCAAAATTCGAAGGCGTCATTAGAATAGTTTACAACCAAGACATTCATTTTACACCCTCATAAATGTGAACCAGTTTGAAAGATTGTTAATTTATTTTGAGATACAATACAAGAAACATCAATGAAAATGGAAGCATTAGAACTGGCATCTGTAATAGGAGTCTGATGAAATCATACTGATATATGTACGCCTTGCACTGTAAGTCACTTTGGATAACAGTGTCTGCTGAATACATTAACAACTATTACTATACTAAGGTTTCTCACAGCAGTCAACACTTTTGACATTTTCTCCTTATATGCCCTTTCTCACCTGTTATTTTTGTAAATACAGATTCTCCCTCCCCATTTTTCAATTATCCAGGTGTAATTTCACACACTCACGGTTCAGAGACCAAACGATGCTCAAAATGGTCAACATTAAGACAGCACCAGACAAAATGAAGCCACTCACAGATTTAGTAGTTAAATAGCAATACTGTTATCTTATAGTGTATCGTATTGGTCCTGATGACCAGGTTGCTAGATGTGTCATATCAAAGTGTGTTTGACACAACATGTCAGATGGGTGTGTGGTCAAGAACCACATTGCTTGTGTTGCAAAACCGATTCTCGTTAAATAAACACTGTATGAGTTTGTAACATGAATGGTTGCAGAGAAAATCGGCCAAGATTTTCAGAGTGTAAAAATGGCCTACTTCACATTAAATGTACAATAGGTTATTAAGCTGGAGTTTTCCAGTAGGAGTACCTACTTACCACATTAAGGATCTTTAATAGAACAGTTCCCTATTGCAGTCGATAAATATTCTAACCCAAACACTGATGTGAGCAGATAGTTTCTGGCTGGTGTTAAGTACTCTCTGGCAAATAATAGTAGGGCTGCAACTAACGATTATTTTCATAATCGATTAATCGGACGATTATTTTTTCGATTAATCGATTAATCGGATAAAATTTCAATTTGATTTTTTGTTTATTACAACTAAATAAAACCCTTAATCATGGTATTTATGTGTAAAAGTGTACAAAAGCCACACATTGAGTTTTACTAATATCAATATTTGCATTGTTTTTAATGATAATTGCTGATGGCAAGTTGACAACCATGAAAAACAAAAAAATCTAAATTATATACAACATTGTTTTAACATAATTTTTGTTAAAAACTAATTTACACAGACATGTTCAGATGTGAAGATAGAAACCAAAAACATGTAAAGTAAATAATTTTTATTTAAGATTCAATTAATTATAAGGATAAATTGCTAAAATAAATATAGAAAGACTGAAAAAAAGCGTGTGAACGTAGTAGAGCCGCAGTAGATCGCGTTTGTAAAACAATTAAAACTTAATAGAAGACAAATGCTATAAAAAGAGAACGGAATGGAGACGCAGCAAACAGGCTTGATTAAAAGGACAAGAAAATGATGCATTAGTGCACAAGCATTCGCTGAAAACCACTGACTACAGTGACTAAAAAACAATCTTTTACTGCTGCTGTTAATAACTGCCTTTATATTTAGTGCTTCACTTTCTAAACACCGTTTTAATTTAGCCTATTTCTGCGTAGCGCTATTTTAATCCATCACTTATGTTGCGAGCGAAATGATTGCACAACCTGATGCCCGAGACAAAATACAGACATCCCAAGTCTCCCGGAAGTTCTGGGAGTCTCCCGCATATTGATAGCGGCTCCCCGATGCCCGCAAATTAGTTCAAACTCCTGGAATCTAGAGCGTGCAAGCAAGAGAGCGCATGCGAGACAGAAGAGAGTGCTCCAAAGTCCAAACTGTGTAGCGCGCGCACGACAGAGCGGCACAGGGAGAGAGACCTTGCGTGTGTGCCCCATCATGATAGGCCTGTTTCAACCAATCACCAGTAAATGCTCCCCGTGACGTAAGCAGAGCAACTAATCGATAATGACATTCGTTGACAACGATTTTCATAATCGATTATTATCGATTAGTTGTTGCAGCCCTAAATAATAGCATTATTCCATCCCATGAAATTCAGTCAAGTAGATCGGCCAGTAAAGTCGACAAAAAAAGCAGCCCATCGACTTCATTCATCACTGCCTCGATTTCAATGTGTTCCAGGACACAAAGTGTGAGTATAATATTATAAAATATTACAATACTGACCTGAATAAATGCTGAGTGATGAGCAGCATAGCCAGCGTCTACACTATAGAACAGGGCACATTTATCAACACAACAGTTGACATGACCGTAGTACTACATACACTACAGTTCAAAAGTTTGGGGTCAGTACGGTTTTGTTTTTGTTTAAGAAAATAATACTTTAATTTAGCAAGGATGTATTAAATTGATCAAAAGTGACAGTTAAGACTTACATTTGTTACAAAATATGTATATTTCAAGTAAAAAAAAATATTAAGTAGGACAATTGTTTTCAACATTGATAATAAGAAATGTTTTTGAGCACCAAATCAGCATATTAGAATGATTTCTGAAGGATCATGTGACACTGAAGAAATGATTGCTGAAAATTCAGCGTTGCAATAACAGGAAGTAATTACATTATATATATATATATATATATATATATATATATATATATGATCACATAAACAGTCTTGGTAATCATAAGAGACTTCTTTCAAAAGCATCTTACTGACCCCTAACGTTTGAATGGTAGTTTATGCATGTCATGCAAATCAAGAATAATTTCTCAGGTATTGTAATGTAATGTAATTAGTAGCAATAATAATCATTGATATCACACTAATTCAGTCCTACATGTGGAGGTGGAGCAGAAGACAACTGAGAGGCGAGCATTGTGGGTGTGTAGGGTAGAGGGGCAAAAAGCCTGGCTGAACATGAAAAATGCTGACCCTTTTCTGCGTTTATATTTAGAGTGACACAAGGAGTAAGAATGAGGAGGAGGGAATAATTTTTTTTTCTGAGGACACTCACTTTACATCCACAGCTAAGCTAGTGAAGCCTATGAGTGGATGACAGTACATTCAAGAAACAATTCAGCCCTGTTATTTCTGCTCCTTCAACTTTTACGAGGTGCTTTATAATAAAGCGTAAACAGATGATTTTTTTTTTTTTGTTGCAACAATCACTGCACTGAAGTCATTCCTGCCAAAAAACAATCCAAATAAACATCTGGGTCCAAAAGCGGTAATTTGACAGTTTGGTTGCCAAAGATTTTTACATTATACAGTCGTTCTTAAAGGGGTGGTTCAGGATTTTGGACCTCGGACCTCATTTCCAAGTTAGCCTGGGTGTTATTTATCAAATTTTCATCCAGTCCTTCCAGTTGCATAGTTCGCCGGTGCTAGGCTAGCACGAGTAAACGGTATCTGCTAGCCTGCCATTAAAAACAGTTTTACCCACTCCACAGTACACCAAAAGCAAATAAATTATAACGCCAGACTATCGATGTAAATGTCTGTTGAGAGAATAATGTTAGAAATCAAACTACTCTTGCATCTCAATGATCGTATTACATTTACAGGAACTAGTTTCACAGCAGCGGCGGAATTTTACTTTGCTCCGGTTAGTAGCCTAGTACTGCGCCGAAAAGAAAACACAGGGACGTCTAGCTAGCTAGTAGTAGCCTTGAACAACGATATTGAAACATTCGATTGTAAACGAAGGAATTGGCAACATGGTGATATATTCTGCTTCTGTAGTGATGAGTGTCAGCGGCAGGGAAATACACTTGCGTGACTGTCATGTGGCTCTCTCGGTTGCCTAGGTAACTTAATATCACCTTGCCGCTGCTGTAGACTGTGCTAATAAATACAGGGAACAAAGTATAACTATTGCAATGCGATGAAAGGGTAGTGTTCTTTCAACAGACATTTACATCGATAGTCTGGCGTTATAATTTATTTGCTTTTGGTGTACTGTGGAGTGGGTAAAACTGTTTTTAATGGCAGGCTAGCAGATACCGTTGACTCGTGCTAGCCTAGCACCGGCGAACAATGCAACTGGAAGGACTGGATGAAATTTTTGAAAACTGTATCCACTGATAAATAACACCCAGGCTAACTTGGAAATGAGGTCCGAAATCCTGAACCACCCCTTTAAATACTGTGCTGGCTTGGAAGAGAATGACTGGATGATCAAATTTCGGTACTTCATTCCCAAAAATAAAAACTTTCTCTTAACCTCAAGTTAAATAAAATGTGACATTCTATAACATTTCAGTGCGACATATTATATTTCCCAAAAATTAATAATTGCAATGAATAGATACAGGAGGGGAAATGTATGCTATTTAAATATGTCTGCCATATACCCTGCTACAAAATTTGGAGATCAAATAACATCTTCCTTACAACAAAATAAAAATGACAGATTAATTAACGCAAATCAAACTCAGATGGAACGGCAAATGCTGAATCTGAGCTCGTGTATTCTAGCAGCCAAAGTATGTAAAGACAGCCTATCTAATAATAATAATTTAGAGCATTTTTGTCATCAGAATAAACATCAGAATAAAATGTAAAGTAAATCAACTTTATCTGATTTCCTGAGTTTTGGATCATTTTGAAACTACACTGCTAGTCTACAAGCACGACTACATTGGCAGTGTCTATTGAGAGCAGCTAAATCCCAGTGGAGTATGGTACTGCCACAGAGTGCATATCAAAGTGTGCGATCCCTGAAAATTATCAAAGCTAAACAAATAAGCTATAATGTGAAGCAAGGATACTGGAAAACACACATCTGACAATGCAACCATTCACCAACCTGTTATGATACAATACTCAGAAATCACTCCAATGAGAGGTTAGAGGGCAAAAGTAGTGAAAATGCAGATGTTGTTGATGTCTTTGTGTGAGCTGCGGCCCAGAGGCCTTCATTGCCTGTGGCAAATGCACAGGTGCGCGCGTTCACCTGTGAGAAGTCCTTTCTGGAGCGTGCTCAGGCGTGCTTGCTTAGCCAAGCTTGGTGATCTGAAGACTCCCAACTATCCGGATCATATTGATGGCCAGCAAAGACTTTACTTTGTGATAAAAGTCAAACAGCTGGTGTCCATCCACAAAAATCCTAAAACGCTGGTGCTCACAATGGATCTCAATCTGTAAAAATGGGGAAAGGAGAGGGGAGAAATAGTGAAATAAGATAAAATCAAAAGAATCCTTTGTCAGTTACTGAGACACATTGTGGTCAGTGTGTTGAAAGGAAGTGCTTGTCTGACTTTGCATGACTGCTTATCTCAGCTCAACATTTGGAAACAGTGACACATTTTTTTGGTTCGCCTTCAGCCCCAATTACAAACAATAAGCACTCATTATCTTCCAGTATCTTTACTCACTTTGGTCGTACAACTCTCTGCCATATAGAATAATTCTGTAATTGCCTATTATAAAGGAATAAACCCACATGAAAAAACAGGCATTCTTTATTCTTGGATGGCAAAGCTGAAATTTCATCAGCTATTCCTCCAGTCTTTAGTGTCACATGATCCTTCAGAAATCATTCTGATTGAAATGCACAAGAAACATTTCTTATTATTAATGTTGAAAACAGTTGTGCTGCTTAGTATATTTTGGAAGCCGTGATACTTTTTCACGATATTTTGATAAATATAAAGTTCAAAATAACAGCATATGTTTGAAATAAAACTTGTTTCCTGTCACGTTTGATCAATTTAATGCATTCTTGCTGAAAACAAGTACACCTCTCTTAAAAAACCTACTAAACCCAGACTTTAATGTGTGTGTGTCTGTATATATATACACAAATTTAAAAAAAATATACACACACTCACAGTTATAGTCAGAATTATTGGCACCCCTGGTAAATATGATCAAAGATGGCTGTAAAAAATAAATCTACATTGTTTATCCTTTTGAACTTATCTTAATTTTTTTTTTTTTTTTTTTTAAATCTAACCTTTCATTGAAGTGAAAGAATTGAAAGTGGGGGGTAAATCACATTATGAAGTAATTTTTTTTCTCCAAAACACGTTGGCCATTATTATTGGCACCCTTTTATTAAATACTTTTTGCAAACTCATTTTGCCAAAACAACAGCTCTGAGTTTTCTCCTATAATTCCTGATGAGTTTGGAGAACAACTGACAAGATATCAGAGACCATTCCTTCATGCAGAATCTCTCCAGATCTGGTCCCTTTTGAAGCTCCAGTTGTCTCTGACAACTGAATATGCTAGAGTTTGTTTTTGGATGAGCGAGGAGGGTTTTCTTGAAACCTTTCAAACAACATGTGGTGATGTAGGGGTTGTTTGATTTTTTTAGGCTTTCTGACCCCAAAACTCAAGTAATCTCTGCAATTCTCCATCTGTGATCCTTGGAGAGTTTTTGGCCACTCAAACTTTCCTCTTCGCGGTGCATTAAGACAACATAGACACACTATTTTCTTACAGCCACTTTCTATTTTGTGATGCTCAACAATCTTTTGCCGCACATCAGAACTATATTCTTTGGTTTTACTCATTGTGATGGATGATTAAGGGAATTTGGCCTTTGTGTTTCCTCATATTTAAACTCCTGTGAAACAAGAAGTCATAGCTAGACAATTTCATGTTCCTAGTCACCTTGGTGTGCTAAAAAAATTAAATATTAATGGGAATATACTTCAGAGATATTTTACTAATAAAAAAACTCTAGGGGCGCCAATAATTGTGGCCAACGTGTTTTGGAGAAAAACATTTATTTCATAATGTGATTTTCCACCCACTTTCAATTATTTTACTAAATAAAAGATCAAAAAGGGTTAACAATGCAGATTTATTTTTACAGCCATCGTTGATCATATTTACCAGGGGTGCCAATTATTCTGACCACAACTGTACGTACACACACACGCTACCCAAAATATTGTGCATATATGCATTTAATTCTACTCTTGTAAGTATTGTTTTTAAAGGAAAATAATAAAAAAATCCTTTGATGTAGCTTGATTTTAATTAATAATATATAATCTCAAACACACAAAAATAGCATAGTCTTGGAGGAGAAAAAGGAGGGGAAAGTAGGTTTTGCCTCTTCATTTCAGAAGTCCACTACATGCCACTGTTTTAGACAACATATTATAGTGAGCTACTGCTTTAGACATCACATTACAGTGTCTGAAGGAGGTACAGCATACATACAACATCTGTATCTGTTAAGTCCGACTGACAGGGCAAGAAGGAAGCTGTCATCGGTTTTGGACACAACCCTGAACTCATGCTTTGTGCAGATCACAGATATCAGATTAGAGAACATGTAGATGTCAGTGTTTCAGATCATTACCCTGAAAGGCTGGTCCGGGATGAAGGGGAAGTAAGCTATGGGTGCCTCCTCCTCACTCCATTTCCCAGAGACTCTGGCATTCCTCAGGAACTGCCTTTCAGTGAATCGTGCGCTGAGTTTAAGGGCCACATCAGTGAGCTCTTCATCATCTTTCTTCTCACTGTGGCCACAGTTCAAACTGATGTCGAAGCTGTGAAAAACAAAACATTAAGCATGTAAACAGCTGTTTTTTTTTTTTTACGTCTATCTTCTGTTTTCAAGATTTATTCATCCTTACTAGTAATATGTTCAGTATGTCAGCAAAACCATATGACTTGCCATTGGTGTTAATAAAAATATGACAAGTGTTTCATGATGAAGCATTACAAACTGTGTGCTAATGAGCCAAATATTAGAGAAATAGTATGAATCCATTTGACATGAATTCACAGTGATTCAGGCCTGCGTTGGCAGCCATTATCACACTGACTGAGCCTCACGGAGCATTCCTAATGGATCAGCAGGCTGTTTACAAAGGCCAAATTCCTGAGCTGAAATTACACATTAGTATCACTTAACCATTTATATCAGAACCATAATGTACAATTTAGTTAAAAAGCTGCATAATTACAATGTAAAGACTACACCATCAAGATAACAAACCACTCATCGCCCTCATGCCAGGAACCATTACTATACTCTCAAAAAAATGACCAGCACATTCAACTACTAGAGCTAAACTGGCAGAGGAAAACCACATACTGGCAATATGCAGACCCTGAACCCAATGCAAATCACTTTGAATAAAAGTGTCAGCCAAATGAATAAATGTAAAGTGCTACAAAAAGCCTCTTGTACTAGTATTAAACAAATATTAAACAACTAAACTATCATTTAAAATTTCAGTCAGTAAGATCTAAAAAAAAAAAAAAAGAATACTTTTATTCAGGATGGATGCAGTAAATTAATCAAAAGTGTCATTAAAGAAATTTATGTTGCAAAAGATTTATATGTCAAACACCTGCCGTTGTTTTGAACTTTCTATTTATCAAAGAAGAATCCTGTAAACAAAATGTGCTGCTTAATATTTTTGTGGAAACCGTAATACAACTGTTTACAACATTGATAATAATAAGAAACGTTTCTTGAGCAGCAAATCAGCATATTAGAATGATTTCTGAAGGATCATGTGACACTGAAGACTGTAATAAGACAAAGTAATGATGCTGAAAATCCAGCTTTGGCATCACAGGAATAAATTACATTTTAAAATTAATTAAATTAGACATCAGATATTTTTAATTGTAATAATATTTCACAATATTTCTGTTTTAGTGCATTTTTTTAATCAAACAAATGCAGCCTTGGTAAGAATAAAAGACTTCTTTCAATAACATTAAAATCTAAAAAATCTCATCCATCCCACACTTTTGAACAGTAGTGTTATAAAACAAAAGGTTTTAATATTGTACATGCCTATTAATGCGCTTACTGTAAAGATAAACTTCCTTATTATACCTGGATGCTTAATTTAATTAAAATATATAAATATATACATGCATATATGTGTGTGTGTGTGTGTGTGTGTGTGTGTGTGTGTGTGTGTGTGTGTGTGTGTGTGTGTGTAATATATAGTCATACAGGCTGAATAACACCCTTGTGATTGACCACTGATTATTTGCATCAGCATACTAAAACGTTTCCAAGAAAGACACACCCAATGCTCTCACAGTTTTGACATTTGTTTCCTTAACAGCTAATATAAACACCCATCAACCCTAAACAGTGCACATACCTATGCAGTGCGTTTCTTGAGATCTACAACCCAAAGCTGTACTCAAAACATTGTGCTGCCAATCTGGACAGCATATGGGCCCATGATGCCCAACAAATGTTGTTTAAGGAAGCTTTTAAGGTTTTGAGACAAAGCTTGTGTCTGATGTAACTATTTACTATGCTAGAATGTGTACAGCAATCTTAATACGAAAACATACCTGTCTGGCTCTGGATCAATGATGCCCATTATAATGATCTTCTTCCCAGGCCTCATCCCACCTCTGATCCGTCCACTGAAAGGAACTGTCTGGTATATCAGATATAGAGACAAACATCAATGTCACATAAACAAGGCTGTATAACAACGACTGATTTTAAACACTATACCAGAATACGAGAGATGTCTTCTTTATCAGGGGAGATAAGCCCAGCATCTCCGACTGAATTATTAAGGTGAAGATCATCTTCGGTGTTCTTCAAATGAGAAAGAGAAGATTTACAAATTTAAAAAGCACTTAAAGATGCAGGAGGAAACAGCACGAGCGCGCAATGCAGATGCACATGCAGGGTTTTAACAATAAAACGACACGCCTTCACTGCATCTGTACTTCATCTTTTTTAAAACACAGCATGTGCACCAAATACACCAGAGCTAAAATATGCTCGAAATATTATTTGTCAATTGCGATCTACCACTGCAGTGCATTTACACAAACTCATTATGATTTTGTTCAACTGGGTATGAGAGAGGACGGTCATCTCTCATGATGCATACAGATTTCCACTGCGCTTCATATTAAATATACCCTTATTAACTACAATGGCTACGTTATGAGAAACTGAAGCACTGTAAGATCTTGGAGATATTTGTGACTTACTATCGCGTCCTTTTCCATGCTCGCCAACGCCATCTTGAAAATACCATAGGATGCTTATCAAAGGAGGTCCAGTTTAGGAATCTGTCAGTGTCGTGGCAGACTGGACAGGGAGCTGCAATGTGTCTAAGTCCAAGAAGAAAATGATAAAACAAACACAAATTCTCTTAACGAATTAAGAAGCAACTCTATTGTCTCTACTTGAGAAAGAAATATGCTGACGCGGATTATCGTACGGGTGGAGGTTAATCCAGCCTCCATATGAACTTAATCTGCTCAGATCTCATTGGATCATTTGAACATAATTACCAACAGAATAATAAGAGGCCACATTTTACCACTTATGTATTTTTAAACATGGCAATTTGCTTGCATAAACGTTCTAGGTTACTATATTTGTAATATTCTTTGAAGTAACTCAGAATTATTTAAATATTGATGTAATAACTGTCGGTATAGGTAAACACAATCTGTGCATTGCATTTTTTGTTGGTTGTGGTGGTTTTGTTGGTTATGAGAGAAAGAATTGGCATTGTTCCAGTGTGTTTCTGATCTGATCTTTGAAATGTGTGCGCCCTCAATGAGCGAGCAGAGGGAGACCCCTAGTGGCACGTGTGACTAAGGGCAACTACTGGTAGTAGTGTCTAGCCGTTTCTCAATGTCAAGGATACTTCCTTGGCAGGACTGATCCTTCCAAGTCATTTCCTTCAGAGGCTAGGCGAGGCTCCTCTTTAGCATTCGGAGAACACGTAAATGTAACAGGCTAGCAAGTGCACGTCATTGCGTCAGTGAAAAGGTCCGCTTTTGGCGCTGCAAAAATTCAAAAAGTTGTGATGTACACTACCATTCAAAAGTTTGGGGTCAGTACGATTTTAAATGCTTTTAAAAGAATTCTCTTCTGGTAACCATGTTAAATTACTTTGTACAACTTAACTAGTTATTTATAAAATAAATGCCGGTGACGGCAACTAAGCTAACAATTGTTAAATGACAGGTCCGGTTCAGTTAGCCATCAATAACGTAATTTGTATATATTTGTATAATTTGTAATATCAATACGGTAGTAATTTGTACTGGCATTTAAACGTTAAACTTTACTTATATGTACTACGGTTATAACAAATGTATGGTAACGTAAATATGCTTGCATTTAAAAGCATATTGCCCCGTTATTGCTCCGACTCCGCTAATGTCCGACATTTTTTATTTTTTGAACAAGATAGCAAAGCTGGCGCATAAGATTGTGGGTGATTTGAGAGCGCGAAGGCTACACATATGCATCCTTTCCTGTGTATGGGATATTGTTCGAACGAAGGACTCAGTCCTTGGTTGAAATTCTGAGGATCCTCGACATTGGAACAGTCCTTTGACGGATGTCGATGACGTAGCATCCTCGAAATAACGGCTTCCGAGGATCCTTCCTTGACATTGAGATTCACGTTTCGTTTTCGGAAACTCCTATATTTATGTAAATCCGTGGTTCATTCTCACCATGCTAGTAATGCTACTATAGGAATTCTATAAAATAGGTTTAATGGAAATAAATATGGAGATAATATACATCAATAAGTAATATAATATAATGTAGTAAAATATAAATCCTAATATAAAAAGTAGGCTAATCATCATGATAATAATTATGTTTTCATTTACTGGTTAATACCCAGTTAGTCTTGTAAAAACGGGTATATGGCACAAGTGTCTGAATTTATATGAATCAAGCACCATGATCATAAAAACATACTTTTTTTTTTTCTTTTTTTTTTACAGCTCTATATGGCTAGTAGTGCCTAAAGTCAGAACACATGGCTAATTTTAAATGGCCGTCAATGGATGAAGATGCTTTTCAGTAGCAGTTGCTGCAGTTGCAGTGACTACCATGCTAACAGGATTCTGCTAACTTGGTTAGAAAGAAAGAAAGAAAGAAAGAAAGAAAGAAAGAAAGAAAGAAAGAAGACTGTTACACTAGGGGCACTCTTGTGCACTTAACCACCGAAGAGCTTGATGATTTGGTTCTGTGGTGTCCTAACACAAAATAAGTTGACTTAAATCACTATTCTTCATCCCCCAGCCCATGCATTATTTTTGATTATCCTATATCTTTTAATTACATGGATTATTTTTATTTTATTTTTTTGTTTGTTTTTTATTTTACTTTATTATTTATTTTATTTTGAATTTAACTTAATTTAATGTTGTTTTATTTCATTTATATATATAGCCTATATATATATATATATATATATATATATAGGCCTACACTGTTAATTATTTGACTGTAAATTTACAATAAATTGCAGGTTACCAGTTGCATGACTTTCACAGTAAGTTACTGTATCATTTTTACAGTAAATTATTGTGAAATGACAGTTGTATACTGTGACTTCACAGTAATTATGCCGTCGCATTACTGTGATTTAGCAGTAAGCTGCTGTAGAATTAATGTATTTAACTGTGAAATTACAGTTGGTGTCTATGTATTACTGTAATTTAGCAGTAAGCTGCTGTAGAATTAATGTATTTAACTGTGAAATTACAGTTGGTGTCTATCTATTACTGTAATTTAGCAGTAAGCTGCTGTAGAATTAATGTATTTAACTGTGAAATTACAGTTGGTGTCTATCTATTACTGTAATTTAGCAGTAAGCTGCTGTAGATTACTGTACATAACTGTGAATGTCTATCTATTACTGTGATTTAGCATAAATGATGGAGCAAACAAAACTGATAAAAACAGTGATTTAACTTTTATTTTTTAGAAGTAAAATACAATTTAATTACAGGAATAAAACTCTGGGTAACAGGCATTCACACTGGGTAACAGGAATGTGTGTCAAACGAGAAAGAAGGAGACAGAGAAGAGAGAGTGGGGGAGAGACAGGGAAGAAAAACCAAAAAAGGTGGGAATAGAGAGGGTTGCAGGTGTCTCGCTCCTTCCCTTGCAGCTGGCACCTGCATAGTGTGGGCTCCATCCACTATATACAAAAGATAAGAAAGACAAAAAGTTTAAGTTACTCTGTGGTGGACTGGTTCCCTGTAAGTATGGTCCTCGCATTGTAACACTAATCCTCAAATGTCTCCAATTTAAGTAATTTCAACTATTAAAAAAAAAATCATGTGAATAGTACTATATCAATCAATATTAAATCAACAAACCAGAGGACTCTAATCACTCATGTTACTTTTACCCAGTCCTATTATTTTTCACATGAGTAACAGGACTGAAAGTAACATGATTGAGGTTAAGCAAAAATTGTTGGTGTTATTTTGTCACTAATTGGGAGCAGTATGCTAGCTGGAGCCATCTACTTCGAGTCTTTGTGCTAAGCTACGCTAGCAGTAGGTGCGTCAGACAGAGTTAAGGCACGCACGGAGATGAAAAGGGTATGTATGGGCTTATCTAACTCTGGGGGATACGGTGAATAAGATAAAGTCACAAAAAGTCAGCGTGTTCCTTTCACACAGATACAGTGTTTCGTTCGTCGAAGTTGTAACACAGCTTACATTAGATTGACATCCATTCGAAGTCAATGAGCTTCCTAATCAGAGTGCAGACTTGCTGGTTCATGTGACCTCTCTGTCTCTTAGATTTTGTGCCCGTCTCTGGGTTTATGCCCAAGAAGCACCTATAAACAAAAAGACAGAAGAAAGCTGTTAGTTTAATTCAAGTGGGATGCAAAAAGGTGTCAGTACCCAGTCACCACCTTCAGTGGGTCACTGCTGTTGCAGTACAGAGTCAAACTAAAGTTAGCTCAGTTTTAACAAGGTGACATTAATGTAATTCAGTAAAAAAAAAAAATTAATGGAACTGAACTGAAAAACATTTCCGTCACAAACACAGTCAAGAATAGACCTTCAACAAAGTAGAGGTGTGTGATTTACCCAGGCAAAGCATTAACACACCGTTTGGCTGCTGTGGTCCTGAGCAGATTGCAAAACACAATACATGCAAACATTCCTTGTTTAACCCACCAAATAAAAAGCAAGCCTTCAAGTACAATATTAATGTAGATATTACCTTTGGATAAATTCCAGAGTACAAGCAGCATCTTCAGCATACTTCAAATTAAAATTGTAGTAGCTGGAAAAAATAGCAGCCAGACCAGTTGTAAAGTCAAGGTGAGGTCCCATGACCACTTGACCCTCCAACGACAGCATCCATGCCCTTGGTTTCATTATGTCACCTGAAACAAAACCAGATACTCATCATGGACAACTGTTCGGTAAAGGAAACATTTTTCTTTTTTTAATTAGAGTAAAAAGAGTTGTGGCATATTCTAACTACTGTGTGTTACATTTCTTTAAAAGAAAATGTCAATACATTACAAATGTTGAACAGTAAATAAGTAAATAAAGTTGCAGGTGTGCAGTAGGGCTTTGACCTTTGCCCAAAAATCATATTCGAAGTTCGTTTGTTTATTAATATTCGAATATATTCAAATATTAATTATTAATATTTTGACCATTAAATGCCGCGACGCTAGGGCTGGGCTAAGGGGGCTTAACCCCCGAATGTTTTAAGTAAAGCCCAGAATATTTTGTTACCTTGTCTTTCTCATAGAGCAAAACAATTAATCAGAAAAACAAATGTGAATAAGATTACAGCTGCCGCGATCAACTTACCTAATCATGAAAAGTGCATATTACAGTTTTATTTATATTTTTACCTCTGCATTAAAGGTACTTGCAACATGCTTTTGCAGCGTTGAGCATTGTAGCCAATCACAGACATGTCTGTTGAACGCATCGGCCAATCAGATGCGTTTTAATGAGTTCCTGTGCTGAAGATGTGTTTTGCACAAGCTCACCAGGTCCGTCACCGAGTTCTACACTTTTCGCAAACCTGTCATTATTATTGGCAATAAACTTCAGATGCAAAGAGAGATTCTCAGCAATGTATTTGATATTCTTGATGCTGCTCTGATCCACTCCATTACGCACCGCTGTTTGTTTTCATGATGACTAAATGTTCAGCGGTCTAACGTTAGCTCATCGATGTCAAAATAATTAAAGAAGCCGGGGTTTACCGTTCACAGAAGGATGTTAACAGTGAACGAATACCTGGTAAAAATGTAAGTAGCGCCACACGTTGCTTTTCAAAGTGTCAGGAGTGTAGATTTCGAACTCCTCGTCAGGAGATGTTGTTGTAGGCGTTGGCGCGACCATTGTTTTGATTTACAAAATAGGCGCTGCGCTAACCAGGACACTAACGTCACCTACAGGAGCCCAGATGACCAATAACTGCCTTGCTAATGAGCTTGTGATTCACAACTTCACCAGGCGTGAAAAAGCCTCGGAATCTGAATTGAAAACAATGTTTACAAGCAAACACATTTACAAAACATAATGCCCATAACAGGTTCGAATATTAAAGACTGCCTAATATTCGTTCGAATATCATTATTTTTTTAAATATTCGAATTCTATTCGAATAACGAAGTTCGGAGTCAAAGCCCTAGTGTACAGTATAAATTACAACACCACCTTATCATTTAAAAGTTTCTTTTGCATATTAAAAATCTGTCCTTTTCATAATAGATTTTTATTTTATTTTTTTAAACCCAAGTGAATTGCAATTTAAACTTTTTTAAGACCATGTCGTTCAATTGAGGAGTGATAGCAGATCGTTTATGTTGACTTCAGGGAGAGAGACAACTTTTTGTTTACATTTATATCCTTTAAATGAAATTAATACATGAGCATCATACTCAGAACACTACTCACTCTCAGGTTATATTTTTAACAGAATTTTTTTGTATATAAAGGGACTATATGGAACTTTGTTTGTGGTGCTCAAAGTGCAAAAAAACACATTTGAAAAACTCAACAGCAATGCCTCTTTCCAGAAATCATGACCTGGTTTACTTAAGATAATTCAGACCTTATTGTGAGCAGTTTCATGTAGGAACTATCAGTTGAAGGAAAATAGTTACTACATGAAACTGCTCACAACAAATCTGTGGATGACTTGACAGAATACATTCAAAATGAGGAAGACATCAACATTACCTTGAACAATCAAGCGAGGGGTGCTTGGTAGCATCACGGTCCCTTCTACATCAGTGGCTGTGGCACAAGGCTGCAAAAATAAGAGTAGAATAAGATTCAACTGTTAATAATCTTTACCTATAGTAGCTATAGTCAATTTCGAACAAATCTTCCCTTGCCCCACCCCCCCCCCCCCTATCTTTATCTTAGATTAGGCAGTACACATTTGATAAAGTGTAGAATGTGAACATGACAATGTGACAGGTTTCTTTGGACTGATGAGCAGTTGGCACCTGTATGAATGGTGAAGTGTAGAGTGAAGCGCTTTGTGTGGTCAGAAAACTAGAAAGATGCAATATAAGTACAGTCCTATTACCATTTACAAAAAAACAATAGGCCTAATGCTTATGTTAATGTGATAGTGAAAATATACTTACATCAACATCAAGCACAATAGCATCCTTGGGCTCTTTGAAGTACGCCATCAGAAGGAGAAGAATGCATGTAGCCTTGTCTGAAGCCTCCGGTTCAAAACAAGCTAAAACATCTTTCACGCCTTGATGACAGTTGACTTCTTGGCAGAACTTCAGAATGGTGTTGAATTTGTTCTCCAGGGCCTCTCGAAACTTCACGAGGATGGAGACATCGGTCAGAAGAGTAAAGTGGGAACATATACCTGAAGATAATGGAGTAGAAGTGCTGCTGAATCTTTGTTGTACTTATATACAGGTGCTCTTTGGATGCTTCAGGTACATTGTGTGTGTTGCATGGGTGGAATATAGCCTCAAAAACGAGCGAGTGGATTTTTGCCAGTATAGGCTAATTGTTCTCACTTTGCTGTTCAAACAACTTATAACAGTGAATTTTACATAATATGACCCCTTTAACTCATTATTGTAACAAAACAAAAGAAAGATATTGTGGACAATGACCCTGAAGAAAGACCTGTGTTTGTCGCAACCCGTTAGTCTGTTACATACATACTGCCATGTAAAATAAGGGAATTTTTATAGCTTTGGATTGTTTTTGAAAAAGATGTGCATTTTACATTTCAGATGATTGAGACTATACTCCACCCATGCAATGAGCCATGTGGAATAGGGAAAAAATACCTCTTGGTGAAAAGAGAAAAGGCCATTCCTCCTTAACAACTGCAATGGCTGGCGCAGGTACACTATTAAGATAGCGTCGCTGGATGATATAGGTCTTCTCCATCAGAGGTTCAGCTCTCTCAGCACCACTCATGCCTTCCTCTGAGTAGATGTTTTGGAGATGACTTTTGATGCCATCTAATGATTCCTCAGTTTCGCCAAATGGAACTTCCACAGGACACCACCTTACACAGCCGTACTGATCTACAGGGCCTCTTGTCATGCCTCTGCCTTCATCTGGTACCTGACTGTGCGTCCTCTCCCTGCGTCGTCTCGCTAGAGTATTGTTCCTGGTTTTATATTCCACCCTTGTTTTTATTTGCTGCAGAAAAGAATGACAACCATCTCCAAGGGTGTCTCCATTTTTTGCAACGTCCGCAAAACATTTTGGATGGCTCCTTACAATGCTTCGAGCAATGTTGTGACACATTGTTCTGTTGTACTTAATTGTACTTAAAGTTAGGAGCATTGCTATGCAGCTTTGAGTGCTGAATAAACTCAATAACAGTCTCAGACACATGCTCACACAAACTGAATTTACAGTTGAACATTGTGTTCTTCAATTGAGAAAAACTAAATACAGGGCTTTTTTAAACTAGCAATTTTGGATGTAGCTAGCAGATTGCCCTTGTAACACCAACATACTGTATTTGGATCACCCACACCTAAATTCCTAAACACTACTGAACGACATAAAAAGTAATGAACAATATATACAGATTAGTTAAAGATAAACGTGAAAATATAGAATCTATTAATGACTACTCAGGTTATTAACTTTAAAATGAACAGTGTGTAGTGTAGCTAGAAAACTACTTCACCACCCTGTAGTGACAGTCACTACTGCTGTAAGGTATAGGCTACTAGAAACTAAACTACACGGCTTGTATTTAAATTGTATATACAAACACCATTACCAGATGACGATTAAAAGACAATAATTACAAACGTATATCCTACAGATACAAATCACTGCAATTACTTCGGACTGTCTAGTTATAATCACCGTTAATTTTCTTGCAAAACACAGATGAGTGCACCTTGGTCTAACAGCGGGAAAACTGCCGCGCAGAACATTTATTTTGGCAGTGGAAAATTCCAGAGACAAGATCATGTAAAAAAAAAATATATATATTGACATGCGCACTTCATTTTTCTGTTGACGAGACAGACAACGGTTGCTCCGTTTCACACACACACAGCAGGGAAGAAAATTATAAAGTTACTAATTTGAGATGAATTTAATCCACCTTTGCCCAAATCCACAACACCATAATTAATCTAGTTGACAATAACTGTCATAATACCCACTATTAAGGCCACATCTTACCTTCTAACTTTATTTCTCGTAGGTCAACGTAGAAAAATGCTGTGGAAAAAGAGAGAACGCTGTTAGAGTAACTAAGATAAGCTTTAAGCAAAGCTAAAGTTAAATGTTCGACGGTGTATCTAAGTCTCACAGTATTACTAATTGAATACGGTATAATTAACTCTAACTTACAACCAACGTCTGTTCATTCAAATTTGCGCGCTTAAACCTAGATGCGAGTCTGCTCAATCTTACAAGTTACAAAAACATGACAACAGAACCTACAACTAACGCTAATTTGGTTCATACTTTTAAATAACATGCACTATCATATAAAAACAGTCATCAAATTGATAAAGTTTGACATTTAAACACTTACCGCTGAATCCACCGAATGAGACCACGTAGATCAGAGAGCTCTGATGACGCTGACGCAGTTGCCAGACGAAAAAGACGAAATTCACAGTAGTTTCTTGTAAAAGCCCCGCGCCTGCATTATTTTCACAGTAAAAGTCTAAATACGGTATTATATTGTGAATTATCACAGTTAACGCCTGTGAAGTGGTAATAATGTAATTAACTGTGAAATATTACAGTAATATCTTGTGAAATCCTGGAAAAATTTTACAGTGTATATATATTTTAGCAGCATGCATCATGTCCCTTAATGAATATTTTTCTATAACAAAGTGTGGACCTTTGGGGGACAGCAAAAGGCTGCATGCACTGTGTCCCGCTCTGTCCAGAAGTGTATTTGAGCATGCAAATTTAATAAGTGTTTATTTAGCAGGGCCAGCCTGAGCCTGTAATTAGGTTAATGCTGCAGTCGCTCTGCACTGCTCTTCCACAGCTCCATTCTCCTCACCTGCTCAGGCGGAAAGCACCACAGACGGACCTGGCACTGCCCGCCATGCTCTGATCGTGCCCTCTTGGGCCTGCTGGACACCTCGCCCACCTGCCTCACATGATGCCAATGTCCAAACCTCTAACTGACATCAACCGTCACCTGCTAATATGACTAACTGCTGCTGTTGGATATATGAAAGAGTTTTGGGCATTAAAGTAACAGACATTTCTAATAAACGTAGAATTTAGGATGTCATATTCAAGATCATTCTTTCAGTCTGCTTCCTCCGAATCAATATATTGCAATCTGTCTCTTTTTCACTGTCTCTCTCCCTCACTGAATATGGCTTATTGTGTGTTTTTGTGAATGTCAAGCTCCCACACACTTCCTCACACCCACTCCCTCCATGCAGCAGCTGTGTGTGGTCTGTCTTACTTCCTGTTCTGGCTCCTCACTCAGGGCCTTTCCCCTTAACACACACACACACACACACACACACACACAGAAACAAGATCACATGAACTTATAGTCACATGCATGCCCGCTACATCATCACAAACACATTCACGACAACGCACCGCTGTATAAAACTGTCGACCATATTGATCTGAATAAGGTGTCTGATAGTGAATTCCCTGTGTTATGCAAAAGGTTTAAAAAATCCAGCAAGTCTGAGAGTCTTGGCTCCATCCTTTAGGGCTCCGCGTCCTTCATAATAATTAACTCTCAGGGACCTTTGATACAGATGTAACCCGGCATAAGCTCACTGTTATACAGCGCAAACTTTCATTCTAGTGAAACTTCTTAGCTCCTGTGGGGTCTTTATCCATCATTATTTTAATTCACAGTCCTTGTTTGTGGTTCAGATAACTTTAAAAACATTTCTTAATTTAAATTTATTCCATTATACATTTATTCAAGTCAAGAATATTATTGCTGAATCATATTAAATAATTTTATTAAATGTACTGAATTTTACACGTAAACAACTGCAGTAACCGACTGTATTTTGATATTGCATTATATAATAAAATTATAATAAATATTTTACAGGGAAATCAATGCAGTATTGTAACACTATTACTTTATGAAACAAAATAATAAAAAATAGCCTGGTTATTTGATGATGGATGGATGGTCCTTGCTTTGTAAAATCCCACAATGGGACGATTCCCATATGCTGGCAAATACATATGGGACACGGGACATTTAGCTCTATTAAATGTTGCTATTTTATTGACTTTTTTTGTCACCATATCTATTATGGTGATTATTGTTCCTTTTGCAAGGCAATGTAGATGTTGTATGATGTAACAATTAAATCGGTCACACTAGAAATTAGGGTCCAATTCTCACTATTAACTACAACTTTTGCCTCAATAAACTCCTAATCACTGCTTATTAATAGTTAGTAATGTAGTTGTTAAGTTTAGGTATTGGGTAGCATTAAGTGATGTGGTCATGTAGAATAAGGCATTAATATGTGCTTTATAATTATAAACAGCCAATATGCTAGCATGCTAATCAGCAACTATGAGAATTGGACCAGAAACAAAAGTGTTACCATTAAGTCAAGGCAAATAAGGCACCAATAAGGCAAATTGGGAGAATACAATAAGTTTAGGCTACTGGATAACTCCAAGTAACTTAATCAACTTTAAATCCATCCTTATAATGTGACAGTATTTAACCTCAATGTAGGCTATTTGTTGTAGTATTAGGCAGGGGCGCCGCTAAGGGGGGAAAAGTTAGGACGATTCTAAGGGCCCACACACTTTTGGGGCCCCCAGAGATCAATTTTATTAATGGAAAGGGTGCGGTAGGGGGCCCAACTTCATATTCTTTCATAGGGCCCAAA
The DNA here is from genome assembly GCA_026230005.1 of Gila orcuttii. Taxonomy (NCBI): domain Eukaryota; kingdom Metazoa; phylum Chordata; class Actinopteri; order Cypriniformes; family Leuciscidae; genus Gila; species Gila orcuttii. The sequence continues at coordinate 15,688,694 of JAPDVR010000019.1, read as the reverse complement.
ATTTCTAACAGCGCCCCTGGTATTAGGCCTAACATTACTTTCTGCAGACAGATGAATGTGTGTATTTACAGAAGGGCAGAATGATGAACTGTCTGTATTTAATTAGGTATAACTGTAGCTATGTAATCAATTTGTTATATCTGTAACAGGGACACTGTAAATTAAATGTTACCATGTATTCTTCAGAGGGGTGAAGATGCCGCTGTAGTGCACAATTCAAATTCCAGCCAGCGGGGGCAGTTATGGGCTGTGTGTGTGTGTGTGTGTGTGTGTGTGTGTGTGTGTGTGTGTGTGTGTGTGTGTGTGTGTGTGTGTGTGTGTGTGTGTGTGTGTGTGTGTGTGTTACATAAACGTGCAACTGCTTGTGTGCCTGCTGAGCTGGGCTTGTGGTTGGCGGAGAGTAGGTGTGGCTTATTTTCCTCCGTGGTCACAGCAGAACAAGATCATTCAGATATTTGCACAAAGCCAACCTGACAGGGAGAAGGGGGAGGAGAGAGAGAGAGAGAGAGAGAGAGAGAGAGAGAGAGAGAGCATGGCTTATGTCTCTCTCATTCTTCTTCTTTATTCTCTCTCTCTCTACCTCTACAGAAACAAGGAAGACTGTCTACTTCATGCCCTGTGAACTGAGCAGAATCAAATTAGAACTGCAGCTGCATGGGAAATATCTCTATTTCTCATTTGGATTAAAGGGATAGTTCGCACACAAATAAATATTCAGTCATCATTTACCTCATGTGGTTCCAGGTGAATTTAGGAGATTGTCCAAGCTACTCTTTTTCCAAACAGTGAAAGTGGATGAGGACTAGGGACAGCTGAGGTTAATTAAAGCTCACAGTAAAATAATTTGGATTATTTTGACCCTGACGACCTTTCGGACAGGTGTCAACTGTCACGAAAAAGAGTTAACTCACCCTGGTGTTTTTTCCCCCAAGTGACTATTCTTGGCTTGTGACTAAATAAGAGGCTTGAAGACTCTCCCCTCTTCAAAATAAAATATAAAAAAATACTAATAAGAGTATCGTTAATGTAAAACTTCACAAACCCCTGCTGTACTTCAATTTGATGCATTTGTGAGAGAAACAGGGTATTTGATGTGGGAAAATGTAGGATGGGACTTTTTTTTATCATTGATTGGATCCTGAAAAGTGAGTGTTTATAGAATTGAGGCAGTTAGAAGTCAGAGGTTAAAAGGGTAGAGAAATTCATGATGTCATTCATGAGTATAAAAACAATGCATTGTAAGCACTGAAGATGTGCTGAAACGTTTGCTCCTGTTAATTTGTTTTTAATTCACTTTGCACTTTCTGCTCAATATGCAACCCAGAGAAAAAAAGTTTTGTAGACTTCTGTAGTCTTTACTGAATTCAGTGTGCAGCCAGCTACCTTCTTGTTCGTTTAGAATGTCTTCTAAAAATTAAATGTTTATTTAAATTCAACTAAAACGTTTTTAGCATTAAAAACATTAAGGCACTATCTATCAGTCATTTTGAGTGCCTAATGTAGGTATTCAGATATATCTTTAAATGACTGAAGTTAATGAAACTGCAAACACTGCAGCACCTTTATAGTGAATCATTGCATTGAGTTTCAGTAAGGAAACATAAATTCTTTTTTTCTTTGGTTTGACCCATTTCTTCACGTGGATGAAAGTGGGACAACAAAGAACATTGAAGGGAAAGGACGGATTCTAACCACAGCAAATTAGTCAGCTTTATGACACAGGCCCCATAGCGCTTACTGGAAACAATACAGTATGAGAAGGCAAATATTTCACCCGCTATCTGCACGTGAAACACGAAACTTATCAGAAGCTTGACTATAGAGGGATGTAAAGCGAAAACAAGCCCGACTGACAACGCAGGATTAAGGTCGTTTCCAGAGCCTCCTGAACAGCGTAACTGAAATACTTGTTTTAGATAAAGAAAAACAAATAGTAAAGGTAATGGTCAGCGTGAGTGATATGATCACACACTGACTCACCACTCTCATAAAAAGCAACATGATCCACAGGGGGAAAACATTCTCCCTGGCCTGAGATCAGTTCAGCTATGTTTTGAGCTGGCCATCCCCCTACAGTTCACACAGACACTGCCACGTGCTAAAACTGTCCTTGCTACACAGCTGTGTGGCCCCAATACTGGAAATAGATTCCTGCTACCAGGCCATGAGTCATAGGTGCAAAATGGAGGCAACTGTTGATGCAGAGAAATGTCCGCCGTTTCATACAAAGCAGCTGAGTGACTCAAAAATTATATACCTTAACCTGTTCAGTTGTCTATGTTCTCACTACAATCTTTAAACATAGAAAATTAAGAAAACAAACACAGAATGTCATTTTTATCCGTTTATTGTATGATATAAAACTAGAAAAGTAAGACTGTTTCAAATTCATAGACACATGTCCATATTTCATATATATTCTACAGTCCACACCTTGATGCAAATACAGTGATCATCAGTTGATGGGTTATTTTTCTCAAAATGAATGTGTCTGTAATATTGCATAGAAAAAGGCACAGCTCAAAGGCCTGAAGATATGGCCTTTTTTAATGAGCAGAAAAGGGGTTTAGACCCTCCACCACATTTTGTCTCTCTATTTCTCTCTCTCTCTCACACACACACACACACACACACACACACACACACACACACACACACACGAATAATCCCAGTGGTCACTATCCTGAAACCACTTTAAACTTCCCCGAATGTATGGCCTGAACCATGGGACAGTGAGATACCATTAAAAAACAACAACCAATACCATCGGAAATCATGCTGCCTTTCTTCTTTACATTTGGCATTGAGGGTTATCAAAAAGATTTTCCCAGATATAGGCTTTGGAAGATTGAAATTCTGAAGTTTGAAGAGAATAAAGTATTGCTTCACAAACCTTTCCCTTGCACGCAATCTGAAACACATAAAACATTAAATACTTATAATTAAATAGCGACAGGGAGTGTTTGACTAGATGACTAGCACAAACACCACACCAAATTATAATACAAGAAACTAAACAGACAAAAATAATGCATTATTAAAACAAGATGAAAAAAATGGCTTCCACCCCAATTAATAAGCAGTGATACATTCCCATAAGCATAATACATTCCTATCTCATATTCTGTACAAATTACAATCTGGATGTTAGCATAAAATAAAAAATAAATATATTTACACAGGAAACAAAAAAATAAATAACTTAAAAACAAACACTCCAAATCTAAAAATCCTATTAGAAATTGTAATCAGTTTTGATTCCATAGTTTTGTCCGCTCTGCTCTCATTCACTCATGCTTTTTAATTCCCAGACAATCTCTCTCTTGAACTCTGGGTAACAAATCCAAATCGTCAACCTCTAGCTGTGACAGGAAGTTCAAATATCAGATTATTAATGGTCACACTTATTTGTTGAATAATATACTAATTAAAAATACACATTTGACAAGTTTTCTTCTCTCACTGACATTGCACTTTCCAGGAAGGCATTTAATGCACAGTTTTTGTCGGTATGTAAATCTATCATTATTAATGATAACTTGTTTAGTGTGACAAACAGCTATGTGAAACTTATACAGGCGATATGATAAATGGTCCCTTTCCTTTTATGTCAGGTGCACATAAAATAATCCTTCCAACCAATCTGATCGACAGCGATTTATAGCAAGTGTTTTTAGCAAATATATTGTGCTGTCTATTGCACATACATGCATAATACTCTCCCGCCAAACTTGTGCATACTTAAACTCCCCTAAATAAACTTAAATGTAATGTGACCATTCCTACTGGCCAAACGACACTAAAACCCAGCAGGGCAACAGAGAGAGAGTCTGACTGGAACATGAACAGATACCATTAATAAAACTCAAACAAACAATGGTATAAATAAGATAAAATAAGACCAAACCATACACAAATCATCTGACATCTGTACAATTATGAGCTATAATCCTGCATGCATTAGTATGTTAACAGAAATGTACCGTTGTACTGGTGAGAGATGTATATGAAGGAAATGTTTGGCAAAAAGATTATGAAGATGGAAATAGTTGAAAATGAACTGAATAGCATAGCAACCATAAACTTACATGTGCGGTACAGTTTTTTCCATATTTTTCACGAAGAGACATGCATTGACCCTCTTGCTGTGCATTAGTGTAGCATTAAAACTGAACCAGCCACTGAGTCTGAGTGATGATATAAAGCCAAACCAAAGGCCAAAACAGGGAAGTTACGGCAATGCCTTGACTCAGATAAAAAGGAAATGCCTGAGAGAAGTTGACAGTTTGCTTATTACTGATCAGAATGCATTGATTGCATCCATTATTCGTAGGATAAAGGGGTTTTAGCGTTGGCTAATCAAAGAAATGTATCTGTAAAACAATGCATTGCCAGCTGAGACGTAAACGCATGGAATCTGAGCCGTTATGGCCGATCACAAGAAATTTGGTTGGTTGACTGTAAATATCTTACCACTACACACATCCATGAATAAATAATACCCGGAAAAGCATCCATAAATGAGACCATTTCATGAATGCATATGTTTCACTGAAGGAGTTCACTTAAAATGAAAATCTTATCATCATTTACTCAACTTCACGTCACTCCAAACGTGCACTACTTTATTTATTCTGTGAAACATAAAAAGATATTTTAAAGAAAAGTCAGTGGGGTGCAAATCAACACTGGATCCCATCGACGTTCATTATATGGACAAAAAATATTTTTCAAAATAGTTGTATGTTCCACAGAAGAAAGAAACTCATACAGGTTTGAAAGGACATGAGGGTGAGTACATGGTGAACTATCCCTTAGTGAACATTAAAATGGAAACAGACCCCCCAAAAAATATGAATAAATGACCACATATTAACAGACTATTTTGAATATTACTAAAAAGTAATAAAACAGCTCTGGATAGAAAAACATACAAACAAAATAACCAAGTTCCTCTTTTAAAATCTTTGTGCTTTGTGAAAATGAAAGAAAAATATGAAAATAGGGCTGCCGTTGCAGATTCTTGCACCTGTATGCTGAGAAGGGGAAAGAAAGATGCTACTTCTCTAATAATCCATCTTGTTCGATTAGAAATTATGAGAAAAATGAGACAAGACAAACAAACAGTAATTTACCAAGTGGTCATAAATGAAGGCACTTGGATTTGCCAGAGGCCAAAGTGTGTTCCAAAAATTTCTTCATGTTCATTTTTGGGACAGGCAAGCACAGTGCATGCACAGTGTTGAGAAGTAGTACTGGGCAACATCACCATTAAAATGGACAATTTCCTTTGTCTTTAAAAACAAAACGAACACAAAACTGTACAAAAAACAAAAAAACAAAAAAAAACAACTCCAAACACTCACAAAGTGATTCTTCAGTTTCTTTCTCAGTTTCTATTTAAAAACTCTTTGATTGGTTTTGCATTTTCTTCCCCAGTTCCCTTCCAAACCCGGTCATGATCCTACAAGCACCTCCATAATATGGTCCAGTTCAGTAAGGTCCATTTTGAAAGGTTGGTTTGAGCTGACAGCAGGAGCAGAACCGCTGTAGGGCGAAAGAGTCTTGAAGAGCTCGTCTGCCGTCACCATGGGCGCCAGTTTCGATGAAGCCGCACCTGAGGACGAAGTGCAGGGGTCGAAGTCGTACATGGAGGTGTCAATGTCTGCAAAGAGAATGTCGTCCAGGGCAAGGTCTGTCAGAAAGCCTGAGGACGAGGCAGAAGGTGAGGTGCTCATGTCCAGGCTGTTAGGAGGAAGAGTCTCTGGTGCGTTGGGGGCCACGGAGCTTTCCTCGGGCAGCGGGACCAGCCCTTCAAGCTTTGGGCTGCAAGGCTTACTGCAGTCTTTGGAGTCCAAGGCCCCTGAGTTTAAGCTGGGGGGACACAGAGGCATTTGGAGGGTCACTGTAAGGGATGAGAGGGAGGTAGCACCGGGCACAGATGTAGCTGTAGGTAAGGACGAAGGACAGAGCTCCTCAATCTCATCCAGGGCAGAAGAAAAACTGTCTCTGGTCACAGGTGAAGGAAGTCTGGGCAGGGTTGGTGGTGGAGGAGGAGGAGGAGGAGGAGGAGGAGGAGCAAGTCGAGAGGGCGATGAGGGTGATGTGCAAAGCGTGACACTGTCCTCCTCCAAAAGCGAAGCTGGGGTAAGACAGGCCTCCAGAGGTGCTGGGTTTGACAGCCCTGACGAAGGTGATGTAAGGACCAGAGCGGAAAGTGCTGGGGACTGGGACAGTGGCGGTGCCACCATGGACAACACGCCGAAGGCAGGCTGTGCCTCACGGAAACCCTCGTCCACAGGGTCATCGGGTGGAGGGGAAGGAGGAAAGAAGAGTGGCCGCAGGTTGCCCTCCTGTTTCAGCTCGTCTTGGATGCGCCTCAGCATGTTGTTGATGAGCACGCGCTTTTCCAAGCTGGGCTCGGTGAGCGGCCGGTGGTTGTACAGCTTCATCAGAGACATGTTGAAGATGGTCTGCCTCTGCAGTGTGTATGAGACCTTTGAGAGCCCGTCGGCCATCGTTCCGGGCCCTGCCGCCAACGCTTTGCCTTCCAGCCCCTCTTCATCCTCATCTAGTTTCCGCTTTGCCCCTTTACCCAACATATATCTGCTTAGAGTAAAGAGAGAGAGAGAGAGAGAGAGAGAGAGAGAGAGAGAGAGAGAGAGAGAGAGAGAGAGAGAGGGAGAGAGAGAGTTAGCCACATAGCCACTCATTACGTTCATGACTCATTGCTGTTTACCTCTCTTACGACTCGACACTGGTTCCATACAAATCTTTTGATCTACAGAAAAATATCTAAATGGCAAAAATGTCAAACATAAACATTTCAAGAAACTTAGATGTTAAAGGTGTATAATTCTATGTTAAAATACTTTCTCCATGCTAGTTGAATATGTAGAGCAGAGGTGCGTGAAGTAGGGCTGCTGGGGGTGCTGTGCTATCATATTTACAAGAGGAAACTCTGAATTCTGGATGATACATTAGGCCTACTAGTTTCCAAGTAGTGATGTTAGAAGGGGCGTGTTGATTTGAAACATCTACTACAATATATTATAGACAATATATCTTTTTATAGAGATCACTGAGAGGGAAGCTCACAAACTGGGAAAAAAAAACTTCAAAACTTACACCAATTGCTTTAAGTAACAAAAACATTGATACCATTTATAAATAAGAGATAAAAAAAAATCCTCATTGTGAATTCAGATGTAGTTATTTGGGTTTACTGTTCACAATATAATTATTTTGTTTTGTTCAGGCTACTTACCTGTTATGTTTCCTACATGAATATGTGACATGGCGTAAAAAAAACTCCTGACTTCGAGGTATGAGTTTACCAGGTGCACTTGAAGGGTATAAAAGTATAAACACTGCAACACTATCAAAACGTTGTTTGTTTAAGAATTCCAACCAGTTTAACATAGCAACACTGGCTCAACCAATGGTGTGATTTCCAATGGTGTGAGTTTAACTTATTGTTTAGAGATAATCAAAAACCACTTTCGATAAAGGTAATGTAGTGTTTTTATCTACATTACGTACATACTTTTTTAACAATATAGCCAATAGATGAATAACAAATACAAACAGAGCAGGTTACAACAGTTGGTTTGATCCAGTTGACAAAAAAAATCCAAGAAATTGTTTCGATTAACAGATTCGTGGCTTGAAGCTTGGTTGCTATGACATTGGCTTGCAAGCTGTTGTCATATTGGCATTCGGTGATGTTGCAGAGAGGTGAGAGTCAGTACAGTCTCTGTGCATCCATCGCAGAGAGCCCATAATGCCTCAGGTTACAACTGTGCCAAACAGATAAGGTAACAAGATGGGAACACTCCGATGTATACACAGTGTTTAGCAATCACAGCATCTCCAACAGGACATTAGCAACAACAATCTCTAAACACAATTCAAACTTTTGAGTTGCAGGGGAAAGATGTGCTGCTGGAAATAAATGTAAGCCATGAGTTGCTACCGCAGGAGCGTTTACAGGAATACAGTTCTGACTACTCCTTCCTGAGCCGAGCTGCAAATGTGTGTCAGACTTTCAGTAAGTACTCACGGTAAGAATGTGTCAGACGAGTGCAAAGCCCTGATCACTCCCTGCTTAAATACATGCTGGCTGCAGGAAGACAAGATCCAGCTGAGTGTTTGGTGGAAAAGGGGGATGGAGAGAAGGAGCAAGTGTGTGACCTACGCTGAGCTTTGAATGTAGGCAGAAGTGTTCTCAGATGCTGTAGCTCTAGGTTCATGATATGAGAGATTTAAAACAGATCACATGGGCCACCGTAATATTACAGTGCACTGATTCACCATTGCTCTGCTTAAGGAGAGACCAGGGAAAAAAGGGTCTGGGGTTGGTGGGTGTGGAGACACAGATGGTCCAAACAACTCAACATTGTACACTGGAACGTTTCACCATGCTTACAACTTGACGTGACTCACATGTATGTGGGAGCTATTTTAGAAAAACACCCTTTAATGAAGGTTTTTGTCATGTGTTAAATAAGTAATTTAAAACTTAATTCACTAATTTGGTAGCCGTTGTTATCCAAAGCGATTTTCACTGTATTCAAAAAGTATGTGTGTTCCGTGGGACTGAACCAATGACCTTGACCTTGGCACCATGCTCTTTTAGTTGAGCTACATTAATTATGCTGACTGTATAAAGCACAAAAATACCATAATGTGTTTGCAGAGATTTAGAAAATATGCTAAGTCCACATCCTTGTTTCTCAGAAAAACAATGCTACAGCCAGATATTCTACTTTGAAATGTGCATTCCATGTCGGAATGTCTGTTTTTGTTTTGGTCTCTGTGTGATCCCGCCCACTGCTAATTTACCCAAAAGTATTTTGACACTCTGGGTAGCCATTTGGCAGAAAACACAGCGTATTGTAGCCATGGACGCCAGCAAACAAACTAGGTCAGAGATTGTAGATTTTAGCCAACCTAAAAAGCCTTGGCATCCATCTAAAAAGCACTATGTCAAAGGCATAAAAAAGGTGAATAAATTAAGGAACAAATTGCACCTTTTGGTCTAACACTAGCGGTCTTCCTACAAGTCCACACTTTCGTGACGTAACTGCACTTGTCGGCAAGATTATTTTTAATTATTACACGGCTCTGTGGAATACTTGATTCTGATTGGTCAATAGCACCATCCAGCGGAATGTTATTCCCAGATAACAACCGCTCAAAACAAATAACACAGGCTCATCCGGGTTACTGAAGTCAGCAGTGCTATATGCCTGCTAGGAACGTTTTTTCTTCGTGGAAGTTTTGCGTTTGGTGAGCTAATAAAATATTAAAACTCAGTCGAATCAATATTTTGTGTACAGTTATTTAATTATGCCATCTAGTATCGTGGACTCGCTCTCTCTTGTTTCATACAAACGCAGCTGCTGCCATTTTGTGACTATTGTTTTGTACACTTTTGGATTATGAGATACAAACAGGTACGATTTTAAAACAGTTTAATTTGAAATCAATATATCTTATCCCCATAATTATATATGTGGCGAAATGCTGTTTAATAAGTGATATGAATGACTGTATACCGTATCTCTTGCCACATTGCAACTGCTTTCCCCACGGAAGCTTTGCATTTAAAGACCTAATAAAATATTTCAACTCAGATCAATATTTCGTGTCTAATTATTTACTTATGTGGCAAGTAGCCGTGTAATAAGTGAGATAGTAATATTTCACAATATTACTGTTTTTACTATATTTTTGACAAAATAAAAGCTTCGTGAGCGTAGGAGTCTTCTTTCAAAAGTGAATAAGGGAAACAGTTGACGCTTCGCATCGGGGTCCTGTAGGGGTTATTTTGAGAGAACCACCGGCTGGATGTACATTATCCCTTACTTATTTCACATTTGAAAAAATACTCCTATGCTCACCAGGCTTTTATTTTGTCAAAATATAGTAAAAACAGTAATATTGTGAAATATTATTGCAACTTAAAATACCTGATTTGTATTTCAATATATTTTAAAATATAATTTATTCATGTGATGGAAAAGCTGAATTTTCAGCACCCATTACTCCAGTGTCGCATGATCTTTCAGAAATCATTATAATATAATATAATATAATATAATATTATAATTTGGTGCTTTGAATAATAGAAAGTTCAAAGAACAGCATTTAAATGCAAAAAAAAAAAAAAAAATCTTACTGACCCCATAGTGTATGTTCCATTGAAATAGGAATTCCTTCAAGTAAAAAAGAAGGATGGCACTTGACTAAGATAGCAAACCACATGAGGCAATCTGTCTAAAATAAAACAGCTACTGATATGATTAAAGTCTTCACCTCATGTGTGTACGAAATTTTAAACATTTGCTTAAAACTACAATTAACTTATTGTGTGTAAAAACCTTTTAAGGAGGGAATACATTTTGACTGTACCTACAGTACAACCATTAAATATGGTCTAACCTGAATGTGGGCAGTAAGAGTGACTTGGTGATGTCAGCAAAAAAAGAAAGTAGTTTCAGAAGCAAAGCAAGTTATTACATTTTGATTAACGATTATTAAGACCAATCATATTTTCCTTTGGAGTAAAAAGTGCTAATGAATCACTCACAAAAAGACCATAAACATGTATTAAATAAAAAGAGTCCATTTTGATTTAAAATCGACTTTAAGGTCAGAATGAGGGTTATTTATTGAGTAAAACATGAGGCATTTTAAACAATAGATCAGTCTTCTCTCTAGTCCACAAGGAAAGCACAGAGATGGCAGCAAGGAGTGAGTGAGTGAGTGAGTGAGAGAGACAGAAAGAGAAGGAAGCCCCAAGCCCGTTCCTGAGGCCTCCCCTCATTAGCATAAAGTGAAGCCCGGTAGCAGTAGGCAGCATTGCAGTGGGCTTGAACCTAATACAGGCTGACAGCCTCACGCATCCTAGCCCTGCCTTCACACACACACATGCACACACACACACACACACACACACACTGCGCAGTCGCAGATCTATCAGGCAGCTCCACTCACTCAGGAAGTGCAAGTGGCTGGCCCTGTTGCCTTGCTGCCTGTTACCATGACAAACACAGTCAGCTGGGAATCCACCCAAAGACTTGACAAAGAGAGTGAGAGAAAGAGAGAGAGAGAGAGTTTGGGGGAGAAGAGGGGCTGAAGAAAGTTAAAGAAAGAAATGTTTCTATTCCTTGACTGCACTGCTTCTGAGGAGATGAATCTAAAACAGTATACGACTAGCTGGAGAGAAAAACAGGTTACGTCTAATGGATGTACATTCCAAAGGATGCCGTTTACATGCAGAGGACGCAAATAATTCATGAGATGCAGGGTTTATGAACAAGTAACCAAGATGTACAGTCATATGCAATTTGGTTCAGTAACATTTAGGTGGAATTTTTCAATTTAAAAGATATTTAGAGATATATTTAAAACAATAAGCCATGAGATAAAATAAGTCTGAAATGGGAAGAATAACCCCAAAAAATAAATAAATAAAATAGTGACAGATACGAACACAAATTAGTCATTTAGTTAAACTTCTAAACACCTCCTCTGCTACAGTAAAGGATCAGCTATTAAAAATAAAATTGTAACGTGACGTCTATAACGATGTCAGACTGTTTTTGCAGAAAAGTGTTACAGTAGGAAAAACAATTTCAGGCTATTTTTGAGAGGTTTTTTGGTGGATGAGTAAAAGATAAAGGGTATAAGAATGACTCAAGTGATAAAAATAGAATCTTACACTCTACGGCTAAAAAGTCACTACAAATTTGTGTTTAGATTCGGAGAGGCAGACACAAACCTGTCAAAATAGTCAAAAATCAATACCACAGAAGTATTTAGTCATTCACTTTGGATATAAACTTACCCAGACTGGCCCTAGAACTGTATGCCATTGTCTGAAGCTTTCAAGAAAGTCTCAAGCAAATAAAGTTTCTCATGCACAGTAATCCACACAGAAGAATGCCACGGCAGCTGAACGCGTCCTTGTGACTCACGCTGAGGAGTGGATACGACTGTCTGCAATGCTCAAATGCCACTGCCGCCCCACCCTACACATTCCTTCTGATTTTGCCTCTGTCTGCCTCTGTTTCCTCCATCCTTTTACTTTCATCTTCAGTGTGAAAAGTCAAAGTGTGTATCATTCTGCTCCCTAGTTCAGAAGTACACTGGCCAGGGAGTTTCTAGGCCTGTTCTGTTCCATTGTCAAAATCACTTCAGTGCAAGGAAACATTCGCTCCCAAGAAATTTCCAGAATTCGTTGTAAAAGCCAGTACCGATTGGCTGCTCACTACATTCACTTACTGGAAATGTCATCAAAGGACAAGCACAAGTACCAATATACAAAGTACCAATATATTTTTTGTCTTTAAAATAGACTTGGTTTGTAATTTACAAAAAATATTTTATCCCTAATGTGCATGAAAAAAAATAACAAGCTTATTTTAAGTAATATTCAGGAATTAAAAAGATTTAAAAGATTATTTAAAACTGCCTTGAAACAATATGTATTGTGAAAAGCGCTATACAAATAAATGTGAATTGAATTGAATTTGTTCATTTATAATTTTTCTTGTACTGAGGTGCTAACATTTATTATAGTAGGCTATAAACAATTATATATATATATATATATATATATATATATATATATATATATATATATATGCCATTAAGGATGTGCATTATTCTTTTTATAATAAAAAATGTCAGTCAGACTCACATGTGTATAGCTACAAGATGCACAATGGAAACATCAGTGTCTCGATGTTTGGCTAAAAGGCCCTTGCTAGAGCCCAACATTGTGTTCAATATAGAGTTTGACAAAATGGCTGGCAGAAGCCCACCTTTTAAGGACACTTGCAAAAGCGCAACTTAGTTCTTGGTTATGGCTCCAGCCAGTAAGTGCGTTTCTGAAACACAGCACTGGAAAACGGTGGAATTAGTGTAAAAATTAAGGCATAGGCCTTTCCGGAGGAGAGCTCTGACTGAGCTGTCAGAGCAGAGCTTGGAAATACGTCAGGGCTGCTAGGCAGGCTGTACGTTCTGTTCCAGTCCTACACATAGCACATACGACACATGAGGGACCGGGTGTGACGCCTGAGCTTCGGCACTGGGTGTACTGGTGGAGACAGAGTGAGAGAATGCGGCATAAAGGATGGTGTGAGCAGGCGAACAAGTGCAGCGGAAAGGATGGAGCACAGAGTTTTCAGTGATATTATGATCCTGTAACAGGATCTGCACGTTTCCATGCCTGTGCTTCAGAGCTCCCCTCCCCCTTCACCTCCACACAGTGCTATTTCAGATCCGGAGGGTACTGATTCCCACAAACACACACTCACGCTGTCTCTAGCTCTCAAACACCTGCAGATATAAATGCACAAACATAGACAAAGTCAAATGCATGCTGAGAAATACTGAGATTCACTAATGGCAAATGAAAAGAACAAATACAGACATTAATAATTTGCACACACATAAAGGACAACACCAGTCATGAAGCGTGAAAGGGTGATCTGGATGATGCTATTTTGTCCCACAGGAATTTAAGAATCTTCGTTTAAGAGTCAAAAGCCATGAACCAAACCAACCGGCTACGAGGTGGATCACAACATTACAAACTTTGATTGAAGCAAAAAAAGTATTTGAAAATTAGATAAAAAGACAAAAGTACAAGATTACACTACAATATAATGAATGACAACTTAATGAAAAATGATTTAAAAGCGAACTGATTTAAATATGTTGATTATAAATATAGAAGCAAACAATATATTTAAAATTTATTGCAAAACATGCATATTATGCAGTTTGAAAGTTTAGAGACACTGACTCGATTATGTCATTCACAGTGCATCATGGGAGTGGGCGGGCACTAAAAAGTTGTTTTGGCATGATTTGCTTGTTTCCATCCTCTTTTTTGCAGAATCATGGGTAATGTTGTTTTCAACAAGAATTCCTCTGTTGAACAATTATTTTAAAAAGATTTGAAATAATGCACTGACCGCTTCAACAAAAGCCTATACCATCGATTAACAACCTACTGTAGTAGCTCGCAGTAGGTCAGTCTTTGAAGGTTTATAAGTTATCGTTAAAAATGTATTCATCTATGGAGAAAATTTATACATGTTAGTTATGCCACAGCCGTTAACTATCATATGCAATTGTTAGTCAGTTGCACTTAATTCAGAATCATCAATACTTTTAGTCAATTTTCATAGAATAAAAAAGACTGTAAATTTGAAATAAAAGTGATTTTTGTTAACAATTAGGATGGGAGCTAACATGTAGATTAGCCTCATAGTTAACATTAACTAACAGGCACAAAACAAATTTTACTTTAAAGACAGATGATAAGAGAGGGGAGAGATAAAGAAACACTCAATTCTACAGAAAAGATTTCAGGTACATATTTCACGATCCTCTCCACTTGGGATCTGTACTTAGTGTAATTAGTTGCGGTGCAAAGATGGAGTGTAATTTAAACAGGAACTCCTAAAGAAGATCCAATGACATTGAACAAACAAGCAAATAAGTAAGAAAGACTAAGAGAAATGGGGGGAAGGCAACAGAGAGAAGGCAGTGAGAAAAAGGAGAGAGAGGGATGTGTGAGACAGTAAACAGAGCGATTAAGACAGACAGAAGGAGAAGGAGACACCACATTCTCACACAGAACTGAGCGAAAGCTGCAGGGGTCAGACAACCGTCTGACATCTTAAAAACTAACAAAATAACATGTCTGCAAAACTGTCGCATGCTGGATCTGTACTGTACCTCACTTGTGCCTGCTTTACGATCTTTACTGCACAGCAAAGTCTTACAATACTAAAGACAGTCAAACAAGTGGACAGATATGTATCTGTTGCTGTACTGCTTTTTAATACAATGTGATCTCACTTGTATTGCCCAAAATTGAAAAGTAATACAAGCAAACATCAATAAACAGACAAATAAGCTGTGTGGGCTTATAAAACTTTAGAGCTGCCTGTCTTCACTTTTCAAAGTTTCAAGAGAGCAGATGAAAACTCATTCTGCAACTGATGCTCTTCAAATTAGCAGATAAGATGTCTGTAAGATGTCACAGCTTTTTTGGGCCATTGTGAGTCATAACTAAAGCTAAAGAGAGTTACTAATGACTGATATAATACTGATATATGATATATGTCTTTAAATGTTTTTGAAAGAACTGATCAAAAATAATTGTTTATTTGAATACAGTATCAAAAATACAGTAAAAAATATTGTAAAAAATATTATTAAAATTTAAAACAACTGTTTTCTATTTTAATGTATTTTAAATGATAATTTATTCCTGTGATGGCAAAGCAGAATCTTTTTAGCAGCCATTCCTCCAGTCTTCAGTGATCCTTCAGAAATCATTCTAATATGCTGATTTGCTGCTCAAGAAAACATTTCTTATTATTATCAATGTTCAAAACTGTTTTTTGCTGCTTAATATTTTTGTGGAAACCGTGATGCATTTTTTTCAGGATTCTTTAATGAATAGAAAGTTCAAAAGAACAACATTTATTTGAACTAGAAATATTTTGTAACATTATAAATGTCTCTGCTGTCAATTTTGATCAATTTAATGCATTTCCCTCTGTCTTCATTGTGTAGCCTATATAATCATAAACAAGGAAAAAGGCTGAATTTAAATGAACAGTCACTGGCCAATGCAAATGATCTCATAAAGGCCAACTATCACCTGACTATTAGGAGTATATATTGATCTATCAATCAGCATAAAAGAGCAACTTTACGAAAGTACTTCATAAATGAAGTATGGAGTGTGGGTGACACACTTCAGAGCAGGCAGAGCTGTGGGTTTCAGTCCCAGCGAACAGCAAAGAGGCGGCACACACTCTGAGAAGCTTCTTTATGTCATCCAGAGTAACAAGACAACCCACATTACAGATTTCCACAGGCACTGACTGTTGCAAAGCACTGTATCATGCACTTATTTTCATACTTTTTACATTAAATTGAAGATACATTAAGGAAGGATTTATGAAAGCTTTGCACTTATTTAAACAGAAAATACTCTAATATATTAGAGTACTAAAATAATTCCCGAAAAAAATACCAGTTTTTGGAGTAACTTACCTAACCTGTGCTGTGATATATACTAAACAAAAACAACAACAAAACTGTGTGCAATATACATGAGGAAAGATAGAAGCTTCCCTTAAACTTCTCCTATATGTCAGACTCCTTTTAAAAAACAACAGCTAAACAGTAGCATAGAGAGGAATGCAATTCAAACTGGTTTTACCAGAGGGGCAGAAGTCTTAGAGCATGTGAAGGTGTAAGATAGGTGCACACGCAAACCATTTAAACGAAAATAAAACTCAAGCTGCAGGTGACGTGAAATGAAACTAATAAACAGTAATTATTAGTCTTCCTTCTCTTTTGACTAAGCGGAGTCATATCTCATTTTAAGAGACTATTGTAAGACAAGCTATTTTATTTGCAACTGAAATAGCAATATATAGGGTAACTGAAACTTATCTTTAAAAGACAAAAATCATCTCTGGAACAATATCCAATTCACAAGACTAACTAATTAGTCTAACTTTGCAGCTTAAACCTTCTGAGTGGCCCATCAATATACAATGGTACAGAATTACTTTGTCCACTCACACAACACTATAAAAGTAAAAAAGGTGAATTCTCTGGACCTTGAATGTGACATTTACGATTAATTGAGGGACAAAACCTCATTTTACTTCTGTGACTGTGTTGCAGGAAGGAAGTGCACATTTAAAGATGACACGGAGAGTACAACATGTAAATGTCACAGAGTCAGGTTTTTTTGTTTTAAGGAAATAAGACAGCAATATGATGAGCAGACTGACGAAAGTAGGGGTTGTAATCTACTCTGCTTAATGTGAACCGTGCATACACTAGAAAATCCAACTGGACCTTGATCCTCTGAATTTACTGAGTGTGTGCGTGCTTGCATGCGAGTTATTCGGACTTTGAATGCCAGTGTGTCTGACAAGGATAGCAACTGCAAAATAACTGCTTCTCTGAGTCGCAAAGAGAAGTCACAGTTTCAAAGAGGTCTTTACAATAAAGATAAGGAAAAATCAGTTTAATTTATGAAAACAATGTAGTATTTTTCACTACATTGTGATGAACTTATCACTGCAGGTTTAGACATTAAAAATTAAACTGATGTTTAACCCTGCAGTTTTTTTTTACAGTATAGTTTAAAGCAAATTTTCAAAAACAAAGACAAACAACTTTGCTTACACACTGATACAAGACACTGTCCCTCAATCCCCCCACTGCCATTTTCCAGCATGTGAACTTGTTCCATGACGACCAAATACATTTACCTTAATCAGATGCCAAATAAAATCATCTGTGTCAAAGCTTTTCAATGCCAATTTACCATCTAATCTAAACCAAAGAGCCCATTTACAAGCCATGTCTAATTCAACAGTGAAATGAACACGCATCTTTATACACAAATGAGACTGCCAAAATCATCATCATAATAATAAATTAATATATTGGTTTTCATTCATTTAACCTGTCACAATAATTTCAGTTAGCCTACAACTTCATCAGCAGTTACATTCTAAGTGGTTGAAAAGTGTAATGAACAAGCTGCCACTTTAATTGTTACCTACAAATAAAAAAATAAAACTTTAGTTTCCAGTTACAGTTACTAAGGTCCAACATTATGATTTATGTTTAAAATATATATATTTAAACGATTTCAGTGTAAAGTCTCTGTCTGGTTCTGGACCTCTGTCCCAGAGCTGAACTCTTCAGCCAATTGGATCTGTATCTTTAATATCAGTAAAACAGAGCGCAAACATAAACATTTAGAAACATCAAGATGTTTAATTGGATTTAGCTGACGACTCGGTTCGGCTACAGAGCGGTTCTGCCTTGGGTTGCGACATGCCTCTCAACTTTCCGAAGATCGCACCGACCGCCAGACAACAATGCAAGAATACATGTATGACTGTTGCCTCTGCTATGAGCAACATCAGTGACGCCGCAGCGTTTCCACGCCACTTACATGATCTCAGTTATTTATGAATAAGCCGCACGCTTACCTCGTCTACTTCAAGTGGAGGAATAAATTGAAGCATCGGGATGGATCTTTGTTTTATTGTTGACAGTCGGTACCGATAAAACTCTCGCGGCTGATGGGGAAGGTCGGCAGTGAGTTTTGTGGAGAGAGAAAAGGACGGGAGACTATAAGCGATCCCCGAGTCAGTCACTATGACCGACAATCGCCTCCGAAAGCGAATGACGTCGAGTGAGACTTGTGCTCGACTACACAGAGCCTGGCCTCGGAAAAGTCCAACCCCTACACACGCAAGCACTCCCTCCACGCGTCCACCCACTAACTCTCAGGCTGTGTCTCAAACCCTAAGCGTGCTGCCTGCATAGATAGCGTCACGGACGCATTGCGATAGCTTGTGTGAGTTGAACTGACGCCGAATCCGTTAGATGAAGCAGGCAGCTCAATAGGTTTCGAGACACAGACTTTGTCTCTCATAACACATAGGCAGCATAAATAAGACAAGTTCTTATAGTCTACATGTGCTTTTTCTTATGAACCTAGCAGGGCCTGAAGCTCTAAAAAAAGTATGTAGGTTTTTTTTTTCAGTGAAAGGTGCTAATTAAAACCTTCAGGAGGTCAAACTACATTTCATATGAGTGGTTTTATTTTATTTTTTATGGGTTTTGCTATTTTTTTTTTTACAATTTTCTTCAAATAAATATGAAATAAAAAAAATATAGTGAGATAATGGTTAATAGGGTGGCAATTTTAGCTTCATTTAAAGTGATAGTTTACCCCAAAATTCATCATTTACTTAAGTTGTTCCAAACCTGTATCAATTTCTTTCTTCTGCTGAACACAAAAGAAGAGATTTTGAAGAATATGGTAAACAGTTGATGAACCCCATCCCCACTGAAAATACTATGGAAGTCAATGAGGTCCCATCACCTTCAAAATATCTTCTTTTGTGTTTGTGTATGAAAGATATTCATACAGGTTTGGAACAACTTGAGGGTGACTAAATGATGACAGAATTAGAATTTTTGGGCAAACTATCCCTTAAAGCTGTAGCCTGTCATCACAGGCTGCAAAGGACATTATTTGTTTGATCATTTTTACTTTGGTAACAGGGTTGAAGGTTGAGCATGAGGAATGCAGTCAACATGACAGTTTGTATTAAAATAGAGAACATGAAATGAGATTATTTACTTGTCTTCCCACCATGCTGTAAAGTTCAAATTATGTTTTTTTCACAAGAAATGTTACACTTTTTTATATATAATTATCAATATAAATTCAATAGATG
Organism: Gila orcuttii; assembly: GCA_026230005.1. Taxonomy (NCBI): domain Eukaryota; kingdom Metazoa; phylum Chordata; class Actinopteri; order Cypriniformes; family Leuciscidae; genus Gila; species Gila orcuttii. The sequence goes on along the minus strand of JAPDVR010000019.1, from coordinate 15,669,372 downwards.
CTTTAATACTTTTAAGTCATGAGATACCAAAAAGTCATGCAAATGGTTAAGGCTGATAAAACAAAATGTTCTTCAGTAGATTTCATGTAATGAAAAATGGTTTCTTTGTGAAGAGAGCAATATGCATGCTTGACTCCAGTTGACAACAGCTGTATATACTGTACTGTAAGACCTTACTGATGATGCTCTTACAGGGCCTCAAGCTATCAAACTGCCACCACATGGCAAGGACAAGCACTGCATGGTTCATTTATACTGTATTCCTGTACACTAGAACTCCAGCTGTATATTAACAGTTAAAACACAGACAATTCAATGAAACAATATGATTCAAATTTATAATAAACAGCTTAAATGCAGAAAGCATTTTCACAAATTTGTTCCAATCATGCCTTGTTCGCAATAAGCTCAATGTAATTTCTGCCAGGAGAGTTACAACATCATAGAGAGTATAATATCTGATGCAAAAAAGTCATACATTCTGTAAATTTTTAAAACTGCCTAAATTATTGCTTTGCCAGATATAAATACACATCATTTTAAACTGGACATAAGATGACATATGAGATCATAAAAGTGGCACACTTGTTTTAAGCAATTCATCATCCAAGAATAAAATCCTTCACTGTCTGCTCTTATTTTTAGACGTGATCCACTATATTTATGTGGCAATTAAGTATTATTTCCAAAATAAATACGCAACCCAAAATACATAAATAAATTATCTGAGAGAACCAACATCGTTTGCACAGTTCAGCAATGCAGTGAGATTTATTGCCACCACTGCAATAACACAGGGCACGTATCCATACGGTGTAAACCGTTCATGTACTATTGCCAGTGCATTTGGCAATGAGACATTATGATGGGCACAACACTCACCTATTTTAAGTCTCAGCCAGTTTAGGATATTGCCTGTTCGAATGTCAAAGAAAGCCTTGCTTATTGTGCACACACCAACAACAGTGAATTGCACAAAAGATACTAACTTTATTAAAGAGGAGCTATTATGCCCTTTTACAAAGACTTGACTTAGTTTTTGTCGTTTTCTAAAGTAGGTTTTCATGCTTCAACGTTCAAAAAACACATTCTATTTCACATATTTTATATTTATTGCAGAACCTCTCTTCCAGTCTGCTCTGTTTAGTTCCTGCCTCTATGAAGCCACTCCTTCCAAAAAAATGCATTGTGCTCTGATTGGTCGGCTGGACCAGTGTGTTGTGATTGGTCAACCGTTTCAAGCATGTTTCTGTAATGTCACAGCCCTTACCCTAAGGCCGTGTGTCCACCAAAGCGTTTTTTCACGCAGCTGGCGTAAAATTCCAATTGTTTTCAATGGGAGCGCCGCGTTTTTTAAACGCCATGAGCGTAACGAGGCGCTGAGCGTGTATTTAACGCTCAAGCGCTGAGCGCCCGGCGTTTTTTACTGGTCGCCGAGAGTTGAAAAATTTTCAACTTTGGGTAAAACGCTGCGCTCATCACTGTCACTTTTTACACAGCCGTCCAATCACAGTGGAGGAGGGGCGGGACAAATACCACACCGACCAACTGTCACAACATTCTTTCTGTACAAAGACCAGCAGAGCTAACCGAACAAAATGGATGAAAAATAAATTTTTAGTATGAAACAAATTATCTACGAAATCAGTTACAAGTAATCTGTGCTGCGGATATTCTGTATCATAGCAACGAATCGTGTCAACTGAAAAAACGCAGCGCTGCCAAAACGCTCTCAAGCGCCCAGTGCTAGGCGTTTTCAGCAGAGCGCCTAGCGTTTTCAGCCGGTTAAAAACACTTTGGTGGACACACGGCCTAACCGAATTTTCAACACACTACTAAAGCAACTCAGGCCTCGTCCCCTTTTTGCGTATGCCTTGGGCGGGAATTATTTAAATGAGGAATATAATGACGTCCATTCCCAGATGAAAACTGAAGACTATGAATGAGGCGTTTCAGGGAGTTCAGAATCAGGGCTTACTGATATAGTGAATACATCTCTTTAGAGTGTACTTTGTGCGTTGTATATTGTAGAACTTTTTCATGCTCAAACAGCAATATTACACACTGAAAAAGTTGAAAATGTAAAAATGCATATACAGTTGTGGTCAGAATTAATGGTACCCCTGGTAAATATGATCAAAAATGACTGTAAAAAATCATTCTTTGATCTTTCATTAAAAAAAATAGCAAAAATCGAACCTTTCATTAAAGTAAAATTGAAAAATTGAAAGTGGGGGGTAAATCACATTATGAAATAAATGCTTTTTTCCAAAACACGCTGGCCATAATTATTGTCTCCCTGTTATTAAATACTTTTTGTAACCTCCTTTTGCCAAAATAACAGCTCTAAGTTTTCTTCTATAATGCCTGATGAGTTTGGAGAACAACTAACAAGAGATCAGAGACCATTCCTTCATACAGAATCTCTCCAGATCCTTCAGATTCACAAGTTCATGTTGGTGGTGCTTCTCTTCAGTTCACCCCACTCATTTTCTATAGGGTTCAGTTTAGGGGACTGGGACGGTCATGGCAGAAGCTTCATTTTGTGCTCAATTACCCATTTTTGTGTTGATTTTGATGTTTGTTTTGGACCGTTGTCCTGATGGAAGATCAACCCACGGCCCATTATAAGATTTCTAGGAGAAGCCGTCAGGTTTAGATTTTTTATCTGTTGGTATTTGCTAGAATACATAATACCATGTACCTGAACAAGATGTCCAGGACCTCCAGCAAAAAAATAGGCCCACAACATATAAGATTCAGTAGTATATTTAACCATAGGCATGGGGTACTTTTTATCCCTGTTTGCACAAAACACATCTAGTGGGTTTGCTGCCAAAAAGCCTGTTTTTTTTTTTTGTTTCATCTGACCACAGAATCAGGTCCCTTTTGAAGTTCAAGTCATGTCTGACAACTGAATATGCTGGAGTTTATTTTTGGAGGAGCGAGGAGGATTTCTTGAAACCCTCCAAAACAACATGTGGTGATGTAGGGGTTGTTTGATATATTTTTTTACGCTTTCTGACCCTAAAGACTCAAGTAATCTCTGCAATTCTCCATCAGTGATCCTTGTAGAGTTTTTGGCCACTCAAACTCTCCTCCTCACCGCGCATTAAGACAATATAGACACACATCCTCTTCCTGGCAGATTTGCAACATCTTTATTTGATTGGAACTTCTTAATTATTGCCCTGATGGTCAAAATGGGGATTTTCAATTCTTTAGCTATTTTCTTACAGCCACTTTCTATTTTGTGAAGCTCAACAATCTTTTGCCGCACATCAGAACTATATTCTTTGGTTTTACTCATTGTGATGGATGATTAAGGGGAATTTGGCCTTTGTGTTTCCTCATATTTAAACTCCTGTGAAACAAGAAGTCATAGACGATTTCATGTTTCTAGTCACCCTGGTGTGCTAAAAAAAAGGTAAATATTAACGGGAATATACTTCAGAGATATTTTACTCGTAAAAAATTCTAGGGGCGCCAATAATTGTGGCCAGCGTGTTTTGGAGAAAAACATTTATTTCATAATGTGATTTCCCCCCCACTTTTAATTATTTTACTTCAATGAAAGGTTAGATTTTTGCACATTTTTTGAATGAAAGATCAAAAGGGTAAACAATTTTTTACATCCATTTTTGATCATATTTACCAGGGGTGCCATTAATTCTGACCACAACTGTACGTAGGTCTTATTTAAACATCTAGAGCCATGTACACATCGATCTTACATTAAGCTATACGGCCCTCAAATATCACAAAAAACATCACTGGAGTAGATGTGAGACAAAAAAAGCAGTGGTGTGAATCCATGTTCTTGTGCCTATCTCTGAGTTGTTATAAATGAGGAGGAGAGCTGAGCAGAAGGGTGGTTCTAAATAAAGATTTCAGGTCAAAAACAGGAAATGGCTCAGTGAGCAGTCGAGGTGGACGGAGAAGTGCTGGCCGCTGGGCGGCATCTACAACATCCCCTTTGTTCCCCCACACTACAAGCAAGGAAACGCAGCCCGTCCCATTTCTCTCTCTCCCCCTCTGTTTCTCTCTTTCTGCCCTCCCTTTCTCTCTCTCTCACTCTCTTTCTATCCATCCGAATCTCTCTTGCCTTCCTTTACGAAGCCTGTCTTATATATTGTGACAGTGTATAATCATTTGTTGTGGGAACCTCCCAACAACTGCCCCTTCAGCAGGAGCAATGAACATGGCACGAACAGTGTGGGCATTCATTTAAAAAAACCATGAGTCACAACCAAATAATGAGCAACTGCTTTATTTCCTGGACTAACCCTACTATGATGTGCAAGTCTTTCATATTTAAGATATTTTTGTATTACATACACATGAACATAAACAAAGACTAAAAATGCTACAGTAAAAACCTGTTAATTGGTTAACAATAAGTTCCCTTACTCTGTAAAAAAAACATGTAATAAATCTAATGGGACATTTTATGTAATTTATAAATTAAATTACAATTTTTGAAAAAGAAAAAGAACAGGTCGTTTATAATTTACAGTAAAAAAATATGTAAATTGTCATTCCTAGAATTCCCTGTGACACTTCACATTTCATGTTTTTTCATTGAAATAACTATTTATTTTTAGTTTTTTCTTATTATGAGTTTTATGTTACACCTTATGTTGTTAAATAAATTTTTATTACATTATATAGTGCTGTGTGTTACCATGATGGTGTTTTGTATTTGTGTGCATGACACTTTACCTCAGCTTGTGATGAGCTTTCTCATGTGTCATGTGGCTTTCTCATTACCACCTGTATTTTTGGTGGTTGTGTGTATATAATAAAGGTATAAAACAGAATTAGTACTTCAGTAGTATTTTAACATTAAATCAGTTAATGAAAAACAGGTTTTTACTGAAAATGTATTTTCAATCTGTAAAATCTCAAATGTTGTTACCGTATATTTTTAAGAATAAAATTGTCAACCACAGCTGCCGAGTTTTTACTGTAAATTTCACTGTTTGTTTTTTTACAGGGTGTTGATAAGTATTAAGGGATATTCACCTAGAAGTGAAAACTCTTACCTTCATGTCATTCTTATCTCTATATCTTTCTTCCGTGGAAAGGAAGAAATGGTTGCTTTTTTCTAATGGTTGCAGATTTCTAACGCTGCGATTCTCTCAAGTCTGCACTTGATGCATCCTCGATATCAAGAACACATACTTTCATGAGTCCTCTGTACTTGCGTTCTCGAGTACTGGAATTTTGTTTTCAAGGGACCGCTCTTGTGGCTAGTTCATATAACTGAATTCCTAGAACTACCAGTGCGAAAGCACCTAAAGACACAGGTTTGGAACCACATGAGGGTGAGTAAATAACGCAGAAATGTGAATTTATGCGTGAACTGTCTCTTTAAGCTGCAGATCAACAGGTCATGCCTGACTGAAGTAAACGTGAAGGCTTCTGTTCCATGATATGATGACAGATATTTGGTGTTGATATCACCAAAAGAGGTGAGAAATCATTCTGCTCTATTACGCACATTAATGCAAACAAAAGAGCCGCTTGATTGCAGTGCTGTTAATTACAGGCCTCTTTAGGGTCCCAGCTCTGGTGCCAGCAGAAACAGCCCTGACTACACTCCTGCTAAACCCTCCGCTCCACACCACAGTCCACTCCACTCCTCCTCTACACTCCATCAAGTACCCTTGGCACGTCTGTCTACCTCATTATCTAATTTGGCTCATTATTATGCAGACACACTTCAGCAGGGGGTGCTCCCTCATCTTAACGCCATAACTGATTGCCGCCATCGATAAATAGCTGCTTATATCAGTGGCCTGGAAGAATGGTGACTGAGAAAGTCACTCAGATTTTTAACAAAAATCCTCTTATGTTCACCAATGTAGCATTTATTTGATCAAAACATGATAAAAACAGAAATATTGTAAAATATTATTAGAATTGAATATAAGTGAATATAAAATATAATTCTATTTAAATATATTTTTTAAATGATTCCTGTGATGGCAAAGCTGAATTTTGAGCAGCCACTACTCCAGTCTTCAGTGTCACATGACCCTTCAGAAATCATTTTAATATGCTGACTTGGTGCTCAAGACCTTTCTTATTATTGTTGAAACGGTTTTGTCACGCGCTGGCTCGACTTGATTATCCACAACAATAAGGACACTAGGAACCAAACAGAAATACATACAGCACGAAACATTAACACAAGACAAAGAACAGACAAAGACTGTTTGAAGACTGTTTGAAACAGTCTGTTTTGTTTGAAGACAAAGACTGACTGATGGGGCCTCAGTCCCCATCCACACTACTACGTTTTAGTTTAGAAACGGAGACCTTTTGCTACGTTTGCAACCCCCGTCCAGACTAAAACGGCAAAAACGAAGACCTAAAACGGAGAAGTTTAGAAACGATGCCGACCCCGTTTTGCGTTTTGAATCTCCGGAGGGCGTTTTAGTGTAGACGGTTCAAAACGGAGGACTTTAGAAACGATGACGCAGAGGCTCACGCTTGGCTCTCTGATTGGGTGTCATACAACGGAAGAAAACACACAAAAACAGCCTGGACTACCAGTTACGTTAGTGCAAGTAAATTCTGCATTTTACAATGCTATAACTGCCTACATGCGCCGGAGGCATGCTATTCGAGCGATCTGTGACAATTCCCGTGTGCAGCGGTGGTAGTGACCACATGGAGCGTCGGTTTTGGGTTAAGCCGGGAAGAACCAGCTCATGGTGGGATAATTTTATCAATGAAGTTGTAGTTCCTGAAGAATGGTGCGAAAACTTTTGAATGTCCAGATCGGCACTTATCAACCTAGCGAAATCTGAGGAATAGACGATCTGTTTCTTCTTTACACCGGCACGCGCATGCCCAGTGTAGGTGAATGGTGACGTGATCCGCATTTTCAGTCGTTTTAATGTGGACGGAGATCAATTCTAATACGCAGCTCAAACGCTGGTGTGGACGGAGATCGTATTCTTTTAATTCTCCGTTTCTAAACTAAGGGGGCTTTTACACTGGGCTCGTTTGCTGCGGTCCGAGCCCGGGCGCGATTGTTCCCGGCGCCCCCCGCAGCGTTGGTCTGGTTTCACACTCAACTTGATTCTATCGAACTCTGGTGCGTTTGCGTGCATCTTACGTCATTGCATGATAGAAAACACGACGCGGGTCAATATATTGTGTTTTTTATTAATTTGGTGCTATTATTCATAGCTGAGTAAACAACGCAAGTTAACTGTGTGTGTGTTTCGCATAAGCTGTCTTTCCGCTGCTTGCAAATGGACTCTTTTGAGGAGACAGTGGATTTCCATTAATTTGTTGCCCTGATTGCACGCACTATGCGCGAATACACTGCAGACTCACTCTTGCTCGTATCCAGGGTAAATCTTCATCCCTTACGTGTGTTTTATTTAACTAAATACATCATAATCGGCTAAAACGCATGTGCAGGATACTTTACTTCCTGAACAAGTGCGCACCCGAGTCCGTGTAGTTTTCACATACACGCGAATCGCAGCACGGTTCGGGAGCAACCGAACTCAGACCACCTCCTCCAGGTAGTCTCGGGTTCGGTACCCCAGTGCGCACCCGGGTCCCATGACAGCGTTCACATTAGCGATTTTTCATGCGAACCGTGCCCCGTTCCGAACTAAACTGCCAGTGTGAAAACCCCCTAAAACGCAGTAGTGTGGATGGGGCCTGAGGGTTTAAAAACACAAAATGACAAGGGGCTAAATGAAGGACAGGTGTAGGTGATTAGTTGACATGGTAACAAACAAGACTACAATGGAAACAGGAACTAAATCACAGGAACTGAAACCAAAACATCAAGACAAAAGAACATAAAAATAAAAGTCATTGAATCGTGACAGGTTGTGATGCTTAATATTTTTGCGAAAACTGTGATAGGCCTACATTTTTTCCAGGATTCTTTGTTGAACAGCATTTATTTGAAATTATTTGTGATGTATCTTTACAATCACTTTTGATCAATTTAATGCATCTTTGATGAATAAAAGTATTCTTTTTTTTTTTATTAAAAAAATCTAACTATCCCCAAACAATGGTAAATCTGTAATATTCTCAGTAGGCTACATATATTCACAATTTATTTGTTGGTGATATAAAATTAAGTTATTCAAAGCACTTTTAATTTTGCCATTCATTTTCAGTGCAATTACATAAGTTTTGCTTATCATTGCTTGTCTCATTATTCATGTTGAAAAATTGTTGGATTGAAAAAGAGTACTATTCATTTCTCTATGTAAAATAGAAGAAGAAAAAATCTGTTCCAATAGTCCGCTTCAGTGGATTCATTGTTCCCATCAACTGCCAGGGACTACAGATGAAAATTAGCCTGTATGACTAAATCTGTCATAAAAACAATCATACATATTTTAAAACCTTGTTTCATTTAGTCTAAATTGTTTTAGACTTATTTAAAGATTACTTTTTTGCACCAATGGCTGTTTGGTTGAAATGATGTATCCTCTGAATGCAAAAAGGGAAAAAAAAAACTTTTTTGGGAGATTTTCTCGACTATATTGCCCAACCATTGTGGCCAAGAAAGTTGAGATAAAACCAGTCTGAAATATGATTCCTTTTTGTTCCTCATTTATTTATTATTTGCCGCGCTCTGCATGTTGGAGATGCACCGCGTGCCAGGCTGTTGGACGAGCATGACATGATTCTCCCCCATGCGAATCCAGCTGCCCACTTTCCCTATGGCCAGCATTATAGCATTTCCCAACAGTGCCGCCTCCACATCACTCACTCACTCCCTCACGACTCACCTCTTCCACTGCATTCATGTGCGAAGCAATGCTACAAATCTTGAGTCATGCAACATTTCAGAAAGAGAAATCAGGAGAGAAAACTGGGAGATATATATGAGTGTGTGTGTATGTAACACTCTTGCAGATAGTGGGCAGGTAAAGAAAAGAGGACAAGATAAAGAGCGGAAGCACAAAGAAAACAGATATTTAATTATAGAGATCATCTTAACACGCGTAAGAGGGGGAATTTACAAGTAAGCCTAATAGCAATTTGCTGATAACAGTTATTTTGAAATAAGCAGAAAATGTGATAGCTTGATAACAATCATCATCTCAATAGCAAGGGAACAGAAGATAAATGAAAAAGGGTTATTTTGAGTCATCCATCACTGCTCTCCCTAAGGTGCTGTGTATTAAGGCAAAGAAAAACAGGCTGCGCTATGAGGCATGCTGTGCTTTACGGAAAAAAAAACTGAACGAATGTTGAACTTTGTGTACACATGCTTGTGTTTTATCCCATTTCCATGGTGATTATGTAGAACAATATTGATATAACACAGGGTTTTCCTATCCTCCTCCACACATTAGTAGGTTTGCACGTCTCACATGAACATACGCTCACATAAATACACTTACACACCCCGGCTGGAGCGAAACCAATGCAGTGATGGTTGTGGTTTTGGAAGTGGACTCCATATATGACAGGACATCATACATCATGCTGCTTTTCTTTTTCATTCTGTGACTCTCCTGGCTGGCGTTGGAGAACTTCAAAACGCTCAAGATGTGTTTATTGGGAGCCAAATTTTTGAGTGGACACAAAGACCCAGAACGAGCGGAAAGGTCTTACATTAATGGCATAAAGTTTTGGCACAGAGTATCTTCAATAAAATCCTGCAGGAAAAGGAAGATATTTCATTAAAGGCTGGTGCCACGACTAAAAGGAAATTCTCTATGGGAGGATAAAAAGATAATATTTCAACATATGAAGTGAAAAAAGGGACAATGTCATTCTTTCCCCCCTCCCTCCCCCCGCATCTATTAATTTATTTACAGATAGTCGTATACTTTAAAACTATAACTCATGCAATGACTTTTATGATGAGTATTTTTTTATTTGAATAAATAAAAATTCATTTTGATTAATTTTGGGGGGCATAACGTCTAAAATTACTGATACAACTGTCCTGATATCATATTAAAGAAAAAAAATGCTTCATTATAAAGATGAAATTCATGAACTTATGAAGTTGGGCATAATCGTTTATTATTATTTCTTAGAAAATGCAGAAAAACAACATAAAACAGGAAATTATATCATAAAGAGGACCCCTGTCAAAGTTAATATATCACTTAAAATATCAAATAATTTTAAAAATGCAAATTTAGTTCAGGTTGTAAAAACTCATGTGGTGCAATTCACCCAAAACATATATATGCTGATATGAATAATTCATGATAAATGTTTTACTTTGAAAAATATATTTTAAAACTTTATTGAAAATAACAATTAAGATGTGTACATTCACATGTATTCAAGGTAAGGAAAATACTTTTTGCTTGATATGGCTACACCACATAAAACATTACATTTATACATTTCTTGGTCTTAAATAAAAAACTTGATTGTGTTTTAAACTAGATTTTTCAATGTTTTGTTGTTGTGGACACTCTTATTTGTCATTGACACACTTTCAGCGTTTGTATCCACTGGCGCCATCAAAACGTTTATCACGTGTGCATGTGAGTAATCTGCCATCATGTCTGTAAATACCGTTTAAATAAAAGCATAATTACATGGGCGAGCACGAAAAACTGAGCAAGTCTTTCTGGTGTGTGTCTGTGCACTTAATGCTCAATGAATTATTACATTCCTAGTGTGCTATTCATAGACTCACGACTAACAGTACCAAACCCATGTTGGGAGAGACAGTAATTGCAGAAAACAGGTATGTTCGTACAGTGGTCAGGTCACACTTGATGGCAAACATTCCCCCATCATGACTTGCCTTTTTCTTCTCAGGCTGATTAATTCAATAAACATTCCAGCGCTGGACATTGCACCGTCAACAAAAAATGAAACCGTTTTTTTCTAAACAGATCTTATATCTGTCTTCCTCACATCAAACAGTTGTTTGATGGGGTTCGGTTGACAACAAACAGCACCACTGATTAAAAAACCATGAATCTATTAATATTAGTCATAGCTGAAGATGGCCTGAGTCATAAAAGAACATTGTTTTCACCAAAATGGCAATAGTTTTCTGCTACATGGCTTCCAACTAGAATGAGGAGAAAAACAGCAGGTTTCAAATGAAAAAGATCAAATGTCTTGATGAAAAACAACTCCTAGCAAAAAGCAATCATTTTGGTATTTAGGGCTTCTGCATGCCAGCACCTCTGTATTCAACATGTCTCTAGTGTTTTTAAAATTGTGGGCTCCAAGAATGTCTCAAATCCCCATTTTCATGCCCCCCCCCCCCACATTTAATTTTGGTTTTCTGTGGTTGACTGGTTCAGTTATTTTAGTTTCTGTTTACTTGCTGAAAACACTACAGCATTTGTTGCCGTGTCTGCTCTCTCTGAAATGGCCTGTTGAAGAGAATGAAGCCACAGATGTCACTAAGAACATCAAACACAGAGAAATGAAAGGCACCAGAGTGCTTAGGATTGTGGGTAATGAAATGATTGGACGACCCAGCCTGGACCAAAGCCACAGCTCATATATGTCACTAGGGATAAGAGCTACACCAATAATCAATGATCACAGTGTGATGTTTTCATAACAGTATTAATATTAGCCAAATTCAGAGTTTCATGACCCAATTTATGTCTTGTAAAAGAGAAAAATGACACAATAATTCCATATTTGTAGTCCAGACTCCCCTGAGCCAGGCCATTATGGGTACATTGTTCAGCCTGGTCAAATGTGGTTGTTTGAGGAGCACAGTGGAGTAATTTTTGCGGTGAGGAGACTGTTTATAATGGACAGAGGAAGACCCCTATGGAGAGAGTTTGCTGCTCTAATAACTAAGGTCCAGTCTCACTACAACACAAACACAACATTAAGGTCACTAAGAACATTGTGCTTTACTTGTAACTTCAGTGTTGGTGCACAGAAAATTCTCAGAACAAATGTGCAAAATTGTACCTTTAGGGGCACAACACAACACTTATCAGAGGCTGAACCCTTAAAGGGACAACTTTATACCACTTAAAGGTTTATTGTACTACCTTAAGGGTACATTCGGTTCAGTATGCTTTCTGTACAGCAGATGGAAAACATTTAATTTCTTTTCTTTTTTTTATTAAACAGCGATTTACCTAAAAAAAGTCTTTAAATAAAAATAAAAATCTGTCAATAGGCCTACCACTGCAACTGGTTGCAACATATTATTTGTACTGCAGTTTAGAATGATGTTGTAAATAGGGAAGGAGATTTGAATGCAAAATATTGGAGCAAAATGTAAATTTATTTAGAATTATTGCGCTTTCATTCTATCGTGCTCTTATCTGTTAGACGCGCATGCATGCTGGCGTTCCTCCGTCAGTAAAGTTTAATGGAGACTTGCTTGCTGTGGATGAACCTTTATGCAAAATGTAAATACTGGACTTTCTAACATTTACAGAGAATGATATAACCGTAAGACATAGGTTATGCGCTGAAGAAAACAGGTCTCAAATGGATTAAGCAGCACACGCATCTGACAAGAGGTGCATAAAAAAGATCAGCACGTTCAAGTAGTCACGTGACTATAGAAAAACATTCTGTGAATCAGGTCTGACAGCATATTAACCACTGCACAAAAACTCTATGTAAACACACAAGCTTCAAGTTTAGATGTTGAACTGCTAAATCCTTCAAATAACAACCTCTTTGCAAAGCCTGATGATATGAGAGGTTCACTTTAACAATCAGTAATGAAATGTGCAGCTCAAAAATTGAATGAAATGATCTTACAACCATTATTAGTCCGTATAATTGCATTATTCCAGTGATATAAATGATGAGTTTTAACAGCCATTACTCCAGTCTTCAGTGACATATGATTCTTCAGAATTCATTCTAATATGCTGATTTGGTGCTCAAGAAAAAAATTCTTCTTATTATCAATGTTGAACAGTTGTGCTGCCTAAAGTTTTTGAGAAAACTGTAATATTTTTTCAAGATTCTTTGATAACTAGAAAGTACAAAAGAAGAGCATTTATTTAAAATATTTTGTAACACTATAAATGTCTTTGCTCAAATTAATGCATCCTTCCTATTTTTTTTAATGTGTATATATTTGCTGTCACAAACTTTTGAATGGTAGTGTATGTGCCTTTAACTCTCTACGTCTTGTTCCATTTCTGTGTGACTACATTTCCCAGCATCCTCTTCAACACAAAGCCATCTGAACTAATTTGCTTCAGCAGTCACTGACTTTATCTTTGTACTAATTGCACTCACTTAAACAGTGATTACCTGACCTTCATAAGAGCACTAATGCCTCCTCCGGTTAATATCAGCCTCCTTTTCCTCTCTTATTTCCTCTCTGACACACACACGCATATATACACACACTAGGCTGCTGTATCTAAGTATGTGCCTCAGGGCTTCTCCGGCAGAGTCAAAGAGAAAAGCTTTGGCCATCACAGCTGTTCCCAATGCTTTAGTCCCCATTGCTCAGCAACAGAGAACAAAACATAAGCACATCCCTCCCCTCCAACCCTTTCCATCTCCTCCCATCCTATCCAGCACCACTGCCACATTGCAAACCGTTCGCTCTGCCCCTGCCCCTGCCCCTGCTCTCTCTCTCTCTCTCTCTCTCTCTCACACACACACACACACACACACACACACACACACACACACACACACACACACACACACACACACACACACACACACACACACACACACACACACACACACACCCCTTCTGTCCTTATACCTTCACCCCTCCCACCATCCTCACACACAAACACCAAGTCCTTTGTCCACATTCACTTGGCAAAATATATATATATATATTCTGCACTAACAGTGATTAGTAGTCTAGCCAGAACAGTAGTAGGAACAACAGACAACTCATGTTCTGCTGAAGCAAACCATTAACTAAACAAATCAAAGTGAATCTCCATTCAAACTTTTGTCGCTTCCTGAATAACTTAATAAGGTAAACACATTGTCACAGGTCTAATCAGTCAACATAAGTTTGGGAAAGACAGACTGAATATATGAGGCTAAAAGAAAAAATTCAATTTTATATGGACTATGTCTCGACAATGGCTGCAAAAATCCAATATATTCAGAAAAAGCATAGGCCCAGGCTAAATGTAAACACGAACAGCATTACTTTAACTGACATGGTAAATATAACATTGGCATGAAACACTGAAGGTATTTTTAAGGTTTCTTTCCCTCCCTAAGGCAGATATATTGCTAGTCACATAGGGAGGCCGAGCCACAAAAAAAGTGGTCCAAAATCGGCTAATATTGGTTTAATAAATGTCTGATAACTGATAAGACACTAATATATTGTGCATCCATAGTAGGGGTGTGTAATATTGACAAAAAATTATATCTCGATATTGAAATATTAAATGATTATTTAAAAAAAAAGAAAAGGAAATTCTATAATATTAAACTAAAACCGCCAGTAAGTTTCACAGATTCATTCAGGAACGAAGCAAGTGGCTATTTATGAGAATGAGTTATTGAATCATTGACTTACCATTCAGTATAGAGCCACTGCTGTATTGCTCGGCGACACCATTTTTGCTGGTGAAACAGATGACAATATTGTGTCTAAAATGTAAGTCAATTCATATTCAATTGTTTATTGCACTGTTGTCAATATCACATTTGCAATCATGCTGATATTCAGATAAATAAAACAGCACTCTTACTTGTGTGATATTGTTATATCATGATACACAAATAAAAAAACAAAAACTCACACAGGGACATTTTTGCCCCCATATCTTAGATGATTGCGATATTATCATAGACAATGCATCGCATACTCCCCTATCCATAGTGAAAATGTTTTAAAACTTTTGGCTTATTTTCAGTTTGAAATTAGTCTTTGAATCCCAGATTAGAATGAATTTAGAATGACCAGAACATGACCTTTGACTTTTAAACCCCACTCCAGGTTTGTAAAAAAACAGAAGGAGGTTGGTGGTGTCTCTGTCTCTGTCTATGTTGTACTCAGGCAGGACAGTAAGTAGCTGTCTATCTCTTACTTCCAAACTTTATTTATGTTGGCTACCATGATGAGGATTAAACAGAAATGCAATATGTGTCTCCTATCAGAGCTTTAGGGTATTCAGTTTCCTGTAGCCAGCTGACAATGCCTGTCAAACATCAGGTCCCAATGCTGACAACCCACCCAATCAGAAGGGCGGGAATCTCATATGGCACACAGTGCCCACAGCCTTTTCTCACACTCAGCCATGATTTTGACCCTGACACGCTACGTGAACGAGGTGGATTAGATATCGAGCATCTGTTTGATGAAGTGGTGAAGGCGTCTCTCTCTCTCTGAGACAGCTGCTGTGCTATTAGAGCAAGATGCACCGATGGTTCACACCTCAACACTGAACACATGATAATAAACAAGAGTTTCTCTAAGGTTTCTCTCCATAACCTTCATCTATATCAGTAGTCTTCAACCTTTTCTGCTGGATCAGGCACCCCTGCTACATACTGTATAAAACTGAGTGTTGCATGTTAAGCCTGATCTATAATATATTAAAAATGCAACAGTGTATTTACATTGTTATGATTCTTACATGGCAAAGTCATTGCACATTACATTTTGATTAACTTAATTTACATTTAAGGTTGAATTAAATTTACTTTTTAATTAAAATTTTATTTTAGTTTAAATTAACTTCATTGAAATGAATATTTTACAATAAACAATGTTCCTTTTACAGTACAAATTAAGGGGGGGGGGGGGAATTGCCTTACATTGACACGAAATTTTTTCACAGAAATTGGAGATCAAATACTTGGAGTATTGCCTGTTGGAGACCCTTGATCTATACATTTTGACTCTTTTTTTTAATCATAGAGTTGGAGTATCAGTGCTTTTAAAAAAACTTAATCAAATTAAGAAAACAGGCCATCATGCCATCAAGAAGTTTTGAAAGACCACTGCTAACAAGAGTGAACTTGCTTCAGCACCTCAGTTTCATTGTTTCTATGTTAACTTACTGTACTGAGAGGCCTTTTTGTACAAGATAGTTATTTTACAGCATTTGGCGGTGGAAGAAGAGAAGTTGGCTCAATGCGGTGTGATAATAGACAGTTTTATAATAAGAGTCGACTTTGCTCCACTCCACAGCCATAATGAGGAGGTTGGGCGAGAGAGGGTCAGGCATGTGAGAATGCGCCCTTTATTCCAGCAGCTCAGAGCCTCACTAAAGCCTCTGTTGTGCGGGCCTGGCATACATTTATGACACAGGGCACCAAACCAGCGCCGGTTCTGCGTCTTTGACTACAAAATGGGGCTCAGATGTTAACACATGGTGCACACAGTGCAATGAGCCCGCAGCAGTTAATCAGCTGATAATTATCGTTGGTGTAAACACAATCACGACCACAGGCACCAGAGTGAATGTGGAATGACAAGAGGTTTATTATTTATTAAGTATTCTGATAAGGTACCAAGTGTGCAAAGTAATGACACCTTATGTAAACATGGTATAAACCGTAACTAAACCTGCACATCAAGACATATATGGTATTGGTGGCAGAAAATAATAAGCTGTGCTTTGTATCTAGTTGATGAGTAGGGTTTTGATCTCTCTTACTGTACTCGGTGTCCTTCTGCCTGTCTGATAAGATCCCCGAGACAGACACACCCCCGGATTCTCCTCATCTATTATTCAATAATATCAACAATTCACAGCACAATGAGACTATGGGAAGAGACAATTTGAAAAGCTACAACAACGCTATGCCTCTGACATATAAAGAGATCAGGCAGCATGCAGGAGTTTAATGCCTATGTAGGCTATACTTGTTTCTTTGCATAAGGAAATGAACGAATGCTAATAGACCAATAAACACATTACAGTAAGAATGGTTCCAAAAGTGGTAATCTTTGGCAAGACAAATTTTGAACTAAATCCATTCTGGAGGTTACTGCCACCTTCAATTGTAATATATGTATTTAAATAAAAATTCTGTCATCATTCACATATAAGAAGAATGTATTGCCTGTTATTTTGATTGCAATTAAAGGTGGTGAATTTTTCAAGCAGACAAAAAGTACATATTATATGTAGTCTTGTATATATACTGCAGTGCAAAAATTTGGGGTCTGTAAGATTTTTTAAGGTTTTTAAAGAATTGTTTTTGCTCACCAAGACTGCATTTATTTTTATGAAAAATATAACAATAAAACAAAACAAAATATTGTGAAATACTACAATTTAAAATAATGGTTTTATTTTTTAATATATTTTAAAAAGCAATATATTCCTGTTATCATTACTCCAGTCTTCAGTCAGTGCCACATGATCCTTCAGAAATCATTCTAATATGCTGATTTGGTGCACCCAAGTAATATTTCATTATTACCAATGGTGAAAACAGCATAACCATGATTCATTTTTTTGAGGATTCTTTGATGAACAGAAGTTAAAACTTTTTTTTTTTTAAACAGCATTTATTTGAAATAGAAATATTTCACATTTGATCAATATAATGCATCATTGCTGAATAAAAGGTTCAAATTCATAAAAAAAAGTCTTACTGACCCACAACTTTTGACTGGTCATGTATAACTCTCGAGTGAAAATCTAACTCTCCTTGGCGCATTCATGAGGAAAAATAGCAAAAATTAATTATTTTTTTCAACGATTCTATTGATCCAAAAAAAAAAGAAAATTAATGTATGTGAATGTTCACAAACCGCAATAATTTGTCTCTTAAAGGAGTCATAACCTGTAATTTTCACTTTTCCACGAGAATCAATGTATGTTATGATTGCCTAACGATTATACATTGGCCGGGAAGCCGATATTCAAAAGTGAAGCGTTTGTTTACCACAGGGTTCGTAAACCAGCCCACGTGCACGCGCACTCAAATACGAGATTTTAATTTCTCCCCCGACTTGACGTCAAGACGGGGCAGGATATACCATATATGGACACCGCAGACATATGCTGCAGGAAGCCCGCCCTGCCCCTCTCCCCCTCATATTCAGTCAAGAAAAATGCAGAAATGTAGTGCACATGTGAGTTGCTGTGATTGACTGCCAGAATCAACATTCAAATGTGTTTTCTCTACCAAAAACGGACCAAACTACCAGGGACCAGTGGATGAAATTCATTTTTAATGACGCTGTTCCAACAACCCTATCAACTGGCTCAACGTTAGGTGTCTGCGTTAAACATTTTACACAGGTATCCTTTACAAATTTCGGGCAATATCAGGCGAAGTTGGCCTCGAAGCTACGTT
Source organism: Gila orcuttii (assembly GCA_026230005.1). NCBI lineage: Eukaryota > Metazoa > Chordata > Actinopteri > Cypriniformes > Leuciscidae > Gila > Gila orcuttii. The sequence goes on along the minus strand of JAPDVR010000019.1, from coordinate 15,651,147 downwards.
TGAAAAAAGGTGCCATTCCAACAATCAGGGACTTGCCTGAAATTGAAACGGTAAGACTGTGTTTTTATTACTCTACTGTGTGTAACAAACAGCAGCTAACTACTAATGCGGCTATTGTATGTGACGTTAGCTTCGAGGTAAACACGGGGAATGGACTCTACGAATGCTAGCCACATCTTTGCACTTAGTTTTACACTACAGTAGTGACGGTACAGGAGTCCATGCTCAGTGCCTAAAACTGTTTGCTAAATGTAATTATGAAAACGTCGTAGACGTCCTTCCATTGACTCTCCATGGAAACGGATATCTTCCGTTTCCAGCTCTGGTTCAGAGTCTGGCTCAAACATATATGGTTCAATTCCGTAGGTCGCGGCCAGGTCGGGTTCATTCACAACTTGCGCCATGATGTCATTTTGGAATGATATGCTGAAGTTACCTGCGGTGTCAAGCCCCCTCCTTCCTGCCACCAATCAACGCGCCCCTCATTTGCATTATTAAAATGACCGTCCACGACAGCCAAAATATCGCATCAGATCTCGCGAGACAATAATGCATTCAGAAATAAGGGTCAGAGGAGCTCTGTGTTTATTTTTTTTCCACTTTTTTTTTTTTAGAAGGGCCTGAAAGACTATAATAGAGCGTGGGTATCCAAGGTAATACTAGGTTATGACTCCTTTAAAATCCAGTTTTTCTCAGCCACAGCTACTGTTACTTCGAAAATCTGGAATATGGCACAAATCATATAGACCACTTTAATGACACCTTTATGGTGCTTTTTCATCCTTTTAAACCTTTAAAGCAAAATCCACAATTTATTGTAATAGATAGCACAACAAGAAAATGTCTAATTTTTGTGTTCAAAGGAACAAATAAAGCATGACATGAGGGTGAGTAAATGATGACAGAATGTTCATTTCAGGGTGAACTCTCCCTGTAAGACATCTTCACTGCAGGTCAGAGATCTTGCATGTCCAGCAGAAGATGTGTGCTTCGGTGCTTAGTCATCACAATTCCCCTGCCTTCTGCAACACACACACACACACACACACACACACACACACACACACACACACACACACACACACACACACACACACACACACACACACACACACACACACACACACACTCACACACACACACATCAAAGCAAACCTCAGGGAGAAAAAAAAAACATCCATGAAAACGTACTACACCACAATATTATTCAATTATCAAATATGACTTATTACTGATTACAGCTATAAAAGAAAAATGTTGACAGAACAACTATCTGAGACATTATAAATGACCTTACAATTCGTTACATTTATATAGAACTTTTATCTGCACTCAAGTGTTTTACATGGAAGGGGGGAATCTCCTCAACACCACCAATGTGCAGCATCCACCTGGATGATGCGACAGCAGCCATGTTGTGCCAGAACGCCTACCACACATCAGCTTAATGGTGGAGGGGAGACAGAGTGATGAAGCCAATCAGTATATGGGGATGATTAGGAGGCCATGATGATGGACAGAGGCCAATGGGCAAATTTGGCCAGGATTCTTTTTTCGAAGAACATCCTGGGATTTTTTTAATGACCACAGAGAGTCAGGACCTCGGGTTTAACATCACATCCAAAGGATGGTTTTTTTTGACAATAGTTTCCCCATCACTATATGGGGCCGGGCGTTAGAACCCACACAAGACCACAAGGTGAACGCCCCCTGCTGGCCTCACTAACACCTCTTCCAGCAGCTACGAGTTCCCCCAGGAGGTTTCCCATCCAGGTACTAATAACCAGGATCAACCCTGCTTAGGTTCAGTGGGCAACCAGTCATGGGCTACATGGTGATATGTCTGCTGGCCTTATATGTTGATTCCAAGCATTTATTTTTTAAACCACTGACAAATGTGAAAACATTTGAAACAATTCACACACTAACTCCTCCCTATCCAAATTAAAGAGGTGTATACAGACAATGTATTGAAGCAGAATAGATCATGGATATGACATTATTCCACCCCCAACATTCAAACATCTTAATAAAAAAAACCATAATATTTTACACAAGAGCAGTAGACATTTTTTTCTAATGCACAAGCATGCTGCACAAATGTTTCTCTGCTAGAGGGAGGAAGAAAGGCTGCATTGAAAATATGCCAGATAGACAGACAGAGAAACAGAGAGCAAGAGAGACTGAGATTCTTTATTTACTTGTTAAGAATACATGTGTGAACCGCTGTACAATGTACAGACCTGAGTGACCCATTTGATACCAATAATTTTATACTTTAAAACACTATGGAACAAATCAAACATTTCAACTGAACATTCTGAAATACAATGTCGAAAGAGTAAGAACTCAGCCAATTACTGTAGTATCATCTGTGGTAACTGCGTCTAAATTCATATTAAATAATCAGTCAGGGGAATGAGGAAGACTTCTTTATTTTTATGATAATGCCAGTTATAGTTATAGATTAAGTTTGAAGTTTAGATAATCAGGAGGATGAATGCTCATGGGTATTGTCAGATTATTTGAAATAGCCCAATATAAATAAGGTAGAAGTGTCAAATTCATAAGGTTCCAAATGCTCAGCTCAATAATAACTATACAAAATAATTATGTTAAATATTAATCAACTGCAATTATTAACAGTATCAACTAACAACCCAGTACCATAAACTACCTCCAAAAACCATTTTGACAGAAAATTCACAGAAACATTCAATATTTCCATGTCAGGCTGGATGGACATACAGCTCAACATTAAATCCACAAAGGCATATATAGAGCATATATAAGTTGAGAATGAACTTAGTATTGGAAGCATGTGAAGCTTTCATGCACTGTCATGGTGTGTGCAGACGCTTAGCATGCCTTATTGAGCCATGGAGAATGCCCTCTGAGCTATGCTTTTCCAAGGCCCCTCTCCGGCTCGTTCTCTCAGCCCTCCTCCTCCTTTAAAAGTGGGTGTATGAAATATTAATGCTGCAGTACAACTGGCTGTAGGAGAGCTGCCTCTCTCTTAATGTGTGTGTGTGTTAGAGAGACAGCCGGCTAACTCTGGCATTGCTGCTGTTCCACAGACACCCGATCTCTACAAGCCCAACCAGCTGGGGCCTTCGCTGCTACTGCTGCTACTGGTGCTCATTTGAGAGTAAATACTCGAGAACACTGACTCAATATCAGCACTTTATTATAATGGCATTTAGATAACCGAACACCAATTATAAGCAGGTCTCAAGTGCTACTTGTATGTGTCAGGAAATGCATATTCTTTCAGATGTCTAAACGTCTAAATGACTGAATCTTTCTTGACTTCATCAAAGATAATTGCTGAAATATGCTTATGAAAAAAGTCTAGCAAAGTCTAACTTTGAAGATGAGAGGTTCAACCAAATTTCTCAAACCAGGATCATTGGGGGGAAAAAAACATGCCTGTGTCAATATTTCCTTAAAAATGTTATTACATTGCTTCTTTGCATGTTTTGCAAAGTGTCCAAATGAAATGACCAATAAGTGGTGCTAAATGAGCGTTCAGTTTGATCTGAAACAGATAAACGTGAATCTGTGCATGTTTAATTATATTGAATGTTGGATATATCGCACCGGTTCGGTGTCCGGTGATTGGCGCTAAAAGGTTAATGCTTATGTTTGAAAATAATGTATCACCTATACTGACACCGATAGTGTTAACAAAAGCGAATGTGAGATAAAAATACATTTACAGAAGTAACCATGCAATTTTAGCTTGCTTTTACATGTCTTTTTGCTCTTTTATCATGACTTGTTTCACAGGAATCGACCCAAGTATTCCACAGCGCAAGTGAAATTTCATCATAATCTCACAGCAATTCGTAAGTATTTTACTATAAGTGGCTAATTCGTACAAATTCATACGACCCCCTTCGTACGATTTGTCTAGACCCCAGTGATGGGTAGGTTTAGGATTTAGGGGTGGTCCTTCCTGATGACGCTTTTTTGAAAAATCGAATGAATTCGTACGAATTAGCCACCTCATAAAATATGTACAAATTGCCGTGAGATTGGGTTGGAAATTCAGTCAGGTGAGCTACCGAGCAAGTTTACTGTATCAGAAAAGCAAAAATGCAAATCTCAAAAGTTACAATTTTTTTCACAAAAGAACTTGTGAAGTTATAAAATAATGAAGGGTGTTTTTGGAGTATCACAAAATGTCTACTTCTAATATTTTTATAGCCAATCAGAAACACTGTTCTTGAAAATTAACACAAAATACACATGAAAAACACATGGACTATACCTTTACTATTGTAAAAGGGAACTGCTGGACAACAAACAAATCTAGTCCTGATCAAACTATGTTGACAACATGTATAACACAGCAATACAATACAACAATACAACAAGATGCAGGCCACAGGTTATAAAGTTCTTAAGGGGAATTTTGACGTCTCTCTAGAGGTTTAGCATTCAAAATCCCCAGGTCATCAGTGTGCCTGATGCTTCAGAGTTCAATACAGTGAATGTGCTTCCTGCACATTATAATGAAAAGCAGGTCACTGCCCCAGGCACTGGCAGTTCATTTACACAGAATTCAATGCAAATGCGTTTGAGCAATTCAGTAACACTGGACTCATAATTTATAGCACATTAAAACATTAAAGACTGGCAGAAAATGTTCTTTGACCATGTTATGGATTTAAGTCTTCCATGGGAAGCTTATTCAGGCTTGGCCTAAGCACATGTTAAAGGAATACAAAACAGACAGTGGAATTACAGTCAAGAAGAGTGATTAATGAAACTATAAGCTCTACTTGCTCCTAACTGGCTAACGTTATCTCCATGAATAGGCTCTGTTAAACAGGATACTGCCTTTATCCATCCAAGCTACACACTGCAGCTAAATACAGTTGTAACCTCTCTTCTGCTTGGTCTATCCCGCTCTGAAAACACAGAGTTTGGTTATTTATGAGTGTGACTGACAACAGTATTCTACAACCAAATTAACTTCTGAGTGGCAGTCAATGGAGAAAGATGCTTTTGCATCCGTTTTAAATTTAAAAACAATTCACTATCTACTGCTATTGTATAGGAAAATGTAAAAATGTCTTTTTTGTGTTCTACAGAAAAAATGATGTGCATTTGTAACGGCATGAGGCTGAGTAAATAATTACATAATAGTCATTTTTGGTGAACTCTCTCATTAAAATCAAATATTGCGTAAAGGTTTGACAACATAAATATTTTTAAACCATAACAGGTGCTGGAAAGCATATCAATTTGTCAAAAATGACCTCTAATGAGGAACTCTCAGCTCTCTGACCCAATAAAGCACTGTACAAGCACAGACCCTAATCTGGATTATCAACTAAATTAGATGTGTCTCTAATCCGCAATTGCCAAACTCTTGCCTTAACCACTTGATTCCAGACAGACAGGACACACAAACCAGCACGTCTTCCATAACTGTACTATTCTTATTGTGAAAGAATTTTATTTTTGACCTGTAATCTTTAATCAAAATATCATAACCTTCTGGTGAAACGACAGACTTCTCTCTGGTGAACTATGCAGGACTTCTCCAATCACGGGGCTCGTATGAGATAAGCTAAATCTGCGCAGAACCAATCACCGGTGATCACCACAAGATGAATACTGGTTAGATAGGTGGTCCGACATGCTCTGATGTCATTGCTAGCTGAAAAAACTCTCGCGAAAGGCAGGCAGTAGTGCAGGATTGTGCAGTCGGAACAGTTGCTCTCCACGAACTGCACTGATCAAAAGCTCGATGGGAAACGACTTGCTATTATGTATTATTACACAGGTTTATGGTCATTGATTTAAACAACCATGGTGTATTGTTCCTTTTCTAAAATGTTTGATTTTAAAACTCTGATATCATGTCTTTATGTGTATATAAAATGTATTCCCAAACTCTCAAGTCTATGAGATATGTGATTGTTGTCATATTTCTAAAATAAATCTAAAATACATGTCTGTATTGAAGTAAAAATGGATGGAAAACACATCTTTCGGATGGAATTAAATAACATGAACGGCAACACTTTATTTTACTTGTTACACGTTACATAGTTACTGTAGTAATAACTACAAATTATACAAAATTACATGCAATTAACCCTAAACCAACCCCTAATCCTAAAACTAACCCTATAGTACGTATGTAGTATATAATTAGTATGTATTAATTATTATTACTCAATCAGGGCCTGAATTTGGTTTTGGAAAATAGGGGGGAAATCCCCCTTTAGGTCATTCTTATGGGGGGGAGTTTTTAATTTGAGGGGGGAGTTTTTTTAGACAATTTTTAAAAAATACGTTTAGCTAAATGTTTGCTCACTCATTGCATTTGTGTTTTTACAATGGGGTCATTTTTTTTTAGTTTACATAACAAAAGGAAGCTTGATTTAAATCTTTGAATTAAATTGAAAAAAGTAGCACAAATAAATACATGAAATAAAGAGAAAAGTTTAGGTCTAACACTAGTATTCAGAAATACTACAGAAACGGAAAAAAGTAATCAAATGTAAAATAACACGGAATAGTCTTTTAGTCCTGTATAATTTCAATACATGGGCTATTAATCCTGATTCCTTACAATTAATGCTATCTTTTGTTGTTTTATATACAATAATGACTGACACATTTTAGGCTACTCTCACTTTAAGAGCTAGTGCACGGATCCATTAAGGGGCCGTTCACATTTTGCGTGTAAAGCGCAGTCCGCGCCACTTTCTCCTCTTTTAAAAAGGGCTCCCTGTTGCTAAGCAATCATGAGACATGTTCTCCATGAAGACGAAGACGTTTCAGCAAAAGATGAGCGCGCAAAAGACGTAACGTGAACGGCCCATACTGTTTTCATTATAGTGTCACATGCATTTTCTTTTTGTACTATTTTTTTTAAGACATAACCGATTGTTTGAGAGGATACTCCCCAAGACCGGAATTTAGACAATGTTGTGTGCTTTTGACCGTTAAAGCGCTATAATTCGCGAAAAAGAACTCAGTTTTGTTACTCACGAGCTGTTTGTTATGCGTTAATCTCTTGAATGTTTAAATATGTAAGACTTAAAAAGACGCACAAATTATAAACATTAGTGACGATGCAATGGCCCGATTGTGCAAGTGACATTTCCATCAAATGTCCCGACTCCTGAAACGCAAGAGTCTAGAATCACCGCCTGCAGCTGCAGCGCGATTGGCTTGCCTTGTGTAACCTATTTTAAGAGACAGAGAAGACGCGGCATTGGCAGAATCACTCACGCTGTTTGTGAAATTGCGTCTCGCAGAAAGTTTTAAAATGACTGATTTTATCTTATAATCTGTTAGATTAAATTTACTCATAGGCCTACAATGCTAGATTGAATGAATTTTTGCGGGAATTTCCCGCATTATAAACGCAAGACCTGCGGGAATGATTAAAATGATACGCAATACCCGCAATCCCGCACCGAAATTCGAGCCCTGACTCAATACTTAAATGTAACACTGTAACTGACACCTTAAAATAAAATGTAACCACAAATATTATGGGTGTCTTGTTCATCACATTTATTTTCATATAAAAACAAGAGAACTTAAATTACATCAAATTTATTAGCAACCCAGCGCATGAGCGTGAATCACGAGATATCCACCTTGATCTCGTAGGTGTCTGATGCACAACATAGAGAGAAGTGTCCGACTTGTCTGCACTTATTTCACTCCTCCCCTCAATACACCCGCCTACTCTCATCTGAATTCCAGGCAAGGCCATCTCAAACAAGCCTATTTAATCCAGTGGTTCCCAACCCTGGTCCTGGAATACCCCAAACTCTGTATATTTTGTATGTCTCCCTAATCAAACAAGCCTGATTCAACTCATCAGCTCGTAAGTAGATGAGCTACTTAAAAATCTGAAGGGTACTTCTCAATTAGAAGTCTGCATCCTAGTGAGAGTGGAGTTTGATGACGAGATATTATGCAGCCTTACCCAGCCTTCAAATTGAGAAGCACCTCAAATGGTTGTGTCAGATTAGAGAGACATCCTAAATGTGAACTTATTGGGGTACTCCAGAACCAGGGTTGGAAACCACTGATTTAGTCATCTTAAACCCCGCTCACATCTCAAAGTACTATCAACAATCAGTGAATTGATGATGTCCCGTCCCGTAATAAATGTTCTGTCTTTACTTTTGTTTCATCACAACTTTAAAAGAACATTCATTGTCATTTTCTAGCCGCAAATGATAGAGGTATGTTTTGACCAAGCCAAATTTTCCTTTGAATTCAAACAATCTGGTGTTTCACATAAGGATGAAAAAGTTCCCACCACAGATTTTCACAGATGTTCAAGCTGATCCCTTGAATTTGTCGCATTGAACAACAGAAAAATGCTTGGTTTAAAAGTGACTTCTGTTCTGTGTGAGCTGTGCTTCATGATTTTCTACAATACTGGCAAAGGACATTATTTTTTCCCCCTAATGTGACTGCACTTTAAGTTGTGCATTTTTGAGGTAACTGAAAAGTTGTTTGAAAACACTGTTAAATTGCACATATACTTGCATGTAAAGAAACATTGTTTTAATACCCCCCTTTTCTTTTACCTTCTTTGTGTGTTCTAGCCTTACTGTCTTAAGGGGTCATAATTGACTATTATTATCATTCCATAAAAATTATTTTAGCTTTGGAAGTTGCAACAGACTGCATCAGCAGCTTGCACTATTCATTTCTATTTTTAGAATTGGTCATTGGTAACCAAATAGAGAGAACTCTTTAATCTTTAGTTACTACAAATCTAGCAGGAATACTGTACAACACATCAAGTAGGCTACTGTACGTTATATGACCGAACAATGCAGCAGCATGTCTCAACGGCTTCAGAAAACAGTTATATAATAACACCAAAACAAAACAAAAAGGCATAGCTTACTCGGGTAGATTACAGAAAACTATCAACACGCAGCAATCATAAGAATATCGCGTGGCTCTCCTCGTTTAAAACATTAACTATTTTGCATCCAGAGAACGGGCTTCTACAGCTGGCAGGTTGTGTTTACATATATGCCAAGTTTGTAGACTTGGGATATTATATAGCCTACTACACTGTATCGTGCAAACAGGTTACTGCTGCTGGGGTCAGTAGCCTAACTTACATGCAAGTCAAGCACGCTTGCAGGAACGACCCACATAAAAAAATGACCAGTCAAAACACACGACTTTATGTTGATAATTCAGTAGGAACGTCAACTCACCCTTCTGAAGGACTTGTACGATCCGGTTAAATGAGTGTAAATTACTGAGTGCTCAGCGGATTTAATCTCGAATGCGTTTACATTATATCAGTGCTTTCTGCATGCATCGCTAGTCGACATGAATTCACAAGGCACTTTTTAAGCGTCCCGTGCCTCATCAGCCCGAGAAAAAAAGTAAACAGTTCCACATACGAGAGTCAGACTTCACAGTGCCCTGTATTTGAAAAGTAGTAGTAGGCAGGTTGCCTTCGGTGACTCTGCGCGTGGTCGCAGTTGCAAGACATTGGATTTAAATGATAGGTTGTTCTGTGAGACGAGGCGGAATCCCAGTTCGTATGTCCCGCCCCCTCTGGTAGAATCAACCAATCAAAACGCAGAACAATGTTGCTGTTCGACATGTAATTTTAAGAACAGTCTAGTTATGTGGTATATTTACAGCACGATGAAAAAGTGACGGAGCAAAATGTGAGCTCACAAATCAGTCTAAAAGTCATGTCACACTGACAAATTATAATGCGTCGCTGCAATACCTAGGCTACTGTATAGGCTACTTGAAGCGTCAATGGTAATTTTTAGCGGACTTTAAACGGCCAGAGTTGAATTCTTCAAGTGGCGGAACTGAGAACAGGCGACAGCATGCTCTGGCAAGATGCCCACCGACAGCTTGGCTCAATCTTTTTTGTTACAAGTTCAATCTCTGCTGCATAACAGGAAATGGAGTGTTCAAAAAAGCCTGCCACTGCGGAAAATAGGCATTAACTAAAATGAAGGGTGAAAAAGCAGGGAAAGGGATGAAAGATGTGTTTTCTCTCACATGCTTGTTCTTCAGTGATTTCACCGAGTGTTTACTTCTAATGTTTGACTAAATGGGACAAAGAGCCAAGAAAGTCTACCTACGTTTGTGTGTGTGTGTGTGTGTGTGTGTGTGTGTGTGCCATCTGATGGAGCGTGGTCTGATGGAATAAGTGCAAACAGTCATTAATCTTGGGAGTCTGACATTTGATTTCAGGTTTTCAGGGTAAAGCTTGCTGCCCTGACATGCTCATTATCTGTTAACCATAACCTCCCTATTAGATTGTAGGCCTCTTAAAAAATAAAAAAAAGTATGATAATATAAAGTATAGTAACTATGTTATAATTCTCATTGAAGTCACTTCATAAATCACCATAACATGATTAGCATTACTTTTATAAGAATAAAAAAGTGAAGAAGAACAAAAAAGACAAGTTTTTTATGTGTATCATATAATATTACAAGATTATTTGCATATCTAATAATAAGCAACAATGATCAGTAGTGCCTGATGATTTACAATCACTCAAACAGAGAAAGGACCTTTGAATGCCAAAAGAATGCCATCTGGTGGTTTGAGAATATTATTACAGTCTTGAGGAGTTACGTCACTCTTTCTTATTTAAACATAGGCATATGTTGCCTGTCTATTCACTTATATCTATTTTTTGACAACCACAATGCAGCTGTGAACCACAATTTAATATTTTAGGAGATATTTCTTAAAGTAGACTATAATCTTGCTTATAATGTACAGATTACTGTGAACATAAAATAGACCTATAAAAGTAGGAACAATTTACAATAAGGTCTCATTTGTTACAGTTTTTCTCAGTCGCTTTGGTGCATTTCTCACATCACTATTTACATTTGCACAACAGTTAATGCAGTTCTCAAAACAATTAGTACAAACTGCAAAACCTAGTTGATAACCTGCAAAAGCGTATCACTTGCTCAAAATGGATAGCTCATTCCTTTAGCTAGAAAATGGATAGCTCAAAGCTTTGGAACAATTTGCCCTTGTATATCAGACAGGCTCAGACACTTGCTGCTTTTAAATAGTCTTAAAACCTATTATTACTGTTTGGCATTTGACGCTATGTGAGAGTTGTTTTATTGCTTTTGTTTTATTGTTTTTATTTTTTGTGTCATTGATTGTTTGTAGCAGTGATATAGGATATAAATGTTCAGCACTTTGTCAAACACTTGCTGTTTTTAATAGTGCTCTATAAATAAACTTTGACTTGACTTGACTTTGATTCCTCAAAAGCAAGTATTCATGTCAATGAAAGTGTCCATGTCATCAAGATGAAAAGTCCTGACACCATTGTTTATGAACAAGATAGTCAAATGGCTTTGTCATGTTTTCATTATGACAGTTTACTCTGTAAATGTTTTCCAATGCAAAAAAGTCAGATCTTGGTTACACTACCTGAAAATGCTCAAGACAGCACTATATACTATTTGCACAGTCATTTGAAAACTACAGTAAAGTTACACATTACTGTATTTAGTGAGGTAACTGAGTACAAGAAACTGAATATGTATGTTTACAGTAACATTTTTACTGCATATGCTATTTGCAATTCTAATTTGTTCACAGCATTGTGCAAAAGAAAAAATACACCCTTATTTACAACAAACTAAACTGCCTTTGAGTAGAGCTGTGCACAACTGTACACAATATTGCAGTACATATTGGAACTGAACATACAACATATAATACTGTAAATCATTCTTGCACATCCAGACGTTCCTCTCTGTCTGGCCACATAGGTTCACCTGAGAGAAATTGTTTAATTTAGGAGACATTTTCAGGAAGAAAAAAAAAAAGATAAAAAAATGTGTAAAATTTGCTTGACGGATTTTGACAACTAGTTCAACATTTTTGTATGTGATGACTCAAGCAATGAAATGAGAACTATTAGTTTTATATTATGGAATGACTATTCAGCATTCACAAGTATAGTTAATTTTGACTGACATGACACAAGCAATGATGTTATAATGTTATAAAACAGCAGAGAGTAGTATGAAAGCAATTGATGCATGTCCAAAAGCAGGAAGGAATGAAGGAATCATCAATGAGAAATTGCTACTATGATGTGCACAAATGACTAAATGTTGTGGAGGTTGAACTAACTGTTGTGCAAATGTAAATAGTAATGTGAGAAATGCACCAAAGCGACTGAGAAAAACTGTAACATTAGTTGGTGTATTGACATGAACTAACAATGAGAATTAAATGTGTTGCTGTATTTATTAATCTTTGTTAATGTTAGCTAATAAAAATCCAGCTGTTCATTGTTTCTTCATGTTAGTTCACTGTGCATTAAATAATGTTAACAAATAAAACTTTTATTTTTTTATAATATATTAGTACATTTTGAAATTAACATTTACCAAGATTAATAAATGCTGTAGAAGTATTGTTCATTTGTTCATGTTAACTAAAGTAGTTAACTTATAATAACTAATGAAACCTTATTGTAAAGTGTTACCAAAGTAGGCCTATATGTTTATTTTTAACATTGCTAAATTACATATGGAAGCCATATTTTGGGATGGAAGTAAATTTTAATCCAATTATTCTACAGAAAACAGTTCAACCTGGCACAGAAAGCAGAGGGGAGACTTTTTGTAAACTATAGGAGGGGGTCTTATGGACAGAGCTCATCTTTCTTCGGCATGACAGCAGCTGAAGGATGTGGTCTGATTTTACATCAAATCAGATGTTTGTTTACCCCCTTTCTTGTTGTATTATATTATTGTATTACTTTTGCAATACTTTTAACAATATTATACCTTTAATGCAAGCTATTTCTGAAGATTACAAGAAGTGTACAAGACATATTGGGGCTTAAAATCTTTACAGTTTTGTTCTGTCCAAGCCTCCTCACAGTGGGGTTCAGTATATTATAGCAAAGACTGGAGAGCAAACTCAGCTTCCTGTGCTCCTGGTTTGGCAGCTGTGAAATGTTATTTTTGGAACAGTATAGTTGAGGTTCAGGGGAAAGCAACTACAGACAGCTAAAAGTATTTACATCTTAGGCTCTTTAACTTGGGGGAAATTATTTATTGTATAAAATCTTTACACAAAAATGTGTAGATTCTGACTATAAAAATAAAAAAGTGGACACTAACTATGTCTTATTATAGTCATTGTTCTTAACACATAAACAGAAATCTAGTATGTTTATTTTATAAATCCATGTTTTTTACCTGTCCCTGGAAAGATGACAGACAGACAGACAGATAGATAGATAAACCCTTTGCCTTGTTGCAATTTATTGGCACACAAAATGGAAAAGGCATAAATAACCCATTCATAATAATAATAATAATACCAAAAACAACAATAATATTAATACATTGCACTGATTCAAAAACCCTTTGCCTTGTTGCAATTTATTAGCACACAAAATGGAAAAAGCACACATATATGAAATCACCCAATAATAATAATAACAGCCTAATAATTATAATTCATTGATTGGCTTTAGATATCAGCAACCCTTTGCCTTGTTGCATCATTTCATTGTGGTCCAGAAGTGCGCATGCCCTGAGTCTTCATCTTTGAAAGACCCCTCGCCATTGGTGGATTAGCACATGTCTATAAGTGCCGGCCGGTTTTTACAAGCGCTCTCCACTCAGTTCCGTTCCAAGCGCGCGCACGCTGCTGATGAGAAGAGCCTGGTACCTCTTATAAACGGGTGGAAATACTGAGCGTGTAGAGAAAATCATGGAGGAGAAGAAGAGCGAAATCAATGGGCACGCCGGGCACAAAAGCCCGTTGCCAGCGGTCTCAACTAAATCTGAAAAGAAAAGCTTTAAAGACAGGTTGATGGGCTTCCTCAAAAGAAATCTCTTAGTGATCCTGACGGTGTCCGGGGTTCTGGTGGGCGTAGGACTCGGGATGATGGTCCGGAACATGAACGTAACCCGAGCGCAGATGACTTATTTCGCCTTCCCCGGGGAGATGCTGCTGAGGATGCTCAAGATGATCATCCTTCCTTTAGTGGTTTGCAGTTTGATTTCTGGCGCTGCGAGTCTGGACACTCGCTCGCTGGGAAAGCTCGGAGGGATCGCCGTGTCTTACTTTCTGGTGACCACTCTGATCGCTTCATCCATCGGGGTCGCGCTCGCCTTCATCATCAAACCCGGCGTGGGAGCCGGAGCGCTGAACACCAACAACTTGGGGTTGGAAGGCTTGAGCTCCAACAAAGAGACAGCGGATTCGTTTTTAGACCTGGCAAGGTATCGTTTTGGTTATGAAAATGACTGATAATAATATATAGTAAAAGTTGGTGATAGGTGATAAAAATATAATTCAACGTGAGAAAGAAAGCAGACCACTATGGCAGCAACTATTCCGCTCCTGCAGGTTGCCGGTGCGATTAACGATGTATGTGCCACACACACGAATGCGTGCAGATCATGTGACAATAATCTCGTACTTTACATCTTTTTTTCATTTCTTTCATTCTTTTTTTTTTTTTTAGATATTTTAGTCACTGACTGTTGTGCATTTAATTCTTGCTCCAGACAGGGAAAGAAGAGCTGGAAAAACAACTGGAAAAATTCTCACATTTCTGGCAAAAAAGAGAATGTTTTAGACAAAGCATAGTGGTAGTTCAGCACAACTGGGACATCAAAGTAAAGTAGGAGAAAAAAGGATTTATGAGCTTCTACAAATTAGGAAACAATCAAATGTTTCTATTTAATTAATAACTGTCACAAATAAGGATCATTGTCATTCTGAAAATGTAATTTGCCTGGAATCATCATAATGGACATCATCATGTTTCAATATGTATCTCTGTGAACACATGAAAATCCATCAACAAATTGAACTGATCCTCTAAAAGCCTCTAACAATTACAAATCACTGACTTTAAACGTTTATTAATGTTTTTAAACGATGATTGGATAATTACAAAAATATATTGTATTTAATTGGTTGTCTGTTTTAAGTGGCGTATTTCTTTTTCTATCATGTCAAGGTAGTGTGACACTTTCTGAAACTGTTCTGGTTGATTTTGACCATTATGTGTCATACTATTAACCTGGCTCACAACAGTTATAACAGCCCAATTGTTGCTGTAATATGAGACCAGGCTGCCTAGGAGTTACCTTTCTGATGCTGGTTTTACATGATTTATGGTCTTCATCCATCCAAGTGGTACCAGCTGATGGGGTCGCAATTGACCTGGTAGATTTGTATCAAGCTATAGGGTTGAGAGATCACCAAGGACCAGTAACAAATCAGCTACAATATTGCAAAAAAAATTTATTGACAATTTTATTTTTCATAAAAAGAAATCACATTTTTCAAAATTCCAACAAACATGTTTGCTATTAACTAAACATAACTGTCCTGCTTTTTCCACTAATCATTAATTTACAAATATAAATGACATCAAATTTAATCACAAAAAATACATTATTACATGAACATACGTGAACATTATTGTTCACCCTATTTGGACCAAATGTGCACATATCTTGAAACCTGAAATCTGTTAGTAAAAAGTCTTTTAAGTTTCGGTTGTTGAAGTATAAATCTTAAATGCAATTATGTAATCAGAACTTGAAGAATGACTGTATAATAGGCTTGCATGAACCTGGAGAAAATACACTCCACTTTGCCTCATAGTTCACAGGGTTACTAGATTAATCCTCTTTTAACTCAGGTCATATGATGAATAAGAACTAAAACTCAGTTTACTTTAAAATAATGCAGTCTGTAGCCTGAGTGACGGAATATCTGTTTAGATAAAGATATTGATCTGCATGGATCAATGCAAAACTTCCTTTACAGGTCCATCATGATGCAAACTGGTGGGAATTTAGCAATGGAACACCAGTGGTGTCCATCTGTGATGATAAGAGCCCATTTTTACACATGTCTGCATCACTGGTTTATCTTTCTTGCTTGTTTTTCCTTTTCAGAAACCTGTTTCCATCCAACCTGGTGGCTGCAGCTTTCCGCTCAGTGAGTTACTTTTTTTCTACATACACACACACTCACGCTAGCACGCATGCACGCACGCACGCACGCGTTTATGTCCAGAATGAATATTTGTAGATCACTTCCTCCACGTTAACAGCTCCTTCATCTCTAATTGAGAGAGTCACAAAATGGAGAGACCATTTTTGTCCCTGCTCAATAAATACCTC
This sequence comes from Gila orcuttii, assembly GCA_026230005.1. NCBI lineage: Eukaryota > Metazoa > Chordata > Actinopteri > Cypriniformes > Leuciscidae > Gila > Gila orcuttii. The sequence continues at coordinate 15,634,947 of JAPDVR010000019.1, read as the reverse complement.
CCATCCTCTCTCACCACTAAGCAACCAGGCAGTTACCATACAAAGCTGATTCAATTCCTTGGTGCCTGGCAACCTGGCTTAGTTCACTGAGTTGTACCACACGGTCAGCTGCTTAACAGTGAGCACACTCTGCTCAAAGGAAGGTCATGAGGTTTGGTGGTCTGGGTAGGAGATAACATCTCTGTCCCCAGACGCATGTGCACAACCTCACTGACACAAACTGAACAGGGTACCCAGTTATCTATATGCAAAAAATATGTTTTTTGTAAAGGCCAGAGTAGCTTTAGAAAGAGAAACAGGGTCATTAGGTGCAAATAATGGGATGTTTCTTTAGGAGAATGTTTCTTTATCCAGTGGGATTTCCATCAACACTTACCTGGATGAAGTCCAGATAGGCTTTAAAGAAGATGAGACACGGATTAGCAGGATTAATACAGAAATGCCTGGGAATTATTGTAATGGCCAGTTACATATGAACTTGTCCAAACTAATTTTTGAAGATCTATTCCAGGTTTTCTTAATTATCTCTAACTTAAATATGTTTATAGATAAAATTTTGCCATCAAATGTAAGTCAACATCAGAATATGCAAAGACAGTGTAAATTCATCTCATTAACTTCATCGTAAAAAAAAGCTAGCTCTTGGCGCAGTGTTAATAGATGTCCGTGTACCCAGATAGCATAGCATACATATTCGGGCCTCATCTGGGCCAACTTTGCCGGTATGCCATGCGGGATGTGGGCCACAACTGGGCCAGATGTAATTTGCTATCTGGCAATCTTATGTTTACATAGACAAACATATGTTTACATATAAAAAACAGTGTAGTGGAAAGCAGAAACTCGTCTGTTAAAGGTTCACAGGCAGCCATATCTTTAAACTTAACTTAAACTAAGTTCAACTTTTAAAAATTTATCTTGAGATCCCGTGTTCTTTTCTATTCCTTAGCAGCACAACGTCTCACATTTTTTTAAAAGGCAAGAACGCATTCTGTGAGAAAACGTCCCGCTATTCTAAACTTTTCAACAAGGCGGCTACTTTCGTTAAAGTTGGCATGAAATGGAAGTAGTGATTGTTTTTTCTTCCCTATTGTGACATATACCCGGGTAAAAAGCCTTCTCGAATGAGAAAAAATGTTGGGCGGGACTTGATTTTGTCAATGGGGAATCGATTGGATTGTTTGCTATTGCTGTGATCTCATAGTGATAGGTTGTTCCGCCCTCACACCAGTAAACAAGAGATATCATTGCAAGAGGAAGGGGAAGTTATTTTGATTAAAGATTACGAAGGCACATTAATAAAAAAAAAATGATGTGCACTGATAAATAATTTATAATAAATAATGCAAGATTCCATTAAAAAAATAAGAATAGTCAACTTTGATTTCATGATGACTTTAACACCACTCCCCCACGATTTCGCTGCATTTTTACATTGCCGAAAAGAAGTTCAACCTTTAAAAACATGTCTCGAGACCCTGGATTATTTCCATAGTTCAGTGCCACTGCCATGTCTCACGTTTTTAACCTACTCCGATCGTACTTTTGAGGTAGGAAGTAGACGGAAACTAAACTGAGTGGCTTAGCTCATAGAATTGGATTTTTTGAGAAACAGGGGTTCTGAATAGGAGAGCTGTGGGGGGATCACTTTCATTGTCTCTGTGTGTACCAGTCTCAAAGTCCTCTTCAGCTAAACTTTAAATGCTGCTTTTGTGAGTATTTTGGCACTAGACATGCACAGAAACACGCTCAGTGCATAGAAATAATCAAATGCATCCCAGTTCATGAAGCCGCACACTGGAACGGGTTGAAATCGGCCAGAATAGCTCTTTGATAAGCACTGCATGTAGCTCATAATATTTTCTTCCTCTGTCTTTTACTTTTGTCACAGTACATTACTGATTACAAGATGGTTCTTGTTGGAAATGGAACAAATGGAACCCTCATCTACCAGAAGGTACATGATCTCTTTATTTTCTAATAATAATTTTATTAAAAAAATTATACATTTTTATGTTACGATAATGATACATTTAATAATTATAACATTATTATTATTGTTAATAATAATGAAAATTAATATTCATTAATATAATATCATTATTAATAGCATTAGGTCCTTCCTTTTCCTATATTATATATATATAGCATGTATTGTCAACACATGTCACTTACTGAAATGTCAATTTAACCCAGTAGTTTTGCACTTTTTTAAAAAACTCAAGTCCAGTTAGGGCTTCTTGGCTGGTTTGTCTCAGACCACTCAGTAGTGTTTGGCTCTTTGGCAGCCTTGAAAGAGCTTGCTGTTTGTTTGCACAGGGCCAGGGTGGACGCAGCCGGTTTTGCTGCTCCTGTCCTACTGAGCCCTCAAGCAGCTGGAGATGGCAAGTCTTTTCCAGAGGGCCTCCCATGTGTCTGCATTCTAGTCGCAGCAATGTGCTAGTAGAAGGACTCAGGATGTGCTAAGAGATATTCACATTTCAAATAATTTTCTAATGGTACATTTTTCTGTCCTTATAGTAGTACAGTCAGGCTCAAATAAATATAGTTGCATCCAGACCCACATGCATGCAGATTTCCACAGAATTAGAATGACCTTCATTCACAAAGTTTATATGTCTCGCTACTTCCCAGCAAGCAATTTTGCGTTTAAAATATGCCTAATAGTCGTCCAAACACAGCCCAGACGTCTAGGCTAAAACAAGGCAAAATTTGGGCTGTCAGTGAAAATTTAATAGACGTCTAAACCATAGCCCAAGAATAGACTAGTCAATTTGATAACAAGGAAATGAAATGAGTGAAGAAATTAAACTAAACACCTTGTAATCACTGTTTATTTTGCTTACATGATGAATATCATACATCTTATAGGAAGTTACAAGAAAAAACGACATGTAACCAAATTCTAAAAACTAAAAAGTTATTTTCACTAGAAGTGGGTTACTCATAGCCGGACTATATCGGGTCTATAGTTAACCTAGGCGGTGAAATGACAACTATTGCTTGCTGGTTTGTATATTTGTTAATTGAGCATTGTATCTAATTTGATCGATTTAACACACTTTAATGTTTAAACCTATTCCATCAGTATTTCCTTCAAATTCAGTGCAAAAAAGCAAATAATTCACAGATGCAAATGAACTACTCTGTCTAGTGCTGTATGTGATGATTAGCCTTTGTATAAATCATTGGGTCTTCATTACATCCTGGCTCAGCTAAAATGTCTCGTATCTGCTGGTGCATGGGTAAAAATGTGGGCAATCCCTCAGAACGCTTGAGGTCCATAATTGCTTAAGTAGGGCTTATAGAACAACCAGTGCTGTGTGCCAAGTGATGAGCCATGCATGGATGTGTGATAAATCCCAGAACAAGAGAGGGATTCTGTTGAACAGTAGCTCAGTCCCATCAGATCTTCATCACCTGTGACCCCACAGCCATAACCGCTGAGGAAAAGTCTGTCTGAGAGCCAAGCTTCATGACGTTTTTGGCTTTTGAAAGTCACTTGTCCATGAACAGTCATATCAAGATCAGTGACAGGAGATATGACATTGCATCAGTGAGTGGGAACATTACTTCATTAGGTTACTTAAATTCAGCACTAATCAGAGCACATATATCACATTTTATTGCTTAAAATAATGTTATCATCAGATTTGTTTTGCTGTTGCATTTTTCGCCTTTAACCAATTCTCAACTGTATGCTGCCAAGAAAACATTGAAAAGGCTGAGGGGCAGTATCCTAATATTTGAATGTCTACTTATGTAAGCCACTTTATAACTATGAAAAACATGTTTTGGTGGGTTTCAGGTTCCCTATGGAACAGATGCAGATGGAATGAATATTCTGGGCCTTGTTCTCTTTGCTATGGTTTTTGGAGTTGCTTTGAGAAAGCTTGGGACAGAAGGAGAGGAGCTCATTCGCTTTTTCAATGCCTTCAATGAAGCCACTATGGTATTGGTGTCGTGGATCATGTGGTAAGTAAAGGTCTTTGATCAAATTCACATCTAATCCAGTCTAAGGCACAGAGCCGTAATGTAATACAATATAATGTAATGTAATTTATTACATCATATATTGTCCCCATGATATATAATAGGGACATGAGGGGAAAAAAATACACTTACATTCATATAAAATATTGCAGTATTTGCATGTGCAATATGTGTAAGTACAAAATGCTAAAACATTCTTATAATATTCAACACTGAAATCTTTGAAAGCGAAACTTTTATACATTTTAAAAGCTTAAGTTGCACTATGCACACGATGTCTGATACATTCTGTTTTTTTATCCTTCAGGTATGTGCCATTTGGTATCATGTTCTTGGTTGGCAGTAAGATTGTGGAAATGGAAGATGTGGTTCTGTTGGTCACTAGTTTGGGGAAGTACATTTTTGCCTCTATCCTGGGCCACGTCATCCATGGTGGCATTGTCTTGCCTCTTATCTACTTTGGGTTCACTCGTGAAAACCCCTTCAGTTTCCTGTCTGGCCTCATCACACCTTTCACCACAGCCTTTGCTACCTGCTCCAGGTAATTTGTTCTATTTCATTTGTAGTCCTAAAAGCAGGTTTAGTTGAGCTAACCTACATTCTTTTTTCTATAAGCGAAAAAATAGCTTAATACAGGCAATAAAACAGTTTAATGTTTGGGTTAATTCGTTTCCCAGAATGTGGCTAAAAAGCTTTGTTTTCTTTTTTCCTCGAACCACCAGTCTTGCTAAATCTTTAGTAGTGTTATGCAAAAACCTTGATTTGTTGGCAAAGGAATCAATTCTGAAATGGTCTTTTCCATAATTTGATGGTTCATTTGCAGTCTCAGTCCAATCCAAAGCGGTGTTGTTATTGTTAACTAAAACTAATGCAAAATGCTTTTGTTAACTGAAATAAAGTTAAATGTAAGTATTACATGAAAAACTTAAAACTTTAAAAACTTTAGAAATGTTAGAAATGTTGCCTTTGCAACTACCTGAAATAAATAAGTTGGAAGTTGAAGTAATAAATCATAACAAAATGACAATAACCTAAACTAAAATAAAAGCTAATTCAAAGGAATAAATACTATAATAGTACATAAGTAATACTAAAATAACATGGATTCAAAGCCATTATGTAATGGTTATGATTTTACTAAAAGTTGGTTATATACCTTTTTTCCACCAATAGAATGGCTATGACCATTGTTACATTTTGCCATTACATACTCAAACCTTGTCTGTTTTCTGTGCCTGTGCAGCTCAGCGACCCTGCCCACCATGATGAAATGTGTAGAGGAGAACAACGGTGTTGACAAACGAATCAGTCGATTTATTTTACCTATTGGAGCCACTGTCAACATGGACGGAGCAGCCATTTTCCAGTGCGTTGCTGCTGTGTTTATTGCCCAGCTCAACAACGTTGAACTCAACGCTGGCCAGATCTTCACAATCCTGTGAGTGTACATCCCTATGAGGTATTTCTTCAATCAGCAGGAGTATTCATAGATACTGTGAACATTCCTATATCTACAAGGCAGAGATGCTAAGCTTGATCTAAATTTACAAGCAACACACACTCACTTTCTGGAGCCTGTCTCAGTGTGGCAGGTTATGCAGTAATGGGCGATACAGAACTGAAGCTCTGATGGAAGGATGGATGTTGATAGCTTTTAGCATTATGGCACTTAACTCCGTTTTTCTCCAGGGAATTTGTCCCTGTAGTAAGTGTACCATTGGTCGCTTTGGATGAAGTATCTGATAAACGACTGCTCAATTGCTTATTCACATGTGCAGGGTGACAGCGACCGCTTCCAGCGTGGGAGCAGCAGGTATTCCAGCGGGTGGGATCATCACCATCGCTATCATTCTGGAGGCCATTGGTCTGCCCACCCATGACCTGTCACTCATGCTGGCTGTGGACTGGATTGTGTAAGACAACTTTTCCCATTTTACTCATATAAATACATTGGTCTCAACCAACACATTAATACATGATATCGATATTGTAATTAATACACTGATTAATTACAATTAACCTCATATATCAGTATTTGCTAAGTGTTGTAATTTTGAATTGTCATATCAGTGACAAGTTTACTTTCAGGAAAGGGAATATAATTAATTGCATTTAATTTTTTTATTTTTTTTTTTTATTTTTAATAACTATTTAAATGTATTTTTTCTTATTAATTAAGCTTCAGTAAGATTTTTTTTTTAATTTTAAAAGAAGCATTATATTGATAAAAGTGACAGAAAATAATTTATATTTCAAATAAATGCTGTTCATTTGAACTTACTATTCATCAAAGAATCCCGAAAAAATGGTTTCCACAAAGATCTTAAGCAAAGCAACAGTTTTCAACATTAATCATGATAAGTAATGTTTCTTGAGCAGCAAATCAGCATATTATAATTATTATAATATATTAAATTTTAAAATGATTTAAATACTAAACAGTTATTCTAAACTAAAATAATATTTCACATTATTTCTGTTTTTACTGTATTTTTTATCTAATAAATGCAGCCTAAGTGAGCATAAGAGACTTCTTTTATAAAAAAAACATTTAAAAATCTTACGGATCCCAAACATATATATATATATATATATTAAAGGTCTTTATAAATTGCACCCTCCCCACACATACAGTGGATAGCATAAGTGAACACACCCATGCTGAAGTTGACTAAAAAGAGGAATAAAAAATCATGTATTGGAAATTGATCTTAATGCCTTAATTTAAAAAATGAGGAAAAATCCAACCTTTAAGCACACCAATTTTCTTTGTGAATGAATAATGTATCATAAATAAATAAATGTTCTTCCTTAGAATACAGTATTCATTCACAAAGAAAATTGGTGTCCTTAAAGGTTGGATTTTTCCTCATTTTTTAAATTAAGGCATTAAGATCAATTTCCAAAAGATGATTTTTTTATTCCTCTTTTTAGTCAACTTTAGCATGGGTGTGTTCACTTATGCTAAGCATTGTATCATCATGAAACCTGATAGCTTTGCAGTCTATTTTTGTTCTTAAGGGTCTTATAAGGCTTCTTATAAGAATTAGAAAAGTTATACTTCTATAATAAGAAACTAATATTCTGTATATGCATACAATAAATACATACAGTTTCAAACATAAGGAAACAATGTAAAATTTTCAATATGGATAGAAAACTTTTATGAAATCCAATGCAATTTCAGCCCATATTTGTACCTATGACCTTGGCATCGCAATAGTGCCATGCTCTACTGTTTAAGCTACATGAAGGCATGTAGAATTAGGAATTAGAGTATAGAAAAGAATTAGGATTTTCTAGCCCTTGAGTTAACAATCTGTGTGTCTGATGTGTGATCAGCGACCGCACCACCACAGTTGTGAACGTGGAGGGGGATGCCCTCGGTGCTGGAATACTTCACCACATCAATGAGCGAGAGATGAAGAGACAACAGCAAGAAGAGCAGGAACTGCAAGAGGTGAAGGTGGAGGTAGTGCCTAATGTCAAGGCAGAAGAAGAGACCTCCCCTCTCGTCACACACCAGAACCAAGGAGAAAGCTCCTCACATGAAACACTCAATGAAAAGGACGATCTGGAGTCTGTACTGTAAAGTGTTGACTGTGGTCTCCCATCTCTTTCTTCACTCTTTTCTCTCTTTGAAAACCACTACATCATGAGTGTGAAGTTTACGTGAAACGTAAAGTTTACTCATTCCTGTGAAAGGAACACTAATGGTCAGTTTGCTGTTTTACATATAGTTTGGATTATCCAACTGTGCCAAAATGATATCTTATAATCAGATTTTGTGTTTGAGAACATGTCCCAGATTATGTGCTAAATCAAAAAGGGAATATTTCCAGTCTGTGAGCAGAGATTGGTAGTAATGGAAATCATGCACAGACTGACCTCTTGCTCTGTTTGTTTTCTATATTTTGACTGACTGTGTGAAATATTAACTATTTCAAGATACAAGATACACCGGAAAGTATTTGCTGTAAATATTTGTGTCCCTGATGGCAAATCCTGTTGCAATGTGGTATAGTCTGGTGATTTATTGGGGACTAGGCTATATCAAAACGGCATATGTTTGTGAAGTAGGCTACTCCTGTGAATTCTAGCTGATTTTAGAGCTTGTGGGTTATGGTTTCAGTACATTTAAATCTGATTTAAGTGAACGTCAAGCTCAGAGATAGAGACAAAACCCAGGGTCACATGTGATATTCAACCTGATGATGAAACACTGTAGGGTCAAACATTTCCTGACAGACCTCCGTTTTCTACATAAAATTATATTTTTTTTGTTTGACCTAAGATCATCACCCATGGTATCTAGTGAAATCTAGTGGTAAATGGGATTATAAACAAAGAACCTGTCTTGACTTTTTGTACATTTTATGCCCAAATTTTAAGTTTGGTCATTAATTAAAAAGCAAACAATTTTAAAACGACAATTAGATAAGCATGAATGAGCTTAATTTATTTAATTGCTTAGCCTTTTGTACTGCATTGAAAAATATTTTTCGTAATCTGTTGCTATGAAAATATTCAGATGTTAGATGAACTCTAAAAGCTCTTAACTTTATGAGTGTGTTTTTATATGCATTTTACCTCCATGTACTTTTCCCACTATCCTTTAACCGTTAGTTATCTTCTTACCGATGTGTTTGTGTGTCTCTGCTTACAATTAAATCCAAAGCATCTGTGTCTCTGATTTACATGCATAGGCTACACATTGTCCTGCGTGTGACGGATAATTATTTGTTGATAGTAATAATGTAACTGTAATTAACATTTAATTTCAAGGATGTATAGCTAATAATCAAACTGAATCCAAACACAACAATTTCTATAAAATATATTTTTAAATCCTAATCAAATAATCACAAACTACTGTGATTGGTTGGTTCTGACCAGCGCCGAGAAATGAAACATGTATGGCGTGACCAGGCGTTCTTGCAGCAGTGGTCTGCTGGACAACAATTCATACCAGAATAATGACAAAAAAAAAAACTTCAATAACCATTATATTGTCTCAGACAGTGGTCTCTCCACAATAACTAGTATTTTACGACATATTGTCCCTGCACATGCGCATTAATAAGTAACTTGAATTTTGGCTCGTGCAGTTCTCTCTCGTTTTATGTCGCTCACTATTGGCTGGAGAGGTAGCAGTCTGCGCTACTTGACCCGCCTCTGTGTTGTGAACCGTTTCCTTAACCTTTTGGATTCCTCTACAGCGGTGTTTTATTTACCGTATTATATCTCTAGCAGTAGTCAAATGCACGTAGTTCATCGAGCTGTCGATGGACTTTCCATAGCCAAAAACGGTACGTAAACACAGTTTAAAATCAATTACGCTGGGTGTTTTAGCCATGAAAGCCAAGTGAAAGTGATGTCGACATAGCTGTGAAGCCGCTGTACGATAGATAAATATTTCTGACTGATACATAATGGCATAACATTAATCACTTTGTATCTTGCTGCTGTTTGTTTGTGACTGATACCCAAATACATTATCATTTCGTTATCGATGCGTGCCACAATTTTTAATTAGGAATATTTACTTTATTGTATTCAAATAGGTAACTTTACTGTTTGCAGATTGCGGCTTACAAAAGAAGTAGGGTGTATATTGTGAATTATTCATTTTTTTTAAATATTTGAATCGATTTAAAAGCTTTTTTTTCTTCGGTTTCTTAGAGGGATTGTATAATGCAGACACTGCCGTCCATATATATATGTGTGTGTGTGTGTACGTTATATATGGTGCAGTCTCTACTAGGCATTTGTTTGATGACTTGGTTGCCCTGGTAACTGCCAATCAAGCCTTATATATGACTTTCTATAGGATTTCGCACTGCTTTATTTGATCTAGTGCCATTGTAGCCCACATGATCTTGCTGGCTTTTTTATGTCCAAAAAAACATATTGATGTCAGTAACAATTATGCGAACCGACTAGCCGTGTACCAACCAGTATTATAAATTAAAAGTAAAAGTCCAAGAGGGTTCTGTGGTGAAGACACATGATTGTCTTTGTTTGCATTGCAAGCAAGCTACGATTTAAATGTACCCACGTGATCACCTCTCATGACATGCCGCTTTCTGTTGGTCGCCATGGAAACCAAGAGCATCAGCCAATCAAAAAACAGTGCCTGCCTATTATTCCACAGATAAATACAAGAAACTGCTTTGTCTGCACTGTTGCATCTTATCAGAGTGAATTTGACACATATTAAAGGGATAGTTCACCCAAAAATGAAAATTCTGTCAGTATTTACTCACCCTCATGTTGTTCCAACCCCGCAAGACCTTCGTTCATCTTCGGAACACGAATTAAGATATTTTTGATGAAATCTGAGAGCTGGATCACTCCTCCATACTAGTCCATAGGCTTCTTGAGGGATTGAACTTGCCGGCCTCGAAAAGTTATTAAAGACATCGTTAAAATAGTCCAAGTGACTACAGTGGCTCAATCTTCAGTTTATCAAACGACGAGAACACTTTTTGTGCGCAAAAAAAATTTCAACTATTCATTTCCTTCTCTGTGGGCCTCGAGTGAGTTCACTAGTGTAATAGCGTATTGTTGTTGTCACACGCATCACCCACATGACCAGCGTCGGCCAATAGTGAGCCTACGTGTGACGTAGCTCTACGCAATTACACTAGTTTAACTGACTAGAGGCCCAAAGAGAAGGAAATGAATAGTTGAAATAAAGTCGTTATTTATGTTTGTTTTTGCGCACAAAAAGTATTCTCGTCGCTTGATAAACTTAATATTGAGCCACTGTAGTCACTTGGACTATTTTAACGATGTCTTTAATAACTTTTCGAGGCCGGCAAGTTTCAATTCCTCAAGAAGCCTATGGACTAGTATGGAGGAGTGATCCAGCTCTCAGATTTCATCAAAAATATCTTATTTCGTGTTCCGAAGATGAACGAAGGTCTTACGGGGTTGGAACAACATGAGGGTGAGTAAATACTGACAGAATTTTCATTTTTGGGTGAACGATCCCTTTAATACAACTATATTTGGTCAGTGTAGAGTGAGTATTATTATTATTTTATTACTAAATATTAATTAATCATTTGTTTTTTTCTCTTAAAGTGCCCCTATTATGGATTTTTGAAAATGACCTTTCATGTAGTGTGTAACATAGCATAAATAAATAAGTAGGCTTACAAGTAAAATAATCGCTTTATTGATAGACATGCACTTGTTAATGCTGATGGTGAGGAATTACAGTTGCAACATCTCATAATATACCTCAGACTGAGTAGTGCTATCACTGAGAAACGTCCTGCTCGTGTTGTCCTTGCGATGGAGGTTCGGGTTGAATGAATAGTTCTTCCAGGACTCGCGCTCGGATTGATATGGTAAAATCGACGCCATTGTATGTTACTGTGTTTAGTTTACCGTGTAGGAACGAAGCCTCAGGACAGCTGATGTTGTTATGGCAATGGGCGTTTTTGTTTTCAACACATGCGCTGTACGCGGTAGACGAATCAGAACAGACTGAGCTGTCTTGGCCAATCAGAGCAGAGTAGTTTGCGGAAAGGCGATATTGAGGCCCTGTCCCAATACTCACAATAAGCCCTAAGGTCTTCCTCGAAGTGGACACTTGTTGAAAGTGCACAATGGCATAACGCAAGTGCCCGAAGCTGTGAAGAGCAGAATTGGGACAGTTTTGCACACGTCACAATAAGCCCTAAGGTCTTCCTCGAAGTGGACACTTGTTGAAAGTGCACAATGGCAAGTGCGCAAGGGCCCGAAGCTGTGAAGAGTAGAATTGGGACGGTTTTGCACACGTCACTATCTACGTCACTTCTGTTTGCAATGAAGCCCTTACTTTCAAATAACAAACTTGTCTGCTCATGTTATGGCCATGTTAACTTATCCCTGGCTAGAGGCATTTCTGTGCCCCGTGAATAGCCGCTCATTCTCTGCCCTGAACTTTATAAAATTGAAAGTCAGCTCGTCGGACCCTGACAAAAGAAAGTGTAATCATTGTATCATTATGTTATTTATCACTCATATTCTGATAAAAAAAAAAAAAAACTATTTTCACTTACACCTAAAAAGAAATTTCTTCTCCATTTGTTTGTCCTCTTGCCGGCTTCCTTTTTCTTCTGAGTTTTCCCACTGCTGACCAGCACCATAGCAACCGTTTTGCTCCCCCATTGGTTAGCTGTTCGAAACGTCACGACACAAGGATTCTGGGTAATAGCCCATAGCAAAGTGAGGTCTGATGCAGACTTGCGAAAGGGGTGCATTAAGTGCGCTGATGATCACCCATGGAGAGCACATTAGAGGATCGGGACACCTCCTGTAGGGTCTTGCACCCCTTAGGGAGAACGCGCATTTGAGGGGCACAAGGGTGGAAGTGCGGATATTGGGACAGGGACAGAGAGTTGATTAATCTGACGCAATAGAATCTGTCTGCAGCCTGGAAGACTTCAAGTTATGCCCCTTCAAGTTACGCCCCTTCAATGTATGCAAGAAACCAAATTGCAATGTATTGTTTTATGAATTATTCGTCCCACCTCAGCTAAAGTGTGAAGCAAGCACTAATATATCCTTTTGGAATTGGGCTTTATTTATTTTATTTTATTTTTTATAAATAATTTTAAACATCTTTTGATGTCTTATTGTATGCCTGATTTGCTGATGATTAAAAAATTTGACTGATATCAACAGCACTAATGAACAGTTTAATGCACCGCTGACAAAAAAAATCCATACTTTTGAGAAAAATGAACAACAAGCACACCCGTAACGAAATCTTTTGATTGAAAGGCAACACAATGAGGAAACGGTCTTAAACTGGTATAGAAAACAATAAATAAGACGACATCTATGCATTTACATCTATTAGGTGACATCTTTCTCATGCATTTACATTTTAATAATTAAAAGTGATCACTCCAGGGCGATCTGTGTTGTGTTGCTGGCATCTGTGGGACACTCAGCGACACAAATTGACAAACTCAAAGTTCAAAATGCTTGCTCTGCCCTTGCTGCGATGTAAAAAGCGACAATATGACTTAGGCTATACACTTCGATTTACACGGTTATCTCGGGGAAATATTCTTACCGTTGTCTCTATACGAGCTGGCATCTTGCCAACATCTCATTTTGAGTTTGACATGTCGTTTTGGACAACTCCAAGTTACACCCCCTTCAAGTTACGCCCACTTCCTGTTACGCCCCTCTCTTGGAGTCCGCATACAGACCCATCTCATCTGACGAGTCGTTTGAGAATCATTGAAAATGTGGTAATGTGCAAATGTATATTATGAGAAAATGAAACCATTTTTTGACCTTTGATGCATGTAAACCTGTTGTAGTAGACTCAAACAACATTAAGAAACTTTAAAATAGCATAATAGGGGAACTTTAACAACAAAATTGAGCATTCATGACAGAGCATTCTTGAATTTCAGGCAAGCCTGAACATGTAAATAATGACCTATTACAGTAAATGAGCCGTGCATCATGTTAGACCACACACATCACAGAGCCTCCTTCTGTGATCATTCAAGCCTTTGTTTTGCAGTGTTTAAAACACAGTGTGGTTATGACCTTTTAGCTGTCGCTCTCGACAAATGAGGAACTACAAAATCTGGAAGTGGTGCTATGGTTCTCGGAGTTGACGAGGCTTTATCAGACACCTCCTCGCAGATGGAGAACAAGAGCTATGGGAGGTGGAAAACCAGGACCCGAGAGTTCATTCGCAGCAGTCACTCTAAACCCCTCAGTCAAAGGGCAATTGAGAGGACAAGGCCTGCAAATGTCCTGGGGACCAAAGACTCAGACACAGAGAGGAGTGGATACAAAAAGACAGTCACAATGGCACCTGTTTCCAGGTATATGACAGACAGAAGCCTCTATATCATGAGAAAACCACTGATCTCCACACAATGCCAGATTCCCATCCTGAAGAACTCATCCACACATGAAGACTCAGAGATGGTAAGAATCTAATGACGCAGTTCATGTTGAACCAGGAACTATTTACTACCACTAACTGAAACAATAAAAGAGTATTATATTGCTTAATTTTTTTCTGAACTTTGAAATGCTAGTCTTATATAGGGCTCCAAGACTGCAACTAAAATTTTTGAAAATGAAACAATAATATTTTTCAATTGGTTTGGAAAGCTTTGTGTGAGTCCAAATGTTAATAAGCTGCACAAGCTGTGTTGTCCAATTCACAAACTGTTGACGTTTTCTTTTTTTTAAATCAGTGAGATTTGTGAATTTGTTTCAAACTTGTTTGTGAGTTAGTGGTTTGAATCATATTAATTTAGTCAGTGAATGTTCAGAGCTATTACTGAGCCACAACTGACTCCATCACTGAACCACAAGTTGTTATTAGGTCCCGAGCGCCGGTGGTGTGAGGACCCTATTGGAATTGCTCCGTTTATTATTATTTTTGGTTATGTCTGAATCGAAATGAACCAGAAATTGTTACTTCTAATTAAAGATACATATTTGCAATTGTGTTTGATGTTCTAAATGGTATTTTGAAATATTAAGATATTTACAAAACCTATATTATTGGTCATGGTTTAGCATAGGAAGGCCCAATTGTAATGTTTGGGAACTTGTAAAAAACAATATACACACTACTGTTTTTTGCATTAAATTGATCAAAACTGTTTCAACATTGATAATAATAAGAAATGTTTAATGAGCACCAAATCATATTAGAATGATTTCTGAAGGATCATGGGATGCTGAAGACTGGAGTAATGATGCTGAAAATTCCGCTTTTCTGTGAAATATTAATAATTAATATATATATAGAAAGTTATTTAAAATTGTAATAATATTTCACAGTATTACGGTTTACTGTATTTTTAATCAAATAAACCTCATATAAAAAAATAAAGCCTCGGTGAGCACAAGAGCACAAAATCTTACCGGCCCCAAACGTTTGAATGGTAATGTTTGTTTAATTAAAGGAGCCAATGACTTTCTGGTTATGTTTTAGTCTACATCCCAGGATTTCCTATTAACATTTCCTTTTTTTCCCCTCCTCAGATCAGTTACAAAGCAGATTCCTCTAAAGAAAAGGACAAAAGTCTGGCCAAAGAGTCATTCAGAAGGATCACACAAGCTTCTCCATATTATAAATCCTCTTCCGTATTATCCAGAGAAGACCTAGATACTTCCATGAATTTATCAGACCTCAAATTAGGTTCATGTGACGAGGATCCAATTTTTACCACTTCAGCTGCCAAACGCAGTCTGTCCAGTCCCCCTGCAGCTTCCTTGAGCCTTACAGAACCCTCAGTGCCTAAGTGGATGTCCACTCCTAGAAGCACCTCTCACTTGTCCAATCATACGTCTCGTATAATGACAAAGGTAAAAACAAGAACAGGTGAGATTACGGACACAGGAAGAGATTCTCTTCTTCTTAACACAGGATCTTCTGAGTTTTATAGTAAGAACCATCAACGTAGGTTCAAACACATGTCGCCTCATCAGGCCAACTATTGGGCCTGTGCCATCCCCAACTCCATGCCACCCTCCCCAAACCGCAATTCCCCCAGCTGGGATCCTGAAAAGGAATACCAGGCACTCCTGGACTACACATACCCTCTGAGACCCAACATCACAGGCACATGGGGTTCACCAGATGGAGATCTTCTTTCACAAAATGATCCGTTGTTGCAAGACTCAGGCATTGAGTTGGACCGCTTTTGCAGCTCTTCCACCCTGTCCTATTTGGACCTATCCCATACAGGGACTCGGCAGAGATGCTTTAGTCCAGGAACAGGTCGAAAGTCAACTGAGTTTCCTGCTCTAAACCAATCACGCTCAAAGTCCTCAGATGGTATCATGTCCAGTAGCCTGTATTCCTCACTAGACCAAACTGGCTTGTCAATTGAGAGTCTTGACTGCGACAGGAAGCCATGGGATCATTACCGTAAATTTGGCATCTTCTCAACTTTCAAATCTGTCCCCACTTTCATTAGTTCAACACAAGTCCTTCCCCGTCCTAATTCGCAAGACGAATTAGATGAAGAGTTCCTTCGCCTACCAGAACATCTACAGGAACTTCAGGTGCTTTCACAGCAACTGAGGGACATTAGTGACCAGATAAGCCAACCGGTCATCACCAGCTGGGAATCCCTGGAGAGCGAGATTACCTCCATCAGATCACCAACGGTTCAAGTAAGAAAGCATGAACCGTTGATGGAAGAAAGGGGCGATGAAGACATTGAAGCGAGGAGGGGATCTGTTTCTGAAGTTCCTCTTACACCTGAGGATCATTTAGAGAAAGCAAAGGAGCCTGCTGCCAGAATCCAGATGATTAGTCAAGACGTGAATAGAAGGAACCTGAGGGAGGTGGAAGCTATTATGGATCAGCTGAGCGGATTGTCAATGTCAGAGCTTCAAAGGACAATACAAACAGACCAGGATGAATATGAGACCCAGGAGTCACTAATGCAGCACATACAGGTGAGTAGACTTTTCACTTGTGATTGCAAAATTCTGAGATGGCCGAGAATTTATGAGAACTGTTACATCCTTTCTCCACAGGTATTTTGCTCAAAACTAGAAAAGCTGATTCAGTGGCTGCACAAGGTGGTAGAGAAAGTAGATTTTCTATCTCCTCCCATGGTTGAATTGGAGAGCGTCAAAGCCTCCTTGGCTGACTATAAGGTTTGTAAACTACAATACCATTCAAAAGTTTAGGGTCGTTAAGAATTTTTTTTATTGAAAGAAAGTAATGTTTTTTCCCCAAAGATGCATTAAATTGATCAAAAGTGAAAGTAAAGACATTTATGATTTTACAAAAGACTTGTTTCAAATAAATGCTGTTCTTTTATACTTTCTATTAATCAAAGAGTCCTGAAAAAAATTGGAATTGTACCATGGTTTCTGAAAAAATACTAAGAATCAGAACTGTTTTCAACACTGATAATGATAAGAAATGTTTCTTGAGCAGCAAATCAGCATATTAGAATGATTTCTGAAGGATCATGTGACACTGAAGACTGGAGTAATGATGTTGAAAATTCAGCTGTAACATCACAGGAATAATAAAATTTTAAAATATAATAAAAATAGAAAAAAATTATTAAAAATTATTTTATCAAATAAATGCAGCCATGGTGAGCATAAAAAAACTTATTTCAAATACATAATGTCCTGGTTTCACAGACAGGGCTTAGATTAAGCCAGGATTAGGTCTTAGTTCAATTAGGACATTTAAGTTGCTTTTTAAAACATACCTTTGAAAAAAACATTACTGGTGCATCTTGAGACAAAACAATGGCACTGACATATTTTAAGATATGTCAGTGCAAGTTGCTTTCAGATAAAACAGCTTAAACATGCATTTTAGTCGGGGACTAGGTTTAAGCCTTGTCTGTAAAACTGGGCAGAAAAAGCTTACCGACCTCAAACTTTTGAATGGTAGTGTATATGCATCTAATAACAATAAGAAATAATCATTTTATTCCAAAAGAAGTACATTAAAAAAATACATAACTGCATCACATGATATTTTTCAGAGTTTTCAGGAAGAAGTTCAGGCTCATAAGCCCCTCACAGCAGATGTTCTTCAGACTGGAGAGATGCTTTTGCATTGCATGAATTCAGCCACTCCGTGTGAGTCTTATTAGCTCTATCAAACTATAATACAATAAGATAATATAATATAATTGTTTTTTAAATAACAGCAAAAACAATACAATACAGCTGCTGTACTGAATACTGAATTAGCACGACTCCTTTTAATGGAAGGGAGAAGCTGCATTTTGTTACTGAACCCTCAGTTGTGGCTCCATAGCTGTGAAGTGAAATTATATTTTAAATTAGAAGAAGCATTAGAGCTTTTTATCTTTGTTTCTTGATCATTCGGTACACTTCCACAAGTGTCTACAGCTTCTCGGTTTTGGAGATGTTCTGCAGTGTAACCCAATACTCTCAGTCACATTGGACAGAAACAGGAAACGCTCTGCTTGTACAATGCAGCCATGCATGCATGAATTAGGGAGCAGTGCTGTTACCTAGCATTCTCCATTTCTGCATTCACATCAAGAATTAACACCATTACTTTCGTCAACACATCACTAGTATTTAGATGTTCTCATACTGTTGCTCAAGTCTTTTTTTTTTCTGATCCTACAGTTCTGAAAGACACACTGGTGCTAATAGAGAGGCAGTCTCACACACTGGAAACTCATTCAGAGTATCTTTTCTCCTCTATTTTGTCAGCCATGGACTGCCTCACTGACCCCAGATCTGAGGAAGCATCAGGTAATGATTTTCTATTATAGTGCCCTCTAGTATCATCACATGGTTATATTACTATAAATGGATGACTGAATATGCTGCAGTGATGACATTTTTTTGTTGGCCAACATAGAAGTTGAATAGAATTTCATCACTGGATTTTGGATTATTGCAGAAAATAAGCTTTGTGACCCGTTGTTTTATTCATCATGATAATCTTCACAAATTAACCAAATTTTTTAGGAATTTTGATGCATTTAACCAAAAACCCATTGACTTCAGGACGGTGGAAGCTGAAGTGCTAAAATTCTGATTTCTGGGTTTTGGTCTACAAAAATATTTCCTCCCTGCAGCACTCTATTAGAATTCCTACAATATACAGTTCATTATTCACATTTCCCCCCCGTGACTTTAGCCTCTTTTGATTATTAAAAGTGCCACATCACTTTTTTCACTCTTTTCTCCCCAGAAGCAATTTCCTGAGAATTATTAGGAATCTGGGAAGGCAAATATCTGGTCCGCACAGTCTTCACTAAGATGTATTTTTTTTTTTTGGTGTTTTCACACGAAAAACACTTATAACTTGACTCATGTCGCCATTATCTTTGTTTTACACGCTTACTGTATCCAGAACTGGTGTTATGTGCTGTCACATGCTTAAATGATCTGTCACAACATGCGTTGAACTTTTCACTTTGTTTTTTACATACCAGCTAGTGATTGTCTGTCTATTCATACAGTGGTCAACATTTGAAGTGGATCAAAACCTTTCATCAAAGTTATACATTTGAACAAAACCCGTTCTTGTCTTCGGACAACGTTTGATTAATTTTTTTGATCCACTTCAAATGTTGACTACTGTATTTTAACATATTCATGTCAGAAAATGTCCTGAGATGGCCTAATTCAGTAATACTGTTCAGCTCTGCGGAAGAGGTGCACATATGTGCCAATCATGATTGTGATCTCAGATTATTTAATGGAGGACAGCCCAGCCTTCATTAGCATCTCTGCAGCTTTAGTTTCCCTTCTGAGTAACTTGTGCCTCGAAAATGTATTGTATTTTTTGACTGATTATTAGTGTCAGTAATGGTATAATAATGAATATATGAATAATCTGTTGGATGAGCATTCATAATTGACTGTTCACCCAAAAATGAAAATTGTCATCAATTACTCACCCTCATGTCATTCTAAAACTGTATGACTTTCTTTTGTTGAATGTAAACGTGCGTCTCAGTGTTGTTGTTGATTTTCTCTACACAATATAAGTCAAAGGGGTCCAATGTTGTGTAATTACCAACATTATTCAAATATCTTATTTTGTGTTCCACAGAAAAAAAGAAAGACATGAGGGTGAGCAGATGATGACACAATTTTCATTCATGTATGAACTAAACCTTTAGGGTGAAAGCAATGTCAATATGTTAACATTTGGAGATGTCAAAGGAACAAAATGCAAAAAATAAATGATGGTGCATAATGCATGTGGAATGGATTCAGCTGAAAGAATGCGACGGCAAACTAAACAAAACCTTGAGGCAGAAAGTTTTGGAGAACTTCAGCTGTAGAGATCACAGACTGATGTGTAACTGTTTTACATTTATGTATAATTTTTTTTAAACAATAAACGGTCTCCTTTTTTTCATAGTTTTCTTGTTTTTGTCTTGTTTTTTTAGTTAGGTTAAATTTACATTTCTCTGTAGGTTTCGATGAGAATACTTGATTAAATGCAAAAGTACTCAGTTACTTACAAGTATGTAAATAATGTACTGAAGTATTACCATTCATGCATACAGATTCATATAGGCCTGGTTTCACAGACAGGGGTTAAATTAAGATAAGATTAGCCCTCAGTTCAATTAGGACATCTAAGTAGCTTTTATAAACATGCCTTAGAAAAAAAAACATTGCATCTTGAGAAAAAAGTGGCACTGACATATTTTAAGATACAGTATGTCAGTGTAAGTTGCTTTGTTAAAACAGCTCAAACAAGGAATTTAGCCTGTGAAACGAGAGGATACTGTATTAAAATAAGTATCCTTATTAAATCAGTTATTTCAGAAGGTGGATCCATAAACCAGTGTTATTGTTAACTAAAGCTCAAACTAAACCTACTGAAGATTTTGTTCATTAAAATAAATATAAGCTGAAAAACTCTGGACTAACTGGAATAAAATAAGTTTACGCTGAATTACTAATACTGAAATGGCATTAAAATAAAACATATTGAGAAAATATCAAAAGCAAAAAAAAAAAAAAAGTGCATTGAAAACTGAAAATATAAAAAAATAATTCAAATTATTAATAAATACCATGACAGTATAAATACTAAAATATGAATGAACCCCTTTTGGAGTGTTGTAAGGGCCGTGTACCGCAACAAGCTTTAATCCTACTTATACTAAATGCCCCATATCTGGGATGTAAAATATCAATCCAAATCAACAAAAAAGTATAAACTAGACAAAAACAGTTTCCAAGTTCATTCAAAAAATGAATCATTTCTTTATTATGAAATAGAGAACATAGTGTTTGTCACATATGCAAAATGTGAATTTGTTGCTTTCAATGTATTTCGCAGGTAAATGGCCAATATTAAGAGATTGTAGACTATTGGAACGATATATTTGCATATAAATGTTGAATAAATAAAACACAAAGGGTTTCTACATGTCCCACCAAGAATTGCAGACATACTGATATTGTACAGTATGGTCGTACAATATTTATTTATATTTTTGTTAACTGTTACACAGTGCGCAACAAAACTACAAGTCTGCAGCCACAACTTGATGAAAAAGAAGGTACAACTACTCGAATCATGTATTTAACTCTACGGAGTTGTCAATTCAGATCTTATTTTATATATATATATATATATATATATATATATATATATATACACACACACACACATAATGTATATGTACATATATTTTATTAAACAGATGTCAGGCTGGGAACCGCCGCTGCCCGGTTGATCGCAACAGACTGACGAAACAATCTGTGGGGACAGAAACCTACACATGCAAATATCAACAGTAAAATAATCAACAAGTAAGAATAAAGTAAGAAAAGAAAAGGGACAGAAAAACAAAACGTCATTGAATTTTGACCACAGACCAGCCCTGCAGTAGGAATGCAGTGAGATAAATACACACATTATTCTTAGAAACCTGCAACACAGAGGATTTAAAATCGTCGAGTGAAAATGAAATCCATCCTTTCTTGATGTGGGGTTGGTTAAAAGCAGCCCTTGACAGACGGCAGGGGTGAAGGGGACTGACTGTTACCAAATCTCATCAGTTATAGTTTGTGAAAAGCCAGGGAGGGGAGGGGGCAGCAGATTTTTTAATGTTTTTGGTAGTGCGGCTACATACAGTACAACTTGGGTAACTTTTATTGTTGCCTGTTTCACACTCTTTTATTCTTTCTATTCTCCATATTCACTCTTTTCTCCATAACAAACGATCTATTCCCCTTTCTTTCTCCTATTGTGGGGGCTCTTGCTCCAAGATCCATTGGCCGAGTTGAGGGGGGGTTGAGGCTGGGGGGGGGGGGGGGGGGGTGGTCTCAGCAGCAGCCTCCAGATGCAGGCTTCACCGGAGTGCTCTGGATCTTCACGTTAGACTTCTCAGAACCTCCAGCTGTGGCTCCGGGGCCCATTCTCTTCTTGATCTCAGCAGCCATGGTCATGAAGGCCTGCTCCACATTGGTAGCATTCTTAGCGCTAGTTTCCAAGAAAGGAATGCTAAGGGAATCAGCAAATTCCTAGAGATAAACCAAGCAGTTATTTCTGTTAGAACACTGGAAAAGTGAACAACTGCAAGTCTTATGTGCATATAGGCTCTGCTCCAAAACTTAGTGAGCTGCCTATGTAGGCAGAAATTTAAGGCACACTCCTAACATCATTGTACAGCATCATTAGCCAACTATGGTACTATGGTACTTGTACTGAGGGGAAGCACCGTCGAGAAGCAAGCGGGGAAAAACTATTTGAGCTTTGGGATTGCTAGACGAGGTCTTAATGAACCAATTTTTGTGAAAACATCAAAATTTGACCAAAAACACTTTTTCCAAAGCTGTTTCTGCATATTTTTTCTCTAACCAGCAGATGGCAGAATTCTACACCTAAATCAATATCCAGAAACAACTCATATTTACAGTTTTTTTTCCAACTGCTTACACACAAAATCCTAAAACCTGACACTCCAACACCATAACCACACACCAATTCTTGGCCTTCAGTTCAGTTTTCAATTTCATAAAACACTTTTTGCAAACCACAACATAATTCTCTATGTAACACACACAAATCTTGATTTCAAGGAAGTTTCTTTTATTTCCTTTTTCAAACACAACCTATCAAAATGCCACACTAATTCATCAGTGCCTCACACTTACTCCTCACATGTGCAAACACTCATTGCTTTACTTAACACCAACCAATCATGGCTTTAGAATAGGCCTATAAATAGGCTAAAGGTCGAGTTATAGGTTTTTCGTATTGTGTAATACTGTATTCACAACCACAAACGCACAACAACACACACACAAAAAAGTTTGGTTTCAATCTTGCTTTCTTGTTTACCGTGAATTTTTCAACATCTCTCTGCCAATTACTTTCAATCTTGAACAGAAATGTACATATAAGCTCATGAAAGAAGAGCTTATTGTTTTGAATAACTGTGTACATGATATATCCTAAATATAATATTGGGGCAAAGGTGTTTGCAACATAAGACAAATGTTTGCTTTTGAGACGTGCTTGTGATATTTTGAAAGCAGTGCTTCATTTTGCAAGAGATGTGAGGCATTTTGCATTTTGTGTGTGCAATTCTTGGATTTGCGTGTAAAGCTTTGAAAAAAAGAGGCATAGTCTTGAAAATGTGTCTAAGCAGTTGAAAAAAAAAAAACGTAACCGTTAGCGTTTTTCCCCATAAAAAATTTATATTTCATATGCATGTTAGTGGTGTAGTTGAGGAATTTTGCTCTAAATGGGTAAAAAGGTACTTCATATCCCCCAAAACACAGCATAAACGTATAGATATAAAATTGTATATCATTTGTATTATATAAAATCTATACGCTCCATAAATGTTACCAAGAGTGTAAACAGGGAATAAGGAGAATAGTAATAAATATGAGTGTATTCTATGTATTTTTATGCTTATTACAACATCACGTTGTTAGCGTATAAAGACGATAAGACTTAAGTCTATTGAAATCATGAGTCTCCTATGCTCAGTGTTGTTGCACAAGTATATCATTCCAAATTAGTCAGTTATGAGTTCTCGTTTTAGTTAGAAGGCAGCTGGCTATGTAGGGGGTAGACAGCCAGGTAGCTCACTAGGATTGGAACAGAGTCGTAATAATATTGGAATAAATGGAGTAATATGGAGAATAGCAATATTACCTTTGCCGTTGTGTAGTCCACCACTTTTTTTGTTGTTAAGTCACACTTGTTGCCAACCAATAACTTGTTAACATTTTCACTGGCATAGCGGTCAATCTCCTGTAGCCACTGTTTTACATTATTGAAGGACTCCTGAGAGCAATGGAAAAAAACATTAAAACATAAATACAGTGGAGCAGAAGTAATAACAGTTTTGTTTCAAGGCATTTCCACAGGTGTTTAAAGTAAAATTAGGACACCTGCTTAAGGTTTGGACGAGCTCACCTGATCTGTAACATCATAGACTACAATAATGCCATGTGCTCCTCTGTAGTAGCTGGATGTGATTGTGCGAAACCTCTCCTGCCCTGCTGTATCCCACTGTAAGGGAGGAGGAGTAATATGACACCAGAATCAAAGACAAAAATAGGCTCTCAAAATATTATTTTAGCTATAGTAGCAATAGTGGCATTGACACAGGTTTCACAAATTGATTTGATTCTCTCAACTAATGCTGTAAACTATATAGACCTTATGTAGCCCCGCCCCTTTTCAGCGCTGCACTCATTGTCTTTCGGTCTGTATTTTCACAGCGATCCTGCATATTTATGAATGAACGGCTCGTTTTAAAATCTTCAGGGTCTACTGACATTTGTTAAGACATCTGCTTTAAAAATTACAATCCTTATGATAACTTTCATTAACTTTACATTAAGTAAATCCACTTCAAAAGGTAATTACTCCTGGACAGCAATGCCATAGAAATATACAGAGCGACCGCAAAAACGGAAGTTCAAAGACAATATTCTAAAGATGGCTGCGCCCTATAGAGAACCCAATTGGTGCATTAATATTAAAGGTTAAAATGAACAAAAACTATTAAATTCATTTGCCACTTTTTTTTTTTAAGATCCAATCATAAAGACTAACAAAAAATATGAAGTTGTATACAAACATTTAAATTACACAGTAAACAATTAAACTTCTTAATTATACAATATGTTTCCTACTCAAATGTATTGTGGAAATATAATATTTTAAGCTTGTTTTCCTGACAGACTCATTCAAACATACATTAAATTAACAGGTACAAATATATTAATATATATAAAATATATTAAGTACAAATATAACGGATATGTAATCGAGTGCATACATTTAACAACATTTTCTAGAGCTATAGCTATTTTTCTATAGCTTGTTTTATGTTGCTGTTACAAGCTATTTTACTTTATGCGGTTAAAACACCAAGCAGTTTCATGTGGACATCACATCATTTCAGGTTGTAAAGTTTCTTTCATGCTTATTTGTTCATATTTTGTGCTATAACTAGTATAGAGGAAGAGATGATCAGTTCGTGTGCACTCGCTCTGCTGCTTGAAATGAGGCGCTACAGCGATCTGTCATATTAAAGTGTGTAAAAATTAGGGATGGCCCGATACCATTTTTTTCAAACCGCAAAGTGCGCTCCCTTAATAGCCTAATTCCTAAAAAGCTGACAGTTCATAGCGATCTCACACATCTGTTATTCTCAATGAAGCTGACTGCACAATGAAGCTTTCATAATATCCACACTTTGTTTGTTATAATTAGAGGATTTGCCAGCATACAGAATTCACCACTGAACAAAAAAGTTGAGCGGTGATGGGAGTCTATCTTAAATGCTTCTGATTGGCCATTGCGTTCAAGAAATCAACACACATGTCTGTGATTGGCTACATCGCTCAACGCTGCAAACATGTTATGAATAGAAACTCTGGCCTGTAAATCGTTTCTATTTTGTTTTAGTTGTTCTTCTTGCTTTTCTGCAACAGATGAATAAAAATCTATTAGTTTTAATATGTTGTATTCATAGATATTTCTAGTTTGCGGGAGTCCCGCGAATCGTTTTATTCTCCCGCAACCCGCACACAGAGTGAGTGCATTACCGCCCGCGCTCGCACTCGGCCATCAGATCTAGTCCCGCGCCGCACTCTATTGCGTTGGGAGTGCAGGTCCCTATGCCTCAGTTCACCTCGACAAAGCACTCGCGGCGGCCAGTTTCGTTTCGCAAAATGTATGTGGTATCGGGGCGTGGTATCGGCAAATTTTTTTGAGTACGAGTATATGAGGACAGTATCGACCCGATCCCCGATGCCAGTATTGGTATCGGGCCATCCCTAGTAAAAATTACATTTATTGTTTGAATTTCATGATAAAATTGCCAGAAATTCATAGCTGAGACTTTAATTCTTTTCAAAAGAAACAAAGCACAAAGTTATTGCTATTATATGTTATGTGTAGTGAAGTTTTCTACATGCAATTAACAGAAAACAGAATAGAATAAAACAATGGTTCTCAAAGTGTGGTACAAGGCTCCCTCTAGTGGTACGCAGAGGAATCACTGAATTTAACACGTACGATCAAACCGGTGTGATCAGTCTTGGCTGGTCGCTGGAGTGTATTATCACACAGGTGTGATCAGTGTTGCCAGATGTACGATAATTATCGTATTTGTACGATAATTTTGACCTCTGTACGATGTACGATCAATAATGAAAAAAATCCCATAATGTACGATAATTTCAGAGTTTTCAGTCGTTCGTCCAAACACACATCCTACCGCTTCTCTCTCTGACCCAGAATCATTTCGCAGTTCAAATGTGCTTTTGCAGTTGACTGGCGCTGAGCCAGAGATGCACGTGCTCAGCGCTGTCATATATCACAACTATTCAGTGTTTTCAACCACATAATGTTTATTTTAGGTTTCAGACATTTAAATTCACATAAGTACAAAAAAAAAACATTTAGAACACTTCCACTTGCACACATTTGACAAACGGAATATCAGATATTTCATGTCATAGCTAACAAATTTTGGAAATAGGAAAAAGGAAATAAAAGCAGATCATTGGTCATTCAGCGCTATTGTGGCTGCGGTGCCACATGACAAGCAATGACGCATTTAAGTTAGTTTACCTGTATGTAAGCAGCACAGTGCAGTGTTAATATTCAAACTGTGTTTTTAAAATGTTTAAATTGGCTGACAATAATAAATATTCTTATTAGAAATAAAACTGCCTCATTTTTTACGCTACTGTATTTTCATATTGGTCATTATGGTGGTACTTGGAGAGCCAAATATTTTCTGAGGTGGTACTTGGTGTAAAAAGTTTGAGAACCACTGGAAAAAAAGATAAATTCTTGCGATTTAAGAATTGATATTGGTTCATCAAAATGAGATAATTACTAAAATTGAGAAATCAATATGGTCAACCCAGCCCTCTTCATAGTTAGCAGAGAAAAGTCCCTCTCTGGCATAATTTACATCACAGGATCAAGGGAAATGAGATTCTGTGACCACTTTAAACATGACATAACCCTTCTCTCTCTGATGTCCTAAAATAATTAAAATGATACCTTCTAAACACCACGTGTTCACTGTATTCAATCACATGCTTAAATATTCAGCTCATGTCATCTTATTCACAACCATTAATTTCATTACAGGATATAAAGGAACTTACGATTTGAAGTTTGATGGTCTTTCCGTCTAATTCTATAGTTCTTATTTTAAAGTCCACACCAATAGTGCTAATGTAGCTTTCTGTGTATGTGTCATCCTGAAAAAGTCAAATAACAGGTGAATTAGATGTTTCAGTGGTCAAATCTCTTTTATTCAGGTCAATTTAATTCACTATAAATGTGATATAACATTCTCTCATTCATATTATATAAATTATTTTCATAAATTAAATAATTTTTAATATTAAACATCTGCCACTTCTGACCAGAAATACTAATGTAGATTCAAGCAAAAATTACAGAAATGCCTCCATGAGGACAAGACTATGGAAACTTTTAGTCTACTTACTGCAAATCGGAGAAGAAGGCAAGACTTTCCAACACCAGAGTCACCAATCAAGAGCAGCTTGAATAAATAGTCACTGCAAGAGAAATAGCAACAAAACTTTAGACCATCAATAGTTGACAGTGCATTTGTCTAAAATATACACTGTTTTCTATGTCAATAATATATTTTAAAATATAATTTATTCTTGTGACAGCAAAGCTGAATTTTCAGCATCAATCCTTCAGGCTTCAGTGTCACATGATCCTTAAGAAATCATTCTATTATGCTGATTTGCTGCTAAAAAACAAACAAAAACATTTTATCATCAATGTTGAAAACAGTTGTGCTGCTTAATATTTTTGGAAAGCTTGATACTTTTTCACAATTTTTTTTGATGAATGTAAAGTTCAAAAGAACAGCATTTATTTGAAATATGTTGTAACATTATAAATGTCTTTTCTGTATCCTTGACTAAAAGTATTAATATAAAAAAAAATAAAGTCTTACTGACCCCAAACATTTGAACGGTAGTGTAACCATTATACTGATGCAAACAGTATGGCGTACATCTCAAAAGACATGCATGAAACCAACTGTTGCTTTCTTTCACTGTATATTTCGCATTGTTTATTTTCTAGGCATAACCAATGATGAGCTCATTAAAATTCCCCTGCAACATGTGAAATAGGTCAGACCCTTGATTATTGTAGACAACTGCTGGAACTCAGCTGAAAATGCAGTAAATCAGTCACTGGACCACTTTTGCATGCAAAAAATAAAATGTTTGTTAAACAGAGTCAATGTGCTTGAGGACCTCTGAGGTCAGGAAACTTGAGTAAGCTGATTAAGCATTCCACAGAGAGGGATTTTTGCCCGTTGTGCTAAATCCTCTGGCCCCATTCAACATGACCTAGTAAGAAAAGACCATAGGAAGGAAATTCAGCGGATCGGCCTGGTCAAGACCAGCTCATCGATGACTCAGCAGAACAGTCTGATGTTTTCCTCTCTACCCTGCCACTGAATTCAAGTCATGCTCTCCTTGTTAGGTTGACTGCAACAAACGATCCAGTGTAGGGAGCCACAACACAAAAAACTGCATGTAAAGACCCTCTGTTTGCGAACTGCAATACTTTCTGATTTATATCAAACAGAATAAGTAGTTAGATGTAGTAAAAGTTCCTTTACAATTAATTATGGACGCAAAATATTTAGTTTAAATATTATGACTATAAACTTTTTTCACCAACAATGAGAGACAGTATTAGCAAAGACAAAGAGGTGTCCATTTTAAAAGTGTATCCTGCAGATCTGAAATTCTGCATTAAGTTCTACAAATTGAGCTGAACATTAAAAACTGGTGTCAGAAAAGACAGAGATAATATGCATGAAGTCCTACTTGCTAACTATCTTTATTTAATCACAATTCATGTAATCTTAGGAAGCCACAATAAAGTCTGTAAGCACTTTAGTATTGAATCTTCGATACGATTCGTGAAGAACCGAAAGAGAAACTACCAATGAGTGTTATCCACTAAACAAGCACCATTGTAATAGCTAGGCTATTAACTATGACAGAACATATTTCACCCCGATTCTGCCCATGTAAAATTCATGCAACAGTTTTTATGAAGTCTGTTAAGCAACCGAATTGCTTAACACTCACACTAGTGATAGTTGTAATAGACTGTGTAGCTTGTCATTTGGCATGTGACCTACACATGACTACATTGCAAAAGGATGGGCTGGGCACTTCAGTTCCTTGAGACATACTTCACATCTGCACATTCAGACATTTGGACAGGAGTATAGAAACCTCACAATTCGGTGCCAATGAACACAGGAAACATGAAATCAATGACAAAACACCTTTTAAGACTATGTAAACTAATACCAATAAGGAAATAAAGATAGCACAAATCAGAATGGTGTTGTGGAAATGTGTCTATTAAATCTTACTAAATCTTTTATTTCGAAGAACCAGTAGGAACCCTGACTTTTATGTTTTAGTTTAGTGTCAAAGTTTACAGTAATTATACACCTGTGATTACATTTTGTGTGCGTTAAACAACAAGGCACGTGATTGCATTTCAGTGTAGGAACTCCAGGTGATAAAAACGCATGAATAAAAAGACAATAAATTAAATCCAGACTACTTTAAAAGCTGTATTAACAGATTAATAAACTCGACAGACTCTGATAACTCGTTAGTAATTTACAAGTCCACCTTCCTGACATTGACAAAAAATAGCTACCAAAAACCCTCTTTCTGATCAAATTGGAGATCAGCAACAGGTTACAAAAATGTTAACGATATTTAAGCCATTTATCCATTTTACCGGCTCGTCAAGATGTTTAAAAAGTAAATTAAATGCCACCCGAGACGTTAGCTTACATCAGCTAAGTTAGCCTTCATATTCATTTTTACAGATGCCTGACAGCTAAAATCTGCTTTAACGAGTGGAAATTAAAATATCACAATATAAGTGGTAAAGGTGCGGTATGACTAACTAATGAGCTCTAAGTTACTTGTCATAAATGTAACGCGGATGGATATTTAACTTGGCTGAGCTCCGTATACAACAGCAGTTTAATTACAAAAGTTTTTACTTCTTTAGAGAAAGCGATGTGTTAAAAATCCTTGTCTTGAAAATCACGAAGCTTTCCGGTTTTGACCTGTGAAGTATATCAAATACCGTGATATTGTTTACTGGTAAGATTGATCACACCGCCAGTCATCATTGCTGCTGCCTGTCAAAAGTAGCTAAGTTAACGTTACAGGTAAATTATGAGCACAGTAAAGACAAACAAGCCGTGTAAAAAATCGTTTACTTACTATTCGGGATTCATCGTGGACTGGACACTGTGAAAACGGTTGTCTTCTAACAAAACAACTCCGCGGCGTGAAGAGACTAGAAACAATAACCTTTCTCCCGATTAAAAAGTAACTAGCTGGCTAGCTGCTGCCGCAAAGTCTAGTCGGTTGAAACCCAAAATGGCTGACTCTTCAACCAGGAAATAGGAACTCCTTAAAGAGATTGCGTAGGCTATGTCGTCATCAGAACTTGTGCGGAAGTTGTAGTTCAATTCAGATAACACCTGGCCTGTGCTAAAGGAAGATGTCTATATAAAGGACTACAATACCCACACCTATTTTATAAACCTTCACGATGAGTTCATAGAGACTTGAATCGTTCATGCAGGACTGGCGAAATCCTGCCCCCTATCATGAGGGGTAGAAAATTACGTCATTTGTGAAACGTGGCATTGGCTAACATGAGTGTGAGTCACTGATCAATACACGTCAAAAAGACAGGGAACCAAACCCCTAACTCTTTATTGATTATGAAGAATAATGAACAAAGTGTTTTTTCATAGAACGCTTAGAAAAGTTGAACAAATGTTAAAAGTAATGAAGTTTTATGATCACCCACATGCTTAATGAGTAGAAATTAAACGTTTAGGGATTTTGGTTGGTTAAAAGCTCCTCCACTGAATCCAGCCCTTGGTTCCAGAATGTGTATGGAAATTCCACTGAAGATGCAGCTCCGACCTCTCCCTGTAAGAAGACCATAAGTAAAGGAATTACCCTGTGCATGATAAAATATAGAAACAGCATACAGTATTTATTTACCTATTTTAAATAGGTGTTTACCTTCATATTCAAAGAAATAAGCCCAATTTCAAAGCATTTATCGTCACCTATTCTCCTCTGTATGTCGGCAAGTACAGCATGACAGGCTTCATTAGGAGATGAGCCCTTGGTAGCAGACAACAACAGATGAGAGAAATGTGAGCCAGATCTAATTTACTGAAGTACAAACAGGTTGCTAATGGTTTCATGAGATTTTCATTGACCGTTTTCACTTTACACCACCACTAGTCAATCTACAATCACCTGCATGAACGGTATGGCTCTGGAGTATGTCAAAGAATATAAATATCTAGGTATCTGGTTGGACTCATCCCTGTCATTCATTACACACATCAATAACCTTCAAAAAAAGTCAAAGCTAGACTAGCCTTTCTTTTCCGTAATAAAGCCTCCTTTACCCATGCTTCCAAATGCACCCTCGTTAAGACGACAGTACTGCCAATTTTGGATTACGGCGATATTATCTACAGAATGGCACCAAAAACAGCTCTAAGAAAACTTGACACAATCTATCATTCAGCCATCCGTTTTGCCACTAATGCACCCTTTCACACTCATCACTGTGACCTGTATAAACTGGTGGGTTGGCCCTCCCTTTATACCCGGCGGCTCCATCACTGGTTTCTCTTCAAATATAAGACAATTCTGGGCAAGGCACCTCTCTATTTGTCATCCCTACTTCATGCCGCTCATAACACCTATCACACAAGATCAAGTAATTTGATTAAATTTAGTACCCCCCCTACTTCTTCTACCTTTGGACGTAATGCCTTCCGCTTTGCATCAGTACATGACTGGAACATACTACAAAATACCCTGAAACTTACATCTTTGATCCCAATCTCCACCTTTAAGCAAAACCTCGAAAATTACATAGTTGACTCTTGTTCCTGCTGACAATCATGAACCATATTTATACACACATATTTAAGCACTCTATTCCTTTTCTTTTCCCCCTTTGTTGTCTATCTTTTTTTAATTTGGTTGCTTGTTCTATGTGTTATGTGTTTGACTATGTACAGCTGTACAGTATGTTCTTATTTATTACTGTAGCCTCTTGGCCAGATCATGTTTGTAAATGAGAAGTGGTTCTCAAACAGTTTACCTGGATAAATAAAGGTTAAATAATAATAAAAAAAAGTCAACGACACAACCATCAGGATACCCAGATGCTCCTATTCAACATGAAATGTACTACTGAAGACAAATTACACCTCAGCCTTTGGATACATTGACATAATCCTATGTATAATTACCTAAATAAATACACGACTGTATGTTCATCCAAGGTGATAATTTAAAGGGGAAATATGCAGTTTTTTTTAGCTTAATTTACCTTAACTGAACAGCTTCGGAGTCATTGGAATGGTTATATGACTTTTTTCGGGTTGAATGGTGGCCGTCTCGCTTCCCCCTAGCGCCTGTGAGCGGAAAAAACAACCCTTGGCACTTTGAGACGGTGTGGGGAAGTGTTGGGTCCCACTGAAGTGATCGGTCCCAGTTAAGGACCCCATTAGTATGCCTGATCTAAATCTGTTCTCGCGATAACTACATGGTTATTTTAATAACAAAATTTGTACAACATATTGCGCTGATTATTAGGATAAAAATAATGACATAATTATAATTGCATTACGAATTGCTGCGAATACGTTAAGGCAGTAGGGTTGCCACCTGTCCCTTAAAATACGGAATCGTCCCGTATTTGTGAAATAAACAGCACGTCCCGTTTTGAATCAATACGGGACGCGGTTTGTCCCGTATTTCTGATAGTGTTACCACCCATCCCGTTTTTCCCGGGATTGTTCTTCTTTTTAACAACCTGTCCCGGGAAATTTATACAGTCTCCCGGTTTTCGAAAGGCTAAGAGGAATATGAATGTTCAAACAGCGCGCACGGTAGAGAGGTAGAGAGCGCGAGAGCTTGCTGCGACCGCAGTTCCAGGACCCTAGTTTTTTTGTGACAGCGCCACCTACCGAACTGGATCACCAAAAACACTTTTTTTTTTAATCTAACAAGACTTAAGATAATAGGTGGATCTTGATATGTACAAACTAAACCACCTGAGTCCTGAAACGGCAGCCGCCGTTATATCACCCAGTTCGGTAAGTGGCGCAGTCCCAAAAAAACTAGGGTTCTGGAACTGCAGTCTCCGGTTGTGCAGGAACATACTACTGAAGAAATTGCCAAAACTGCATAGCGCCCCTTTAATTTATACCAAAACAGAAATACATACTTGTTTCATCAGCTGCACAACATGAAAGCTTGGGCAGTAGCACATGATTTTGTCTCCATCTCCTGTAGCTGTAGACAAAGAGAATATATTTTTTGAAATACACTATGAGGACAAATGTACTGGGACACCTGACTATAACACCAACAGGGACTGTAATGACATAACATTCTAAATACATGACATTAATATGGAGTTGGTCCCCCCATTGCAGCTATATCAGCTTCCACTCTTCTGGAAAGGATGTGAGGTCAGGCACTGATATCAGATGCAAAGGCCTGGCTCACAATCTCCATTCCAATTCATCCCAAAGTTGTTCGATGGGGTTGAGGTCAACTCATCCAACTATGTCTTTATGGATCTTGTGCACAGAAGCACAGTCATGCTGGAATAGAAAAGGGCCTTCCCCATACTGTTCATACAAAGTTGGAATCAAAGCATTGTCCAAAATGCTGAAGCATTAAGCTTTCCCTTCACTGGAAGTAAGGAGCCAAGTCCAACTTCTGAAAACCAGCCCCATACCATCATCCAAACTTGCCACAATGCAGTCAGACAGGTAACGTTCTCCTGGCATCCGCCAAACCCAGACTCACTCATCAGACTGCAAAACAGAGAACCGTGATCTGTCACCCCAGAAAACATGTCTCCACTGCTTCAGAGTCCAGTGGCAGTGTGTTTTACATCACTCCATCCGACACTTGGCATTGTACCTGGTGATGTGAGGTTTGCATGCAGCTGCTCGGGCATGGAAACCCATTCCATGAAGCTCCCGTCGCACAGTTTTTGAGCTGATATTAATGCCAGGTATGGAATCAGCAGAGAGCTATGTGACTTTACATGGTCTTCCGCCTTGTCGCTGAGTTGCTGCTGTTCCTAAACACTTCTACTTTCCAATAATTTAGCAGGGAAGAAATTTCACGTACTGACTAATTGCAGAGGTGGCCTCCTATCACAGTAACACGCTTGAATTCACTGAAAATGTCAGAACGACAAATGTTTGTAAATGCAGACTTCATGGCTAGGTGCTTGATTTTATGCATCTGTGGCAATTGGTCTGATTGAAACACCTGAATTCAATAATTAAGACAAATACTTTTGTCCATATGTATTTCAGATGTAAAGTCCCCAAAATATCCATACTGTTGGTCAATAGTACAATCTAATTTAATCTAATAAAGTGTTAAATCTAATCCAGTCTAAAAATGAAGAAACAATACATTTAAGGAACAAGCTCAGGCTGCAATTAAAAAAGTAAAAAGCAGCAAAAACAAACAAAACAAAAAAAACCTACCTGCTGCAGCCCCCACCTAAAAAATACAGAGAATAGCTGTCATACTAAAATAGAACACTGAAACCTGTCATACTTTTAAAAATTATATAATTTGATAGTAAAGAAACAGGCTATGAGTTTAATGATAAAAAGCCCTGCAGGTTGCACATCTTACTCTATGGTCAGCATATAGACCACAGCCTGGAAGCGGAGAATCCCCCACCCTCCCTGGTGATTTGAAGGGAGCTCCTGATGTAGAAACTCCTGCACAATATTTGTAAATTTAGGAACATACAAATGATAGTTGTCAAATAACCGAATTTGTACAAAAATATCACATTTGTATAATTTGAGGGCAGAGAAAAGCGCTATATAAATGTAATGAATTATCATTATTATGAATTACACTCATATTGATACTGTATCATTTTACATGACATTTACATTTATTCATTTGGCAGACGCTTTTATCCAAAGCGACTTACATTACAAGGTATCATGCATAATTATGAAATATGAACCCAAATGTAACTACTACATCAAAACAATATTTTTATAGAAATAAAGATAACAGGAAATGTAAACATTTTCAACCTTACCTACTGTTATGTTTCCACTTAGATCAAGAGCAATAAGACCTATGAGAAAGTAAACCAATTTAAGCTGGAATCTGCGTGAAATGCACTGCTTGACTACCATAAAGCTGTCACAATAGTTCATTATAAGTTCTCAATTATACTACTGCAATTAGCTTTACTGTAATATGCAATATTATATTTTTAAATGTATATTCATAATCATAAAATTGAAACAACATTGATTATATACTAAATGTCAGTTTCATTTGATTATATTAGGTCATACCCAGTTCAGAAATAATTAAAGTTATAGTAGACGTTTCCCTGCCAAGTGAGTTAACCAACCCCCACCACAACCTGGTTGAGTCATCAGACTTAAAAAATGGGTTAGCCCCATATATGAATCACTCATCGAGTAATATTTCAGGTTATATTAATCTCTTACCTATTGTATCATGCCCACCACTAACAGGTTGATTTTTTTCAAGGAATTGCTTTTGGAGTTCATATAAAAAAAGAAAACAGAAAAATGTCATTAAACATAGCCTATGTATTCTCTCTAGGGATTGAAGTAATAAGTAACCGTGTGTGTGAATACCCGGTAAGCAGTAGCTGTATGGGGAGAGAGCATATTGTCATTGGCCTCAGATGTAAAACCTAGATCCTGAGCAAATTCTTCTGCACCATCTCCAACAAGCAAGCTGTGAGGACTCTTCTCCATTACTTTGCGAGCTACACGACATGGCTGTGCAATACTAGCAATGAAAACAAAAGTATACAAAATGGTTCTGGGCCAGGCATTATAGAAAAAATTATATTTTCTATATTTCCTGTTTGTTTGTTTTCTCTCTCAAAGCAGTGTATTGCAGATGAAAGCATTGTACCAAAAGGCAATTTTCTTATATGTAAGAGATTCTAATGGAGAAAATACTCAAAAGACTTTTATTTTACCCTCGCAGTGCAGCCACTGCCCCAAATCTCCCTGGCACACCTTCCATAATTGCAGCATCACATTCAACCACTCCCTTGAAATTTGGATATCCTCCTCTGCCAACAATGTGCCGTCCCGTGTCTGCATCATCTTCAACCTCTGAGAGAATAAACCTTCATCAGAAAAGCATATAGGCCTATGCCTGGTTATAAAAGGATGATGTCATAATATAGAAAACTATTTACTTCATATGTATGGGATATTTAGTAGGGGTGACCCCGAATAGTCGAAGATTCGATGCATCGATAGGAGGAGCCTAATTCGACTACCAATCTCACGGCCGAATCTTCGCAGAGGTTATATGAGGGTGCTCAATGTCTGATTAGTAAATAAATTATTCCAATACAATTCCAATACATCCCTTAAATAAACAAAGTCTGCTAACATTTACAACAAATGCTTGGGATTAAATGGGAATTAATTATCTAATGATAATTACTGAATCTCTAGTAAACAGTTACAAAAACAATTGTTGAAGGTCCAACCAGATGCCTCATTATTAACAGTACCCATATTTAGGTGAGAGTGGGGTAAAGCGAGACATTTTTTACATTTGCTCCCATCTAAGCGTGCTAAAATGATATATCAGTAAAATTTACACATTTCCCATTAATTCAGGATGTTTCCTAGCAATGGAAATTATGAGAATGTATTCAGGACGAAGGGCTGAAACTGAAATTAAGGGGGTAAAGTGAACCAGCTGGGGGTAAACTGATCCACTTACCTTTTCCACTCTGAAACTACCATAACAACACATGTTGTAACAGTTAGAATCCTGACAGCTAGCTTGACAACCACACATTCCAGAACTAATGTCGGACTAGTAACAAAATCATGGGGATTGGTCAATTACAGTTTTTTTCTAAACACTTGAAAGTAACTCTAAACAAAATCAAATACAACATAAGATTAGAACACAGTCTGGGGGTCAGAACACAGGACCCTTAGAGACAGCAAGTGTCTGGGGGTCAGAGCAAAGGACAATCAGAACCAGCTAGAACAGCCTGGGACTCAGAACACAGGACTAGATCCACCTGGATTAGAACATCAGCCTACTGTCATATTCTACAACTAGGCCTACGTTACATTCAAACCCTGAAGGTTACAGGGAAAGATGAGGAGTTGCTCTCTCCGTGTGGTTCCTCCAGGCCTTTTAGGTTGAGGCAGCTTCTTCACCACATCACTTTTAGGAACATGTGCCACATCATTTTCCTGTATAGCAAAGTGGGTCTCTCCCACTCTTTCGTGTTTCCCTGGATTCTTCTGAGAAATTGTGCAAGTATTTCGTCATCCTCAACTTTCTCAACCATGCCAATGCAACGGACGCTCCTGTGTTTGGTTGCAAAGTTAGCTATGACAAAGTCACCCATGGACAGATCTGTGTTTCCTGGATCACTTCCCTCATCCTCAGAGCTCTCTTCATCAGACACATTATCAACTGACACAGGGACATCACTCTCCTCAGAGCTGCTTACTATGATTTTCTTTTTGATTCCTTTCTTTTTCAGTTTTCCCTTTTCTTTGCTATTTTGCTTTTTCCCTGCCAGTTTCTTTTGTCTTTCTTTATAAGCCTTTTCAATTGCCTGCTTCTCAGGAGTATCAGTTAGGATGTCTGTCTTCACACGCTTTCGTTTGGTTTGTGTTCTGGGGGGACATTTGGGAAGTGGTAGGATTTCACGAGGAGACACATATCCAGGTCGGCTGGGAACATGTGGCACACATCTGAGTCAGCTGGCGAGGCACATCCATGTGGACCATGCGCAGTGGATGGAATAGCATCAGCGAGTGAATTATCTGCATCTTCTCGAGGGGTGTTTTGCCCCAGGTGGTCTTCCTGGTGTATTGCCTTGGCATGATTGCTTAGTTTATGAAATTAAAAATAAAACATATGTAATGTAATATTACATTAAAATATGTTTAAGACTAAACTTAACTTGTGCCTCATGTCTCACTTTACCCCACTGCCACATTTTCAAAAAAAAAAAAAACGATCTCTCTTAGCAATTCAGGCTAATCTTCAGCTAGCATCATCACATGGTTTTATATGTTGGTAGTTCATCAACATGTATGATATAGGTTTTTCTACCTGAATCAGTTTGCTTTAGCACAACAGTTGATTAAGTTGACAGCAAGAAAATTTACTTTTACAAGCAAAAAAAAATATTTTTGTGACAAAACATGCTTAACACAGTCACTCTCCATCATGGCCAAGGGGAAATGTGAGGGGCCTGAAAACATAATGATCACATGACCACAAATGTGTTCCGTTGCCTAGATACAGGGGGTGTCTCACATTACCCCGTTCTCCTCCTATCCCCTTTCAATAATAAAAGTTAAAGTATTTGATTGATGAAGAGCACAACAGCTGTCTATTTACCTGCCATTACTGTTTCTACAACATCTGTAGCATTTTGTCCAGCTAGCAGCATACATCTCATTCTCTCCACTGCAGGACGAGAGAAAGACCATGTCCCCACAGCTGCCATTTGACTTAAGTGCAGTAAAATATGTATACATGTATTTTTCTACGGGAAACATTCATTTCCCTCTTTAGTGAACGTAAAAATGTAAGCCCGAGGGTTGATAAAACACCGTTTCAAAATAAAAGTCAGGGTGTGACAGGTTTTTTTAATGGCCATGGGAGAGAGAAAAATAAACACGTATTATCATTAATATTACTGTAGTCCAGTCATTTTATGAAAAAAAGGTTGAACAAATTGCAACAGAAGCAAACAAGGGTAAAGAGAATGCAGAAGACAAAAGGTAGGTAAAATAAAATGTGGCTGGATCAAAAAACCTAATTACGTAGCCTACACAATGCACTCAATGCCCAAACCCCATCTCTGCAATAATAATTAATAAAGGCTGGTTTCTAAAGTAGCCTACTTCTTCCTGCCCCTATGTATTAATGTTCATGGGTAGCCTAAATGGGTTCCATTCAGACCTTCAGACCATCAGGTATTTATGCAAATTAGCTCACTAAACTTTCGAAACTTTCCCCTAATGGGATTCTTCGGGGCTTTTTTGGTATGAGCAAAACGTCTATATATAATTTCAAAACATTTTATAGATGAAACACCTTTTACTACACTTATAATTATTTTATTTTTGCATAAGTGCATAATTTCCAATTATATTTTATAAAGAGTTAAAAAAATATATATTTTGGTATATGATTGTGTGCATATATATTTAAAAAAAAATCCAATAATGCACCGGAAGATAATAAAAAAAAAGGTCAGCGGAAGTTGTTGCGCATGTTGTGCGCGCTCACTGTGTTTCTGGAACTATTCGACTCAAACTCTCAGCCAGCCTGGTGGATCCTGCGAATTATCGGTTTGTTTTGCCCTTTTTAATGCACAATCTATGACACTATTTCGGGAAAGATGTCTGTTATATATCTAGCATGAACTGTTTGTATTTGTAACGAACAGATTAGCGCCACAAGATAGCCACGTTGGGCTTCAGTCTGCTCCGTAGACATTAGTAATGTTTTGATCACTACTAACGTTACCTGGTTAACTGTCAACTCAGTTGTCGCTTTCCATTGCATGTGAATTGTGTTATGTTAAGGGGTGTTGCAAATGTGATGTATAACATAGAGCCACACTGCAAAAAAAAAAAAAAAAAAACTACCCACAACCTGACACGTTTGATATGTTTTGTAGTTTACTTCTAAATTTAATTTCCTAATTAGCTTGGAGTAATGACACCCCACAGTGTTTATTCTACAACCAAACCATGCAATTATGTTGCATTTATTTATCTGTCTACAATTCACGCAAGTGTCTCAGAAGTATTGTGCTGTTGTGTGTTAAGTGTTTTTGTTTGTTCTTGATTTCAGCACAGGTCTTCTGAAGCCATTGAGACTTGAAGACCTAAGCTAGTCTTAAAATCACTGCTAGGTTGTTTTGCTTCATAACCTGTCAATATGGAGCAGAACAACAGTATTCCTCCTTTTACTCAAGGGCTGGCTTCTCCACAGGTGAGTAATGTAGTGTTGAGTAAACCTAGTTAAGGCTGGAATACACAGCTTTAAAAATCTCAACCGATTTGAAAACAGGCATCTTACAGTTTACAACGTTGTAAATGGTTACAGAGGAAAACTGGGCCAACAAACGAGGATCACACACTACCAGACTTAGTTTGTTCCAAACACAACAACCTCACAGACGCACAACAAGTGAAAATGTGTTATAAAATCGGCAAAATGTTCAATATTTGTTGACTGCATGGAGTCATAGTCTAAGGCTAAAAAAAAAAAAGGATTCTGTGCCCTTCATAAACTTATATATATATTTCATATATATGTTATATATACATGTATATTATATATATTTTTTTTTTTGTGATTGTCAACTCAAACTCACTACTTCGGCAAGTAGTGTTGACTCCTTCAGACTGTAAATCTGGGTAAAAATCTGGGCATCGTATAGTGTATTCCAGGCCTTACAAAACAGGTATTTTAATAAAAAAGTATTCAATGCATGAAGTTAATTCACCTCGTCTCTATTCAAAGGGAGCCATGACGCCTGGCTTGCCCATTTTCAGTCCTATGATGCCGTATGGCACGGGTCTTACACCACAGCCAGTGCAGAACACAAACAGCTTGTCCCTCCTGGAGGAGCAGCAGCGACAGCAGCAGCAGCAACAACAGGCTGCCTCGCAACAGCAGGGTGGGATGGTGGCAGGTTCAGGCCAGACACCCCAGCTGTACCACTCACAAGTCTCCACGACCACGGCACTGCCAGGCAACACGCCACTTTATAACACACCTCTCACCCCTATGACCCCCATCACTCCTGCCACACCGGCCTCAGAGAGCTCTGGCATTGTTCCCCAGTTACAGTGAGTAATTTAGCTGTCATCACTGCACAATCCTGTTAGAAATGTTGTTGATTGCCTTTCAGACAAAAAAAGTTATTAAATATGTCTGCGATGATGGTTATCTAGATCCTAGAAGATCTTAACATGACTGTCATTTTGAATTTATTAGAACTGTTTACAATTTCCATGTTATGTTAAATTATATAAAATTTTATTTTTAAGGAACATTGTGTCCACTGTAAACTTGGGGTGCAAACTTGACTTAAAGACGATAGCACTTCGAGCCAGAAATGCTGAATATAATCCAAAGGTAAGACTTTTTTTTTTTTTTTTTTTTTTTTTAAGCATTGACCATTCGTTTTTGTACAACCTTTTTAATACCATTTGACCATTAAAAAAATGATGGGACTGGTTTTGTCAGATTTTGATTTTTCTGATTTGAAATACCGTATGTTTCAAGTAGATAAGAGTTGGCCTTGCATGCCTGAAATAGCTGCCTCGAGTTTTGCAAATATGACCGCAAAGTGAACTGACTTTCCTTAAAAGGGACTTTGCCTATTGTTAGTCTAACAGTTCATAAAAATCAAAATTACTTGTGCAAGTGTATGATATTTTCTAAACAATAAGCAACATAGCGAAAACATCCACTTTAGTTAAACTCATATAATCATTAATAACTATTTCAGCGTTTCGCTGCTGTCATCATGAGAATACGAGAACCCAGAACAACAGCCCTCATCTTCAGCTCAGGGAAGATGGTGTGCACAGGAGCCAAAAGGTACGAATCCCATCTTGCTGTGGTTTTCTTTCTATCACACACATGTAGAACAAACAGCAGTGTGTGTGTTTGCCTTTCTTGTCTGCACTTGCTTCTGCAGTGAGGAACAGTCCCGATTGGCAGCCAGAAAATATGCCAGAGTGGTGCAGAAGTTGGGTTTTCCTGCCAAATTCTTAGACTTCAAAATTCAGAACATGGTGGGCAGCTGCGATGTCAAGTTTCCCATTCGATTAGAGGGCCTGGTGCTTACACATCAGCAGTTTAGCAGGTTTGTCTATTTATTTCTTAATTAATAGTTTTTATAGTACATCTCAAACTAACTTATACATTAATAAGAATGTTCTACACTATTACTGTTTGTACCACTTAAGTTATGCTTATGCGTTTATTTTAATATTATACTAATACAATATTTAATCCACTGAGCTTTTGAAATCAGAATCACTCTGTCTGTGAGATGGAAAAACTAATACCATTTGAAATAAAACCTAATATCCTGCTGATACTTTTCCCCAGCTATGAACCGGAGTTATTTCCAGGATTAATCTACAGAATGATCAAACCAAGAATTGTCCTTTTAATATTCGTTTCAGGCAAAGTTGTACTCACAGGTGAGGTCATTGTTGTGTTCAAAATGGCACAAACAGTAACTTTCAATACTAGTATGAATTCTGAGTGATATTGAGGTTGCATAATGAGAATTTCCTCTCTTTTTTTCCAGGTGCAAAGGTTAGAGGAGAAATCTATGAAGCGTTTGAGAATATATACCCAATCTTAAAAGGATTCAGGAAGACTACATAATATCTGGGCAGAGCACCATTCTGTTATCGCTGTTGAATTACTGGCTGAGCCCACCGCTATGTCTGGGATGACCTACGCCGTTTCATGTACTTTTGTAAGCTTGTAAATATGAAGGACACCTTTTTCTTCACTCAGAAATTGAACCGATTTTAAGGATAACATGCTTTTATTTTACCTTTTCAAAATGATTCTCTGCCATTCGGTTTTCAAAATACTGTTTTATCTATGTCTGATCTTTTTAACGAATTCTTTTATGGTTTTATGATGTATGTTCATCATTTTATATACTTTTACACATTCCCTTTATTAGCAGGTTTTATGTGTATTGCATTACTGATGGTCTGTGTTGACTGACCATCAGTGAAGGGAATGAGTCTGGGAAGTTATGCCTATGTTGTGTGCGAGAATATTTTTTTTGAAGGAGCGCATTTTGGTTATATTTTAACAAAGCTTTGCAAACAAGTTTGTGAATCCTACAGTTGTTGAAATCATGTGGATTTGACCTTTAAGTTACAGTTTTAAATAAGTTGTTACAGTTGGCATATCTAACAACTGAATTCACATTTCATTGTATGATGTGCTGTAGGTCTCCCAATAACCCCATGTAAAGCACTGACATCATTTTAATTTAATTTGTTTATGTAACTAACTTTGTTTCATTGAATGCAAATAAATGTTTGCCAACTTCAATCTACACTTTTTTTTTCTTCTATTTTTCTAGAATGGCAATAAGACATCCTATTGTGGTAGTGTTATGAGTTTTTACAATCAGAACAATAGGTAGTGTGATTAATTTGGATTTCATTCCAGGTCTTCGCCAAATAATAAATGACAATTGTATTACGAATAACAAGGTAAAGCTGAATTTTTAAGAGTCAGTGTTAAATAATCCTTCAGAAATCATTCTAATATGCTGATTTTATGCTAACATATTTCTTATCTTGAAAATAGTTGAGCTGCTTAATATTTTTGTGGAAACTAAGGCATTATTATTTAATGAATGGAAAGTTGAAAAGATTTATTTGAAATAGAAATATTTTAACAATGTAAACCTCTTTACTGTAACTTTTAATCAATTTAATGCATCCTAGATTAATAGTATTAATTTCTGCAAATTATATAATATATATATATATATGCTTCTTGCGAAGATGCATCTTTTTAATTTCAATTAGGGACAGAAATGGTTTATGTGGGTGCCCCAAAAGAACCAATCCTTTATTGTTCACATTTCTTTATTATATAATTCTAAATAATAGTTCATCTGAATGGACTAATTCTACACTGTTTGATGTCCTGAAAAGTCTTGTTTCCAGATGAACTCGGCAGAATATTTGGTGCCTTTGTCACAGCTGTCAGCACATGTGTAGATGGCCACTGTCCCCCAGTCTATGCTGGCATCTGTCCTATCCACTTTGAGGTGATTAAGTAACTGAGGCAT
This sequence comes from Gila orcuttii, assembly GCA_026230005.1. Classification (NCBI taxonomy): domain Eukaryota; kingdom Metazoa; phylum Chordata; class Actinopteri; order Cypriniformes; family Leuciscidae; genus Gila; species Gila orcuttii. Next base: position 15,590,918 of record JAPDVR010000019.1, on the reverse strand, counting down.
GATCTGAAATAGGCACAGCGACAATTTAAACAGTGAAATGCGTTAATCTAATGGTATGACATGTAAGAGATACACCAACGCATAGTTGTGTATTTTAAAACAAAAGTTTGGGTTCAGTAAGATTTCAAGAAGTTTCCTATGCTCACTAAGAATGGATTTATTTCATCATTTATTTTAAGATATTATTCCTGTAATGGCAAAGCTGAATTTTCAGCAGCCATTACTCCATTTTCACATCTTTCAGAAATAATTTCAATATGCTGATTATGGTGCTTAAGAAATATTTCTTATTATTATCAATGTTCAAAACCATTTTGATGCCTAATGTTTTTCAGGATTCTTTGACGAATAGAAATTTTGAAAAACAAATCTTTGGTAACATTATAAACAACTTAACCTTAATTTTTGATCAATTTAATGCATCCTTAATGAATAAAATCTTACTGACCCTAAACTTTCAAATATTAGTGTATAAATGGCAATGTACTTTTTATATTTAACGTATTTTACATTACCTGAAATTCAAAGAGACGTTTAGCACCACATGGACATTCTGGAACTTCCTCATCACGTGGCACATGTTCAGCTGACACCCACAGAGGAGATCCTTCTTTACAATACCGCAAAACCTTAAAAAACAACATAATCACATAGAACCATATAACAGACATTAGCCATGGGTAGCATTTGCTCTTATAACTGACCTGTTGTGGGTCACTAGCAATTCGCTTCTTGAACTTCTGAAACACTTTAGTGTCTTGTGTTTCATGAAGCGCCATACTCTCTAGCTCACTGTCCTCCAAATCTGAGAGAGTAAATAAAAACTGAATGACAAATCCTAGTCAAGACATAGAAATATCAAGCTGCTGAATCTGTTCTGAAAGGCATACCGTTATTTAAGCACGCCATGCTCTCTTGATCCAAACTGTGGGATTCATGGTTTTCCTCATCTGTTGCTGGAAGCTCTTCCGGTTCGGTAACCAGCTCCCACTCAGGAAAGAGAAATGAATTAAGCTCCTCTGAAGTTTGAGAAGCTATAGATCCAAATATGAAGACAACACAACATGTATATTAAAGCTGCAATTATTAGAAATAAAGTGTAATTAAAGCATTCACTCACCCTCATTTAAAGCATTCACTCACCTTCATTTGAACATTCTTTCTTGTGTCGGTTTTTCCAATCTATGGTCTGATGCTCTTTACTGCAGTATGTGACAGAGTGACATCGAGAGCAGGCTTTCTGTCCCAGACAGCCACACAGTCTGCACAATTTGAGCCCAGATTCCAGAACCTGATGTTCATCCACTGCGTGGTCTGGCTTCTCATCAGAAGGTGGATCAAAAGGGTAAAAGTCATTTTTCCTTGGCAGTTGACATCTGAACACTGGAAATGGGGATAAAGCAGAATACTGTAACTTTATGTATATACTGTTAATGTTATACAGAGGCTTGCACGATTAAAACTAAACCACTTTTAGATAATATGAGGGATGATGCCCAAATGAATACCTCTTCAATTAAAATATAACACAAACCTACATCAGAAAGTTCTACTCAACATATTTCGACAGCTCATGAATTACCTTTAAAACACTTGTTGTCATTTCTTGTATAGCAGGCTGGTGTCTTACAGCAGAACACAAATAGTGTTCTGTGAAAGCATCGATCATATTCCTTAACAGGCGCATACACCTGCAGAAGAAACACTGTTGGGAGTTTGCACTTCTCACACTGTAACTCAGACACAGTTGGCAAATCCACCTGGCGTAACCACGCAGGTTTCCCTCCGACTTTACTTGGAAATTGGTCGCTAAGAAGTTGCCATGATTCTGCCTCATCTAAGAAGCCCAACACGACCTCACGGATTGTTTGAGACTCCTTTACTGCTTTTGCAGCCATCTGTTAAACTCTCATATAAAGCAAAAGGTTTCAGAGTCGTGTGCGGGTGTCTGTTCAGCTGAGACCGGGGCTCGGGTCATACAAGATCTGCGACTAACGTTCCACACACAAAGCAGCCTGAGCAATACGCACATGTGGATGGAACCTACCATATGGGACTTGTATATCAGTTAGTATTATTAATAATTAATATCCTGAACTAATATTATCTATTAACTAGCGTTAAACGTCTTTATCTTGGGTGAATTTAACCAGAGAATGGGCTCTGATTTAAACCGTTTTAGAGTTTCTCCAATAGATGGCGTCACAATTCAATTCAATTTGTATGTAAACGCTTGCATAAATTGCCGTTACTTTAAAAAAAAATTAGACACAAATTCCACATATATAAAAAGCCACACATATATACACAATGGCAATCAAATCAGAATATGCAGCAAGTTGTGAACTTGTGAGTCTGTACGGTCTGTACCGTACCTGAACATTTTCCCTGTTGGGCTATTGATGTTACATAAACACATAAAGATAGCATCGGAAAGTGGCAAAAATATAATTTACTTTCATTATTACTCTTTGAAGAATTTAAAAGATTTATGATGGTGTCGATATATTGCACACGCTCTTCTAGAAAAAAAATAATAAACACTATGTGTAAATGTTGTTCATATTAGTCAAGCACAAATTTATATGCACTTCGCCCATTTTTATTTTCAAGGACATTATCCCTGATAACAAATAAAAATGCTGGCGCATATATTCGCGCCTGTTCAGTTGAGTTTATCAGAAATGACAACAGGTCTGCTGAACTTCAGTTCACGCACGGATAATTCTGCAGCTCACAGTGGATGATGTCATGGACTCTATACCAAATCCTACTCATCGTCCTACTTGGGTAGGACCAAAAATGCTGCGCGCGCCTCAAAACACTGTCTAGTAAGGCGGCTGACTAGGCATTGAGACACAGCCACAGTCTTTGGGTGTAAAGGAGTAAAGTGCTCAGATCAGTTTTAGTGAGGGCGGAGGATGGCTCGCCTCATGAGGGCATAACGTCAGTGCATGTGTGGGCTTCGTATTTATTTTTGCTTCAGAGTTTCTTTGTTTTACGTCCAGATAAAGCAAACACTTCTTGATTTGAAATGCAGCTTTTAGCGGACTTTCCCCCCCTCTAAAATAAATGGACACCGCGATGAAATCGGAGACTGGCGCTCCGGTCTCTCATTCACAAGCGAGATGAATCGCTGAACCTGGGGTTGAAACTCTTGGACGGTCAGTGTTTTCAGCGATGCCTCCGCAAGGAGGTGGAGAGTATAAGACGGTCCCAGGTACGGTTGTGCCGCCGGTACCCCCGAGGAGATTCAGGGGCAAAGATTTGTCATCCGCGGTGAAGAGCCGCTTCGGGTCTGCAGCGGAGCGCAGGGTGAAGTGCGTGTTGGTTGGTGATGGTGCAGTGGGTAAAACTAGTCTCATTGTGAGCTATACCACCAATGGATATCCCACCGAGTATGTTCCAACAGCGTTTGACAACTTTGCAGGTAAATATCGTGCCAGCATTTAAAATCAAAAACGTAAAACTAAATGTAAAAATTAAACAAAATGTAATAACCTAAATTAAAAACTTGAACTACCCTAACCACCTGCTAGAAAATCCAGTTTAAGCTAGTGCTGCTTTGGGTAGCTGGTTTCTAGTTGGTCCAAGATGGCCATTATTTTACATGTCCAGCTGGTCATTTGTTTGAAAGAGCTATATATATATATATATATATTGTCATTAGGGGTGAGTTTTTGTAAGGCCATCAAGTTCACCAACCCATTTTAATCTCATTTATCACAGTCGACGTGTCTTAATGTGCTCTGACTAAAGAGGGATAAAATGTCAAATTGAATCTGTTCTCCTCTGCAGCGGTTGTAGCTGTGGACGGCAAGCCTGTGAAACTTCAGCTTTGTGACACAGCCGGTCAGGTCAGTCCATTGAGCCCACTCAGCACCACCAGACCCAAACAAACCACCTCACAAACACATTCAAAGCAGAGCAACTTCATCATGTCCCTGTATAAGGATGACATATTGTTTGCACAAACACATGCTGGTCAAAGCCCTTCTCTCTTAACTGTAAACAGACTTGTGAGTCATGTCCTAATTAGTCATATGGTTGCCTATCTGTTAGATAAGAAAGAAAGTGATTCAGTGTTATTTTGCTTATTCATGATAAGATTTTCTGGTAAAGTTCAGCTGAAGTTTGCAGTCCAGGCATCATAAGTATATGCTTCATCCTATGGGAACACACTATTATAGGTCAGTCAGTGTCTCTCCCTTTGTGGGAGGGGGAAACCAGCTCAAAGATCACAAATGGGAAGCAGTCTAATTGTGATGAATTGGGTTTGATCCAAGGGAAAGGGAGACCTACTTTCAGCCGGGGTACAGCTGGGGCCAGTCACTGGAAATGTGAGATCAGTGTGTTTTCGATGAGTTTAGCAAGCTAAGGGGAGACAGTGAAGGGAGGCAAGCCAAGAGAGATTTGTATCTGTCCCGTTTAGGCCAGTGGAAATGGAGGAAGAAAGAGAAGGAGAGAGACACACAAAAAGACTTGAGAGTATTATATATAGTGCATGCTAAAACACTGGTAAATTAAATCTTAAGTAAATCTCAAATGGAATATTTGTTCTTCATACTATATAATATAATGTTGTGATAAATTAATTTGTAATATATAAAATAGTTGGTTATTTTATTTTTACTTTATTTATAAAAAAAATAGTGTAGAAATGTAATATCAGCCATTTATTTGCTATCGGTCATAACATCAGACAGAATTTTTTATTTCATTAACTAGATACAAACATATTTGCATATAAATTATATAAAATTTACTGTAGTATATGATTATTTCTCATATGTTAGAATGTGTCCAGTTGACTATTATAAGAAGAAAGCTGCCTTGGTGTGTAACTAGAAACTAAGCTGGAGACTCATAAGGAAGAGTAAAAGAGATGGAATGCAGCTGTAATAAACAACAGATCTCACATTTGTGTTCTAGATTACATCTTTCATGCCGCTGACATCACAGCGGGTTCTGATATTTCAGAGATATGAATCATAAGCATGACCTGGATGTTGCCAGTTTAAAAGATTAAAGTAACATTACTTTTAACATTACATACACATAAACTGTTTCATTAACAGAAAAAAAAACAAATCTAAGTCCTTTATGTAAGAAAATATATGATGTAAAACCGAGCGAGCAGAACAAAAACCTTGGGGCCAGTCACATTTCACATTTAATTACTTTTAACAATCCAAAACAAAAACAAGTGTTAGTTTGTCCTGGACGTTTATCACAACTGAATCTTTCTTTGCTCTGGGCAGGATGAGTTTGACAAGCTCCGGCCGCTGTGCTACACCAATGCTGACGTCTTCGTGCTCTGCTTCAGTGTGGTAAGTCCCTCCTCTTTCCAGAATGTGAGGGAGAAGTGGGTGCCTGAGATCCGCCGGCACTGCCCGAGGGCACCGATACTGTTGGTCGGCACTCAGGCTGACCTCCGGCAAGACGTCAAAGTGCTCATCCAGCTGGCCCAGTACAAGGAGAAGCCGGTCGACCCCCAGGAGGCCTGTGTGTGTGCTGAGGAAGTGCAGGCCGTCTCGTACATAGAGTGTTCGGCGCTCACCCAGAAGAACCTAAAGGAGGTGTTTGACATGGCTATAGTGGCCAGCATCCAGTACTCTGACAGCCAGCAGCAGAAAAGGCTGAAGAAGCGGACGCCTGATAAAATGAGGAAGCTCTCCGAGTCATGGTGGAAGAAATACTGCTGTTTGGCGTAGACACGAAAATATGATTGTACTGTCGATATTGATTCGGTTAGACTTTTATGCTTGAAATGGACACCGATTCATCTGCTTCATGGGACTGTGTTACTGGGTTAACTGGAGCGCAGGTGGCCTTGAAATGAATCGGACAGTTTAGAAAAGATCGCCAAGCTTTTATAATAAAATGGAAAGATTCTAGAGACTAGTAGTTGTCAGCTAAATTTTAGGATCTGCTCTCCATTTGGAAAGTCCCAGGTTAACCTCAAATGCCCATGTGAACAATTAAGGGCAAGAGTCATCTGTCTTTCTTTACCTTATCTCTTGTTGAAGAGGTTTCAAGTGGATTTAAGGGCTTTTTTTCTATCAGATTTAGATCTAGTTTAGACTGCCAGATTTTCCTTTTTCATTCAGGCACTGTGAAAAGCACCCCATTGGTCGGTCAAAAATACAGCATTTTATTGTTGTTTTAACACTTCTTCCACTTACATGAACAGGATTACTTGCCTTTGTTATCCGGGATCCAGAGCGGGTTCAATCTGAGATGCTCAAGTGCTTCGTTGTGTACCTGTCAAAGCATTGAGTGTGATGTAGAGTACAAGCAGATGTTTGGACACACCATCAACTTGAGATCACTGACATTTACCTTGTTGTCCAGTGAGGGTGAATGATTGTCCATTTCAGAGACAGCAGGACGCTGGCACATCTCTCCAGGCTGTCTTGTTTACATTTGGAGTTAAGTCCTGACTCAAACACGCTGTGAGGTCAGGGTCTTTGAGTGTAAGTAAGTAGACTTAGTTGGCCTGTTGGATTATATATCTGGTCATTGAACCTGGAGCTTCATCAAAAACACAGTGTTTTGAGTAAAGCTTTTCAGCACTGTCAGGAGGATTTTGTGTGGCTCAGACATTCTTGAGTATTTATTAGCATATACACTAACATTCAAAAGTTTGGCTTCAGTACAATTTTTTTATGTTTGTGAAGGAATTTTCTTATACTCACAGAGGCTGCAATTATTTGATCAAAAACACAGTAAAAAATAATATTGTGAAATATTATTACAATTTAAATAACTGTTTTCTATTTTAATATATTTTAAAATATAATGTATTCTTGTGATGGTGAAGCTAAGTTTTTAAGCTCCTTCAGAAATCATTCTAACATGCTAATTTTGTGCCCAAGAAATTTTTTTTTTATTATCAACGTTGAAAACAGTTGCGCTGCTTAATATGGAAACTGTGAAAATAATTTTTTCCCAGTATTCTTTGAAAAATAGATAGTAAAAATTTGTTTTATTTGAAATAGAAATCCTTTGTAACATTATAAATGTCTTTACTGTCACGTTTGATCAATTTTATGCATCTTTGCTTAATAAATGTATTAATTAAAAAAAGGTCCAAACTTTTGAATGGTGGTGTATGGACATTTGGATGAAGAAAAAACTTATATTAGTGGGGCCAAAGCTTTTAACCAGAAATAATGGTTGACATTGATTTCAAGTTTCCGTTTAATCCAATTAAATATTTGTGCCTGAAATTCCTAATTAGGTTTTTCATGCCTTTGCAATTAATGGCACTTTTTAAAGGTGAAATGTGAAGTCTAACACAACAACACAAACAATGGTTTAAGTTTGAGGGCTGGACTATCTGTATGCACAACCAATAGAAAATTGGGAATGGTTTTAGTGTTATGTTTTCAAATCTGTTCTTTCAAAAATGATTTCAAAACTATGTAATTATTAATTCAGTTTGATTCAATTATTTCACAAATTGGGGACATTAGTGGCGCAGACATGACACGCTTCACCTTTAACATAAACTTTTTCACAGAAAATCTTTAAAAAACAATTCTTCCATAATTGCATGAATGCATTTGGCAGGCACTTTTATCCAAAGCAACTTACATTGCCTTTAAGGTTTAAGCTACTAGTTGTGTATTTGTCGCCCCTAAACCATGATGTCAGCCACGTCATGCTTTGATAAGCACTGCAGTCTCATAATTCTATATAAAATACGTGGAATGTTGTTCCAGGTCAAACTGCACTTTTATTCAGGCTTCCACGTCGAACAAACTGGAAAAGTCGCCTGCTGCTATGCGACATGAATGAGAGTATTAAGCTGAATGACACAGTAAGGAAAAGTTAATGTTTCACTGCATAAGCTGGGTTAGGAGAGGAAGAATCACTAATGTCATTAGTGGCAAACATTTTTCTTTCATGAGCACAAGAATGAAATCAAGATGAGTTTTATGCTTGCCACTTATACTGTTAGTTTGTGCCAGAATGTGGCGAGGAGTTGAAAAATAAGTGAATGGCTCTCAGCAAGTGATTAAAGTGCTGTAAACCGCAAGTGTTAAAGGTGCCATAGTGAGAGATGAACCCCAAACCAAACAATCATATTGATTTTAAAGGGATAGTTGCAAAAATGAAAGTTCTGTCATCATTTACTCGCCCTCATGTTGTGTTCAATCCTGCATGATTTTCTTCTGTTTTTTGTTTTTTTGTCCATGCAGTGAAAGTCATGGGGTCCCGTGTTGTTTTAGACTCTAATGACTTTCATTCTGTGATCAAAAACAGTTAAACAGTTCTATAAAATATATTTTTGTGTTGCACAGATAAAAGAATGCACATTTTGAACGACATCAGGGTGAGAAGATGGTGAGAGACTTCACTAAGTTCTGGATGAACTATCTCTTTAAGCATGCTCAAAAAACAAGAGATATTTAAAAGATATTGTAATCATAATCATATATCAAGGAGTATTTTGGTGGCATTCCTTATATTGTGAATCTTAGAATTGCATGTGTTTCAAACAACAGGCCTTAAGTTCAGACTGACCAAAGCATAGAGCGCTACAGTGCTTTAACAGGGCAGGATCAATTACTGAGAGGTTTTTGACAAGTTGCCAAACTATCACTGCTCACTGTTCACTGCTTTGATTTGGACACGAGTTGCATTGCAGTGTTGTATATTTACTGTGTGAGTGAGCTCATAGCTGCAGCGTCCCACCAGACGGAACTGTTCAAGATCTGGTGGTCGTTCAGACAAAGCCGACATGCAATAACAGAGACCTCCCTGTAGATTGTTATCTTTCTCAGAATAAATATACTTTTTGTCTACTTATTGTCTGTGTGCATCTTCTTTCATTTTCTTGGGATATGTTATGAAAAGCTATCAGTGAAGGGGATAATTTCATAATCTCTTTGCTTTTTATAGTTAATAATTGGTAAACACTGTCTTTCCTGCAGGAATGATGAGGCTTAATGGTGTCTGTTCATTGCAGGTTGTGTACAGTTCACTGTCTGGGGTTCTATGTTGTCTTATCACAATTGAGAAAATTCAGCTATTTTCCAATTTTTCTTTTCATAAATGCTTAAATTATACGGTTATAGCTTAAATGTTACATTTTGCAGTGTGACTTATCTTATAATGTGAGTGAGTATATCTCAAAATTTGATTTGATTGGATTTATTTGACAATAAAAATTAAAACAAGTACAATCAAGCCCAAAAGACCAATTCATACACATTTTAAAAAACTGTTAAAAACCCTATTTCCCTAAAGTGATTATTATTCAAATGCATTCGTGGATGAAGCCTCAGAATAATTCTACTCAACTTGTTCTGAGCAGTCTGTAATTTACTTTTAACTCGTTTCGTAGAGCCACTATACCAGAAAGTTGGCGAATAATCAAAATGTGCTTGCACTAATGCCCCAGCTAACATTTTTAAGGTGTGTTTATCTAAATACGCAGCCTGTCTTGCTAAGAATTTTATTCGATTACATACTTTAGAATGAATTACAACAGCCATACTATCCCCTGTCAAATTATTATCCAAAGTACATCCTAAATATGTACTTTATATCTCACAATGTGACTTTATGGCAAAATATGACTCTCACAATTAGGACTGTATCTCACAATATGTCTTTATATCACACATTGTAACTTTTTATCTCGCAGTGTGACTTTAAATCTCATAATGTGACTTTATTTCTCAAAATCTTACTATTTTTCCCAATTGCGACTATATCTCAAAATCTGTAACTTTTTATCTCACAGTGTGACTTTAAATCTCGTAACGTGACTAAATCAAAATATATCTCACAATTGCGACTATGTATCGAAATATGACTATATCTCACAATTGCAACTACTATATCTTGCAATGTGACCTTATATCTCTATGTATGACTATATCTCATAATTGTGACTGTAAAAAAAATATGACTTTATACCTCACAATTGCAGCTTTGTTTCTAATAGCTGACTATATCTTGCAATGTGACCTTGTATCTGAAAATGTGACTTTATATCTCACAATTGTGACCTTGCGTATCTTGCGATGGCAGCTTTCTTTCTCATAACTGTGCCTTTATAGTTAAAAATGTGTCTTTAAACCTCAAAATATGACTTTATATACGTCACAATGGCAACTTTCTCATAACTGTGACTTTATATCTCGTAATGTGATTTACCGTAAAACTTCAAATAATAGCTGAGTCTCAAATAGACGCCTGTCTGTTTTACACGCCTGGTGTGGCGACAGGTTTGGGTAAATAAAGGCCGGTCTCAAATAGAGGCCGGGTGTTTTTTAGTTTCGGGTTGTATTTAACGGGTGGGACAAAGTCATTGTTATGCAAGTCACAAGTAAGTCTCAAGTCTTTGCCCTCGAGTCCCGAGTCAAGTCGAGTCAAAGATGAGGCAAGTCCCGAGTCGAGTCAAAAGTCAAAGCCAACAAGTCTCAAGTCGAGTCCAAAGTCCTACCATTTTAGTTTTGAGTCATTTCAAGTCCTCTTACCACAGAAATAAAATTTATACAAATCATGTATGTCTGTAAGATTTGTATTAGCCTATTTATTTAAACCTCTTTTTATACAATGACATTAATCAAATACAGTAAAAAACAGAAAATTTAATTTTCACAAAAAATGCTTGTATTTCAACAGCATATTGCACTAGAACAATGCACAGCAGCTTCAATCTTGTATTGTATTGACCTCATATTGCAAAACAGTTCAACTTTCAAATAGACATGGGTCCTTTTAGCCTAAACTTTTTTAAACATGTCATCAATAAAATCCTCACTGATAATATAATTGGAATGCCTCGAGAGACTGGTGTGTATGAGAGAGAGAGAGAGAGAGAGAGAGAGAGAGAGAGAGAGAGGGAGCTGTGTGGACAGGTGATGAGCAGAGAGTGAGTGTGTGTGCGCATGCGTGCATGTATATGCATTACGACTACCTCGTAATTTTTATAGCCAAACGAAACTATCTTCGGTATCATTTTGCCAACTGGCGCGTTGTTGCTTATTGCGCTTCATTGGTTGTCTTACAATGTGCCTGCTTTGGATGCGTTTACACTTGGCATTAACATGCGACCACCGTGATCCGATCAAGCAGATCAGATCATTATCAGGACATTGTGCGTTTACGTGTATTTACATCAAGTAGCCTTTGTATCTGGATAACCGATCGGATTTCAAATTCCTGCATAATATTTAAATTAGGTCTGTGGCACGACACCAGATTAAGAATATGATAGCAATTAAATAATGTACCAATTGCCTTCATTCACTCACTTTACTTTTCTGTGCAATCTCCAGTCTTAGATCAACTTAAGTTTTTTGAACGAAGGATTACTTCCAGAGTTGATCATACAAATTTAACTGGGTTGATCATGTTAAACAAGTCACATCATAAATCATCTGGGTTTGAGGTTATAACGTGCAATGACTATATTGACAGAAATGGGAGATTGATAAACATGCTGAAACAATAAAAACATTCAACATTTAAAACATTAAAAAAATCCGATTCCGATTATTCCTCTCACAAAGCAGCGTGCAGCTCTTCATTAAGATCTCATGACTGACTGTGATTGTATAGCCTACTACAGGCGATCGCCTCTTTCAGATAATGTTGCACAATTAATATAAAAAATGACACACATAGTATCATTTAAGTCGAAATAAACTGTTTTAAAGATTAACGTTTATTGTAAGGTTCAAATAAGTTTAATTTATTGTCTAAACTGCGTCTGGCCATTATTTTCTGACAGTCACGCGGGGAGACTGGGCGGGGATTTAAATTACGTCCACCTGTGAATGCAGACACGATCAGTGGTGTAGTCTACGTGATACGCAGGTATACGCCGTATACCCACTAGAAAATGTCAAGGATTTCCGTATGCCCACAAGGAAATGTCAAAGATCTCCGTATACCCACTTTAAAAAGCGTGAGGATTCGTAACAACATCGTTTTGTGAAAGAACTTTCATTCATAAATTCACCCCGCCGTGACGTCTGTGTTTGCGCAGCGACACGGATCGAATCGCGGAATCCAGCAACATGTAACTTAGCCTAGCTACTGTAAAGCGGAACGTCACGCAATTCGGCCATTTTTGAATGAATAAATCAAAAGTAATGATACAATGAATCAAATCTCGATATGTACTAAGTGTCTAGGAATATTAAAGCTCAAAAAGAAATAAACTCTGAATGTTCTGCGTGTTTCTGCGAATGAGCGCTCAACGTGTGCTCTACTACACACTGACGCGCGTGACACTCGTGGTGTTTTCAGCGTCTATGAGGAGGACATGCACACATTTGAACTTCATTGCAGAGCTTATATGAGAGTCACTTCACAAGAATTTTACCATTTCATTTGATAAAACTATCGTCATTCATTCGTATCATATACACACTCACAAACTTTAAAGTCTGCATGACAACCAGTCAAAATCAAAGTTTTGTATAACTTGAAGAAAATATAACAAAAATATATTACTATTGCACAGTAGAGTATACTTCAAGTAGGCCTAATAATAATAATAATAATAGTTTATTAAAACACACAGAAGCTCAAATGTCTTTAATTTACAACCCACCAAAATAAAAGTTTGTAGAGATCAATAAATTAACTTGAGGGAATTATGAAAGAAATTGCATAGTAAGATGTACTTTTTAAAATAATAATAATCAAATCTATTAAAACATAATTTTAAAGGAATATCACACAAGTTTTTAAAAAGTAAATTTTTATTTGTGCTTATAATGTTTAAGTCTTTTAATTGTCAGCTGATAAAACCTGTGCTTCAGGGACCATATTCATATGACATCTAAGGCTAAATGTAGCTCTTTACTGGCTGAGTTAGATGGCGATTAACACTAAACAGTAGACAATGGGTGGTGGCGGTAGCAGGGGGGGGGGGCGGGGGTTGGTGCTGGTATATCACAGTATACCCACTACAAAAAACTAGACTACACCACTGGACACGATGGCTGGGTTGCGTTTAAGCCTGGTTCACAAGGCAGGATAATTAGGCCGATTTTAGCCCGATTTACCCCTTCCGACAATCTTAAGGATGCTCCGATTATCGTAAAATAATCTGATCAGATATTCCTGCCGTGTGTGGTGTGTTAAGAGTGCTCTCGTCTGCTCGGAAGGACATCGGGACCGCTCCGATCTCAAATCGGGGATATCCAACATGTTGGGTTATTTTGGCCCGATTTTATGAAGGTAAAAGAGTAGCAATACTCGAGAGCACGTAGATGTGAATTTGAGAACTTGTACAATAAATATTCGTACTTGTATGTGAACATTTACACTCACAGCTCCAATGTGAAAACCTGTAAAATAAAAATCTGAAGTTGAATGTTGAAATTTGCACTCGCAGACAATAGTCACAAACCTGTATTCTGAATCTGAAGCTGCAGACAAGCAGTCACAAATGTGTAAAATGCCATTCACAGAAATACAATGACAGTCACAAGCATGTAAAATATATTTGCACTTCTTCTAACATTCAAATTCGCAGTACAACCTCAAATTGGCACTTTCAACTTCTCAAATCTGTCACTGCAAGTTCAAATTTCGCGCCTTGACTTTTGCTACTCTTTTCGCGATATATGAGGTGCGAAACTGATTTGTGCACTTGTAACTCAGTAGTGGCGAGAGAGAAAAGGGGGCGGGAGCGGGGGTGTTCAAAGGAGACGTTTTATTGGTTGGCACCTAGCCAATGAAATGGGACTTCTATTGTACGCGATGATGTCACGAAACCCGCCTCCTCGTGGATGTTCTGAAACGCTAACATTAATGCATTAGACTTATTTAAAAGAAATGAATGATATTATCAAACTTAGTAAACACAATAATGCATACTACAGAAAAGCAAATGAGCACAGAATATGAACGCAACACGTTAAATTAAGACAGTGGTATTAAAATACCAAACTCAGGAAACACCATAAATAAAGCATACAGAAAAGCAATTGAGCAGAATATGAACGCAACTCGTTTAATTGTACGTTAAGCATTTTCCTCTCATAGAAAACCAAGAAAACGCTTAATGATGCTTAATGGACCAACAGTTATTAAAAAAAAAACACAATTCGTTATACATTATTAATAAAACACAGGCAGCTGGTTTATTTGCACTGAACACAAATTTGCTTTCTTTCGTCATATTCTGTGCTCATCTGTTTTTCTGTAGTATACATTATTAGTATGGTGTTTACTAAGTTTGATAATATCATTTATGTCTTTTAAATAAGTCTAATGCATTAAGCCATGTTAGCTTTTCAGAACATCCACGAGGAGGCGGGTTTCATGACATCATCACGTACAATAGAAGTCCCATTTCATTGGCTAGGTGCCAACCAATAAAACGTCTCCTTTGAACACCCCCGCTCCCGCCCCCTTTTCTCTCTCGCCACTACTGAGTTACAAGTGCACAAATCAGACCTCATATATGGCGAAAAGAGTAGCAAAAGTCAAGGCGCGAAATTTGAACTTGCAGTGACAGATTTGAGAAGTTGCAAGTGCCAATTTGAGGTTGTACTGCGAATTTTAATGTTAGAAGAAGTGCAAATTTGTATTACAAGTTTGTGTCTGTCGTTGTATCTTTGTGAATGGCATTTTACACATTTGTGACTGCTTGTCTGCAGCTTCAGATTCAGAATACAGGTTTGTGACTATTGTTTGCGAGTGCAAATCTCAGAGTTCAAGTTCAGATTTCTATTTTACAGGTTTTCACATTGGAGCTGTGAGTGTAAATGTTCGCGTACACGTACGAATATTTATAGTACAAGTTCTCAAATTCACATCTACGTGCTCTCAAGTTTTGCTACTAATTTACCTTCATACGATTTCTCCTCGTATGTGGTGTCCCCCGGGGACAAACGAGCACGCAGCCTGTGGACTGTGGCGTGTAGCCAATCAGAAAGCGAGGTGACGAGACGCAGAGGAAGCACCGGGAAACAAAATCGTTTTCTCCACTTCTTTGACCATCGCCTTTTCTTTTGATAACGTTTTTTTTTTTTTCGGTTAAAAACAAACTACAAGCTATCGTCACTGCATCCTCTTCGTCCGCCCTGATTGTTTACTCTGAAGTCACGTTTGATCTCGAGGGATTTTGCGAGGTTTTCCGTCTGACCTGGGAATGCTCGGGAGTCAAATCGGTTCGTGTGTGATGTGTTGATTTTGCCGTGTGGCTGCGCACCACACAAGGTACGACCAAACTGTTAGACCCGTGATTTTTTATCGCCGTGTGTGGGGTCTCTCAGGTTTGGAAAATCAGCCGACAATTTTAAAATCGTCCCGTGAGAACCAGGCTTTACATTACACTGAGATCCGATCACAATGCGTCCTCGACTACCTCCGAACCTGGACACGCTGATCGGATAACATTCTGATCAGAAGTGCGTTTAGATTTGTCTTTTCAATGTGTATGTGGACAACATCCCGATACGGTGAACGTGATTTCACCAAGTACCACATGTTCCTGGATCAACATCGTTGTTGATCCTGGATCAACTTTCCAATTAACCAATCAGATTTGAGGGACAAGTTTACAGTTTATGTCAAGTTTAGGCTTAGAACCAAGGTGAAGTACTTAAACATCAGTGTCATTCACCTATCATTACCCTCTGATTTTAGGGAAAAGTTATGGGTAGGGTTAGGTTTAGGGGTAGGGATTGGGTAAGGACTACATTTTGGGACAGGAATGTTGATCCAGGATCAACAAAATATGTTGATCCAGGACCATGCCTTACTTGGCAAAATCACGGTGACCATCCGGATACAGGTCGCATGTTAATGCCAAGTATAAACGCAGCCTGTGATGCTGTCGAATCAAAACAACGTGGGACTACAGTGATTGGATGTCGTGCAGGCAGCGCGCGTGCTTTCTGCATGCATACAGGTGGTGCACATTTTTTTTTTCACAGATGCAGATAAACTGAGAGCGGCGCGGCCGTGTAAACATTTATTTCCCCAGTTTTCATGGGAAGTAGCAAGTCTTCTCGAGTCAAAAGGCGCAAGTCCAAGTGAAGTCACGAGTCATTGATGTTAATGTCCAAGTCGAGTTGCAAGTCTTTGTACATTTTGTCGAGTCGAGTCTGAAGTCATCAAATTCATGACTCGAGTCCACACCTCTGGTATTTAATCTTCTAAAACCCGTCAGATCGTCCGCTTTTTGGCGGCCGCCAAAGCAAATTTGTGTCCTGCCAAAGCCTTTTTTGATCGGTGAGTGATGTAATAGAATGACTGCTGCGCTTGACAGGGCGCAAACGAGCAGAGAGAGAGAGAGCGCGCCCCGGCCGCGCGCGCGCACTCTCACGTCTTCAAACAACACGAGCGCAGTCTTGCCCTCTCTCCCTCGCGCATATTAATCAAAATCAATTGACACGATAGAAAAAGGTCGGAAGACCGCAGTTTCACGTGGAGCATTTGGACATTTTTAGAGTTTAGAGACTCTAGGAACAACATCTCAATGAACAACATCTCAACACTAAATTATAAAGGCCTGTCTCATATAGACGGCTGTCTCAAATACAAGCCGGTGCAGTTCGACGATTTGGGAAAATAAAAGCCCGGGCTATTATTTGAAGTTTTACGGTATATCTCAAAATATGATATTATATCGCATTGGCAACTTTGTTTCTTGTACCAGTGACTTTATATCATGCAGTGTAATTTTTATCTCAAAATGTGATTTTATCTTTAAATGCTTAAACTATAGTTACTTAAGGATAGGGAAATCGTGGAAATCCTACTGTATACTTCATGTAAACAGACTAGACTTTAGCTGCAGGCGTTGAAATGACTAATAAAAGCAGGAAAGCTATGGTAGTTGCTCTGTGATGCCTTTGTCAGTTTGGCTGCTTTATTGCCAAGGGTTTGTTTTATCTGGCTTTTAATCACATTTCCACAAGTACTCAAAACAATTAAAGTGGCGTCTGGGTTCATTAGCTTCATTGAGCTGCTTTCTTAAACAGCTGACATGCTTTCTCTGAGCTCTAGACGCCTTAACTGCTAACAATTACATATTTGGTCCGCTTTCATCCAGTTGCTTCATATTGCATGTTTCTGTGTGGCAGATGAACAAAGAAAAATGTCAATTTGCAGCCCTCTCGACCGAAAGATCTCATGCTACAAATAGCTTTTAACTGTTGGGCCAGAATGAATCAAACATGACAGCTATGCTGATTAATTTTGATAGTTTCCTGTGGAGCTCCAGAGAAGGAGTTTCATACACATGGATCTGGAACGCAGTGTCCGTTGATGGACAGAATTCAAAATTCTGACAACACTATGATGGAACATTTGACTTCATCACAGCTGTGGTGACATAAGTGAAATGATATGAATTGTAGAAAGAAAAGCTATATTGATCATACGATGTTCATATCATATCACAACGACTGCAGGTTCTGGTCTAATGTCTTATTGTTGTTGGGGACTGTTGATGCACATTGTTGGTGTATTTTTGATGTTTGTCTTTTAGGTTATTTATGTCTGAGAGTTGTACTAAGACAAATTCCTATCAACTTGTTGACATGGCAATAAATGAAATGAAATGAAATGAAATATGAAGCTCTTGATCTGAAGCCTAACCTTTGTTTTGATAAGTGAGATATGTTTACTGCTGTTCACCGGCAAACAGTATGTTCTCTTTTGGATGCTGGTCTTCATTTTGGTTTTCCCAGCAACTAAGCTTCTTAACTAAATGATTCAGCAGTTTTGTTGACCACCAAAAACGGACTGGGAAATTCAACCTGGTCTAAGGAAACCTGTTTCTGCCTTAGAATAAAAAATATATAAAAGGCTCTTTCTCTCGCAATTGTGTTACAAACTCGCCAACATGTTTTTATATATCACAATTGTGAATGTCTCGCAACGTGACTATCTCAAACCGTTACTGCATAATGTTTTGGTAACACTTTACAAAAAGGTTCCATTAGTTAACATTAGTTAACTTGAGCTAACAATAAAAACTAATTCTAAAGCATTTATTCATATTTTATCTTTTAACATTTATCAGATGTAAGATGTATCTGTTAATATTATTTAATGGACATGAACTAACAATGAACAGCTATTTTTATTAATTAACATTAACAACGATTAATAAATACTGTAACAAATGTATTGCTCATTGCTTTATTGTTAGTTAATGCATTAAGAAACATTAACAAAGTAAAGTAAAGTGTTATTTATATCTTTTTAAAATTATTTTAGTTTCACTCTAAGGCTAAAACTTCTATATTTCTGCATGCAGGATAACAAAAAGTCACAAAAAGTCTCTGGCTATGTTTGTGTGTATATGAGAGGATGGATGGATATGGATTTGCCTCCGGAGACTCTCGATCAAGCAGGAAATGAAGGTTCAGTCATATTCTTCAGTGCTGAATAGGACAGACAGGAAGAAAGCTGATCTGGTGATCACAGATATCTTTATCAGATGATCACAGTGCTGCTTGGGTATTTATTGCTCTCGGCTCATGGTTATAATTAGACCTTTACGGGTGCATGTCATGCAGTATAACCTCTCCACATCTTTCACATATAAGGACGTTATCAATAGGGACAGAAGTAGCAGGGACAACAACCGAACTATGGAGTTTCCGTGAAGTAAATCAATCTTCTGTGCTTTTTATGTGTGCTCAAGACCTTGGGAAAATTCCAGTGTTACTTCCCTCAGTGACATCATCACCTCACAAAGTAGCTCTGTTTAGTTATCAGGGTCCGCGCACGCATTCATTCCAAACACAATGAAATGAAATCTGCGCTGGCCTATATTGTGTTGTGATTGCAGACAATGCAGGTGAGGGTTAATTCGATCTCAGCTACCCAAAATCTCAAAGTCTGGTGGCCATTCCACTCGGCCTGTTGCTTTGTGTGATTATGGGTCAGGGTTGAAGGATCTGCGTCCCCACAAAGCACTAAACGCACTGTGGAAGCAAGGCTTTTGACGGCTGCTGACAGGCTGACGAATTCCAGAGTACCACAGTGTCTGAGAAAGACATTGCCACGTCCCGTGTAGCCAAGATAAACTATTTTCACTTGCAACCTCTTTGAAAAGAAGCAAAACAACAGAAAAAGCTCTTTGACAGATCATTTTTAACTCCTACGCATAGCTTTTGCTTCCATGGAGAATGGGAGGTTACTGGATTTACCTCAGCAATTTAGAGCAATATAAAAAGAATAAAACTAAATGAGGGTTTATCAACAGTGCATGAAGGTTATCATACTGGGCGCAGTGAGCAAAGCATAATTTAATGATAGCAGGATGCAAGTCATTCTGTTTGTGGATGAAAAAAAAAACAATGAAACAAGACAATAGAAAGAGCTTGATTCTATCACATCAGCTGGAAAATGTGATAGGACATAATTGCAGTTTTGGTCAATCCATGTTATATAAAACTAAGTCTATTGTTTCTTTAGACGTGCTTTAGTGTGAAAACTAAGCACAATGAGTGAACTGTGATCATTTACAGAGTTTGTTTGCTCACGCAAACCAACAGAAATGATCATTTTCAAAAAATTAAAATAATAAAAGTGTTATTTTTCTATAATTTACAATAATAAAAGTATTATTATATTATAAAAAAGTATATTATATTATAAAAAAGTATATTATATTATTAAAATAAATATATGTATTCCAAAGTTTTAGTTCACGAGAATTCATAAGAATTTAGAATTAACAATAATTGTTCTAATTTATAAGGGTTTTAATCAAGATGTTTGAAACCATCCAAATAAAACAATCATTTATGCATTTGGACTTTTGACTCAAAACCTAATAGTTACTTGCCCTATTTGACAACTATCCAAAATCGCGTACTGTCTGAGTAGGTTCTACATTTGAATTTGAATTTACTTTGCAATCGTTAAAAAGTATGTTTGTATATTAAGGAAATTTTGATGTACTACATCTGCCATGTCGTTACTGTCACATGACCTACCAGTTTCAGATGCATCGCTTCACTTCCATTCATAACTCCCCTTTTTGCCTACTGCTTTTTGAATACTATCTATTCTGACCTACTACTCTTTTGACGTACTGTTTTTCACATACTATAAGGAAGTATTCAATTTCAGATGCAGCTTTGGTCCTACATGTTTTTTCCACCTCTACAACAGTTTCACATACTGGAGGCAGAGCAGAAGGGAGAGCACTACAGAAGAAAATGGCTCAGGGTAGGCTTACAATCTCCTTACACTTATTAAGTTGCATAACCACATACTGTCACCCAAATGTTCACAGAAATTAGTCAAGGTGCTTAGTTACTGGAAAAAGAGCTGAGAGAAAGGAAGAAAAAAGAGAGCCTCTTAATGAGAATATGTGAGTGAAAACTCATGTGTTACTGGAGCATTGTTTCTAAACAGTGTGATTACAGAGGACAGCTGCAAACCAGTCATGTCACTGTAAAGAGGTGAAATACACCCTGATCCCATGTCTTATGTAAGCGCTCTTTTGTCAGGGCTGTTAACCAGGGGGCACTTGTGTTTGTGTGTGTTTGAATTGTGAGGAGGGGTCAGGAGAGACCAGCATCATGTGTAACAGTTCTGGCAACAGACCAGCTCTTTCAAACACCACATGTGTAGACAATAATTGGGTCCAGGCCTTTCAGTTGTAAGGTCTGGAGCTGCTTGCAATCATGAAAGCAAAAGGTGAAGAGTATGATGTGATCCCACCCTTCGTCTCACAAATAAAATTAATATAACATAAAATAATAAAACAAAAAATAAAATATCATTTTTAAAATAAAAGTTAAACATTTCTTTACATCAAGGTTCAATTCATTAGTGTTCACCCCATTTTATAAATGACAACCTGTGTCTTTTACTCTGAGCTGTTTCAGTTTCGTCAACATTTTCAACGCCAAAATGAATCTGCAGTGGTCAGGTGGTACAGCAGTCACGTGATACAAGTCAGAGCTCTTTTGTTGTAATCAGTCATTCCGACATCGTGTGAACGTACCTTTAGTTATAGAGTGCAACCATTGGGGTCCAGTTGCAAAAACTTCTCGATAAGGAAACAACTACTTATAAACCTTAAAAGACGGACCTACTGTGTTAATCCATGGTATTTGCTTGCTTCTGCTAAAGCTGTCAGCCCTCATAATTTCAGCTTATTTTTTAAATAATCGTGTTTAACAGTGGAATTCCTGGTGAAAACTACATTACCCATGATGCTGTACAGGAAATCACACCAGTCAGAGAGTCAAAAAAAGCAACACCTGCCAAAATAGCTCTTCAGCTCCGCCCACTCCCATGAAGCACTGCGAATTATGTAATCGAGTCGATCTCCCTACGCTTTCAAAATGCTGAAATATATATATATATTATATATGCATATTTCGCAATAAACGTAAAATATATTAATACGTATAATCAACGTTCGTAAATGAGTAGTTTTATATTTCTCTGTCGTTTTTAATTTGATTATGCTGTTCGCAATGCTTCATGGGATTGAAGTTCTTTCCCTCACTAAAAGAGTTAAATACACAGTCTTGTACCTTTGTGTAATTTTCAAAAACTTCAAATCAAAGTTTGTAGTGTTGTGATTCACCTCGTAGCTGATTGGCTTGGTTCATGGCTTATAATTCTTTAACAAAGACTATTTTATAATCCCTATGGGAAAAATGAATGGGAAAAAAACTGGTCATCAAAAAACTGGTCATACCAGTCTGCTCATGCCATCTAGATGAAATGGCTCTACTCTCATGTCTCGTGTATCACATTGTAGACTTGCTCCTTTGATTGAAACACACCTGGCACACAGTTATCTTTTCTTTTCATTGTCAATAGTGTATAAATGCATGAAGCACATCTCAAGTCACTTTCAAACCAAGCAGCTTTCTATTGGCCAGTGCGAAATCCTTGAAAAAAAAAAAAACCTGCTGCGAAATTTGTGTGGGGAAATCTTTCACCCTCACATGAAATTCCCAATGTCGTCGATTTCCATATGAAATGACTGAATTTCACCAGTGGAAATTCGTTAAACACTGGGGATTGTGACCGCACCAAGAGTGCACTGAATCCATGTGACCAACTTGAAAGCATTGCAAAATCTGCATGGGGAAATCCTTCATCCTCTTGTGAAATTGTCAATTGCATGGGGATTCCAATTGAAATTAGGCCTACTGGATTTTGCCTGCAAACATTTTTCTAAATGTGACCACAGCTTTTGTCTTGTTTCTGGGCGTATTGTTTTGTACATTGTGGACTATTGTTTCATAATTGAAGCTTTAAAATATGGTAAGATAATATCCTATCCAACTCAAATCAATATTTCATGTCCATTATTTACAACTGTGCAATAAGCAAGATAATGTAAAGTCAGTCGGCATTCATTATCACAAAATATGAAGTGATCAGGATCCTGATGAATTAATAAGAAGTGAACATGTGTTGAGTTCCTAAAATCCACCAGAATGTTTAAGGCTCTTCTAACATGTGATGTTCACTTTTTCCTGAAAAAGTATTAATATGCTTCCTAACAAAGATGGAAAGACCAACTACATTTGCATCATTTGCAAATTTCACCACGCAAACTGCATTCCAACTCTAAACTGTTTTAATACTTTGGCTTAAAAGCAACTCTGGAACACATTTTACTATTAAATTACTACCACCTTTAGAGCTGGTTGAGGAGCATTTGGCTTGTAGTGTTCAGGGATAAATGTTTCGAAAAATCTCTTCCGCAGCAGGTAAGGATTAGTTATGTAACCTAAAATGGGAAGGTGCTCATATGACATTTCTTCCTAAATCCAATTCAAATTAGACAATATACATGTTAATGAGTTTGTATTGCATTGTGAAAACCTACAGTCTAAAAAATATATTTTATTTCCACCTACCTAGTATCTATTTAATGAGACACCAATGACGTCATCTGCCTTGCTTTAGGTTACTGTGAGTGGAGCCACAAAGCGTAACTTAGCCGAAGCTCTATAAATCTGCTTTGGGGCTCATTGAGAGTTGATGTGATTGATGGTCGGTGTGTGAATACTAAAAAGTGAAAATGGTGGCATGCTGAGAGAGCGCTACACAGAATAGGGTGAATGGAGTGTGTGTGCTGTGTGCATGCTTATGTGTGTATCCTAAGGCTTGCTGGTGTTCTGGGTCTTCCAAACAAGAGTTAAGCTCTGACTATCTGCCCTCACCGCCAATGAGTCAAAGCACAGGCTCAGAGAAAGCATTAGCAAGCCTCCAAAGCCACAAATGATTGCACACAGCTGTTTGCAAATACACCTTCATGTTGTGGTATAGAGGAATGAAAGCTCTTTGTTAAGTCCGTTGATCCCTGCTGGCCCCTAAATCTGGTCTGTGGGGGGTCTTGTGGTGTTTTTTTGCCACAAATATACGTTTCGCCTTCAAAATGTGAATACCAACTGGATGGAACATTAGCTGCAGTTTTAGCAATGACATTCACAAAATATGACTATAAAATGGACTGAACTATGTGTTATCTTAGGAGTTTCCATTCTTTCCACTCCACTGCTTTAGTCAGATGAATGGCATTAATCCAAAGTGCTTTATCTTGTTTTTGGATTTTCTCTGCTGACACAGAAAAAAACAGTAATTGTTTTATTGGAACAGTAAATATTTTTTTCCATTAAAACAGATACGAAGCCTGACACATTTTGGATGAGCATGAGTTTGTTTATGACCCTTGAGATGTGCTGTGGAGAATAAAACAGCTTTTTAAACTTTCTCATGATCAGCATAAAGAGCAGAGCTATAATTCTTGGGAACAAGAACTTCTTTCTTTTCACTTATAAATACAGCATTTGTTTATTGACTCTCTTCAAATTTGCTGAATGAATGCTAAAGCACATTTGTGTTTACTCCAAAGCTGTGTTCAAGTCCTGTCAGAATGATCGTCTTTATGGGTTGAGTGCAGCACCACCATCATAAAGTTATAATTACTAGTGGAGAAACTATTCAGAACCAGATTTTCTGAATTGGAGGTGTCCAAAATAATAAGTTGTTATACAGTTTAGTTTATTAGTAGTTAGACTTTGGTCACTTCCTTTGCTCTGTATTTTGTAAGGCTGAAATTCATTTTTTCAAAAACAGATAAAGAAAATGAATTGCCCAACACATCTATTTTATTTCCAAAATCACTTGAAAGCACATCATGCTGCAATGTCTGAAGAGAAATTACCATATCATTTTTTTTTATTTGGCTACTTTTATTATCAAATAAATTACATAACATTACTGTGGACATTTTATTTTTGTTCTGTTTTTGTTCCATTTTATACACAAACTACTGTATAAAATCTATGCACATTTTGGCATTAAAAATGAGACACTAAACTCCTGAACTGTTAATTGTACACAATATTGAAAAAAGAACAAATATAATTTTGTTTAAAAATGTGTATTTATTATATTATATTATATTGTTAGTATATGGCCATAGGAAAAAAACAGAGGTACTAGAAAAGTAACATTTAAATATATCAAAATACATCAACATCTCAATTTAGGGAGACTTGCCTAAAACCATTTTATGCACTGGGCATTGTGGATTCAACCAGGTCACACCCAGAGAACAAATATACAGTCCATTAACACAGGCTTCCTCAAAAATCCTCCCCTGACTGCAGATCATCTGACTATATGCAGCCTAAAATCTTCCTTTTATCAAAACTACATCATAGAGGTCAGACAGGAGTCATTGCTGCACATAGAGGCTGATGAGCAATGAGAGGAGGAGAGCTGAAGCATATAAAACATAAATCAAATATACTTTTACTGTGTGATGTCAATTATAAGACAGAGTTAACATGTGAGTTGCATCACTGAATGTGTCCAAAGCATTTAACTGTAACCAGAAAGCTGTCCTCCAAACTTCCCCTTTCCCAAGTAAGCCATTTGACCATAATCTGCGTTTCACAGCTGAAATCTCAAAGGAGAGATGGGATGGACAGATCAGATAGGACATTTGAGATGAAGCACAACGGTTTCTTTCCCACTCACTTCCCTCTCTGACCTCTCCACCCTCTCTGCATTAATCATCAACACACATCTAGAGCACAACGGCCCAGTTCAGTCTCAAAACACCCTGATCAACACAACTTTTTAAAGCATTTCATTTAGTGTTGAGGTGATTTATAGATATTCATACTTTACGTTTTGTCAAAATGATGTTAACAAGAAAAACCCTACACTGTAAAAAATAAAATAAAATAAATAAATATGGTAGCAGAATTTTAGGTTTTACGGATTTATTGTAAATTTACAGTAAAAACGTATATTTACTGATATAATGTTAATATACCAAATTATTGAAGTACTAATATTTGTTGTGTAAGTTTGTAATACAGTGACAACCACCAAAAACAGGTAGTGCTGAGAAAGTCACATGATGAATCAAAGCTCATCACAAGCCACAATACAATCGGATATTTATATATTTCATATAACTAATTCATTTCTGACTAGCAAGTAGCACATGATACATGGTTTATGGCTGTATACAAAAAAACTGGAAATGGAAGGGTTTATAAACACAATTTGTCATATCGTCCCCTTGGAATTATAAGGTTCTATCTGACATTTTTGTCAAAACTGAGTTATTCACATATTCTTATTCTGTGACCACTTCTTTACATTATGTGATGTTGTTTTTTAAGTTGTGTACATTTTGGAACTTTTTATTTAGAAAATAAAAATGTTATTTCTACACAGTCAAATGGAATGCAAAAACTTTAAAGCTCAATATCTCAAAACTGCTCAGAACGCAGATAGAACCTTATAATTCCAAGGGGACGATATTGCTTAAAGCTTACAACCTCAATTGGTATTTGACTTTGTTTTACTTTTTTGTAACATGGCCTTCAATTTGAGCTTTTTTAAAACTCTAAATCCTAGCCTAAGCCTCTCACGATTCTCCAAATGCTATTTGGTTTCTGGGTCTTATTCTATTTGCCACATCTATAATTCTATTCATTGGTGTTGCCTTTCCCAGATCCGGTATTTATTTAACATGTCTGTGCGGGAGAGAAACAGCAGCTGTTATCTCCAGTGATAATAGCACTGTGACATGAGAGGATCCGTTTGTGTGGGCCCATGTCGTGTTTTGGAGAAAAGAAGGCAGAGGGGAAAAAGAACAGACAACATGGAAAAGCATTGCAGAATCGGCTGTGACCAGATTTGTTGTCATTATGAGTGCTCAGAGAGTGATAAATGCAATAAACAAGGAAAGCTGTCACATGTCTGTCCAGTCTTGTGTTGCACATGGGTGTTTGTTATGTTGAGCCATGTGCTCTCGTCATTGTTGACCCCTCCCTCTTGTTATCTGATTATTGGTTGATTTGCTCCACCTGTCTGTCTCGTTACCCTCCTTGTTTGCCTTCCTATTTAGTCTTCCTGTGTTTGCTGTCCTGTGCTCGTTCGTTGTATTTGTTACGTTGCCTTGCCTTGCCTTGCCTTGCCTTGCCTTGCCTTGCCTTGCCTTGCCTTGCCTTGCCTTGCCTTGCCTTGCCTTGCCTTGCCTTGCCTTGCCTTGCCCGCATGTGTGAATAATCTGATACTAATTCTGAGAGAATGTGATCTTTTCTTTTCTTTCATTTGGAAGGATTTGTACAGTTCAAGTTTATGTTTGTTATTGTTAATTTTGAGCAAAGAATAAAAAATACTGTTGAAATTCCCACAGATGACTTCTGCTGAGGAGTGAGGACACCATAAGGGCTGCAGCTGTAATAGATACAACAGCTGGGCTAAATTGTTGGGGGGAGAAACAGTCAGAGAAACAGTTAGAGTCATATTAACGTTTATTGCGTGCTCCTGGAATTTATCTGCCTTCATTCATTTTGGTGTGTATTTATGACTTCATATCCTGGTACCTTGAGAGAGATGGTCCTATAGCCTCTGTGTTTTTGAGTGCACATGAACCCTTCTGACAGAATCTCCGTCCCCATGGAGACTCGAAAGGGTCATGCAGTGACACAATTGACTAGTGCATCTGCATCATGACAGCTGGGTTATCCCCATTAGTATTCAATTCAAGGCCTGGTCAATACAACCACTTTCCTAGAGAGACACGCATTCAACTCAAGCATGTTGTCACGGATCAAGTCCATCTATCATGGTGTCCTTGGTCCTGACCATCCCTAGACCATCAAACATTTACCAGTCTGGTTCAAAGGCTGTGTGGTGCAAATATTGTGAGAACGAGAGATAAAGATGATAAAGTTTTTCTGAGTCTGAGACCACTAGTAAAAATTTTGTTTACATTTTTCTAATTTGATTTCTAGTTTGATCACAACAAATTATAGGCCTATTATCAGCGTTGTAATTGGATTTAAAAAATTTATATATTTTAAACATTTCTTAGTATTTTCAAGTATTTAGTATTCAGAAAGGGCCATAGTACTGAGACAGCTCTAGTGAGGGTTGTAAATGATTTACTTATTGCGGCAGATTCAGGTGCATGCAGTATTTTGGTTTTATTAGACCTCAGTGCTGCTTTTGATACTATATGTCACTCTCTTCTGCTAGATAGGCTGGAAAATTGGCTGGGTGTTTCTGGAGCAGTATTCAGTTGGTTTCAGTCCTATTTATCGAATCGTGCCCAGTATGTAAGCTTGGGTAATTACAAATCTGACACCGTGCCTGTTCGACAGGGAGTTCCTCAGGGCTTAGTGCTGGGTCCAATTTTATTTAACATTTATATGCTTCCACTTGGGCAGATCATCAGTAAACATGGTCTTGGGTTTCACTGCTACGCGGATGATACGCAGATTTACATCACCACTAGTCCTGATGTTCCTAACTCATTAATAGCATTGCGTAGTTGTCTAGCAGAGATCAGTTTATGGATGCAGAATAACTTCCTGAAGCTGAACGGCTCCAAAACTGAATTGATGCAGATTGGTACAGTGGCGGCTACTCGTAAAGCTGAGCAGATTAGTCTGATTGTTGACTCCAGCTTGGTAACTCCAACTTTACAGGTAAGGAATCTTGGTGTCATTTTTGATCCACAGCTAACTTTTGAAGCACATATAAAAAACATCTCTAAAACGTCCTTTTACCACCTGAGAAACGTTGCTCTACTTAGACCTTTTCTTTCTTTTGCAGACACAGAGAGGCCTATACATGCCTTTATTACAACTAGGTTAGATTATTGTAATGCCTTGTTCTCTGGCCTTCCAGCTAAATCTCTGAGCAGGCTACAATACATTCAAAACTCTGCTGCCCGTTTGCTCACTCGTACTTCTCCTCGTGAACACATCACACCGGTGCTTTCACAGTTGCACTGGCTTCCCATAAATGTGAGAATTGATTTCAAAATTCTTACAATAACATACAAGGCGCTACATGCGACTGCACCAGAGTACCTTTGTGATCTGATTAGCCCTTATACTCCATCACGTTCTCTCCGTTCTTCTAATTCTCTTTTACTTCATCAGCCTTCATGTAAGCTTAAGCCCATGGGGGAAAGAGCCTTTTCATACAAAGCTCTCAAGCTTTGGAATGTGCTTCCTCCTACCATCAGAAATGCACCAACACTGGAACACTTTAAAAAGCTGATTAAGACACATTTATTTAAGGCTGTTTTTCTCTGATTGTTGCATTGCCATTGTTGTTTTGTTTATTTTAATGTAGCGCTTTGGGTTTGAGAAAAGCGCATTATAAATAAAATGCATTATTGATGTATTATTATTTGTTATGTCCACCTTTTGCTTTATCAGCAACAGTTCAAAGAGTTGATGTCACAAATTTGCTCATTTAATTTATTCATTAACCATTTCAGTCGTATCCTACTCTTGGTGATTCGTGGTGATTTGGTCTGTTCATCATATAAAGCGATCCAGTCTCTTAAGAAAATTTGGACTAAACGATGGACTTTTGGACTTTTAAGATCTCATTATGGACTATTTGAAGTGACAATATGGTAGTACATAAATCTCTCAGATTTAACTTTAAATATCTTAATTTGTGTTTCGAAGATGAACGAAAGTCTTACGAACATTAGGGTGAGTAATTGATGACACTTATTTCATTTTTGGGGGAACTAACCCTTTAAGTTACATCATAAAGAACTGATGTGCCCTGTGTGCAAGGTGAATGTTTAACCTGTTCTGCTCAGTGATGAAGCAGTGCAGCGATCATAGAATCACAGTGACCCAAGACAGACATGCCAAGTGATCCCAGCTTTGTGCCAGGTTAATAAACGCTGGAGTGATCAAATCAAGGACAAGTCCCGCCTCCTCCATCCCTCTCTTTTCAGCCCCTCTCCTTCTCTCTCTCTTTCTTGTTCGTCTGTCCACTGCCTCCCAGGCTGTCTGTCTCCAATAGTGATGTGCTGGGAACAATGTTGAACTCTTTGTACCATGAAGTGCTCTGGAGGCGGGGCTGCATGAAAGACTGCTTTCAATAAAAGCCTTTTAAAAAGGAAGGGAGATATTTTTCAGCTAAAATATTGCAGTTTGATTACATAGATGTTCAGGAAACAAGTGTGTCATGTGTTATTATGGGGATAACTGAGATAGTAGCTAACATCAACTAATTTTCAGCTGAGCTCATCTGTGACCTTTAGGATGAATGTCCAATGACCTAGCTCCCTCATACATATTACATCAGATTATTAAGTGAGTTTGGCTGCTAGATGCTGACAATAGAGCGCTGGCCACAAATCACTTTTAAATGCAGGCCAGTCAAGGTTTTCAGACCTGGATGGCAAGTATTGTCACCCAGGCAGTCTTTCAATGAGTTATACGTCTTTATCTGACTTCTGAGGCCAAAACATTCGGTTAACTGCCTACTTCTTTGAAACTTTTTTTCAGTTTTCTGCTATCAGATTCACCCTTTATATATATATATATATATATATATATATATACACATGTATATATATTAACTCTTATACATTTACATTTAGCTGACGCTTTTATCCAAAGCGACTTACAATTGCTATATATGTCAGAGGTTGCACGCCTCTGGAGCAACTAGGGGTTAAGTGTCTTGCTCAGGGACACATTGGTGTCTCACAGTGGATTCAAACCCAGGTCTCTCACACCAAAGGCATGTGTCTTATCCACTGCGCCAACACCACGCCATCACCACCCTGTGCCCATAAGTTTGTCTGCCAGTAAAACAACCGACTTCTGTCTCATAATGTATGCTGAACTTGTAGTTGGCGATAGGTGAATTCTTTGTTATAGGTGAGTCATTGAATAATCCCCGCAATTCGTCAAAACATTGTTTGTTCAGTCTGTTAAAGAATCATTCAATGAATGGCGTGTATATATTCATTAGGTCCAACCAATGAAATGCTCCTTTACAGCACGGACTCAAATGCTATTTGCTCGTGCTATAGTCGGAAAAGTCACGCACTTCTAAAGGCAGAAGCTGTTAAAGTAGTGCAATATGTATGTGTCATTCACTGTATACAGATTAAAGTAAATGAGGACTGATCGATTTCTGTAGAAGCTTTTACTTCAGTGAAAAAAAAAAAAAAAATGAATCAGTTTGTGGAACCGAGTGAACGAGAATGATTAGTTCACCTAAATGATTTGTTCAAAGCAACAAATCATTCACAAAAATGAAACACTTCTACCCAAACTCGCAAAGAAAAAAGCCTAACAACTTCGGCCTACATATTCAACACAGGGCTCATAAGCTTAGTGTCTAGCGAAGCTTTTCTTCTTTTTCACCACGTTAATCTGACAAGTCTCTGAGCAGCTTTCCCCTTTTTATGGACGCAATACAACGGCAGTATTCAGTGGTTGTGATTTAGAGTGTGCTACTTTACTTGGTCCCAGAGTTAAATCTTTAGCATTTGTCTGTATAGAGGATACTGTGCTACAGGATAAACAGCCGCTTAACAGCAAGCTGCATTTGAAAGACAGAAACACTGACGCACTGATCTGCAGATGAAGACACCCAGTCAAAACCCTCACTGTTAACTCAATGCGTGACTCTCTGGTGTGCATTACCAGTCACCTTAACCTAACAAGCCATATGTTGTTCTGCAAGGCACAGGAAAAAAAATCAGGAATTTGGTTGTGTCTGTGCTGTTTATGCTATTAGTGTCATAAAGAACGAACTGATTCCATATATAATGGCTCAGATTCCAACAACCTGTAAAGCAATTGAAAACCCTCAATGTACTGCAGCATGAAGTACCACAACATCTGTTGAATATATGCTGCATCTACATAGCATAGAAACTCTTCAACACCTGCAAGGAAATAATTGCATGCACATTTACTACTTAATATTTCATTCCTTTACTGAAATGTGTCAGCACGCCTCCATTTAAACATTCCGACAGAAAATTGGGCAAAACAAACTTAACAATAGCATTTCAAGTCCTGACGTGACAGCAGTTGTGATACTGTTTTTGTGCTATCGCACATTCTCTGCCCTGAGGTTTAACCTGGCACAGATGCAAGCCTTTCTAATCATTGGTTTGAACTGAAAAAAACTCCCACATTTCAAAATAACTTCCTGGTGCAGACAGTGTGATGACAATTTTAGATTCCAAGGACAGTTAACTTCCCTTCTTTCTGGTTTCCATTGTGCTCTTGTGATAGCAGAGCTCCTCGGGGATGAATCCAACCCCCCCTTTTCTATACCACAAACTCACAATGGCTTAGGAAGACCTTTTACATGCAAGACACAAAGATTACGGGACCCTGTCGTACTAAGTATTGCTGTATTAAGCACACTAACATTAAAAAAAAAAAATCCATCAAACAAGTGTGCATCTTTTAATCTTTTGCTTAAATGCATTTGTAGCATATATATATATATATATATATATATATATATATATATATAGAGAGAGAGAGAGAGAGAGAGAGAGAGAGATAGCTATGTCTTTAACACTTTAGATACTCCAAACTTTTTCAGCTGTCTTAAAAAATACAGTCTCTGATGGGATTTCTTGATAATGCCTCTTAAAGGGATAGTTCACCTAAAAATGAAAATTAGCCCATGATTTCAAGAGGGTTTTTATGGTGCATATGAAATGGGTGTATGTCTTTGAAAGTCCATTAAAGTGCATCCATCCATGATTAAAGTGCTCCACGCATCTCCGGGGGTTAATAAAGGCCTTCTGAAGTGAAGCGATGCGTTCGTGTAAGAAAAATATTCATATTTAAATCTTTATCGACTAAAATAACTAGGTTCCGGCAGATGGCCGTACATAAGTCGACTTACGCCAAAAGAGTAACACTTGACAATGTATGACGTAGGTCGTAGGATGTAGGAGTGGTGTAAGCTTTGACAACGCGAAGTGTCAAAAGGTGAAGTTGTTGTCATGGTGAAACCTCCAAACATTTAGTATCTCTGAAAAGCCCTGATTGTCCTTTAGGACATCCAGACTAAAACTTAAACTGTAATATGTAGCCCAGTGTTTCTCAACCTCTCCTGCAGGGACCCCCTGACAGGACATGTTTTTGTTTTAACCCTGAAATGGCACACCTGATTCAATTAGTCAGCAATTAGTCATTTCTTAAGTCTGCATTTAAAGTTGCAGTCGGGAGTTTTGAGAAAATGTTGACTTAGCCTGAAAATTTGAACAAGCACAACTTCCAGGTCCAACCACCTTGCTCTCTGCTGCGCTACAGCCCTCCCTCCACAGCTCCTCCCCCACAGCGGAGCCTGCCGTGAACGCGCAGACTAGTAAACAGGACCACTAATGACGGCGGATTATAAACAGTTATGGCACATTCACTAATAGGGACGAAACATCAACAATATGCTTTACATTGACTATGGCCTGCCCATACTTTGACTACAAACTTGGTCCTCAAATCATTATGTATTTTGCAATACATGTAACTTTATAACGTTGCACTCTTTCTATAAGTTATAAATAGCTAGTAAAATAACGTTAAAGGATTAGTTCACTTTTAAAAAACTTTTACTGATAATTTACTCACCCCCATGTCATCCAAGATGTCCATGTCTTTCTTTCTTCAGTCGAAAAGAAATTAAGGTTTTTGATGAAAACATTCCAGGCCTTTTTTCCATATAATGGACTTCAATATAGGACACAAACGTTTCAAGGACCAAATGACAGTTTCAGTACAGCTTCAAAGGGCTTTAAACGATACCAGACGATGAATAAGGGTCTTATCTAGCGAAACGATCGGTCATTTTAAAAAATAAATACAAAACTTTAAGTTTTATAAGCACAAATGCTCGCCTTGCTCTGTTCTATGATGTACGTTCGTGATCCTGTTCGAACTCGTTCATCAAAATGAACAAATCTTTTTTCGAGTCATTTCGTTCGTTGAATGAACGAAATGACTCCGAAAAAGACTCGTTCAAAATGAACAAATCTTTTTTCGAGTCATTTCGTTCGTTGAATGAACGAAATGACTCGAAAAAAGATTCCTTCATTTGGATGAACGAGTTCGAACAGGAGAGTCACGAACGACGGTACGCGCTCGCGCTGTGCAAGAGAGGGGTGATCAGCGCGAGCGTGATTGACACTGCTAAGACATTCCTCCTGGCTCTGATTGGTTGTTTCTGACCGGGAGCGGTGTATTTCTGCAAATGGCAATAGGACCACAGGGAGGAGCCAGACGAGCTTGATTTTTTCCACAGATTATCTGTCTCATATTCTACTGTCAGGACATAATGACAGTTTTAACAAATACTTGTTTACAAAAGTGACCTACTGGAGCTTTAAGCCTTTAATTAATTGAATCAGGTGTGCCATTTCAGGGTTAAAACAAAAACATGTCCTGCCAGGGGGTCCCTGCAGGAGAGGTTGAGAAACACTGATGTAGCCTATGGTGTCAGAGAAATTCACTAAAATATAATGTCCACTACAGAGGACAAAATTCCCTTAAAAAAAAAGAAAAGGAATGACATCTAGTCGAGAAGACTCGTAATAATATTCACGTTAATCAGATCCGAAATCAACCTTATATCAATATCAAATTTATTTCTAGAACACAGTTCCAGTAGTGGGATTGAATGTGAGAGTGAATAAGTGCAATCAATAACGTCCACAATGGTTTCGGATATCCAAATGGCTGTTCCCTCAAGTAGTCCCCTATTTAAAGTCTCTATGAAAAGTTTTATAGCTTTTAGTATGAATATGTTAGCTTTAAGGTGATGATACACAGGTCAACTTTTTGAGCAATGTTGCTGGGCAATGTTGCCGTAAACGGCAACCAGATGAGACACAGGGTGTTGGCGCACATTTAAGTCGTTTTGCACACGTGTTTTGGGCGTGCTGTTTCCTTGTGGCTTAAAATAATTAAATACGGTAAAATAATAAACTTTCAAAGTCTGAACTTAAAGTCGGATATGCCAATCCATTTATTAACATAACGAAAAATAAAACATATTTCTTCAGATAATAACTTAAGTCAAGCCAGTCTCCATTACACGCCGTGTCTCACGGTCAAAAACCATGCCCCTCGCTGTGCGCCACACCTGCACTAATTAGCCCACGTCTTAAGTAGACTGGTGGCAGATCACAGCGCCATCCTATCCCAATACACAGAATGGCTCCAACACAGGGCCCACGACCGATCTAAATTATCCAGATAAAAATGTATTGCCCATTTTCAATGGGAAAGTGCCCTAGCAACAATCGCTAGGCAAGATTGCCCAGCAACATTGCTCAAAAAGTTCCCTGTGTATCATCACCTTTAGCCTACTGTTATCTAGGCTATAAGCTATGTGTGCTCCAAAACAATGACACAATTCGTATTTAGAAGACTAAACCCAACGTTGAAAATGAAAATCATGCTGATGTCAGAATCCAACGTCAGATTGACGCCAATCTCCAACATTGGACAGATGTTGTATTGTGGTTGAAAATGAAAATCTGGTTGACGTCAGAAACCAACATAAGTTGGGTTCTGACGTCAACCCGACTTTCATTTCCAACCAAAATCCAACGTCTGTCCGGCGTTGGATGTTGACGTAAATCTAATGTTGGGTTCTGACGTCAATCTAAAGTCGGGTTCTGACGTCAACTCGACTTTCATTTCCAAATGCAACTCCTGCAACCAAAATAATCCCCTGACTGACGTTACTACTTTCTACTCAAGGACCTTGACAGAAATAGTGGAGTAAAAAGTACAATATTTGTCTTGTCTTTATTTAAAGTAAAAAGTTTCCAGAAAAAATAATACTCAAGTAAAGTACAGATAGCCTACTCAAAAAGTGTACTTAAGTACAGTACTCAAGTAAATGTACTTTGTTACTGTCCACCTCTGGGTAACTATACATAAAAGCATGTTAACTGACTGGATTTATTTCTATGTGGACATAAGCCTAGCCCTTTAAGCTCAGATCCCATTGTTTAGTCATGTATCTTTGACATATAGAGAGAGTCAGGAAAGATCTAAAACAAACAGGACATGTGAACAGAACAAAAATATGCAGCCTATACATCCTGAGGCATTATGCAATAAACCCAGGACCAATGCACAGCCATCTGTCGAAGATATGTGGTGCTTATTCTGTAAGCAGCTTAGTTTTTGGGTGTTGACATGATTTTAGATTTTCTAGAAGAGCTTCAAGTGTCTCAGCTGGAATGCCTTGATGACGATGACATTGACTGTTGGGTTTCCAAAAAGAACTCTTTGACCTTTTTGCCTGTTTATTTCAAATGAACTAATTTATAAATTAAAGAAAAGAAGGGACTAATTATACCACCACAGAAAGATGAAACAGAACTAATTTATGTAATAGGCCTATCCTTTGTTTCATATGCTCCACATTAAGTTTGTGTGTAATAACATCCATCAGTCATTACTGAATGACGTGGTCTACAATTTATAGCTGGCAATTTACATTAGTCATAAATAACTGTTGCCATCCATGATATCCTTTCAAGTACTGAATCTTGATTTAATTTAGAAAGTTTTGACTCACCCTGCAATTTTTCTGATCAATCCTGTGTAGTCTGTGTTGAGCTTAATGGGATTCTGGGGTTAATGTAAGGGTAACATATACTCACAATTATAAAATGTGGATATAAAAACAAAATATAATCTATTAGTTGACTTGTGAAAGGTACAAAAAGATCAGCCCTGTAAAATCTGGTACAAATAATCATGATACAACTCAGACCGATAACTAACTAACTACCACCCCCAAGTGGTTACTTGAAAACACCTTTTTCAGTCAGCAAGATCTAAACGTTCAAGATGTATATAAAAGAGTTTTTAAAAAATGCACAAAATACTTCTTTGATATTTATATTTACATTCAATACTAATAAATACTACGGGACAGTTAAATGCTTGATTCTGATTGATTCTTGTCATGCATTTTGTGTCACGCATCTTTGTGACTTTTATTTTGAAAATCTCAACAGGAAGTAGTTGCTGCACAAACTTCCGACAAGGATGCTCGAAACCCTGTAAGGGATTTCCCTTTATTTGTTAGCCTTGTTGATTGACGTGAAAGAGAAAAAACGCAGTATTAAAAGGCTAAAAACACAGCGCCAGTCATGTCAGAGACATACGGTAGGGTGACTAATTTTCCTTTTCTCTTGTCAAACTTGTTATCGACAGCATAGCATGATTTTTAGCAGGTGTCCCGAGCTCATTCATCACAGTATTTGCTTACAAGCTGTGTTTAGTGCCAGCTAGGCAGCAGCTTTCTGTCTGCCATATGTTTCATCTCTCGACGCTAGTCATAAGTGTTTTATTTTTGATGCGTCAATTAAAAAGTTACTGACAGCAATAATTACTATATTACGTTATCTTTTTAGATATAACTTGAATGTTATGATAACCTCTGTAGTCTCTATGTTATGAGTATTGATAGCCTATATAGTCTGGTTAATGTTATGATTTAGTAACATACATTCCTATACTATGCTATTTATATTATGTACATTTTATATGCATTTTTGCAAAATCTTTGTTTTTGTTTTCCTCCCATCTAGATTTTCTGTTTAAGTTTCTTGTGATAGGAAATGCAGGAACTGGAAAATCCTGTCTGCTTCATCAGTTTATAGAAAAAAGATGTAAGTTATGCAGCTTTCTGTTATCTTACCAATAAATATTAAAAAACAAAACAAAAAAAAAACATGAAATGTTACACCCATCAATGTTATGTTGCTAATGTCTTTTCCCTATTCCTCTAGTCAAAGATGACTCAAATCACACTATTGGGGTTGAATTTGGCTCAAAGATAATCAGTGTGGTCAATAAGTTTGTCAAGCTCCAGATCTGGGATACAGCAGGACAGGAACGTTTCAGGTGTGTTATTTTTCAAAAACTGTTTCCTTCTTAGATTGGCTGTTTTTTGTGACCACTGTGAGATATGACTCATGATGAAAATTTCCAGATTTGTTCTCAGCCAGTCAGATGGTGCAGCATTTCGTGAGGGAGTGATTGAACTCCAGATTGCATGTAGTTTATAGTACCTCACACAGATTAATTTGTCTGCTCTGTCAACATAATGCTTTAATTGCACTGAACTTTTGCCAGCAGCTTCTTCCTAGAGCCAAAATACATTTAGAATGAAAATATTCTGTCACACAAATTATTTATTATTTATAAATTGCTTTGAGGCTTCTTAATATATATATACATATATATAAATGTGTATATATATATATATATATATATATATATATATATATATATTCTTTAGTCATGTGTCATGTCTTATCTTGCACAGGGCACCAAGTGTTATTGTATTTTTAATTGGCTTTTTTTTTTTCAGTTTTAGTGTCTAGTTTCCAATACATCATTTCTAAATTTAGTTTCTCATCTAATATTTATATTTTATTTCAGATTTATTTTTCATTAGTTACATAATTTAAAAAAAGCTCAAGATATCTTGAAGCAAAACATTATGCAAGTTGTCTCTTCATTCAAACTGCAGCTCATTTTATTTTACATTAAAGAGCCATTTGATTTGTTGATCAAATATATGTAGGCTAGCCTGTCGTGTGCAGTAAAAAGTTGCCCTACATGTTCATTTCTGAATTACAAGGCCTTATATGCTAATATGCTATTGGTTGAACAGATGTTGAAGGAGCCCTGAGTTTTACATTTGATTTGACTAGTGGTAAGTTAATATTGATTCTTCAGTGCCCAGTGACGTTGTCTAGACTGAGAGCAGGGTGGATGATTGCTAATATAATAACCATTATACAATCCAGAGTACTATTTAATGTCAGTTACGTCATTTAGAACGTCAATGTCTTGCATTTGTCTTTGTGTTCATGCCCACGGTTCACAATCCAATCAATTCTAGATAAAAAATAAATAAATAAAATTCTTTGATTATTCTGTTTTAAGTTAAATGTGTTTGCGAATGACAATTCAGCCTTTAAGCAAGTAATTATTTTAATAGTATTTATATCAATAATAATAATATTTCAAATATCAATAATATTATAAAGTCTCTTACGTTCACCAAGGCTGCATTTATTTGATCAAAAACACAGTAAAACAGTAATGTTATTGCAATTAAAAATGACTGTTTTCTCTTTGAATATATTTTAAAATGTAATTTATTCCTGTGATGGCAAAGCTGAATTTTCAGCATCATTACTCCAGTCTTCAGTGTCACATGATCCTTCAGAAATCATTCTAATATGATGATTTGCTGCTCAAGAAATATTTCTTATTATGAATGTTGAAAACAGTTTTTTGCTTAATTTTCATGGAAACTGAGATGGGTTTTTTTCAAGATTCTATGAAGAATAGAAAATTCCAAAGAACAGCATTTATTTGAAATAGAAATATTTTGAAACAAAGTAAATATCTTTACTGTCACTTTTGATCAATTTAATGCATCTTTGCTGAATAAAAGTATTTTTTGTCCATTTTCTGTTGACTAATTGCCAATGCAGGGTAGCTCTAAAATGACCAAATATCAGCCATTTAATTGATTGATTGATATATATCGGTTTACCACTAGATTTAACCAGCTGTTATGCCAAACTCTTGTAGACATTACAGAGGTTTATTTGTACAAATGTTTGTTCTCCTCAGGTCTGTAACACGCAGCTACTACAGAGGGGCAGCAGGGGCTCTTCTTGTGTATGATATCACTAGGTAAAGTCACACTTGTATAGCCAGTTCCTCTGCATAATATTATGTGTGTGTGTGGCTCTATTTTCTCAGAGATTCATATATTTCTGGATGTTTGCCTTGGGCTAGACTATGATATGTATTTATAGATCCTTAAGTGTATTGATTTCTCACACTTTCTGTCTCTGGATGTTAGTCGAGAAACATACAATGCTCTGACTAACTGGCTGACAGATGCCCGGATGTTGGCCAGCCAGAACATAGTGATTATACTGTGTGGAAATAAGAAGGATCTGGATGCTGACCGTGAAGTCACCTTCCTGGAGGCCTCGCGTTTCGCTCAAGAGAATGGTGTGTATGTCAGACTAGCAGATACCTGCTGGCAGGGCCGGCGCTCCGCACACGCACATCACGCACTGCGCGTAGGGCACCAAGTGCTTGGGGGGGCACCAAAAAATCTGGGTCGTGAAAAATCATCACAATAGGCTACTAGTATAAATAACAAATAAAATATGTCTAAAGCATGTTAATATACAAAAGCAATACAAAAGTAATATAGGCCTAGACCAAATTAGTCGAGAAAAAGGTGAATCTCCTGTGCCAGTCTCCCTCTGACTGGTGCCCCCCCCCCCCCCTCCCCACCTCCCAGTGGTCTGTTCGATTATGCCTCAATCAATGTCAAATTTGGCAGACACCGACCTCAGACATGGCCTCGAAAAGGCACCAAGAAGAGACAGCGGGATGATACTCGCGCGTCGCTTGCAGGTAAGACAATGTTTTAAATAAAAATGTTAGTTTTGTAGTGCGGGCGCCCTTGCGTCGTGTATGCATGTCCAGGGGGGCGTCGCTAGTAGTGCAAATGATTCGGGGCAGGCTTTTTTTTAGCCCTGCATGTTGAATCTTATATTTTAACGGGGGTCCGGGGGTTTCTCCCCCAGCAAATTTTTAAACTTGGGCTGTTTAAGATGCAGTTAGTTTGTTTGTGAAGAAAAGGAAGACCGCTTAGATACGTTTTTTCGTTGTTGTTCTATATGGATAATGCGGTCATTTTCAAGAGGTTCATAGGCCAAGGCCCAAGGGCGACATCTGTTGGTGAAACTGCAATTAGAAAAAAAACCCCACAATCTCAGTGTTTGTATATTTTCATATTCACTGAGTTGTCAAATTATTAGGGCTGGGAAAAGATTAATCGCATCCAAAATAAAAGTTTGTGTCTACATGATGTGTGTGTACTGTGTATAATTATTTTGTATATATAAATACACACACATATGCACGTATATATTTAAGAAATATTTGCATGTATATACTGTATATATTTATATATCATTTATATTATATATACATTTAAATATTTTATACATAAATAACAAATATTTCTTAAATACAGGTCCTTCTAAATGTAAATACACATGCAAATGTGTATTTATATATATACAAAATAATTATACACAGTACACACACATATATCATTCAAGTAGACACAAACTTTTAATTTTGGATGCGATTAATCGCGATTAATCTTTTCCCAGCCCTACAAATTATGTACAGAATTATTATATTGTTTATATTATAATATTATTATATTTGTGCTTAGGGCACCCAAATGGCTAGCGCCGGCCCTGCCTGCTGGTTACTATTGATCTGCTTGCATATTGTGACTGTGCCAATAGAGGTCACTATAGGATAGAATTAGTAACAAACATGAGCCCACTAGTGAACGTGTAGACTCACAACTGGCTGCATTGAGATCACATGGGCTATTCAGTGAGTAAACCGTGATTGGCTATTGGTGCATTGCCATTGTGTAGTGTTTATGGATCTGTGTTGTTATTGTTAACTAAAATGATTAAAAATGGTTTGCGTTAACTGAAATATAGCTGGAAAAAAAATCAATATTAGATTAAAAACTTCAAAACCAAACTAAATTTGGAAATGTTGCTTTGGCAACTAACTGAAATAAAATGTTAAAGTAGAATTACTAGAAGATAAAACTGCAATAATTATAAATTAGAGCTAAATAGAAATATTTAAATAAAACTAAAACTAATAAAAATGGCAAAAGCACATAACAAAATGACCAAATCTTAATGAAATCTGAAAATATAAAAATTCAAGCTTATTCAAAATATTATTAAATACTATTACAGCATATAAGTAATACTAAATAAAAAGTTTATTAAATAAAAATAAACACATAATAAACATGGAAAAATAATCACAATATTCAAGTCTTTTTGAGAATGCATTAATTTCTGAAAATTATTTATAAAAAAAAAAAACAGATGTCATTTTTTATGTTTACTTTCAGAGCTCATGTTTTTGGAGACCAGTGCACTAACAGGGGAGAATGTGGAGGAAGCTTTTGTCCAGTGTGCTCGGAAAATCCTTAACAAAATAGAGTCAGGTACAAAAAGACCAGTGCCTTGTGCTCTTACTTATAAGCATATAAAGACATTTGAATTAAGCTGCTGTGCTTGTCATTTGTTTGTGTAGGAGAGCTGGACCCGGAGCGGATGGGTTCAGGAATCCAGTACGGAGATGCAGCGTTGCGGCAGCTGCGTTCTCCCAGACGGGCTCAGGCAGAGAGCGTGCAGGAGTGTGGCTGTTAACACAGTTCCCAGACAACTGACCAACCAGGTGAAGGTCCAGAGGCTTGACTTCTCTCTGCTTGCTTTTCACATCTGAGGTTTTAATATAAGAAGGTTGTCTAAGCTCTGTCCTGAGGGGTTTCAGCAGTCCCTTAGCATTTTCATGTGCAATACTTATTAGGGGTGTGATGTATATCGTCTACGATAATATCGTGATTTTTGTTTTAATGATGTGTGATCTGACATTATCGAGTATGTCCCTCACTTTACAAAAACACACATAGAGAGTGCACGCATACACTATGATGTAGTCTAGAGAGTTAGAGTAATGCGTTTGTGCATTTAGAGTCCACAATTTCACTGCGTGATTTAGTCTATTAAAATGCATTTAGAATGCCCCCAATATTCAAGGTAAGGAGGCAAAATTCCTCTGTATTATATATGTAATACCTCTCTTTTATATTTATATCGTATAATATAGTTAATCAATATCACATGAAGAGTGTTTTTATTCTCCAAATATCAGCATGATTACAAATGTGATAATGATTTTATACAACAGTTTAATAAACAAGTTAATATTAAGTGACTTGCATTTTATACACTGTATTGCCTTGTTTTGCTCTATTTCGCCGATGAAAATATTTCCAAACAAAGCCACTGGACTGTTTAGCAGCACACAGCGTTGTTTTGTCACTGAATGAACGAATCGTTTGAATAAATTATTCAATGACTCACTCATTAAGACGGTCAAATGCTTCGTTCCTGAATGAATCAGCCGTTTAAATGAATCAGTTGAAACTCAATGGCGGCGTCCAAAATCGCACACTCTCTTGAGTAGGTACTTATTTGAATAAGTTATCACTTCATGACCGCTAAAAAAGTACGTTCTATATAGTTTGAATGTGTGTAGTATGAATGTAATCCAGATGCATTCGTCATTATCATGTGACCTACCAGCGTCAGTTGCGTCGCTTCACTGCCATTCACAAATTCTCTCCCATGGCCTCATGGGATAGTAAAGTGTCCGTCGTATGCACACTTCAGAATCTTGCCTGGATGAACTATCCCTTTAATGCCACTTCAGATGCAGCTTCTGTGTTTCCTCTGCATTGCAAAGATCAATTTTGTTGATACTGATTTCATCTGATTGGTACCAGCCCTATTGTGTCTCATAATTCTAATTAAATTTATTGATTAAATGTAATAATTTGACAAAGGATGATGCGTACATTTAAATAGGTTAAAACTAATGCCTTTATAATGGTAAAAATGCCCATAAAAGGTACAAATCAATTAAAAAATAAAAGATAATTTCTGTCACTGCTGCGAACGGACCACCACACAGAATATGAGGAATATCAAACACTTTAGGAGTCAGCTGTCCATGGCAATCCTAAACCTGACAACGCACCAACACAAAAAACACACTAAGCTAAATATCGTCTAATTATCGCAATCGATAAAATCCCAGGAAAAATTTACTCGGATATCATTTTTTGTCAATATCGCACACCCCTAATACTTATTATTACTAATGTTCTTCATGTTGCTATATCATAATCTTGGTCTCTTGTTCTTCCTCTTTACTGGACCCTGTACCACTCATAATGGCATCATCCACTAAAAATAGCTGCGCTGCATTCAGATTTAATCAGATACAGTTGTTCACTGTGCTCACAACATCATTCCCTGCATATTAGATTTAAGTGTCTTGCTCAGTCTGCTAACGGTTCTTTTCTGTTCAGTGTCCTTGACCTAATTTATCCTGAACTTTATTCAATAACTGAATCATATTTTAAACGTTTAGTCTTTAGTTGGGAATTTAGTGTTAACCATGTAAGAAACTAAGATAAAATAAGGAATAAAAACAATAAGTCTGAAAATACAAACAGAACATTTTTGTGT
The DNA here is from genome assembly GCA_026230005.1 of Gila orcuttii. Classification (NCBI taxonomy): domain Eukaryota; kingdom Metazoa; phylum Chordata; class Actinopteri; order Cypriniformes; family Leuciscidae; genus Gila; species Gila orcuttii. The sequence goes on along the minus strand of JAPDVR010000019.1, from coordinate 15,547,438 downwards.
AAATTGTTGCATTGAATTGAATCTGACGTTACACAAATTAATTTGCACAAATACTTTTACTGGTTGTGTTCTTTAATGAGACCTAATATATCCATTAGGATAATTATTTTTCATTTATTTTTGTTCTCTGCTAGTGTTAGATTTTCTCATTACCCTTTTCACCTGAAAAGGGTGTTGTTGGTTTTCCTTTTTATGGTAAAAATCCTGGTAATGCTTTACAGTAAGGTTCTGTATGTTAACATTAGTAAATGCTAACATGAACTTACAATGACCAATACTTTTACAGCATTTATTAATCTTGAATAATATTAATTTCTACATAAACTACCATTCAAAAGTTCATTCAAAAACTGTTTTTAACACAGATAATAATTAGAAATCTTTCTTGAGCAGCAAATTAGCATATTGGAATGATTTCTGGAGGATCATGTGACACTAAATTCAGAAATATTATTTAAATTGAAAATATATGTTAATGTTTTTACTGTATTTTTGATCAATTAAATGTAGCCCTGGTGAGCATAAGAGGCTTCTTTAAAAAAAAAAAAACTTACCAACCCTAAACATTTTAACATAGTGTATATTAATTTAGTTTTTACGCTTCAGTTTGTATAAAGCAACATTAATGTATTATAAACAAACAATTACACCAATGAAAAAATCATATGTTTATAAATTAACATTAACCTAAATGATTTTTATTAACTTTATGATTCCTAATGCGTGAACCAATACTAATAAACTGAACTGTATTTTAAAGTGATACCAGCATACTTGACACACAATTTTAGCTTTAGTCAAAGCGGTCATAACCCCGTTGTCTGTAAAAGGATGTTGATAGCCACCCCTCAGCATCTCTACTGTATTTGCCATGCTCTAGCAGGAGGAGCTCTCTTCAAGAGGAGGTGCTATTTTTGTCAGTGACACCAACCAAATGCCACTCTAGTTTGCTTCTGCATGCCTTGCGTATGAGTGATAATGCCTCAGTGCCAGCACCCCCCCCCCCCACACACACACACGGTCAAATGTTTTACCTTCTTCCACTGCCTCTTAAGAACAGACAAGTCTCCCTCTTATCAGTCAAATGCTCAACAAGAAACAGTGTCAGGGGAATGGATATATTTAACTCCAGATACACGGCCCTCTCAAGCGCTTTCCGAGGTTCCAGAGGTGCCTTATTTGGAATGCGAGCTAGAAATAGAGATTCAAGGTTTCTGAAGAAGATCAAGGCTGATTTGTAGACATGAAGAAAGCAGTCTGAAAAGACCATCTATATGATTTCCTGCACTTTTTCTGTGTCCTTTGGCCAAGGTTGTGTGAACACGAGGAGGACGACATTAGTCGGGGCGTGTGATGTACGGCTCATTGTGGTGGAGCGATTGTTTCCCTCACCTTACTTTTACTTCTGTTCTGACATGCCGAGGACCCCCTTAAACTCCAGAAGGATCCGGAAAATGTTTACTGTCCCCCTCGGGCCCAGGCAAAGACATCTGTGGTACCCGAAACCCTGAGGGTAGTTAAAAGATCTGGCTCTTGCCCCTGAGAATACTGCACTGAGCCCCGTCTTTTCCTTTTCCATATGTAGATGTTGTGTAGAGAAGAGTTTATATTATCACCGTGGAGCATGTTTCATGGTTGCAGTACTATTACATATTCATAAATGACTATATACAGCATATATATATATAGCTGCATCACTGCTCTATGGCACGCACCTGTAATTATTATCAACAATGTGCATTATCTCGCTTTTAATTAGCTTATTTTTTTTCCATTATTGTTAGGATGATTTTGGATAAGATACCAGAAAGTGGTTTTTGACATTTGTCAATAAGTTTTTGTTCTTGTATTGTAATTTACAGTCAAAATGTCAGTCAGCGCCCACTTGCCTTCATATCACACTGTAATATATTGTCAGTATGGTCAGCTTCAATATCAGTGTTACATGCTCTATATTTATAAATCATTTCTGTGCTGCATTCCCATTTTTAGCTGTTTGTTGAAATGATACTGATGTATTTAAAGTGATTCTTTTTTCCTTTTATGAAGAATTTATTTTTTCATTATTTTGCTTTCTAAATCTACTTTTTCCATGTTCTTCTATACATTTTAAATGGACACATCTTAAATGAGCTTGCATCGAAAATGAATGCTAAATCATTGTGGAGTCTTTATATCAATCATTTTATGTTTGTAAAAATAGCAATTTGTTAAAATGAGGCAGATTGCCGATAGTCATGTTTATCAATGCATTGAATGGTAGTTCCTGGTTTTTTTCATTAATGCTGCTTCTTCACTTTACATGAACCTCAGACATGGCAGGTAATTCTGTAGTAGTACTGATCTAAGGAATTGAGATGTGATTCAAAACTCACCTAATGAAAAGTACAATTTAGCTGCTGAATGTAAAATCAGTGTTTGTAAAATCAATGTAGTTCGTGTAAAACTTCCAATCCTATTTTGCTGGACAGTCGAGATTTCTTTAAAAAAAAAAAAAAATCATTGAGTTTAATTAAAGTGAATAAGGAAGATAATGCCAGACATTGTAATTGCTCCTTGGCTCTGACACATGGATAAGGTCTTGGCAAGCTTGCAGAATCCCGATGTCCAGGAACAGCATGCTCTAATGAGTTGATGATATAATTAATTTGCTTTGTGCATAGTAGTGAGAACAGTTTTGTATATTAACGGCGGGCCTGTGTACAAAGTATCCTTAACTACAAACATAAATACTTTCACATCCATTATATGCTTTTGTAAAGTTTTATACTTTATTTTTTACTTTTACATACCAATAACTCCTTCTAAACAGCAACCTGTTAAAAATGTTAAGACTGAAAACAAAACAAAAAGTCCCATCATTATTAGTGACCTATTCGTCTAGGTGAAATAGCACTGTAAATGTCACACATTTAAACACATCTCAGTTTTACAAGCTGAAATCTAAACACATAAACCTTAATACCCTTCAAACTTGCTTTTGAATCAGACAGTGGAATGCATATTCATCATCTTAATGTACCTCATTAACATTATGGCTTCAATACTTTTACACTAAAACAACACTATTCACGTAATACATGCTAGAACTGACTATAATAAAATGTGAGGGGGGGAAAATACCTTTACATTTGTTCATACAACACATGCATTCTTCCATTAAAGATGATGAACTAAATATATGAACTACTGAATTTAGAATCAGTTCAATTATCCTTATATAAATAGTGTACAAATATCTAAATCTCATTATTCCTCAAAAAATAAATTACATAGAATACAACACGAAATACCTGAGTGCTACTGAAAACCAAATAACATCCCACTGAATGAAAGTTATTCTTGATGAAGAACAGCTGGAATTGCTTTGATGTGTATGATCTCATTCAAAAATGATTTGTCATTGTGCTGTCTGTTTCATGCTTTAGATACCAGTGACTTTTTACACTTTATTTACAACATAATACACATGGAACGCACCATTAGAGTGAACGTACAAGTGAAATCTAATTTGGCTCATATCAAAGAAAACAGATATTAATATAATGGAACGACTATTTAAGTAAGTGTTGGCGCAACTGATTTCTGTAAAATACAAAACAGATTTCTTTACATTAACCCTAATTGTTAATCAATATAAATAATAGAGAAAATACACAACATTACAACACATCACATTGTATGTCTCTAATTGTCTGACAATTACTGAACACTTTCAAGTAATTGTTTGGCAGAGAGTGTAAAGAGACACTGGTAAATCTCATGGCCTGTAAATCTACGCAACCTACAAAATCAACAAGGCATGTGATTGTTTGACAGTTTGCCCTGCAGCATCAATAGATTGTGTTTTCATGTTTGATACGTATGTACCAGTAAATGCAACATATCCATGGTGTAAATAAACCCCTAAAAAACCTTGAGTTTAATTCATTGTGACCCATCTGGAAGAAGGCAAGTTAACTGGACAGATGCTCCAGTCATTACGTGGAGTGTTTTGGGTTGTTTAGCCTGAGAGGTTTATACAGTCACAGACATTTTTAAAGGATTTCTGAAAGCAATACTACCGAGAACGAGCAGAAAAGCAGCGCATGTACTCTGTCATCCAGGGGTTGAAATCAGGGACAATCTTATTTCCGTTCTTTTCTAAGTCAGCAGATCTGGCTCTTTGTTTGTCAGATCTCTTCATCTGTTTTTCCACCTCCCGTCTGGTTTTTGCTCGCAACGCTGACTCATGGATCTAGACAGAAGAAAGGCTGCATGAAGTAGGCATGAAAAACGATAAACAAATGAGTACTTCAAGGGTTAGTTTGCCCACAAATGAACATTCTATCATCATTTACTCACAAAACAACATTAGACCACCAAATGCCATTTGAAAACAAGTAGTAGTAATATAATGACAGAATTTTCATCCCTTTAAAGTTGGCATGAAATGGAAGTTGAGTCTTTTCTACTCTATTGTGACGTATATCTGAGTAAAACTGCTTCTCAAACTAGAAAAAAAGTATTTTGATTTTGTCCATCGTGAAATTGATTGATGGTGACCTTAAAGTTGCAACAATCCAAGAGAGAAAGAGAGTAATTGTTCATTTCAATTTATAAGTAATATTTGTTTTATTCTAGTATTCTTTTTTTTTTCAGAAGTTTGCTTACTGGTCAAGAGCCTCTTATGATATGATATGCTTCCTGAAAGGATCCTCACCTCTGCAGTTGATGTTGCAGGTCCAACATTATGGGTTTTCTTTGAAGCCATATCTGTCCGCCTCTCTCCTGAGCCATACAGGGCAAAAGGGTGACGGTTCTCTTTGTCAGGGTCTTTGGTGACATGAGGCTTGACCTTTGATCTTGTATGCTTGTGTGAAGAGCGGCGTTTGCTCTTTAGTGTATTCAGGATATTCGTGTCAGTTTCTGGGTTGAGGGCAGGAACGCGTTCTCTGGCATTCTCTTCCTCCCCTTCTTGATGACGCTGCTCAGCAACTATGGAAACTAGCTCTGATGAGAAAACAGAGAGAGATCTGCATGGGATTTTGCATTTGAAAAAGTGTTTGGAGTCATTTTAATCAAGTATCACAGATTAGTGTGTCTTTATTACTTGGCTTTGAAAATTATGCTAAATTGTGCTTATGTAAATATTTAACTACGGTAAAGTTATTTACTGTAAATAAGGTTTTAGCATCAGCATCTTTAGAATGTATTAAAATTATAAACAAATCAGTAAAGTTTATCTCTGTATGTCATAATTTATAAATAATTTATGACACATGTATTATAGCTGTAGTGTAAATCAATAAAAACATTGATAATATAATCATATAATTTATTACTACTATAAATATGGATGTTAAATGAAAAATAGAAACCTATTTTTCTGACATATTTTTTTTTATTTAGCTTTTTACAACAGACAGTGTCAGTATAAATATTTGGGAAAAATCCTTAACAATGAGTTGCATACTGCAGAATGTGAGACTTAGGAACATTGATAACTTATGAACTAGTTATTCTAGTATTATGTATACACTATTGTAGTATTTATTAATATTTCAAATTAGCTTTTATTTTTATATTTGATTAAATTTAAGTAATTTTGCTTTAGTCATTTTTATTTGTTTTTGGTTTTAATATTTCTATTTGTTTTATAGGCGATTTTCATTCAAGTTTAAGTTTTAATCTAATATTTAGATTTTGTTTTAATTAACGAAGACAACAACACCACTCGAACACACAAACTATTTTAGTAAATACTATAAAAGAAAAACGACATAAGATGACAACCTGTAACGTTAGCTCGATCAGGAGGACTTACTGGTGTCTGCAGTGTCCTGAACTTCTGCGTGTGGTTCTGGTTCAGCTGCTGGTTCTGGTGTCACACATGCAGATCGTTCTGGTTTCTCATCATGGATCCTCAGAGGTTCGACTTTATTCCGACTTAGAGGAGTAGATTTGCCACTGGAGCCTGTCTCGCTTCCCCATTCTCCCCAAAACCAAGGGTTGTGCGCTTGCTCCAACAGCCGCCTAGACAGTCTGTAGTTCAGCAAATCCTCATAACATTTCGCGTAGGTGTCCCATCTAGGATCTTTAAATTTCTTCATGTATTCAGACCTAATTCTCTTCGTCACCATATTTCACTATCGTTCGACTAGAGAGAAATATATAAAGGTTACATTATAGCGAAGTAACAGTCAATTGAAGAGCAATTTTATTCCGAATCAGCCCTCTTCTCGCGCCAGACTTTTAAACCAAATTACTATGGCAACAGAATTCTAATACGCAAGCGAAAGCCAATCGCTGAGTTTCTCTCTTCGACACGCCCCCTTCGTGTACACACCTACTTAAGCTATGGCGTCATCTCGGAGCTCTCAGAACCTCTTAACACATTTGCATATTAGGGTTCATAAGGTGACGATAAAGATGAATGCTGACTTCTGTAATACAGTTCACTAATCTAAAACACACGAATAAGGGGAAGACATTAGTACATTTTATACGTAGCATATATAATGTGCTGCCATCGACAGTGCGACTGTACAGAGAAACGAAAGCTTTCCTTTATACTGTAAGTAGTCAACGTTAAATATCAGCGTTTGGCACAATGCCTATCTAAATGCAATCAAACGGTGTGCGGTATAGTAATTAAAATAGAGGTTAAAGCTGCATTAGAACGTCGACTAGTGTTTAAAGCGAGTGTCATGTGACCGCAATGAGCGGAAGCAAGTTGAATGAAGATTAATGCCATAAAAACCTGTCAACTGTAACAAGAGGCGTGTTTTGATATATTTACTTACCGTTTTGATTAAGGCAGGGCCGAGAAGGTAAACAGATGGCGCTTGTAGTCTGCAGACGTCAACCTTGCTTTGTAAAACACGGTTGTAGCTCCGCCCTGTGGTGAAGGCGCTGGAAATCACTCGAAGGAACCAACAGGTGTTGTTCTCTACGGTTAAAACTTGACCTCCTAGAGGAGGTGTTTGGGGTCTTAAAAATATTGATTTTTATATACGTGTTGTTGTTTATAACCTTTGAACAGCGTTTTAAACGACCACAAAACACGTTATACTGCGTCAGAAAGTACCTGTACTGTCATTATTTATCGCGTGTTCTATTCACACATTGATATATGGAAGATATGGTGCTTATCTGGAAAAACCAGACCAGACCACAAAAACCTCCTATAAAAATCACCTTTTGACATCAAGGATTTTGAATCATGCACATTTTAGTTTTAGGATTTGTGACTCATTCATGGCAAATTAAAATCTGAAAATAAATTCTGTGCATGTGATTGAAAAATGTTAATACTTTTAAAGAAATTGTATTTTTTTTGGTGAGGATCCCACCCTGGTTCTTCAGGAGGGAAATGTATTTTCAATATTTTCAGGAATATTGAAAGGGGTAAATTAACGTTTGTGTGACCATATGATGACTTTTTGATTTTTGTAAACTGCACTATGAATCTTACTTTATCAGCTATGGTTCCTGAAAATAATTAGATCATACTTTTTTGCTTTTCAGCAACACTCTAGATCACTAACCCCCAGTTTTACAGACAAGGTAGACCCAGACTAAAATTCATGTTTGAGCTGTTTTAACCGACATATCTTAAAATATGTCAGTGCCATTGTTTTGTCTCAAGATCCACACCAGTAATGTTTTTTTTTTTCTAAGGTATGTTTTTAAAAGCTACTTAAATGCCCTAATTTTACCAAAAGCCTAATCCTGGCTTAATCTAAGCCCTGTCTGTCAAACCAGGCCTAAATTTCCAGTTTCAAGTCAAACAATTTATTAACACAAACGTGTCACAAAAACCAAATAATAGGCTTTAATAAATTAATGATTATTTATGTACAGATTACAGTCTTGTGATAGACAACGTGGTATAACGGTTTTCTGGATCTTGGTTGTCTGTTTGGACAATGCTGGGGCCTGCCTCATCGTGTTCCAGCTTGGTAATCCAGGGTAAAGTAACACATGGGTACAAAATAAATCCGTACCAAAGCTGTCCCATATATGTTATTGCGTGATCCACAGCAAACAGATGCAGATGATGGATTTAGAAGCACTTGCGGTGGACAATGCTGGGGCCTGCCTCATCGTATTCCTGCTTGGTGATCCACATCTGCTGGAAGGTGGACAGGGAAGCCAGGATGGAGCCACCGATCCATACAGAGTATTTACGCTCAGGTGGGGCAATGATCTGTCAGAATGAGGAGACACATGAGCATGTCAGTGATACATATTGCCCTATCAATAGGGAACAGGAACATGTTAAAAGATAACCACAGATGCATTACAGTACCTTGATCTTCATTGTGCTGGGGGCCAGTGCGGTGATCTCCTTCTGCATACGGTCAGCAATACCTGGGTACATGGTGGTACCACCTGACAAGACATTGTTGGCATACAGGTCCTTCCTGATGTCAATGTCGCACTTCATGATGCTGTTGTAGGCGGTCTCATGGATTCCAGCAGACTCCATACCTGTTCAGAAACACCTTATTAATCAAACTAAAAGCTGTATAGAGAAACGCAACATTTTTTAATAGTGTTTGTTTTTTACGCACCAATGAAAGAAGGCTGGAAGAGGGTCTCTGGGCAACGGAAACGCTCATTACCAATGGTGATGACCTGGCCGTCGGGCAACTCATAGCTTTTCTCCAGGGAAGAGGAAGAGGCGGCAGTGGCCATCTCATTCTCAAAGTCCAGAGCCACGTAGCACAGCTTCTCCTTGATGTCACGGACAATCTCACGCTCAGCTGTAAATGGAGTGTGTAAGTAAGTCAGTTGTTTCCAACATAACATAACAAAACAAATAAAAAATTGTATAGGAAAAGTTTGGGGTAGGTCTGAATTTTTGAAAGAAGTCTCTTATGCTCACCAAGGCTGCATTTATTTAATCAAAACAAAACAAACAGTTTTATAAGCATAAACATATTTTAAAATTTAAAAAAAGTTTTGTTTTTTTAAAAGCTGAAAAAGCCTAAAGCTGATTGTCATTACTCCAGTCTTCAGTTACATGAAATCATTCTAATATGCTGATTTGGTGTTCAAGAAAATTTTCTTCGTAATATTATCAATGTTGAAAACGGTCGTGCTGCTTAATATTTTTGTGAAAACTGATACATTTTTCAGGTTTCTTTGAAACTTTAAAATTCAAAAGAAAACAATTTATTTCAAATAGAAATGTTTGCAACATTTTTAAAGTATTTACTGACACTTGATTAATTTATGCGTTCTTGCTGAATAAAAGTATTAATTTCTTTAAAAAAAAACTGTATGGTAGTAAAAAATGTAGTGTATATCCAACAATGACTTATATGATAACTTAAAAACAAAACTTTGGCCAATAACCATTACAGTACTAAAATATTGTGCACCCCTCAACAAATGCAACAAATATGAGTTGAAAGACACATTTGAAAAGAAATTCGATGAGTTGTTGTGACAAATCTTATGTAAACAGAAGAAAACAACACAGAAATTATTGTGAAATTGAAAAATTGCATTTTCCTACCAGTTGTGACAAAAGAATATCCACGCTCGGTCAGGATCTTCATGAGGTAGTCGGTCAGATCGCGACCAGCCAGATCCAGACGCATGATGGCGTGGGGCAGAGCGTAACCCTCATAGATGGGGACATTGTGGGACACACCATCACCAGAGTCCAGCACAATACCTTAAATATAGAAAAACAGGTCAGAAAAGACTTTTATAAATTAGCACATTTTTTCCAAATATGTAAAACTGCACTTTAGATCCCTTAAAATTATTTGTAAATTAGATCTTCAAAATATAAGATTAGTGGGAGTGTTAAGTGTTCAAATAATTGCCTCACCAGTGGTACGGCCAGAAGCGTACAGGGACAGCACAGCCTGAATGGCCACATACATGGCTGGGACGTTGAAGGTCTCGAACATGATCTGGGTCATCTTCTCACGGTTAGCCTTGGGGTTAAGAGGAGCTTCAGTCAGAAGAGTTGGGTGCTCCTCAGGGGCCACGCGGAGCTCGTTGTAGAAGGTATGGTGCCAGATCTTCTCCATATCATCCCAGTTGGTTATGATACCGTGCTCGATGGGGTACTTCAAAGTGAGGATACCCCTCTTGCTCTGAGCTTCATCTCCTACGTATGAGTCCTTCTGACCCATACCCACCATGACACCCTGGAAGAAGAAAAAGGGTATTTTTAATGTCGCAAATGTTACAATAGCTAAAGCTTGTCAGTTATTTTAAAAATGGCGAAATGCAACATACTTGGTGACGGGGGCGACCAACGATGGAGGGGAAGACAGCTCTGGGGGCGTCATCACCAGCAAATCCAGCCTTGACCAGGCCTGAACCGTTGTCGCACACCAGGGCGGTGGTCTCTTCGTCGTCACACATCTTGATGGATTCTAATGAGGAACATAACAACACACTCTTATGGCAAATTGTAACTATACGTTGTGGTGAATAATTCATATGAATTTGTATGATTGTACGTTTTTGTACACTCTGCTTACCCCCCACTGATGGTTAAGTTTAGGGGTAGACCTTCATGCTTTTTAAAAAAAAAATCACATTGTATGAATTCCTACGAAACCACCTTGTAAAATAGTTGCGTGATCTCGGATTGAACATTGAGAAATATTGGATTGGATTCTACACAGCAATGCATGCATAAGTTACATACACTACAAAAATGTCTTTGTTTCCATCCATTTAAATTGTCATAATATTTTCTGTCCTTTGTACTTGAGTTTCATGACTCAGACTCATCTTATAAGTCTTTGTTTTTAACTTAATTTTATTAATCAGTAATGAAATTCCAAGTGGTTAAAAAGTGATGATCCAGTGATGACTGCACTCATGACTGCAGGTGGTAAGTTTGATTTTACTTAAAATTTACGGCCGCAATTAAAATGAAATTAAGTTTATTTTACTGTTTTTTTACAGTGTACAAGTGCCGTAGAAATGGAAACATAAATGAATAAATCAAGTAGTAATAAAGTAATATTATTAGTTATGACCTTTTGTCATAAATCTATAACTCTTAGAAATGTTTATAATATTAATCGTTTTATAATACATATTAATTTTCCAATATGATTCTTACATGCTGTCATGTCATTGTCAAGTATAGGCTACTAATGTATATGAATGACAATTCAAAATATACAAATCATCTATTATTTAAATGCATTCAGTGATTAATTTATGAAAACTTAATTATGCAAATATTCTTTATGCCCCATTGACTAAAAGTTTTTCTGTTAGTCTGCGTGACTACACTAGTAAGTAGCGCATGGGTTTGTTTAATCCTTTTCTCTTACCTTTCTCTGGTGAAGCTCAGTGCAAAACACAACCGCTGATGGATCCAGTCACGAACTGACTGACCCATGAAAACCTTATATACTCTTCGTGTTTGTCCCCATGCGGGGGTACTATTGAGGATATGTGTATGTTCAGTTGGAGTTTTCCCCATCCTTCAACCATATTAGGCTTTTGCAGGGCAAGCGAGGGGTGACTTCCTAGTGAAGCGGCGTGTCTCCCGCTATCCCTAGGTTCGTAGTGAGCATGACTGTCCTTCTATGGTTTGATAGTCATCATTTCAGTTCACAGCATGAGCTGTATATGGTGTGGGGGAGGAGTTGATGTTGCTACTCGCCATTTCCCACATGGTGCTTCATATTTCTGTCAATTGTAAGATATGTGTAGAGATTTGTGCACAGGCAATATTTGATCTCATTATTCTCATATACTTTGCGCAGTTTTGGTGAAGTAGGTCCGAAATGAAATCTTGACCAAAGAGATGTTGTGCGGAATTAAGTCCATAAATTAATGTTATTACAAACTATTATTATTATTATATCAACAATATGTAAAAAAAAAAAAAAAATGTATTGTAATTTGTAGCTAAACTGTATGTTTAGCAGTTAATATAGCCTAATAAGTGATTCATTGTTGCAAATGATGTTATAAAACACCTCCCCCGCTAACACGCATAATTACAACAATCATAAGTGAATTGTGGGTAGGTAGTCTGATCTTTTATAGAATTGCATTTTCTATTTTAGACTCTGGAGGACATTTGGACCATCTGTTCACAACTCAACTACAGCCAGTTTTCTAAATGATTTAGATGGTGTTCATCTCAGCTTACTAAATATTCAGATTAATTAAATTAATTGAAAACCCGATAGGTTTGTACTTGTGGGATATATTTAGGTGCTTATATATTTTTGGTAATTTTCTCTAAACCCTACAGTCTATATGTTCTGAAAATAAGTCTTAAAGGGATAGTTCACCCAAAATTGATAATGCTGTCATCATTTACTCACCCACATGTTCTTCTAAACCTGTATGAGTTTATTTCTTACATTGAACACAAAATTAGATATTTTAAATAATATTGGTAACTAAACAGTTGACAGTAGCCATTGACTTCTATGTTATTATTTTTTTCCTACTATGGAAGTCAATGACAACTGTCAACTGTTTAATTACCAACATTCTTCAAAATAAATTCTTTTGTGTTCAACGCATGAAAGAAACTTATACAGGTCTGGAACAACTTGAGGGTAAGCGATGACAAAATTACAATTTTTAGGGGAACTATCCCTTTAATGTGCTATTTTTCTTTTTAACTAAATCTTGTTATTAGATATATAGATATATTTGCTGGAAAACAAGACAAAAAAATCATTATGATTCCTGGTGATGGTTTTTTTTTTTCTTCCAGTGCAGGGAGGCGTGTGGCAGCTCTGCATGCTTTACTCAAGAGGCCCGTCTCTGCAAGCAGATACCCTGCCATAGTTGGCCCTAGAGCTTATGTTGAGTGAGTCGATGAACGGAGCAGCCACAGTCACTGAGGGTAAGCAGCTTAAACACAGCCTGAGCTACAACCTCCCTGCTTGAACTTAATCAGACTTTGTGGTTCAGTTTCTGAGGATAAGAGAGGGGGCACAATGAAGGCAATTAATGAAACCACTTTATCGCTGAGGTGTAGTAGTAGAGTTGCTTACTAAAGGAGTGACCATAACCATTTTGGAAACTGAACAGTCTGTTGCATCATCAATAATTTTCCATAGTAGATCCGCCTTTTTACTTAACCCACTTTTGCTGACACCCTTGGTTTCAAGAATAGCTTGTAATTTATTTTCAAGGGTCAACAGCACCCTCTTTTGGCAACTCAAGTTGTTTAACTGTTCTCGATGACATGGCAGTGTTGTAAGTAATGTTTCAATGTAATTTCAATGTAATTTATTAAGAGTGCAGATAAAACAATAGAAAATAAAAAAACAACAGTCAAAAATACACATTTCACTAACTGAAACCTAATAAGTTACCACCCGAAATATTAAAATCTTCTAAAATTCGGAATAGATTTAATCTTGTCCTAATGGTACATATATAAATATATATATATATTGTCTGTAAGTAAAAATCTCTCTCTTATAGTGTCTGTTTTCAAGTACAATGGAGACAATAATATATATCCTTTTTTCTTTTACAATGGTTTTAACAGATGCTCCTTCTAAAACAGTATCTTCATTACTGACAAAAAGTTGAAGTTGGATTTCATCCCAGTAAAAGCTTTGAGGTTTATGATTTAGGCACGATACATTGACATCTGTGTCATTAACAAAGGCGATAAGAATAGACAGAAGCACCATTGTTTCTGTAATTCCCCTACCCCGCAAAAAAACCTTCTTTATCTATATTACTTGTAAAACATAAGCAGAATTAATTTGTGTAAATTGTTCATAAATCATTCTTGTGTAAATTTTCCCATTGAATCAAATGCAAGAATTCACTTTTTTATGTGTTTTTTTTTGTTTTATGTATCCTTTACACAGAAATGAGTTCTGCTCATGTATCACGAATAAGGCCCTATGTACACTTCAATAAACTGATTATCACCTGATTCTTAATAAATGACTGACATGATTTATTACTTAGTAGTAATAGTAGTAGCAAGTAACTTGGTCTCATATTTCAAATCTACCTCATATCCCTTTCAAGCTTTTCCATTCAAATGTATTAATGTTTTTCTTGGGCTATGAAAGCATAAAACAATTTTAAAAGCAGTGTTTTTTGCAACTCTGACGAGTATTAAATCCTGTCCACAGCATGTACGCTGTGACTGTCTGCCATTGTAATTAACAATGATCAGTATACAACTGGTTTCCAGTTACTTGGCAGTTTATGACACTGCAAAAGCTAAATAGCTACATTTCAGTCCTAGTCATTTTAGGGTGCTCAAAAACACAATAAAACATATCAAGAACATTTAAATATGTTTGAATGTGTGCACTCTCGTTGCTGTCTTTAAATGACTGTTTCTCCTATTTGTAGAGAGCCTTTTTTTGCTCGGACTGCAGGAAGGCCTGCTTCTCCATCAGCTTGTGGAAGAGCCCCTGGTCATTGGCAAGGAGTTGGGCATGGCTGCCGATCTCCATCACGCGGTGCTGGTCCAGCACAGCCACGGCATCTGCGCTCTGGATGGTGGAGAGACGGTGAGCGATGATCAACACTGTGCGACCGTTCAGCAGCCTCTCTAATGCTTCCTGTACCAGAAACTCATTCTCTGCATCCAGAGCACTGAAACAGAGACCAAGTCTTATTTATATAGAACAGATACAGTATATTATTCTCATCCTGACGCAAGCCATCAGTGCTTAAGATTCTGTGCAAAATCATGGCAACAAGATCGATATTTAAAGATTGTACATTACAGTACTGACAAACATAATGAAACAAGTTAAAGTCATGATAAAGTCAAGACTTTGACTTGTCCTTCAATGACCCTGAAAGGATAATGTCATGATGATGTTTTTTTGTTTGTTTGTTTTTGTTTTTTTGGAGTAGTTCACTATTATTTTAAAAATGGAAAGATATGATTGTAAAAGGATGGACACATAATCTGAGAACAGATCTTTTAAAATAATACATTGTTAACTAAAATATGAACTAAAATATATATTATATAGACAAAGAATAAAGACATATCTAAAAAGCAAGAGCTAACTAGCTTTTAAAGTTTTTAAAAGTTGGAAATATATATATATTGTAGTATGACTCATTTAGGAATTTAGAAAATCATAAAAAAAATCTCCACGTTATAATTATTATTATTTTTTAAATTGTTATTAAACTTCTTATTTATCCATCAATTTATTTTTAAGTACTGTACATGTTAATTATAAGTTGAAGTAATCAAACAGCATCTCACCTTGTGGCTTCATCCAATAAAAGTATTTTGGGATTCTGTGAAAAGCATCAAATAAGCATGAGAACAAGATAAACAAAAAATATTTAAAATTCAGTCTAATACTAAAGAGGACAGATTACCTTCAGCAGGGCTCGTGCTATGGCGACTCTCTGCTTTTGTCCTCCTGTACATTCAACAAATCAGTGTAGTTATGCATTAATTGTCAAGTGAATTACAAACGGACAGATTTGTCCCGTCACAAACATGAGTTTTACTGGAGGTTTTTTTCCTACCTGACAGCAGTACCCCCTTCTCTCCTACCAGTGTATCATAGCCCTTAGGGAATTCCTGGATGAAGTCATGAGCATTGGCTATTTGTGCTGCCCTGTAGATGTCCTCTACTGTGACCTGACTTGGGTCTGTCGCCCCATAAGCGATGTTCTCAGCAATGGAACAGGAAAAAAGAACCGGCTCCTACAATAAAACATATTCACATTTAGAAATTAGTAAAATGGAGGTAGGATATGGTCTAATTCTTTCTTCTGGTGGCTTTTCTTACCTGGCTTACAGTACCAATGTGACTCCTCAGCCAGTAAGGATTCAAGTCTCGTACATCACGGCCATCAACAGTGACCACACCTGCATTTAAATAAAAACTACACATGTATCTCTGCATTTTTACTGCTGTCATATATTAGTTATTATTATTCCTTATTATTCCACTATGTTCTTCCTTTCAGTTCTCACCTGAATCAGGATCATACAGCCGGAGTAACAAAGACACCAGTGTGGATTTGCCAGAGCCACTGGATCCCACTACTGCCATTACTGACCCCGCCGGCACAGACAAACTTAGATCCTGGAAGATAGGCGAATCCTTTCTCGTTGGGTAAGCAAAACACACATTACGAAACTCCAGTTCTCCTTTAAACTGCTCTGGTTTTAACACAAGCCCCTCTAAAGAAGAAAAAATCAACAAAAAGATAATTACGTTACTTCCATTCACATTTGAAAAGATAAAAGTATTGTGCATTTTAGGCATTATTTAGAAAGTAAATTCTATTTACCATTGAGGGGAAATTCCGGCTTTCGGTCCATGAGTTCCCATAGACGAGTCCCAGCACCAAGTCCCTTCATCAACTCAGAATAGAATGAACTGAAACCTTAAATTAATCCACAGAAAGTTGTAGAGTACTTTAAAAACTTCTACACAGAACAACAATTACAGCTAAACAGGTTTCTACCTATGAATAAGGCCCAGTGTTCCACCGCCACAAGAGCGGTTTTGTTGGGAAATCCCAACAGAACTGTGTTGAAAGAAACCTATTCTTTTCTAAATGTTGCACACTGGCTACAAACATTATAACGCTTGCCTTGGGACCCAATGACATAAATGAAGTGAATTCTATGTAAACCAGCCCATGAGGAATTTGAAAATGAAGTCCAGGATATGGCTGAACTGAACTGAAAAGTTTATCAGAAAATTAATATATATTTAGGGACATAAACTACCTTTCCAAAATTTGGGGTCAAAATGATTTTTTTTTTTTTTTACATTTTTGAAAGAAGTTTCTTATGCTAAAAAAGTTGCATTCATTTTTAACAGTAATATTGTGAAATTTAAAATAACTTTTAATAATTTTTTCATATATTTTAAAATTACATTTATTCCTGTGATGGCAGAACAGAATTTTCAGCAGCCATTACTCCAGTCTTCGGTGTCACACGATCCTTCAAAAATCATTCTGGTGCTAAAGAAACATTTATTATTATTATCACTGTTGAAGTTTTTTTGTGTAAACCGTGATACTTTGACAAATACGTTTCTTTGACAAATAGTAAGGTAAAAAGAACAGCATTTTTAAACAAAATTTAAATCTTGTGTAAAATTATAAATGTCTTTACTGTCACTTTTGATTAATGCATCCTTGATGAATAAAAGTATTAGTTTCTATAAAAAAAATCGTACTGACCCCAAACTTTTGAACAGCAGTGTATATTCATATAGTGTTGCTCTGAGGTAACATCCTCACCTGCGATGCTGATGCCCACCCAGAAGGCATACATTAGGAAAGAAGAGAGCTGCCCAACAGTCATGGCTTCACTGGCCATCAGCAGACCTCCCTTATACAACACACTCAGGATGATGATATTTCCACTCAGTCCCGTCTGCAACAGAAATGAAAACATCAGAGCAGAAGAACTGGACTGGGCAAATTATCTTAAACTGCCTAACTGATTAAATACTACTTTTAAACAGTCAGTTCTGATAATCATACAATACAACTTAAACATCTACACAACAAGTAAGATGAATCTCACCACTCCATAGAATCCAGCGGAAAGCACAGCCTCTTTCTTAGCTAGTTCAAAAATATGGTCAACCTTTTCTGAGTACTTCTGCACCTCTGTCAGCTCTTTTCCAAAAGCCCGGACTGTCCGCATGTTGCTGATCCTCTCTTCTGCCAACTAGGAGATGCATTACATTACACTTACAATAGAGCAATGAATTCAGCAATCAAATTATTACTGTCCAAAGGCTTAGTGTCAAATCTGCAATAAAACATGAAAAAAAAGCCCCATTAAAAGGAAACATGACCTCTTACCTGTGTGGCTTCTGCCAATGCATCCTGTGTGCGTCTTGATATGGATCGTAGGAATCTACCAAAAATTACAGCCAGGCAGGCAATAGGAGGAACAACCATCAGCACAAAGGCTGCCAGACTAGGTGACACATATAACTGAGAAAGAGAAAGAGAAAGTTCAAGAGTTGAATTAGTCAGTGATGATAAAAATACATGCATTTATGAGTACAAACAGTACTCAGACACCAGATTCACATTTCTCTGTGTCTTCCGTTTTAGAAACATGAGGAAGTAATGAGAGTTAAATGTTTTTATATAAAGCAGAAACATGGCGGCTCGTTTCACATGAGTGCAGTTAAAATGTGATATTCGTAAAGAGAATTAGCTGCTAAAATGTCAAACTATAACAAGCGTCTCACCATCATGCCAACCCCGGCCCCCGCCTGGGCGAGGGATCGCAGCCCATCAGACAGGTTGTCAGTAAGGCAGCGTCCAACGATGGCAGTGTCTGCCGAAAGCCGGTTAATGAGCTCACCCGTTCGGGTCTTATCAAAGAATCCCACCTCCTGCTTCAAAATTGAGGAGAAAAGGGTTTCGCGCAAGTTTCGCACAATCTGTTGCCCTGTGAAAGCAGAGAAAGACTTATTAAAGCACGAGCACAGTAATGCATGCTGGTCAACTCAATGATTCACATGGAATGATTCTAATTAATGGAGTAAAGAATAAAAAAAATTGCCGTAAGCATTACAGAACAAATACATTCAATCAATAAAGATGTAGACTACCTTTTAAAAGTTTGGGGTCGATGAGATGGGTTTTTTTTTTTAAAGAAGTCTCTTATGCTCACCAAGGCTACATTTATTTGATCAAAAATACAGTAAAACATAATATTTTGAAGTACTATTACAAATTAAAATAACTGTTTTCTTTTTTAATATATTTTAAAATGTAATTGATTTCTGTGACAGCAAAGCTGAATTTTTAGCATAATTTCTCCAGTCTTCATCGTCACATGATCCTTCAGAAATCATTATAAAATGCTGATTTGCTGCTCAAGAAACATTTCTTATTATTATCAATGTTGAAAACAGTTCTGATGCTTAATATTTTTGTAGAAACCGCTGAACAACCGTATTTTCAGGAGTCTTTGATGAATAGAAAGTTCAAAAGAACTGCATTTATTTTAAATGAATTATTAATGTCTTTAATGCATCTTTGCTGATTAAAAGTTTAAATTTCTTTCAAAATAAAAAAATCTTATTGACCCTAAACTTTTGAACGGTAGCACGTAAGCCACAAAATTCTCTATAAAGCATCTTTGTAATTCCACGTGGATGCGCGTGGAGACTTCACCTGAGATTTGCATCAGGTAGACACGAGCAGCGTTTGCAGCGCCTCCACAGAGGAAGACACCTGTTAGCACGAAACACAGGGAGGTAAGGGAGGCGGTGAAGTCCTCTGTGGGGCTAGAGTAGATGGTGTCTATCACTTTTCCCAGAAAAAATGGTGCAGACATGGTGACAGAGCTGGCGATCACCAGAAAGCCCACAGCAGCTATGAGGAGAGTCAGAAAGTCATTAACAAAGTAAATTATAAGGGACAAGCAAAATATTTTCGATATAAAAATTAAGATATTTACAAAATTTACACAGTATACAAATTGATTATTGGTCTATTTTATTTCACAAAATTGTCCTTATATCTGGATATATATAGCAAATTCGCTGTAATGAATGTTCTTCAAACATTTATGCATCTCTTATTAGTAGGGCTGTGAAAAGATTAATCGTGATTAATCGCATCCAAAATAAAAGTTTGTGTTTACATAATATATGTGTGTGCGCTGTGTATAATTATTTTGTATATATATAAATACACACACATGCATGTATATATTTAAGAAATATTTGCATGTATATACTGTATATATTTAGATATAATTTATATTATATGTAAATATAAATATTTTATATATAAATAACAATTTTTTCTTAAATGTATACATGCATGTGTGTGTATTTATATATACAAAATAATTATACACAGTGCACACACATATATTATGTAAACACAAACTTTTATTTTGGATGCAATTAATCACGATTAATCTTTTCACAGCCCTACTTATTAGTAAATGAAAAGTGCCACAATCTGGTATATTTATCATGGTCAATTTTTGTAAAGGATGTAAAACTTTACACATGGATTAATTTCAGAAAACTGTCAAAACCAATCAAGAGCCTCCGGATCATGTAACTAAACACATAACATAAGCGTTTGACTTGCCTGACAGTCTCCATCGCTGAGGATACGCCAGCTGTAGCAACTTATTGACATCTTCTGAGGGTACAGGCAACGAGTTGTCTGAGGTTTTAACCTCACTCTCCTGATTTACCGCAGTCTTTGAGGTTTGTTTTGAGTCTGTAGATGTGCTATAGAGAGCAACCGTGTGTCTGGAGTGTGTCCACATACTCTTGGGTAAAAATAACCCTCCAGTTTTGAGACAAGAGAGCCTGGACATGTTTCTTCCCTTATACACAGGCAACACAAGGACATCAAATGATCCATTCTTGCACACTTGATTTCTCCACGGTGTTCTTGATGTCCGATTAGGCCAATTATATAATGTATCTGACCGAGAGCAGGTAATGTTACACTGTTGCAGTTTACCGATTGTAAATCTTGTCATTCGCAACATTGTATCATACATTTGGAGAAAAAGACGAGCAAAATTAAGTTTACGAGTCTCACCCAATCATTATCTATCGAAACTTACTGTAAAGTCAGACGGGCAAATCATCGAGCAGTGCTGAAAATGTGGAGTGTCTGGACTCACTTTTGACTGCATGACACTTTTGTCAGTAGAAAGACTGACTTATTGTGAGCCCGGGGTCGACGGTTACTGAGGTTTATCTGTTCCTGACAGTTTTCCAATCCAGCCCTTGTTTGCGTTATCTTCACACACGCCCAGCACATTCACTGAAAGCGCCCTGTCACAAAAACCTGCTGCTCGACATCTGTCGGTCTTTACTCAACACAACGTCAATGACTGTTCCAGTTACGGAAAAGTGCCATTTGGAGTGTTTTAAAATAAAATAAGAATAAAAAGGTGACCCCGGTGATTTCCTTGACTTTTGAGGAAGCGAAGAGCTACTACGTCATTAAAACGATCTTTGTCATAGATATTAACACGAAGATGTCTCGTTGGTCTGATCAAATTCGCCGCCATTTTAGAAAGGTCAACAAAGAGAACTATATTATATACAGAGAGAGAGAGAGAGATGTTACTATGTTTATGTATGCTGCTATTTACTATGATTTAGTAATGAATGAGTAATAGCTAGATTCATTTATGACCATCTTACTCCGTGATCAGCTGTATTATTATGATCAGCAGAATTATTATTATCATTTACTAATACTCAATTTATATCTTCTACAACATGCACAATTGGTCGACGTTTATGATAACCTCAATCTTGTGAAAATCGGTTGGAAGGGGTCCGATATGCTGCCCATTGCCTTCTTTTACTGTCTATGCCTATGCACACACGAACGAATATTGACCTTTCCAATATGGCGGACCTGCATATTTCACGGCAGCTAATGCGGCGTCTATGGTTCTATATCTGTGTTCTATGGTCTCTGACGAAACCACTCTCAGACACGATAAGTCAAAAAGTTTAATTAACAGTAGAGCGTCAGACAGCAAGTGTTGCTTGCATCTGTTGACATGATATCTAATTATTATTTAGCCACCGTTGTGGGGTTTCTGACATTTCTCTGTGAATCCACCGATGCTAAGACTTGGTTTAACTATCATGTCAAGCAATGAACCAGTTTCAAATGTTGAATCTCGTTCTCGATTATTACTGTCTGGTGTTAAAGTGAAAAGGTTAGAGGTCTTTACTGGCTCCGCAGCGCTAGCACGTGTGTGATGAGATTGTAAGTATTTTGAAAGTTAATCGCATTATATAAAAAGTTGCTTACTATAATACTTGTTGTATTACGGTAAGGTTTATTCAATAACATCTTGAATGCTTTCTGAGGTTGTTTTGCGATGTGATTCGCTAGGCTGTTAAACATATTTACAAAATAGAAATAAAATCTCATACTTTTGTATAATTTTTTTGTGCATGGAAAATATGAAAACGGAAATTTCATGTTTATGGAATACTAGTATTCAATTTCTCTCTATGTAGATTCGTATGCATACCATTTGGTCATGTAATAATACTAATACCAATACAAGTAGTTTTCAATAATACTTATTGTTATTATTATTATTATTATTATTATTAAGCTGCTGTTTTTTACAGCATAATAATCGATAATATATAATAAATTGTGATCGAGATATATTTTTATTTTTATTCTTCACCTAAAGAAATAATGGCTGTTATTTCAAAACTTTAGTAATTTATCCAAACTATTGATAAAATGAGTTACAATACCTGTAAATACCGTTGGGTTCTATTCTTCATAGGCCACAAAATGGTGCCATTTATTGGATAACTGAATAAGTTGTAAATTATAAACATATTGGTTAAAAAAAAAAAAACATTGGTCAAACTGATTATCATTTCATTTCAAATATCAACCCTCTAGCAACATTTAATTGGTGTAAACATATCATTGACATTGACACAGAGGAAGGCAGAGAGCCGAAAGGTTTGTACAGTCTTATTCTCCTTTTTGTAATAAAGTATTTTTTAGAGTGCAGAACTTTTTTGCATTTTTGTGATGATATATAGGTCTCAGCACCTAATTAGCTGGGAGAGCTCTGTGAGTGTTTTAATTGGTGTAAAGTAAACATAGCCTGATAATCCATGTTTTTGTTCTTTTAGACACAAAGGTATTTGACATGGCGGCCATTTACTCTGGCATTCATCTGAAATTGAAAAACCCTCGCACACTCTGGCCAGACAAACTGAAACTTGCTCGATTTGCGTGGATATCAACTCAGTGCCTTCTTCCTAACAAAGAGCAGGTAATTTATCTTATTGAAATGCAGCCTTGTTCTCAGTCGGCATATTTTTGAGAGTATAACAGTAAACCATGACTTAATTTTTGTTACCTTTTATCTGGATATATCTAAGCAAATTGTTTGTAAGTGTATGTTGTTTAAACATTTATGTATCTCGTATTATTAAGGATTTAACATTTTTCCCTGTCATAGGTTCTGTTTGACTGGACAAGTCATGTCCTCACTGGTTTTTACAACAAGAAAATAGATGTGCCCCCGGAGGTGGTGGAGGGTTTATGGACCTACCTAGATGATATTCTTCACAGCAGGAAGCTTCATAATGTACTGAGTCAGGGAAAAACCATTAGCCTTCGTCTCGCAGTAGCACAGGTACCAGTACTTCAATTTCGCAAGAATTTCACTCGTAGTGAGAAATTCTTTCTTGTCCAAATTCTTGTTAGTTGTACTATTCTATCACTCTGTTAATATTAGGTATAGTAGCATTGATATTGGTTTTAATAATAAATAATTTGTAAGTGCATTTTCTTTAGTCTCTTTAATGTTTTTTCTATTATGTTAGTCTATTATGTTAGTCATTTTTCTATTATATGAGTCAAAAATTACTTATGTATTAGTTTTTTTATTTTCTCAACGTTATAAGATGATGCATAATTATACTGATGATTATTTAATACTTTTAGTTAAAACATGGCATGCTATTGATAAAAATATGATGAGAAAAAAAATCTGCCTCAACTTATTAACAATGTGCTAACTATGTTTAACAGAGATTTAGAAAGAATATGGTTGAATCAGATAACCCAAATATAATCAAAATTAAGGTCAAGTTGTGAATGCACACTAAGGCACGGACAATGAATAATTAAAGCATAATGAATTGACAATAGTGTATTATATTACGTTGTATTTACAACAAGGAGTTTTTTTAACATGTTTTTGTTAAAAATGTATGATAAATGTTTAAATGAATGGAAAACATCTTTAAATATTTGGTTTAATTTTGCAACTGAAGTATTTTTGTTGACTAAATGTACATTTAATTTTAGTCAGAATAAAACTGAATAAAATTTATTTATATGACATGAAATTTATTTTATGGATATTTTTTTTTCAGAAGACAAAAAAAAGATGTAAAAATGAACATTAGCACCATTGCATTCCTCATTTGTTTTATTTTACCCTAGATGATCAATGACAGGATTCTAGAATATTCTTCAGGACCCACATCTGTCAGTTTCCACACTGTTCTGAGCTGTTGTCATGGCATCTTGACCTCCCCAGTGCTCTCTGTGGCCTACACTGCGAAGTATGAGTTATTAGTGGAGCTCTTGACTCGACTCTGTGGCTTGTCCAGTATGCAGCTCAGGCAGAAAAAATATGAGGAGCCTCTCTCGCTCAGAGTCTTTGAGGTTCTGCTTGTTGTTCTCAGCACCTACCTTACAGTGCAGAAACAACAAGCGAACTCCAACCGAGTGTTTTCCCAGGTAACGGCACACCTTCTTCATCCGCTTCTCCTGCTCAGACACTTACTGAACACTAGAGTATGGACCGAGAAGGATGACATCAAGATTCGACAGAATCTGAACAAGGAAATCCGGAACAAGGTGGACGCTGTCCTTCAGTCAGCGCTCTTCATCCCTGATCATTTACAGTCCTTCAAGGATGAAGTTTTACCCTCAGAGGTTGAATCTCGGGCCAAAAAGAGCCACACGGGAAAGGGCTTGCAAGGCCCAGTCAATATTATCCTTTCGAAACTTTGCGTCCAAGGTGCTAACGAAGAGGAAGAAGCATTATTTTATGCCGTTAAGTCAAACTCTCTTGCCCTGCTATTTAAATTCGCCCTAGATTCATTTTGCAGAGGGGGAGAGAACAAGCAAGTGATCTTCCATCTCATGACTAAGCTCATTGTTGCTTTGGGGTTCACAGATGAACTGGATATTGATGAGAAATTTAGTGCATCGAACTGGGGTATTGCTTTACTCTCTGTTGAAAACCTCATAAACTCAGGTTTAGCTGGTGATATCTATAATGTGGCTGCAGACAGAATAAAACATGGAGAGGTGCAATTTAATTTCTACAGGAAACTGGCTCGCCTATTATTTAACAATACCCAGATGGGCATCCCAGCTTGGTACCGCTGTCTCAGAACTCTGCTTGCACTGAATCACCATATCCTGGAGCCAGATTTAGATGAGCTCCTTTCGGGTGTGTGGGTTGATGCAGACAACATGGAACTGCGTGTTCGGAAAGCCAGAGAAGCACTCGTGTCTGCCGTCTTGCAAACTTATGGCAAACTTCGACAGCTGCCTAAACTTATCGAAGAGCTGCTTGATGTTGTGTGTCGGCCTGCGGCGGATGAATTGAGACCAGCATTGTTGCCTGAAACAATACAAAAGACCCTGAGTCAGTGTTTGCTAGATAATCCTCCGAGCCAAAATCTTGAGATCTGTTGGCTCATTTTAAATAGGATGCAGTGCTATATGCTCCCCCACATCCAAGATGAAACATCGGATTTGGCACTGAAATTGTTTTCTGTGAGTTTGCTCCTTTACTCTATCCTCTTCAGTTTTAAGACCCTGGACAACAGCACCCCGGTGCCAATCATGAAGCAAACTCAGAATCTGATGACCGAAATACTGAAGGTTGTTGAAGACCTATTGAAGCAGAACCTTGTCACCAAAGGTGTTTGGAGGGAAAAGGTCCAAGATGTGACCCTTTTGCTTACTCATACTTGGGTTGAGGTGGATACTCTCTTTCAGATACACTGTGCTAACAAGTACACATCACCAGCTGCCTCACAGAGTTGCGCTTTAGTGGACAAAGCTCTGACACTAAGGGACATGGACAGTCCACTTGGTAAATTATTACAGAAACTCCTTCTACTCCACAAGCTGAAGATACACATGCTCAAATCATCCACCGTAACATCAGATGGATCAACGATGCAGAAATTGGCCCAGTTTATTCTAAACAGGCAAGAACTTTCAATAATGCTCGATGCCGACCAGATCTGGGACTTTCAATTTTGCAGTGTTAACGCCAACACTTATAAGGCAGCTAACTGGTTTCTTGTTACCTCCAACCTTCCATTAATTGCCCCTTATCTCGAACCAAAAGACACGTCTGATTTTGCTGAATGCATGTTGAAGTTTTTGCTTAAGAGCTCAGATGCCTCTGGAAGCAATTTGGAGAACACTGGGATCTCGGTCTCCTTAATATCAAGACAATTACTTGAGAGTCCTGTTCTTTGTGAGCTCCCTGAGATTTTTTCAGCAGTGATGAAGTGCATCATCAAGGGATTTTTTGGACTGCTCGACTCAGCACACATGCAGTTAATCAGTCCTTCGTTTTTGTTGGAAACTCCTTGTGTGGAAATGGTTGGTGTAGAAGATGGAGAAACAGGCATGACACCTTCTTTGAATAGACTGAAAGCCATTGGACAGGAGATGTTAGACTCTGTCAAAATTAGATCTTCCATACCTCTATCTAAAACACAGGTAGATCGATTACTGCAGCTACTCAAAATCACAAGTGTCCTGAATGGATACGCAATGTCCCCTGAAGACTATTCAGAACTTTTTCTGAGCTTGTTCACACTGACGTCTTGTGTTCAGTGTGATGAAAGCGTCAATCTCTCTGCATCTGTTGCACTGCTCAAAGAGCTTTTCAGTGTCATGGCTTCACTTCTGCTGGTTAAAAACTCTCAAACACTCCTGAAAGTTGTTCATGGAAGTAATTTCTTAGAGGCAACAATGACATCCCTATTCTCTCGGACCAGCAAGGGGCTCTTTAAAGGTGTGGATGGCTCGACATGGTTGTCTTTCCTTCAGTCAGTTCAAGACTTCATTCAGTCCCTAATTCAGCTCTTAATCGACAGGAAGAGCAGCATGAGCCTAAATCTGGAGAAGTTTACCTCCTTCATGGTTGAAAGTAAAATCGCCGCAGGAGTTCTGGCTGTAGACACAGGGGATCTCTGCTTGCTACAGCTCCATCTGGCAACTTTAAGCATACTTTGCAAAGAAATGATCGCAACCCTCGGCAAGAACAAACAGCTGGATCAGACTCTGACTCATTTGTTAGAGAAGGCCACTTCTGTCATGGAGCCAGCCATTCTGGCTGTGCTGATGGGCAAGGGAAGTAGTCTCCTCAGGCAGTCCTTCTCTGTTGAAGTGGTAACGGTCATGATCAGGAGTGAACTAGCAAGAGCCTCCAGCTCTGAGGACGACGGGCTGAAGAAAATATCCCGAATGGCTTTCTACCGGAGCTTTTACCAGCAGATCTTAAAGGAACTGTTCCCGTCACCTCGTCCTATGGACTTCCTCATTTCATCAGTTAACTATCTCTCTGCTTTTTACACGGCTGTGGACAAGACAAAAGCAGCAGATCTTGATGAAGTCCATATTGCGATTTTGCAGAGTATTCACGCGCTGCTGTCAGGTACAATGTCCTAAAACTTTTTAAAACATTTACTTGACTAGAATAAAATTGATGTCTCAAATGTTTGAGGAACACTGTCTGTTCTGAAAACAGTCTCTCAATCATTTCATCAGGAACTTGGATGTCGTTGTCAGACGTGAAGGAGCTGGAAGGGCCAGTAAAGGAGCTTCTTAATCAGCTGGTGTCCAACTGTTCTCAAGAGCAGTTCCATCTATTACTGCTGATGCTCAGAGAGGGGCTTGTGCCAGCGAAGATTGAAGGAGGCCACTCCACTGTAAGATTCTCTTAGTGTCTGAGTGTTTATTCGTGCGTTCTTATTATTGCTGTAATAGTTAATGCAATAAATGTATCGCTTAATGTAATTAATATATTCACAAGGTTAACACATTTATTCAGTTTCAAGGTTTCATTGTGTTCTGTGTAATTTTTAAAAACCTAGAAAACAAAAGCCTTTAGCAGACAACATTAGTGAATAGTTGAAAAAGACACTCTTTATATGTAATTTATTTGGTAATAAAACCCAGACTGGACAAATAATGAAAGTAAAGTAATTTGCATTCTTTATATGGTGAAATTTAAGTATTTTTGAATTTGAGCTGAAATTAAATATAACCCAAGTGTGACACTCTCAGTCTCTTTCATAGAAATACGAACACCAATGGAGGACTTCAGGTCAGAGGGCAAACACAATTTAAGGAATGTCATATTACATCAGTAATGAGTTAGGAAAGTTTTATTATTGAATTATTGCAGAGAATAGTTTCGTTTTTGCTTTTCCAGTGGGTTTGATGCAATTTTAGAAAGAGTCTAAGAGATAAAATCTGTCTTTGTTTTTGTATAAATTTTCGCTATGAATGTCATTAACACAAATGACTGAACCTAATAATCACATAAAGGTTAGTTTTAGTTTCACATTTTTTTGAAGTAACTGAATGTCTTAATGTGTTTACGTTTTAACTGCAAAAAGTTATATGATTATTAACAATCATTTAGTGAATTGTTTTGGATAGATTCTTTGTGTGTGTCTTTGTTCTACAAAGAAATGGATGAAATGGAAATGGATGATTGATGTTGACATGAAAACATTAAGATAAAATACATTCCTGTTTCTTTCTCAAAGCATAAGAGTTTTTAAGCATGCTTGTAGTGCGTACTGATGATATGTTGTTTTTTTCTTTCATAGGAAGTTCTGTCTGCGGTGACTTTTATAAAGCTGCTCCCCTGTTGTCTGTTTCCAGAGCATTGCTCAAAGGCTTTTTGGCTTATCACCCCACAAATCATATCCACTCTCATTGTGAGTATTTCTTCTTATTGGTTGATCATCTTTATTGTTCACAGGTGTTCATTTTTTTTAGTCATTACATGGCAGTTTCTTTTTTGAATGCTTCTGTTAAATATACCTACTGTCTGTGCCCTTGTTCGTGACGGTGCCAGTGTCCGTGCCTCATGTTTCCATTGAATCTTGTCTAGTTTTGTTTGTGTAAGTACTGTTGGTGAGTCTCATGTAATCAAGTCAAATTCACGTTTTGTGTCGTGTCCGTGTCTGTGCCGATGTACGTGCCGGTGTCTGAGAACTTTAATAGTACAATTCACGTTTTTGTGTCCGTGCCAGTTTGTCCTTGCCGGTGTGTCCGTATCCATGTCCATGCCTATGTACGTGCCGGTGTCTGAGAACTTTATTAGTAGCTTTAACAAGTATCAATGTATAATTTATAATTTTGTATAATTTACAAAACTCTATGTAGTGTTTTACTTTTATATTTACTCATTTAATTTCTTTCTTGAATGCTTCTGTTAAATACACCTACTGTCCAGGTCCTTGCCGGTGTTGTCTAGTTTAGTTTGTGTAACCGCTGTTGGTGAGTCTCATGTAACCAAGTCAAATTCACGTTTTTGTGTCTATGCCGGTGTGTCCATGCCAGTGTGTCCGTGCTGGTGTCCGTGCCGGCGTGTCAATGCCGGCGTGTCCGTCCGTGCCGGTGTCTATGCCCGCGCTGGTGTGTCCGTGCCGGCGTATCCATGCAGGTCTCCATGTCCGTACTTGTGTGTCCGTGTCGTCCGTGCCGGTGTGTGTGCCCGCGCTGGTGTGTCCGTGCCGGCGTATCCATGCAGGTCTCCATGTCCGTACTTGTGTGTCCGTGTCGTCCGTGCCGGTGTCTATGCCCGCGCTGGTGTGTCCGTGCCGGCGTATCCATGCAGGTCTCCATGTCCGTACTTGTGTGTCCGTGTCGTCCATGCTGGTGTCTGTGCCCGCGCTGGTGTGTCCGTGCCGGCGTATCCATAGAGGTCTCCATGTCCGTACTTGTGTGTCCGTGCCGGCGTATCCATGCAGGTCTCCATGTCCGTACTTGTGTGTCCGCATGGTCCGTGCCGGTGTCTGTGCCCGCGCTGGTGTGTCCGTGCCGGCGTATCCATGCAGGTCTCCATGTCCGTACTTGTGTGTCCGTGCCGGCGTATCCATGCAGGTCTCCATGTCCGTACTTGTGTGTCCATGTCGTCCGTGCCGGTGTCTATGCCTGCGTTGGTGTGTCCGTGCCAGCGTATCCATGCAGGTGTCCATGTCCGTACTTGTGTGTCCGTGCCAGTGTCTATGCCCGCGCTGGTGTGTCCGTGCCGCCGTATCCATGCAGGTCTCCATGTCCGTACTTGTGTGTCCGTGCCAGTGTCTGTGCCCGCGTTGGTGTGTCCGTGCCGGCGTATCCATGCAGGTCTCCATGTCCGTACTTGTGTGTCCGTGTGGTCCGTGCCGGTGTCTGTGCCCGCGCTGGTGTGTCCGTGCCGGCGTATCCATGCAGGTCTCCATGTCCGTACTTGTGTGTCTGTGTGGTCCTTGCCGGTGTCTATGCCCGCGCTGGTGTGTCCGTGCTGGCGTATCCATGCAGGTCTCCGTGTCCGTACTGGTGTGTCCGTGTCGTCCGTCCCAGTGTCTATGCCCGTGTTGGTGTGTCCGTGCCGGCGTATCCATGCAGGTCTGTCTCCATGTCCGTACTTGTGTGTCCGTGCCGGTGTCTGTGCCCGCGTTGGTGTGTCCGTGCCGGCGTATCCATGCAGGTCTCCGTGTCCGTACTTGTGTGTCCGTGCCGGTGTCTGTGCCCGCACTGGTGTGTCCATGCCGGCGTATCCATGCAGGTCTCCATGTCCGTACTTGTGTGTCCGTGTGGTCCTTGCGGGTGTCTATGCCCGCGCTGGTGTGTCCGTGCCGGCGTATCCATGCAGGTCTCCGTGTCCGTACTGGTGTGTCCGTGCCAGTGTCTATGCCCGCGTTGGTGTGTCCGTGCCGGTGTATCCATGCAGGTCTCCATGTCCGTGTCGTCCGCGCCAGTGTCTGTGCCCGCGCTGGTGTGTCCATGTCGGCGTATCCATGCAGGTCTCCGTGTCCGTACTGGTGTGTCCGTGTCGTCCGTGCCAGTGTCTATGCCCGCGTTGGTGTGTCCGTGCCGGTGTATCCATGCAGGTCTCCATGTCCGTACTTGTGTGTCCGTCTGGTCCGTGCCAGTGTCTGTGCCCGCGCTGGTGTGTCCGTGCCGGCGTATCCATGCAGGTCTCCGTGTCCGTACTGGTGTGTCCGTGTCGTCCGTGCCAGTGTCTATACCCGCGTTGGTGTGTCCGTACTTGTGTGTCCGTGAGGTCCGCGCCAGTGTCTGTGCCCGCGCTGGTGTGTCCGTGCCGGCGTATCCATGCAGGTCTCCGTGTCCGTACTGGTGTGTCCGTGTCGTCCGTCCCAGTGTCTATGCCCGCGTTGGTGTGTCCGTGCTGGAGTATCCATGCAGGTCTCCATGTCCGGACTTGTGTGTCCGTGTGGTCTGTGCCAGAGTCTGTGCCCGCGCTGGTGTGTCCGTGCCGGCGTATCCATGCAGGTCTCCGTGTCCGTACTGGTGTGTCCGTGTCGTCCGTGCCAGTGTCTATACCCGCGTTGGTGTGTCCGTACTTGTGTGTCCGTGAGGTCCGTGCCAGTGTCTGTGCCCGCGCTGGTGTGTCCGTGTCGGCGTATCCATGCAGGTCTCCATGTCCGTACTTGTGTGTCCGTGTGGTCTGTGCCGGTGTCTGTGCCCGCGCTGGTGTGTCCATGCCGGCGTATCCATGCAGGTCTCCATGTCCGTACTTGTGTGTCCGTGTCGTCCGTGCCGGTGTTTGTGCCCGCGCCGGTGTGTCCATGCAGGTCTCCGTGTCCGTACTGGTGTGTCCGTGTCGTCCGTGCCGGTGTCTGTGCCCGCGCTGGTGTGTCCAGGCCGGCGTATCCATGCAGGTCTCCATGTCCGTACTTGTGTGTCCGTGTCGTCCGTGCCGGTGTTTGTGCCCGCGCCGGTGTGTCCATGCAGGTCTCCGTGTCCGTACTGGTGTGTCCGTGTCGTCCGTGCCGGTGTCTGTGCCCGTGCCGGCGTATCAATGCAGGTGTCCATGTCCGTGCCAGTTTGTCTGTGTCCGTCCATGCCGGTGTGTCCGTGCCTCATGTTTACATTGTATCTTGTCTAGTTTTGTTTGTGTAACTGCTGTTGGTGAGTCTCATGTAACCAAGTCAAATTCACGTTTTTTTTTGTGTCCATGCCGGTGTCTCTGTCTGTGCCGGTGTGTCCATGTCTGTTTGTGCAACTGTTGTTGGTGAGTAGGTTACACAAACAAAACTAGACAAGATACAATGGAAACATAGGGGCTATTTAAGCACCAAGGTGTGCCGGTGTCCGAGAACTTTAATAGTAGCTTTAATAAGTATCAATGTATAATTTATACAGTGAAATCTATGTAGTGTTTTACTTTTAAATGTGTTCTTTTAATTTCTTTCTTGAATGCTTCTTATATGTTGTGTATATGTAATGTGTATCTTTGTTCTTATCTTTTAATAGCAAAGAAAAGAAAGGTTTTTATCTTCACTTCTTTGGCCTAAATGTTTGCCATTCTTTTTTTATTTTATATTTTGTTAGCTTGTACGGCTTTGTTTTTTTGGTTTTTAAGTTTATTTTTTTATTTTTTTATTATTTGTCGGTTACTACAATGTCCAGAAGCATACAAATTTAGCCTCAAACATAAGATGAGGGGAAAAAAGGGAGAAAAAGAAATGCATAAAAAAATAATATCATGTCAGGCAGAACGGTAAATATACACAGTAGAGTAGGGAATCAGGAGAGGTTATTAACATAGTGCCAAAGAGGTGTCCATATCTGCCAAAAGTCTTTAGACTTTTGATGTGTATCATAAGTGAGTTTGTAAGGCTTTGTTTTTAACATAGGTACATTAGTTTGGCTGTAATGCTCAGTCACTTGCAAAATTGTAAAACCAACATGAAAAAGAATCATGATAAAATCATGAATCGTGATTTTCCTGAAAAAATTTGTGATATGATATTTTTGCCATATCGCCCACCCCTAATTTCAATACCTGTTTTCCATTGATTTCCCGATTGATGTTTTTCCCCTGAATAAGATTAATCGCACATGCATTTCTGTTGTACTACTGTCTTTTTTTAATGTGATGCTCTTTTCAAGATGAAATTATTATAAAAGTATCCTATTTTGTGTAATGCAAAATGTGCAACATCTGCAGAAGCACTGGACTCCCACAATGTGTCTTCTCAACAACCTTAAAAATGTTACATGTAAATTCACTAAACCCATGAACCTTTGCACAATACATGCAGAGACGCATGAAAATGTCTTGCATGAAAAAACAGTATTCGATTTAGGCAACTTTACAGTTTAAATAACATTTTTATAAGGAAAAATTACTTGAAGTGCATGGCCCTCTTTACTTCCTTTGTGATTTCCTGAACTTGCTTAAATAAAATCAGAGGGGCATAATACAGTAAATGTGATAATGCTTTACTTCTATAGAGCCTAGAATGTTCCTTTAAGTGTGCCTAGAGAGTTGGCTGGCAGTGAAAAACACCATGCAGCTAGATTTGTAAAACATCACATATCTCATCCACCAGCCTGCCTCTCGTCTTGATTTAGCATTAAAATTCATCTGCCTGGAAAAGTCAGGTTTCAAAGTCTTCTCTATGTCACTGAGTTCACTCAGAGAAGGACTGTGTGTGCCTGTCAGGTTACTTTTATCACTGCACCATTCTTCTCAGTGTCAGAACTCTATACTAGAGCTACCGCTAGCTGAGTTCACCACAGCGACCAGAAGCTTTGTTAATCTTGCTCTACTCACATCTCCACTGTCTTTATTACACAAAAATAAGAACAAGCTCTGTAAACGTCACTTTTGTCATTAATATTTTATAGCACTGATCGTTTGCTGAGCAGTTGAAAAGTATTCTGTGTGAACTTATATTGTGCTACGTTTGAAAATGTCTGCAGGATTTGTGGTAAATGTAAGCCTGGTTTGTTAGAGCTCTGCAGTCCATATATTGTTTCATAAAAATTAAAGTAATCTTTAAAGGTACACCCATTTTTGTTCCCATTAAAATAACACCTACATCTAATGAAAAATGATTAATTAAATTGATCAAAAGTGAATTTCTATTTCAATCTGTTCTTTGAACTTTCTATACATCAAAGCATCCTAAAAAAAATTGTTTCATGGTTTCCACAAATATAATAAGCAGCTCAACTGTTTTCAACATTGGTGATAACATATTAGACTCAGCATATTAGACTAATATCTAAAGGATTAGACTCCGCATATTAGACTCATTTCTAAAGGATCATATGACAGTAAAGTACGGTGTAATGATTCTGAAAATTCAGCTTTGCCATCACAAGAAGAACTTACATTTGAAAATATCTTAAAATAGATTACAGGTATTCTAATTTGTAATAATATTTCACAATATTACTGTTTTGCTTTATTTTTGACCAAATAAATGTAGCCTTGTTGAACTTAAGAGACTTCTTTCAAAAAAAAAAAAATCTTAACTCAAATTTTAATTCAATATATCATGTTAGGTTTATTTATTTTGTTCCTTTACCTCTACTGATAGATCATGGGACTAGTAACACCAAGGTCGTGGATTTGACTCCCAAGGAAAACCATCTGCTAATTGCATAAATGTTACACATATTATGTAATAATATATATAATATGAAATTTCGTCCTGCTGATTTTGTGATCCAGAAATTATTTAAAGGTTATTTCAGTCATACATCTCATGATGACTCATGACTAATATTTGAGAGGCACTCTTGATTTTCACAGATTTCCTTACAGATTTCCTCCCTTGTTTTCAGTTTGTAATAAAGGAGTCCAGCAAGCTCCCATCTCTGACCCGTGCGCTGACGTTGCCATCTCTTGAGGCTTTGACCGTCCTGCTCTGGCAGGGTAAAGCACAGATCTCCAATCCACACCATGTGATTGTGGTTTTGGGTGCGCTGCAGTTTGTGCCTCTTGACAGTCATTCCGTGGAGGACTACCATGCTGCTTTTGAGGCTATCCATGAAGCCCTGTTTGCAATTATTCACTGCTACCCTCAGGTGAGTATCCTCGAACTGAAAGGAGAGAAAGAGATAAGAGCTTAAACCTGATAATACTTAGACATTTTATTGTTGCACTTTTCCAAGTTGAATTATATCCTTATACATTTTAAATTGACTTAAAATCACCTAGAGGATGTGGAGGAAGAAACTGTGCCAGATGCTATTTAAATGCTGGTATCTGACATCTGTTTATCTGCACTTGCTTTGGGACAAAAAAAGGTCTAGTGGACAAAAAAAAAAAAAATCAAGAATTTAATATATCCGTCAGTAAACACAAAATGACATGTATTTTCTTGAGGTGAAAAACATATTACTCTGCAAAAAATGTCAAATTAATTTGTAATTTGTTCTTATGTACTGTAAAAATGGTGGATGTCATGGTAAATAGGTAACATTCAGATGAATTTGTAAATTAGTTTGATAAGGCTCATAGGTTTATGCAAATAGGTGTGTTACAGACTAATGGTGCTTGATGTTTGGAGCGACCATTACAGTACCCTGGAGAGGTGTTTAATTTGCACTTAATACTAGAATGTAGTTTGGAAAGTTGCCACAGTTCCTGAGGGGGAAGAGCCCACGGTGAGTCTGGTACTTGAAGAATGCTGAGATTGTGCAATACTTCAAGGTGCACAGGTTTCTTTGCCAGTGAAAGTGGGAAAATAGGTACAATCTCAACATGACTTTGTGTTTGATGGGTTTTATAAAGTGAAATGAGAGCACAAATTAGGGTTAGAAGAATGGAGTGGTCCATGACCATGAATTAGCCACAATGATGACTGAAAAACTACAGGTGCACTTACACAATATGTAATTGATCACTCACACGTTCTGTATCCACTAGGACAATAGACCTAATAATATATATGTAAACCCATTTCAGCCATTTCACCGTATTTGAATATACAGATTATACATTTACAGATGAGCCAAAGCATAATATGCTGTTAGTCCTCCGCGTGCTGCCAAAACTGTGCAGACCCGCCGAGACATGGACTCTACAAGACCCCTGAATGTGTCCTGTGATATCTGGCACCAAGACGTTAGCAGCAGACCCTTCAAGTCCTGTAGGTTGCAAGGTGATGCCTCCGTGGATCATACTTGTTGGTCCAGCCATCCCACAGATGCTCAATCAGATTGAGATCTGGGGAATTTTGAGGCCAGGGCAACACCATGAGCTCTTCATCATGTTCCTCTAAAAATTCCTGAACAATGAGTGCAGGGTGCATGATCCTGCTGATAGAGGCTATTTCCACCAGGGAAGACCATTGTCCTGAAGGGGTGTAGCTGGACTGCAACAATGTTTTAATAGGTGGCATATGTCAAATTTACGGCCACTTGAATGAGTGGAGCAGAAAATTGCCCAAAGCATCACACTCCCTCCACCAGCTTGTGGTTTGTGGTTCATCCCTCCTCGGACCACTGTTGGTAAATTCTCACCACTGCTGACCGGGAGCAACCCACAAGTCTTGCCGTTTTGATACTCTGAGCCAGTCGCCTCCCCATAACAATTTGGCCCTTGTCAAAGTCGCTCAGATCTTTATTCATGCCCGTTTCTCCTGCATCTAACACGTTGATTACGAGAACTGATTGTTTGCTTGTCATCTACCCAGATCATATCGGCATTCGAAATCACCCCCTATACTAGGGGGCAAGTTCAGTCCTAGAGAGCCGCTGTCCTGCATAATTTAATTCCAACCCTAATCAAACACACCTGAACAAGCTAATCAATGTCTTCAGGGTTACTAAGGCTATAGGCAGGTGAGGTTTTTTTCAGTGTTGGAGCCAAACTCTGCAGGACAGCGGCTCTCTAGGACCAAACTTGCCTACCCCTGCCCTATACCCTCATTCACTACTCCCTACATTACTCCATTAATATAGTCCACTTGAATGAGTGAATGAAAATGAGTTCACACACTGAGTGCGCCAGAACTACTGCTGCTTTTGTATAGTTTGTGCTTCCTGTTTAATAATCACTTGTAACTTGGCAAACTGGCAGCTCCAGTAGTAAGATGAAAAGATTAATCTGGAACTCTGTCATGGAAACTAGCATGTATAAAAACCTTAATTAAACAATTTAAAAATCAATTAAAAAGGCATTTATACCTGTATGATATTACACTGTAGCCACATTGGACCAGCGGTTTGGAAAATGGATGGATGGATGATTAATCTGCGGGCGCCATCTGCTGGCGAGACAAGGGAATTCATTCGGCACGACCCTTACAGTGCATTATGGGTATTCTCTAGCTGTTGAGTGTACTTCAGTTGTACACTCGTTATTGCAGTGCATTATAGGATTGAATGAGTGTACTCGATAACATCCACTATGGTTTGGACACCACTACAAATGGCTGTTCCCTCAAATAGTGCCCTATTTAAGGGTATAGGGGGCAATTTCGGACAGCCCTTGATATGTGGCCTTGTTAGAAGATGATCAATGATATTTGCTTCACCTGTGACTGGTCATAATGTTTTGGCTCATCAGTGTATAAACAGTATATACACACACACACACACATTATCCTGCCAGTCATTGTAAAGATGTTGCTTACATTGTTCCTAGGATTCAACTAAAAATTTGACTTTTAATTAAAAATGTAATTAATTCAGGGTCATTTTTAATCATTCCAAAGTGTTCTTTTGCCAGCCACCTATGGACACATCAAAAAATGTTTAGCTTGCTGTTTTTGTGGCACAGAAGATTATTGTTTTTTGTGTTCGACTTGCACAAATGTAATAAATCTAGAATAGTATTCATGGGATAAACATAAAGGCCAATGGGTTTTATACCAAGCCCAGCTGTGCATTAATTTTGAGAGCTTTAAATGTTTGCAGGTGATGCTGAAGGCTTCTCCCGCCTTCCTGAATTGCTTTTATCGCCTGGTTTCATCAGTCATGCATGAAGGCAGACAGCGGGGCGACTCTGACAGAGGTAAAAGCAGCTATTATACCCACATTCAGAAGTGTTCTAAAAGCCATGTCAGATGCTTCAATTTAAACATAATATACTATTCAGAAGTTTGGGGTTAGTAAGATTTTGTAATGGGTTAGGAAAAAACTCTCTTACAAGTCTCTTATTTACAATAAAATGGTAATACTACGTTTATTACAATTTATAATAACTTTTTCTGTTTGAATATATTTTAATTATAATAACTTTTTTTATAATAATATATTTTAATGTGTAATTTCTTCCTGTGATGGCAAAGCTGAATTTTCAGCATTATTCCTGATTGACTCCAGTCTTCAGTGTCACATAATCCTTCAGAAATCATATATGTATATAATCATAAATGTGTGTGTGTGTATATATATATATATATATATATATATATATATATCCATCCCATTGAGGATATTATCTCCTGGCTGTTAATCTTTTATTCATCACTATCTTGTAACCTGTTCCGTAAGACTTCTGTGCAAGCAAAGTGAATTCAAAGGCCCTTTTTTGTCAGTATGTCTGCACTTATTGTTGGCTGTAGCTGACAGACAAAGAAAGTGGAAATCACCTGATGCTGGCAAGCCATTATATTTGAAAC
Source organism: Gila orcuttii (assembly GCA_026230005.1). NCBI lineage: Eukaryota > Metazoa > Chordata > Actinopteri > Cypriniformes > Leuciscidae > Gila > Gila orcuttii. Next base: position 15,509,291 of record JAPDVR010000019.1, on the reverse strand, counting down.
TGCTGATATATATCCCTCCATATGTCTGCTGATACTTTTCCATCTACAAGTTGCCCTGAATTCATTTATTGTGCAGGGAGAAAAATATGTCATTTGAAGTATGATTCACCTAATGAGACAAGCACCTCGTTGAGCTGTGTTCAGAGACAGACGCTTGCAGACTGTGGCTCTGTGGATTGAATTTCAAAGTGAAGTGAAAGAGAAAAAAATCCCATGAAGAAAGAAGGTTGAATTTGATCCCGAAGCTCGAGGCTCAATGCATTTTAGCACTGAAGGCATATCCCTCTTTGAATTGAGAACTCTTTTTATGACTTAAGATTTAAAGTTTTTTAGCAGTAGCATCAGTACACTTAGTCTTTCTTCATTTCTCAGATTTTCATAATTGACATCAAAGCTCAGTCAGAACTTAAATGTATTTAGATGTGAGGCAATTTCAATCTTATTGATCATCTTGTGGTAACTTTCTTAAAGCATGAATGTGATGCCCGGGTCCACAGATAATGTGCCTTTGAAAAGATTTAACCAGGATTCATTATTATAATATTGTCATGGTTGGTGGTTAATGCATTCTGTTTGTTTTTAAAGAAAGAGAACGGAATGCGTAATTTGAAGATTTGGAAATTTGGAATATATTTGCAAATTTTGAATATATTTGCATATGTTTAAAGACACCAGACAAAGGTACATTACCATTTAAATGTTTGGGATCAGTAGTTTAAAAATAAAAATTAATACTTTTATTTAGCAAAGATTAGCCAAAAATTGACAAAGTGACAGTAAAGACTTTAACATGGTTACAAATGTAAATCAATGTATTTCAAAGTAATGCTTTTCTTTTGAACTTAATCAGTGAATCTTGAGACAAAATATATCATGATTTCCACAAAAATATCAATCGGCACAACTGTATTCAACATTGATAATGAGAAGTTAAGATAATAATGTTTCTTAAGCAGCAAATCAGCATATTAGAATGATTTCTGAAGGATCATGTGAAACTGAAGACTGGAGTAATGATGCTGAAAATTCAGCTTTGCCATCACAGGAATAAATTACACTTTAAAATATATTAAATTAGTTAAGTTATTTTAAATTGTAATAATATTTCACAATATTGCTGTTTTATTGCAGGGCATGATTTTGGAGAGAGGGTGCATGGTTTGAGTTAGGATCTTAATGCACCAACGGCATTAAGCATAATTAATCATGTTTTAACATTTTGTTTGGACAGTTCTAATTAATTTATTAATATTAATATAGAAGATCTCTCTTTCAGCCTCCGAGAAAGACAGAGAAAGTCTTCTGAAGTGTGCTAGGCTGGTGGAGAGGATGTACACTCATATTGCCAATGCTGCTGAAAATTTCACAGTCCTTTCCTCATTCATGGTTGCACAATATGTCAGTCAACTGCAGAGGGTGAGACACTAGTCATGATGGGTTTTTTTCTACTGTCATGTTTCCTGAAATTGTCTTTTCTGCTCTCATGAACCGCTTGCCTAAAATAAATATTTGCTAGAATGTTTTAGAAGAATCTTCTCAGTGTTATACATCTTAAACCACACAAATATAGCTTGAGAGTTCATGCACTGGGACTTATTCGATGTCCTATGTGTATGGTATTCTAACAGATCAGAGGTTGCACTAACATTAAACTGGAGGAGGAACACTTACAGTAGTCCAGCGTGACTTTGGAGCCAATTCTTTTAGTCAACTTGAAGTGTGATATGCGTTTGACCTTCTAACTGGCCTGAGACTCATGTTACTGCACTAAACAATCACATTAGTGCACATTGCAGATAATTGGTGTCTTTGTATACCCTCCCTAAGTTTCGGTCTTATTTCCTAGGTGACGCTTCAGCCAGAAATCAAGTCACATCTAACAGAGGGCATATACTGTATCCTGGACCACTGTGTTGAACAAGACATCAAGTTTTTGAACACCACCCTTCAAATGGGTGTCAAGGAAGTGTTCAATGAACTGTACAATAGTTATACACTCTATCACAAAACTCAAAGGCAAGGGGAAGAAAAGTACACCGTCTGACAATTGCATCCTCTGCCTTGAGTGAATAAATCTGTATTTTTTACATATAATTAATGTTATAGATAAGTATATCTCTAGAAATGTTTTACATTTTCATTATTTATTTACCCTCATGTTGTTACAAACGTGTATGACTTTCTTCTATGGAACACAAAAGATATCTTGATTTATTTGTCTATAAAATTGAAGTCAGTACACGCCATTGTTTCATTCCCACATTCTTCAAAATAACGTTTTCTTGTGTGTGTTCTGCAGAAGAAAGTAAGTCATACAGGTTTGAAACAACATGAAGGTTAGTTAGTGATGACAGAATTGTAATTTTTGGGTGAACTATCCCTTTAAATGAGGGAAAAACCGTTTGAAATAATTGCTAACACCATGTATTTTATACTTCCTATGTTTTTGTACATGACAAACATTACCTTTTTTTTTTATGAGAACAGTTAGTTTTTTCTGTGTAGTACTAGTGTTATCAAGCAAACCCTATTATATGCTTGAAGTTAAAGACCTAAAAGAGTTAAGATTATTCATGCTTATCTGAATTGACAACCTGAAGTCCTGAAACTAATGTCCGACTCATCAGCCAGATTTGGTGAAATTCTGTCTCAGGATTGTGATTCTGAACAAACCAATTAACCTGAGGTTGCTCCAGGTGGACTCTATGAAATAGTGTACTGTAAAAGTGTCTCATGGATGACAAATAACCAATTAAAAATGTACCCCAATAGACCTATACTGTAAAATGGTGTTAAACATTTATAGAGCAAAGAACACTAACTGCTCTGGTGTGCCTTAACTTATTTAGCTGTCCTGCAGTGTACAACAACATTGTGTTCCTGATGTTCTCTCTAAAGAGAATCGAGATGCAATACAGGAGCTACCTCAGATGCAGACTGAATAAATATACAACTATACGAACATAATGCCATTACAATACAACAAAATGTTCAACATGCACTGTACAAATGCAAAGGCATTGGCTGGTCATGTTACTGACTTCATGAGGAACTAGAAAGTCTTGTACTTTACAATGGCAGCAAGCCAGAAAGATTCTCAGGAGCTCTTTTTAGAGCATCATGGTGAAATTAGTCTGTGGCTAAAGGTATTTTCAAGACATAAACGGTTGTTACACGTGATAAGAAACTTGAAGTTCTTAAAAAAAAAAATCCCGCAGGTGGTTTGTGCTTCAATGTTGCTCACGACCATGTCAGTCACACTATCCTGCATGAAGTAAAGGGATCCAAGAATAAGTTCTTGACTATGGTGTCTGGTTTTGCAAGTGGCATTTGGCCCTGTAGAACATGTAGGTGTGTGTCTAGTGGGCAAACTGATGGTGGAGCCCTTTCCCAATTGATCAGTAGTCCTTCAGGTTGGTGTTTGTTAAAAAAGTCTTCAAGTGTTGCACCACCCTCTGCAGCCATTTCTGTATTAAAACTTCCCAAGCTTTAATCTCCCTTTATCAGCAGAGTCAGAAAATAGCGGGTACTCTAGAATTGGTGTCTGTAGGGGGTCTTGCAGGAAAGCGGAGGTCTAGAACGGGGCAGAAACCAATCCCAGACAGCACCCAGGAGCTGGCAAGGATGATCAGACGAGTTGGCCGAGAGCCAAGAATGTTGCAAAACAGATTCGGCTCATTAGCTTGTGAATGCTCAAATGTAGGGGCTTAGATACAACAAACCACAGAAAAGACATTTGCCCACATTATGACTGATATAAGATGGAAACAGTCCTGCTCACACTCATGTGGAGTTCCGTCTGAATTTTTTTGGATGGCAATTAGAAAGGCACATTTATCAAAGGTTATAACAACATGTCAATGTGTGTTTAATATTGAGTTCCAATGTTATTTCTACCATATTTCATGCATGACTGCGTTTGTTGTCATAATAGTCAGCTGGCTTCATATTCGAGTCTGAATCGCTCAGTGAGAGTTGCTCAGTATTGGCATGTTTAAAAATGTGCACCGATTTAGATATGACGAGTTGTCTTTTGGAATCAAATTGTTTTCAAATGTCTTTTTTGTAATCGGAGGTTAAAAGTGGTCATTTACTTCATGTCGTTAAAAAGTACAGCTGCCAGTTTTGTGAATGTGGTGTTATTTCCCTACGGAGATGGAGCTTTCATAAGAAACATGTTGTTCCTCCCTAAATACCCCAATTTAAGCATAGCGTCACCTTTCATTCTTCTAGAGGAAGTTCTTACAACTGATTTGGAGGGACTGAAAAGAGGTGGAAGGCTGGGGGAGCAGTAAAGCATTATAAACCTTTTACAATAATATAGGAAATGACACACATTCTCCAATTGTAGGCTACATGCCAAATGTTCCCTCTGTGAGGAGGTTTCAAATGGCAAATTTAAGAGGAGGAAATGCACAGCCACACAGAACAATAATGTGATGTTTAATTGTGTTGGTTTTTGAAAACAAAACCATTTTATTAAGCTTCAAATTTGTTAAGAGTGTTAAAATACTGTACAGGTCATTTGAGGAAGTTTTTTTTTTCTGTTATGAAGGGACACTGACAGAATTATATTGTGACGAGACAGACATAAATAAGGGACACATAAAAACACGGCAATTCAGTCATTGTGATGCAGACTCAGAACTTGAACCAGACATCGGAAATTCTTTAACTCTTGTGTCTGGAGGCAATTTAGTCCATTGCCATTCCTTTAGAAGACATTTAAAAATCCTGATAGTTAAATTGCATCCTCAGAAGCCAGAGGTAATTTCACTTTTGTAGTATTTAGATACAAATTACACATTCTTCCAGACATGATTTTGATCAGGTTTTTGTATTTTTATTACCTACTCACCCACTTTCAGAAACCCTCCACCTTCCCCAGCTCCACTTATAGATCTGGTACGGGGGTTATTTCATGTATGTTATATGTGCAGCAGCAGCAACATGTCTTGCATGCTTACAGCATTATGTCTGCGAATGTACTGGAAGTAGCAAGTCTCTACTTGCTCTCTGCAGCAGCAGCAGCGTAGCAGATCTATTCCGCCAAGACCAAATACATTAACATTGCTATATCCATTACCATGCCGATCTCCCAGAGAGTTGTCATGGCAGAACTGTGATTGATTGCTTTACATGTCAGTCACATGGCTCTTGTCTAAACTGACGGTTCTTGGCCTTAAGCTGCTGTAATGGACCCTTTTCACATTTCCCATATACAGAAGTACATGGGAAATCATAGCAAATACATTAGCTCCAATGGTGTAACGAAAGAATCCGCTATTGCTTTCCCATGACTCCAAAAGGGAAACATATAAAGACAGATTATGGCAGTCAGAAGCAGTTATTTTATTATCCTACTATTATTATTTTTTAAATAATATTTTGATTGAATTTTTTATTTTGAATTTTAATTTGAGTTAAAGGCAATTTTTGGTCATTGTGATATGTTTTTGTCATTTTATTAGATTCAGCTTTTTTTAAGTATGTCCATATAGTTTTAATTATTTTAATTTAACATTTTAAATTAATACATACATTTTTCAAAATTAATTTTAGCTTTAGTTATTTTAGTAGTTTATTTTGTTTTATTTTTATTTCAGTTAACATTTCATTATTTATAAGTAGCCCAAGAAGCAATATTTATTTTTTATTTTTTTTGGTTTAATTTATTTTGTTAACATTTAACATTAACTTTTGTTAACAGTCAAAGAAGAGAGAATGATCTCAAACTTACAGTCTTTGGTAATTTCATTTACATTTTTGTTATTTAATGGAAAAGTATGGTGATACATGTTTTTTGTGTTTTTGTTTGTTTGTTTTTTACAATTATCAGGCCTTCTTTACATTTTGTAGGTACATGCATAATATACAGTCATGGGACCTAGAATTCTTGGTTACAGCCCTGCTCCCTAATTCTTTCCACACATGAAACTATTCAAATTTTGTTAATTAATTACTTAGTTAAAGTTAAAAATCCAAGAACATTTGCTAAAATTAATAAAATAGTAATAAGTAAGCCAGCCAAAAGACAGTGTGTGTGCTCAAAATAAGCCAGAACACATTAGGTTACATAAATGTGTGCATTAGCAGAGAGTGAGCATATTTTTCTATGACTTCAGTAAAAAAAGAACGTAACTATAATAATATGTTTTTGTCAGACTCGGATCTGCAGAATGAACCAAACAATGATTCCTCGGTGCATATTGAGGTACAGGCTAACGATGGATGTCCCCACCCCCAGCCCTCCTCCGTTCGCGTCTCTGTGGAGCGTGATTGGATTAAAGTCGGTTACCCTTTCCCCTCTAACCCGGTGATGCTGGCTGTTTCCTGCTTCTTCTTCTGTCCAACCGCTGCTGCTGGTGAATTCGCGTTAGTTGAGCGCTGTAGCCACAGCGAGACGCAGAACGTGGACGTCAGTGGCTTTTCACGGCACAAACCCCGAGTCAGCCACTGTATTATCCCATCCAAAACCACAGCAATGCGCAGGAAATCTAGGATATTATTATGTTTTGCTGTGCTTTGGGTTCTTGGCATAGCATATTATTTCTATTCGGGGACAACGCTGAGTCGAAAGGTAGGTTTTTTCCTTTCGCTGCTTTCGTGATTCATGCTGCTGGATCGGCGCAAATATAAGTTGTTTGGGGTGATTGTTTCGAGATATTTCGTTTGCGGATGAATGAGGAAAAAACAGTCACTACGGCGATAGAGAAGACGAGAGAAAGCCCACACGTTTAAATAGCCAAAGTCTATTGAGGGGACTCACAAAGATAGTGTTATCGCTATACGTGCTGTGATTTAACTGCGAGGCTATCAAATAACCCGTTTGGTTAAACTGAATTAAAAGCCTATGATGTTATGCTTCTTTTTAAAGGCGTATTTATTACGGAGTCGTTTTAAATGCTTTGCTACGCCGATTTTCTTTTAGGGGCGAGAGGGACGTTGATTGGCTATACAAACATGAGTAACTTGTTTAACATGTAACATAAATTATATACATGTTACTTTACAAAATGTTACTATACAAACTGTTCATGATATATGCTATGAGCAGTTTGTATAGTATTTGTAATGTTACAAGGTAGGTGTTAAAGGCAAGCTACATTTAATACATCAGTTAGTTCCGGTTTTCACATTTGAGAACTAATGTTTAGTCTGGAACTTTTTTTTTTATTAGCCTACTGGTCGTGGCGATTATGATTCTTCTGAGTAATTCGAGTACGTTCAATGAAAGATTCGTTTAGAACCTTATGTGACGCTTTCTGCTGTTTACGTCGTTACTCCAGTAGGTGGCGTCACAACGGAGTATGTATTTGTGTGTTTGTCAGTCGTTGAATCGTTCGCTATCAAAATAAGAAACTCTGAAGTGGAGTGATATTCAGTACAACAGTGCAGCTATTACCACTATTGTATACCACTATATTACACTATTCAAATCTGTAGTAATTCATATTTACTAACATGTGTCCAGTTTATGTCATTCTTATTTTTAATGCAAGTTGGGTTATTTTAGCTGTAGCCTACTAAAACAGTCGGTTGTGCTGCAAAGTGGTACTTAATATATTCATGTGCGATAAATTGTGATTTATTTTTAAGCGAATAATTTTACCGTTAACTGCACTTTCATTTTCTAAAGCAGCTTATAAATCAGAATGATCACATTAACAGGAAATAACCTGCTTCTGTATTGATAAATAAGGTGGAAATCAGGACTGTCGTTCTATAAAGTGTGTAATCTTTAAAATTTCCAATTTTGTGTATTTGCATTAAGTTTTGATCCCTAAAAGCTGCATGTCTGGATTCCATTAATAATCACTTGACTGTGTGTGCATGTTGCACTTTTGAGTGAGGGTGGTTTACCATGAAGCCACACTTTTTAGTAACATACCATCTGGTCTCGAAGGATGTTTGCTGAAATTCCTTCGCTCACAGGCAAATATTCAGCTTGTGTGCTCCCCTTTATATTGAGTGACACACACTGTCTTGAGGTTTTGTTGCGTTTCGTGTTTTGTTTCCATAGCCGTCCATCAGCCGCACTAAGCCAACTCATTTTATGGTATGAGTGCATTTGATATTGTGATCAAGGCACAATGAGGTGAATGGACCACTGCACATATGGGAATTGCTCCCTTTTGGCACATTACTGAATGTAATGTTATTGTTTGTTGTGTATCGATCACAATTTGTTGTTCACAAGTCGTTATTGTCCTGTAAGTTGTACTTGAGACCTAGTGAAACGTTGTGTTTTGTATGCATGGCTGAAATGGCAATATACTGGACTACTTCAAAGACTTTGCTGCTTAACTACTACTTTCTCTATTGGTGTATTACAGTTTTATCAATAACCTCGTAATGTATGAAGATGGCTGCTTGTGGATTTATTTTTTTAAAGCGTCATATAGTGTAGCATAAGCAAGCGGATGAACAGCTGGTTAGTGCTCCTTCATCTGGCTCAGGGTACTTCACATTCAATCCCTCTCTTTGTTGAACAAGACATCGATGCTGCTGTTGTGCGCAGCTTGTGTTCATTCATATTCTTAAAATTACTCAATGAATTAATTTTATTGAAGAGTTTAAATTGACATGACCTTTGCCTTGTCCTTTTTGCATTTATTTCTTGTGAGAACTGTGCTAGTTATGCAACAGATTTTAAACAGATGTTGAAGATCGTCTCTCAGCGAGGAAATGAGTTCCTGCAATCAGCGAGTGGATGACAGCCTCGGGATGGCGGCGGGGTTGTATAGATGCCCATCACGGATTCCAGTACCTCAGTTATGCGAGGGTCGGATTCTGAATGTTTTCTCGGCTTGGTTTTTGGAGCCGGGGCTGCTCTAGGATGCGGGCGGGATTGGGAAACGGGGCTTTTATCTCCACAGAGAAATGCGTTTGATCTGATATGTGCTCCACAACACAATTATTGACATGCTGATTGTTCTGCCCTTGTTGGCAGGATTACAGTGGCGGCGCTGGAATGGGGCCGTACTGCTTTCACTCACTTGTTCAAATCAAAGCTTGTTAACATCAAGATGAACCAAAGTGCATGACAGTTTCGGTCAGCTCTCACAAAGCTGTGTGTGCCTTCCTTTTTTTCTTTGTTTCTCCCTTTGATACCAGAGGAAAATATGTAATTTGGGTCTGATGACTGTCATGCAGATGAACTTAATGTGAGGAATGAAAGCAAAGCAGTGGCCCTCCTTTTATGTGACTAGAGAGACTGTGGGTTCCTCATATTCTGAAATCGTGGATATGCTTGGCTAAATGCACAGTGCTGTGAATTTTGAAGACGGCCGATGCTAAATACTAGCCAATGCCAGAGAGCTCCTATAACGCCTCTTGTGTCACATACAATTTTGCGTGGATGAAAGTCCTGGACGTTGATATATGAGGTTACGTTTTACTCGCCAGAGGGTGAATTGGGTTTAAATTTGATGGGCAATATTTGAAAGCTTCTTTGGCTTTATCTCTTCCATGAGATATGTCTGTGCAAAAACTCTGCAGCCTTAAAAATATGATGCTTTTGTAGTTCTTTGCCATGGGATGTTTTTCTATACCTCTTATCTACCAGATGAGCTTCAAAAGACCTCTGTATTTTTTTTATGGTTGCTTTTAAGTTGGCAACCGGATTTCATGAGATTATGTTTTGTCATCTTGTTGAATCAGCAGAGTTTAATTCCAAAGATTGAATCAGGGCCTTATGTTTTAAACAAAGCCATTAACTAGTTACAAGCTAAACTGTGTAAGTGTTCCTCCTAATGTTTTCACCTTTGATATGAGCAGACGATCATATGAGACGCATTTCTTTTTATGACCTGACCTTTGACAGGGACATGGTTGTATCCTCCATAAAGGATTTAAAGACACTGAAAGACACTCTTCTGTAACTTTGGATAACTGAGTGACCTCAGTGGTCAAAGGTCTTGGAGTTGCAGAGTTTATGACCATGGAATTCCTCTGTCTCTGTCCACTCTGTTTCTACCAGATGGAGGCAAGGGCTTTAGCTGAAATAGTGGGAGTGAATGGGCAAGTTATAAATGAGTTTTTTTTTTGGATAAATGCTTGAAATAAGGTCTGTGGTTAATAGAAGCTCAATATATTTTCATGTTTTATTCTATGACATGAAATGCCCCACTCATGAGATTTGTCAGAATCTCAGTGGTGGTGATGTTAAAGTAATGCGACTGGTGTAGTTCATTTTATAGCTTAGCTTTTAGGTTTGTTTGTTTGTTTGCTTGGTTTTACTTATAGTGATTTTGTTTTTAGGCTTCACAATTCATACATTTGTGAGGATTATTTTGATGAACAAAACGTGTAAGAGTCATAAATTTTGGTTGGTCACAGAACTTATTTTCTGCAATAATCCAAAAGCCAATGAAAAATCCTATTGGCTTTTTGTCTTGAGACCCTTGGTGCTAAATTTGATTTGATGATATTTTATCGTTCATGCTTATTTCCTCTATTATTGTTATTACTATATATATATATATATATATATATATATATATATATATATATATATGTTATATTTTAGAAAATCCCAAAATGAATATCCATTTTCATACTGTACATTAGAATATTTTAATGCCTAATTGTTTTTTATGTTATTTAACTCCAAGATATTAAAGTCTTATTTTTTTAAAGTACTGTATTTTATTAAAAAAAGGAATAAGTAAAATATTGTATTAGAAGACATGAAGCACAGTGAATACTTTTGAAGTATTGTCTTGTCTAAAGATAAAAAATTTTTATTGAGGTCTTTGGATCAGAAATGCATTTTCTGTAATATTTGGTTAGATAAAGGTCTCTGTGGGGATTTGCAGAAAGCCTTTTCAATTCTCCCACAGTTGCCTGTTCTGTTAGGGAGTGAGATATGAAAAAATTAATACATCCCTGCTTACCACTTCACATTGTCAGAGACAATTTCTCCTAATCTCTGTTCTTAGAATCATTCTTTATGCATCCATGCTTGATTCTAGACTTGTAAACTAAAGGCACTGTTCTTTTCCTCATTAAGCAGCTCTTTCCAGTTGTTAGATGATAATTGAGTGAACAGGAAGAGGAAGGAAAATTTGGGTTTCAGTTCAGTCTCACCCAAATGCTTGTCAGCACACTGGCCGTGAGCCAGGAGGAAGTGATGCATGAATGGCAAAACCCATAAGAATATAGAAATGAAATATGCACTAGCCAAAGAAAATGAATCAAGTTTAAAAACTTGAACTTACATCTGTGGACGCCTTAACTTCCAAAGGGTCTGAAAATATTACATGTGAATGTGGAAAACGGCAAGCCTGTTTACCCAAAGGGACAATGTCTAGGAAATGTATCTCCAGCTGAATATGTGATTAGAGAAAATCGATTATCCTCTGCAGGGTAGTCATCTTTCTGTGTTTTTCACATTTAGTTCAGTCATCAGTCTCTGCATGTCTCTGTGAAATATGTATTAGCAACTGCGAGATGTATACGAGTGCAATTCAAATGAGAAGCAATGAGCTTTTGATGTTAAGGTTCATACATTCTTCAACAGAGTTTAGTTACTGGATATTACCCCTGTGGCAACTCCGTGACATCATTCTCTGATGTTATCTTTTATGATTAACACCACCAGCCGCCTTATTAGTCCATCGAGACCTAGATACTAGTGCTTTTCACATTTTGTAGGGATATTTGTAGGAAACAATGTTCATCAATGTTTGGGTAATTTGTTGGTATTGTTTAGGCTAAGTAATTGAAGTGTAAGGTGCCCTTGAACACAGTTTTTGTTAGATGGACGTTGTGTTTACGTCTGTTAAAGCATCTTGCACGACACTGCGTCCTAAACATGCAGCACTTTAAAAAGTTAAATAAAAGAAAACAGCTATAAAAGATGCAGCTATAAACATTTTAAATCCTTTTATTTCTATTAAAATTAGTATAAATGCAGCTTTTATGACCTTATATCAATTGAGAGACTTGCATGAGATATTTATCTTTTAAAAATGTATTCCAGACAGCAGTTCATTATAATGAATTGAAGGCAAAACGTTGCTTTGTAATGGAGAATAGGTCAAAGAAACTAAGATACACACTTTCACTTTTATATTCATGTGTATTTTTAACCTAAAATTTGATAATTCAAAATATCAGTGGACACATTATGCGTCAACTACACTTTACATAAATGATTGCCCTTCATCATTTTACTTTTTAAGTACTGTTGTCAAGTTTAACATTCTTGTGTCGTGATAAACATCTCTTTGTATCAGCTTTAGTTTTATCACTCTTCTGCTCCATCATGTCCAAGACATAACAAAAACTGAGCGCTTGTATAGGCTACTTGATAAGCACTTTCTGGCTCAAACTTTTCGAGATATCTGTGGTGAAAAAAAAAAGTTTAGACATGTTTTTGAGCCTAGGTTCCCACCAGGCAATCTTAGTATGGAAAGTAGAGGGTATGGAGCTCATGAAGGGAATATCTGTATTCTCTGAAGGCAGATGTAACTCATCATGATTTTCTTGTGTAAGAAACCAATACCACAGCAGAGAGTTTAGCCTTGGGTAAAAAAAAAAAAAATTTGTCCAGTGGTGCCAGGTGGACGGTATGTGCTGTGTGCATCTGCAAATGAACTTTCTGATGGAGTAGATGTAACACATTAAACAGTACAGTAACAGTCTAACTTAAAGATATATTTTAAGATCAGGAATCGGGATATAATTGACTGTGGCTATTTTAGAAGATTTCGCCATAAGAGCAACATAATCCCCCTCTGTCCTTTGAAATAGAAATGAATATCAAATGTAGTAAAGTGTGTCTCATTGTTCCCAGCGTTCAAGCCTAAAGGCAGCTCTCTCACTGCTAGATTGTGAGCACTTCAAAAGACCCATGAAAAATTAACGCTTCTAAAATGCAGTTAATTATTTAACTTAAAATCATGGAAAATATTCCTGATTTCATTGCCTATGTTCTTAGTGGTGTTGTGATGATGCTTGTAATGACGATATGATTTAGAGAAGCGTTATTCACTTTTATATAGGGATTCACAGCTGCACTGTAGCGGTTATTAATTTCTCTGAAAAATTTGTATTTTTTTGTTTTTTTAGTTATTTATCAGTATTGGTTGATAACCTATTGGATATTTATTGGTTAATTTTTATATATTAATTTTGTTCAGCCTATTTTAATTTTTAAATTACTTTTGTCATCTTCCATTTAATTAAAGGGATAATAACAATAGATCGGAAATTGTGTGTGTGCATTAATTTATTGTACAAAGTACAACACCAATAAACTTTAATTGTTACCTTGAAATGTGTAAACTCTATATCACATTCTATAATACCAAACTAATCATTAAATTATATTACATATGATACACACTCACCTAAAGGATTATTAGGAACACCTGTTCAATTTCTCATTAATGCAATTATCTAATCAACCAATCACATGGCAGTTGCTTCAATGCATTTAGGGGTGTGGTCCTGGTCAAGACAATCTCCTGAACTCCAAACTGAATGTCAGAATGGGAAAGAAAGGTGATTTAAGCAATTTTGAGCGTGGCATGGTTGTTGGTGCCAGACGGGGCCGGTCTGAGTATTTCACAATCTGCTGAGTTACTGGGATTTTCACGCACAAACATTTCTAGGGTTTACAAAGAATGGTGTGAAAAGGGAAAAACATCCAGTATGCGGCAGTCCTGTGGGCGAAAATGCCTTGTTGATGCTAGAGGTCAGAGGAGAATGGCCCGACTGATTCAAGCTGATAGAAGAGCAACTTTGACTGAAATAACCACTTGTTACAACCGAGGTATGCAGCAAAGCATTTGTGAAGCCACAACACGCACAACCTTGAGGCGGATGGGCTACAAAAGCAGAAGACCCCACCGGGTACCACTCATCTCCAGTACAAATAGGAAAAGGAGGCTACAATTTGCAAGAGCTCACCAAAATTGGACAGTTGAAGACTGGAAAAATGTTGCCTGGTCTGATGAGTCTCGATTTCTGTTGAGACATTCAGATGGTAGAGTCAGAATTTGGCGTAAACAGAATGAGAACATGGATCCATCATGCCTTGTTACCACTGTGCAGGCTGGTGGTGTAATGGTGTGGGGGATGTTTTCTTGGCACACTTTAGTAGGGCTGCACGATATTGGTAAAAAATCACATTGCGATATTTTATTTTTCTGCGATTATATATTGCGATATAAAAACAATTTCACCAGATGACTTAAATAGCTCTATTTGGAAAGAATGAATCATTCTAGAATGACTGGGGTGGTTTTGTCATGGAGTAAATAAATCCGCATAGAAACTAATATTAATATAATGTTAACTAATGTAGTTAACTAGACTTTAATAAATGGAACCTTATTGTAAATTGTTTCCGATTTATGTCTCTTGAGTTCAGTGTTGGACAGATCAGTTGTTTTAACCATTTATTAAAGTGAATCGGTTTAAATGAGTCATTAGTTCGCGAATCGGATGTGTCATTAACGGACCACATCGCACAAGATTTGTCTCAACACAGAAAACATTTCATCACTGGATGAAATCCATCACGGAGTCAACTCAATTCATTAATATGCGCGAGGGAGGGAGAGCGAAAAAGACAGTTTGAAGACGGTGAGACTGCGCGCGCGCGACCGGGGTTTTCACTCTCTCTGCTCGTTCTCTCAGGTAAACATGCGCAGCAGTCAGTCATCTACATAACTCATCTACATCATTCACTGGTCAAACTTTGGCGGGACAAAAATACGCTTTAGTAAGGCTGACAGAAAACAGCGCGCAAGTTCCAGTCTTCTTGCGCTTTATGTTTTAACTGACTGGACTTGCAAATTGATAAACTCTCACACTATGATTGTTAAACTTTGCAATTAATCCGCGAATCACAAGCGTTACTGGCCAGGGAGCTGCTGGCACGTACTGATCATGAATCACATCGCTCATATCTGCGATGTGACTATCGTGGATGCGCACATCGCGATATCGATGTTAAAATGATACATCGTGCAGGCCTACACTTTAGGCCCCTTAGTGCCAATTGGGCATCGTTTAAATGCCACGGCCTACCTGAGCATTGTTTCTGACCATGTCCATCCCTTTATGACCACCTACCCATCCTCTGATTGCTACTTCCAGCAGGATAATGCACCATGTCACAAAGCTCGAATCATTTCAAATTGGTTTCTTGAACATGACAATGAGTTCACTGTACTAAAATGGCCCCCACAGTCACCAGATCTCAACCCAATAGAGCATCTTTGGGATGTGGTGGAACGGGAGCTTCGTGCCCTGGATGTGCATCCCACAAATCTCCATCAACTGCAAGATGCTATCCTATCAATATGGGCCAACATTTCTAAAGAATGCTTTCAGCACCTTGTTGAATCAATGCCACGTAGAATTAAGGCAGTTCTGAAGGCGAAAGGGGGTCAAACACAGTATTAGTATGGTGTTCCTAATAATCATTTAGGTGTGTGTGTGTGTATATATGTATGTATGTATGTATGTGTATATATATATATATATATATATATATATATATATATTATTTTGAGGACTTATCTATCGATTGTACATTTAGAAATACATTAAATATTTTTATCACGTTGAGATGCCTAAATATTTACTGTATTTATTAAATACACTTGTAGCATGCTTACCATTTATTGTAGTTTTTAGTGTTTAAATTTTCTCTTTTTAAACAAAATAGATTTATTGTATTGTATATTTGTAGTCGTTTTGAATGGCAATCCTTAAAATTGAGTTTAACCCACAGTCACTGTTCATGGAAACCAGTAACACATCCTAAGCTTGAACATCCGCTTTGTGTCTACAGCAGACACATTTGCTCTGTCAGCTTGTTTGAAATATCATAGCATGTTTCCCACATAGATTAAACAAAGATAGTCTATGAGCGCAGAGCAGTCAGAGTTGTTTAGACGATATGTAAGGGGCCGGTGCTTCATGTATCGAGATATACACTAATGGGAAAACACTGAGAATATTGCCAGAGGCCATAAACGTGTTGAAGACGATGTTTTCCTAGCCAAATGCTTCCAGGCTGTTTGCCACCTCGGCATCTCAGAGAGACCAACAGACCAATGAAATTACAGCCATATAATTTTAATGATCTTGGGATTTTGAATAGCCTCCAGTGATGTATCATCATCTCAGCGAAAGACTTTACAAAGCTGCTGATTAAAAGCTACTTTTGTACCATGGAAAGCTACGTACACACCTTGCACTAAAAATGCACTTAAATACACAACCCTAAAGTAAAAAACTCTGTATTTCTCCTCACAAAAAGTAATACTGTCATTGTGCTTAAGATATTTAGGGTTCTCTGATCCAGTAACAAATTATGCACAATTTTAGAAAAGCATGTGATATTTCTATTAAAATACCTAGCCAGTGGAAAAACAACATCAGAGCGACATCATGTGACTGGTGAGCTGGTAGCAGTTATTCTCACCAGATGTTTGGTCTGTTTAACAGCTTAACTGCCAGCACGTTATTTGCTTCACAACTTCATTTCGGCCTACGGGGCATAGAAGAGCAAGTCACCAGAAACAAGATTGAGCCACAGGAAGTCACCATCCACACTGACTGACAGAAATCAACTGCCATGGTGGACTTGATTCACTGAAGCCCAGCTAGTTTTGTCAGCTTGTATACGTGCCTCTTGTAGCCTGATGAAAGCATTTATCGAAAATGGCTTTCCATTTTTCAGAGCAATCCCTTAACTTGTTCAGTGCTAGATGGAGAGCAACTACGTACCTGCACAGATGCATTGTATAACTGATGTGATGTTTGAACTAAATTGCCTTCAATGATGCCACAATGTATAATTTAACCCATACAATTTAGTCTGAAATTCTTCTGCACCAGATTTCAAACTAAATCGAGAATGCAACCGTGTAATCATTCTCGTGGCTTTGTAAAGCTCAAAGCATCAATTACATACTAATTAACATGCAGTGGAGGGCAGACGGGGCTCAGGAACTGCTGACTGCGGTCCCTTGTCTTTCAGCCTGATGTTACCTTTCATGCATATGCAACAAAAGACTCCTCAGAGATTTTTAGCCCTGTCATTTCAAAGACCGAAGATTATACATTTTCTGAGTTGTTCTTTTTACTTACATATTCTCTAGACTCTCAAGGGTAATTGTGTTAATTGTTGTGACTAGTTTCCTTTAAGCATGAAAGGCCTGGAAGTGCGTTTACATACAAAATCTGACCAATGGGGATCATGTACTTGCCAACTTTGTAAATGGTTACTGAGAAAAACTAGGCATCGTATATAAACAACTTAGGGTCACACACAGACTTTTAGGTCGTTTCGAAAACCACAAACTCTCACAGAAACATGTAACTTGTTGCTAGGAGACTGTGTTCTTAATTCGGCTCTAAATATCAAACGTTTGATATCTTCTGACTTGATGGAATCAGAGTCTGAAGCAAAAAAAATCACTACATGTGAAATCTGTCAACACCGACTGCCTTAAATTTGAAGACTGTCTCTGACTTTCGGCAGTTAACGTAAACTCCTTCAGACTAAATTGGTGCAAAAAAATATGTGCACAATTTGTGTTGTCTGTTCCAGCATTGAAACAGTCATTTGTTTTGATGACAGAATGATGACAGAACTTTAATTTCTGGGCAAACTATCCCTTAAAACTAAAGTATTGACAGATCTTTTCTTCCATATTTGTGACAAATTGTTAGTTAAGTTTATAAGGCTGAAATTATTGCAGAAGTCTGGCATATTTAGTTATGCAATTTTGATTAAGAATGCATCATCTTTCTGCAAGTAGCTTGGTTGGGTTGCGTGTGGTGTGCAACTTATGTAAGGGGAGTGGTGTTGAGCCTGTCCGCAAAGAGGGGACAAGTTTGAATGTTGTGTTTACAACAGTAACTGAAAATCCTGCATAGCTCACTTTTAAGAATGTAGGTTTATTGTAACTGCGTATATGCAAACATATGTCTTTCCACTAATAAATCATCTTCTTGCATGTTTTGACCATGAGCTGAAGGTTTGTTAATTAGGCAGGCTTAGTTAGTCCTGTTTAGGTTAGTTAGGCTCATTTGGATATCTTGTTCGAGGCGACACCAGCTTTGGTTTTAGGTAGGTGTGCCATCCGCCTGCTTATCGAATTATTTGCAGGCACACGCTGAGCCTCTGCCAGGTCGGTGGCTTCCATGAGTGCTCCGCATGCATCTTCATTAACATTACAGACCAACCAATAAACCATTTGGCTTGGTCTAGCTGGTCTTCTGTCTTTTTTTAAATTTATTTTTTACCCTAACTGTGCCTGAGGGCTCTGACTGTCCCTCATACCTGTCCTGTTTAGTTAATTTACATACCTTTTTTAATGAAAGGTGAACATCTGTGCTGTGAGTCAT
Source organism: Gila orcuttii (assembly GCA_026230005.1). Lineage (NCBI taxonomy): Eukaryota > Metazoa > Chordata > Actinopteri > Cypriniformes > Leuciscidae > Gila > Gila orcuttii. The sequence continues at coordinate 15,490,910 of JAPDVR010000019.1, read as the reverse complement.
CCCACCTGGTCTAGATCAGTGAAGGACACAAGCTGAGTCAAAGAAAGCATGAGTTCTTTATTGCGTTTGAATTTAAAGTCCTTGATGTGTGATGGACGTTTGTTTTCTGGGTTCAAAATGTTCGACAAGTTATGGCCAATCAACAGTATTTGACATATAAAGTCGAATTATTAAACTCAAGATAAAATTTCAGTGGTTGTCTTATTTAAAAAAAAAAAAAGCCAAAATATCGATTAGACTTTGGGTGCTTTCTCGCATGAAATGTGAAAGCTGTCATGCGGACTCTGGAACGCTCCGTGTTACCAAGCCCTGGGGTGCTTTCACACAGGGCTCGTTTGCTGCAGTCCGAGCCCCCGATTGTTCTCAGCGCCCCCCATAGCATTGGTCTGGTTTCACACTCAACTTGATACTATCGAACCCTGGTGCGTTTGCATGCATATTACGTCATCGCAAACGTGCACGGCGCATGATAGAAAACAGAACGTGGGTCAATATATTGTGCATGTCGGATATACGGGGATGCGCTATAAATCGTTGACATTAGCAATTTTTTAAACGAACCGTGCCCCGTTCCGAAGTAAACTGCCAGTGTGAAAGCACCCTGAAAGCACCCCTGTAGGAGGTGGTTTGAGCTTAGTTGCACTTGAAATTCTGGGACTGTGGATGTGAAAGCAACTCGGGTGTGCACTTGTTCAATGTGCGTAATGTGCATTATCTGCGCATGCATTTTAGCCAATTTCTTAAACAAAACACGCATACGAAATGCCAGTTGGGGATTATTTACCTTGGATAAATAACGCCTGGTGCCACTACACTGACAAAGAGATTGGCAAGAACTTCTCCCCCTCCATCTCCTTCATTATCACGCTCGGACTTGCACTGCAGCAAACGTGCCCAGTGTGGACAAGTAAGCCCCTCAAGGTAGCCTACTTATAATGGTAGTAAATGGTGGCAGTATCCAGAGAGTTTTAGGCTAAATTGTAAAGAATATACATAAGTGAGTGTGTGTATGTAGATACCCGACGGACCTTTGTAAATTATATTATATAATGATTTTTCCTTTTATTTATTTTTTATAAACTGGATAACTTAACTTGAAAAATAATTAAAATCCATTGGTCTAAAGGTTTGGGTGTCATATTACTTTTCTCATATCTGTAAATACTTTTCTAATATCTGTTATATCTGTTTCAAGTGCATCAACAGAGGTATGTTGTCAGACTAGGTGTCAGGTGAAGGTGTAGCAGGCCTTTTTAGTTTAAATTTGTTACTGGATGGGTTTTCATTGTCAGATGTTGTGAATGTATCCAAATAACAAATGATTTGTGTTTGTCCTTCTGCTTATTTAAGACAAACCACTTATTCATGTTGTTGCTTCACCTCCCTTTTTTGGTAACCTTGTACAGATGCTATGCCATTACTGTGTTTACAGGGTTTACAGGTTTTACCAGTCATTATGACAATGACATTTCAAGTCATTTTAAACCAGACAAGGTTATGGAACAAACAATTCAATCGTGTTTTCATAACCTTTAAGTGTACTTGTTGTAGTGGCTAATAAACAATTTATTTTTTCACTTTTATTGACTAGCTTTAGTTTGATTGTAACTGCAGTTTTTGCTTTTGTCAAAAAAACTAAGCGATATGTCAATTATTTTATGTTATAATCCACATTACGCCATAAACCCTGCTGATTGAGCTTAACTTGTACTGAACCCGGAACATTGATTTAAATGATTATCAGCAAATGGATGCTTTGCATGTTGGTGTATCATAGTGGTAGTTATGGTTTTGCATTATCTTTCTTGCATTAAGAAATGCAAGGAAATAAAATTTCATTGTATAACTAGTGAAATGTACTCCTTTTGTTAGTGTTGTGATTCATGTTTTTGAGAATTCTCCAGGTTTTCTAATGAAGCCTAAGCATAGGGCTCAGACAGATTGGTGAAGGACGCTGGGGCTGGTGAACTGATCTCCCCAGCCTCTAGATTGACATGCCCAGGGCAGGGCAGCCAATTTGCACTTGTCTCCATATACAAAGTGACGGCCTCTGACGCCCAGTGCATATTCGCAGTTGACAGCTTCTCACCTTTTGCCTTAGCAGTTCGTTTGCATGTCAGTAAGAGGTAGTCTAATTCTCTGACAGGATGCCTGATTTTGTTTGGCATAAATTTACTCTCTGCATAACAGGTTTCATTTCATCTCGATTGAGGGTACACTGCTGAAAAATATTCCTGGTGCCACTTAGGGATGCGCGGTATACCGGTACTGCCAAAATACCGGTATATATTATATTTCAAACGGTACAATGTCATAATTTTGTTCAATTCGGTATTTGATGCGGTGCTGTTTCGAAGTTCACCGCTAGGCGGCAGTGCGCTACCTAAACTGACGCGGGTCATGCGAAACCGGCAAACGGTGACAACAGAGGAACACGATGGATCAAACCGGATCAAACGAAGCTCATTCGAATTTCTACACGCCCGAAATTAATAAATAGAGAGAGCAGTATGAGTGAAATAAGGCATTACTTTGCCTACAAAAGTAATGAGAAAAGTAAAGAAACAGATCTCAATGCACCACTCTGCAAACGGGGAGGCAACACATCAAATCTGCCTAAGCATTTGAATCGTCAGATGACTTGTTCAAAGAGTTCAGAGATCGACAGGTTAATGACCGTTAGTCCATCATTCAACTGATTTAATTTAGACTTTTATTGAACACTGAACAGCGCACATACATAAGAGCTTACCAATTATATATGATACGGTAAACACGAAAGCTCAAATCTGCTTGCATGACACGCTAGAACCAATTAAGTTTAGGTCTCATCATTTTTAATATTAATTTTAGTATTAGTGTTAGTAAAATGAATGGCATATTAGTGCCGCTGTGGAGAGAGAGAGAGAGAGAGAGAGAGATTACAATTAAGCTACATTTGTCAACATTCATTATAGGGATGCACCGAAATAAAAATTCTTGGCCGAAGCCGAATAATAATGAAACGCTTGGCCGAACACCGAACGCGGTGTTTCACATTTTTTCCATTTTATTTTGCCAATTTTTTCACCATTGTATTTAATTAAATAGTCAAAATAAGCTTTTTTACTATTTTGTCTTGCTTTTCAGAGAAAAAAAATCAAATTGCAAAAATACAATTTATTTAACACTGATTTTTTTTTGTTATTTAAACAAAGCACAATATAACTTACAATAAATAAATTAGTAAAATAAAAAATATATTTTTATTTGGCCATCTTTGAAGCCCCCCTTCTTGAATAGCCTATGTTAGGCCTATAACTGACTGCTGAAAGAATGTAACCAAAAAAGTGCATTGAAAAGTGCCCAAAAAAAAAAAAAAAATTACCCACAACAAATGAATAACTGTCCTAGACATAAGCCTACTTTTGAGGTTTACATACACTTTATCGTGGGCGTTGACAGGTTTGCATGGATTGCCTCAGATCATTTGGGTTTCAATATAGCGCGCGCTCTCCGTGGCGATTTAGCAGATAAGGAGTTGCCATGAGAACGACTGACATCTCTCTCTTTTCATTACATAAACAGAGAATATTTGTTTTCGTTTTGAATTAGATCATTTAAAAGTAGACAATTAAAGATATATTGCCTTTGCCTGTGTGACTAGTATTGGCTGAGTTTTAAGTTTAGAGACGTGCTCCAGGAAAAAAGTTAACAGAGACGGAGAGGCAGAAAGCACACCCTGTTTATTTTCTTTATTTTACAAAAGCACAGTTTTATTTCGATTGTAAGTGGACACATGTAGACATTTAACAGTTTATTTTTTTCATATTTCATATGTCTGCATTTAAAGTTGCAGTAGGGAGTTTTGAGAAAATGTTGACTTAGTCTGAAAATTTGAACAAGCACAACTTCCAGGTCCAACCACCTTGCTCTCTGCTGCGCTACAGCCCTCCCTCCACAGCTCCTCCCCCACAGCGGAGCCTGCCGTGAATGCGCAGACTAGTAAACAGGACCACCGATGACGGCAGATTATAAACAGTTATGGAACATTCACTAATAGGGACGAAACATCAACAATATGCTTTACATTGACTATGGCCTGCCCATACTTTGACTACAAACTTGGTCCTCAAATCATTATGTATTTTGCAATAAATGTAACTTTATAACATTGCACTCTTTCAATAAGTTATAAATAGCTAGTAAGATAACGTTAAAGGATTAGTTCACTTTTAAAAAAAACTTTTGCTGATAATTTACTCACCCCCATGTCATCCAAGATGTCCATGTCTTTCTTTCTTCAGTCGAAAAGAAATTAAAGTTTTTGATGAAAACATTCCAGGCTTTTTCTCCATATAATGGACTTCAATAGGACACAAACGTTTCAAGGACCAAATGACAGTTTCAGTGCAGCTTCAAAGGGCTTTAAACGATACCAGACGATGAATAAGGGTCTTATCTAGCGAAACGATCGGTCATTTCAAAAATAAGCACAAATGCTCGCCTTGCTCTGTTCTGTGATGCACGTTCGTGACTCTCCTGTTTGAACTCGTTCATCAAAATGAACAAATCTTTTTCTAATCATTTCGTTCGTTGAATGAACGAAATGACTCCGAAAAAGACTCGTTCGAAATGAACGAATCTTTTTGCGAGTCATTTCGTTCGTTGAATGAACGAAATGACTCGAAAAAAGATTCGTTCATTTGGATGAACGAGTTCGAACAGGAGAGTCACGAACGACGGTACGCGCTCGCGCTGTGCAAGAGAGGGGTGATCAGCGCGTACACGAGCGTGATTGACACTGCTAAGACATTCCTCCTGGCTCTGATTGGTTGTTTCTGACTGGGAGCGGTGTATTTCTGCAAATGGCAATAGGACCACAGGGAGGAGCCAGAGGAGCTCGATTTTTTTCCACAGATTATCTGTCTCATATTCTACTGTGAGGACATAATGACAGTTTTAACAAATATTTGTTTACAAAAGCTACCTACTGGAGCTTTAAGTGACCTTAAATGATGGAGTATTTAAGTCTATTTTGCTGCTATGTGAAAAAAATCCAGCAAAACGCGGCGGCGCGTTTGTCAACTACAGAGGGTTAAAAGACGCTTTAGTGCTGCAAGTAAAGGTATAATGTCTGCACAGATGCATCAGATGAGCTTCTCGTTTGTTATCTGCTCAAAGGGGGAGAGGGGGCATGTTTGCTGCATTTATAAAGCGCGCGCCTCTCACTCTACGCTGGTTATGATTTGATCGCGTCATCAAAAACGTCATTGTTCGGTCAAATTTATTCGGTCTTTTTACTCGGTCTTTTTCGGTCGAACACCGAAAGTGCTTTTTTTGCTATTTTCGGCCGAATAATTTCGGTTGCCGGACATTCGGTGCATCCCTAATTCATTAGGTAACCTGACCTAACAGTATTATAGCATTTATTAATCTATATCAATCAGTAATTAAATGACCTAAAAATTGAAATGTACTAATACATGTTTAGCATGTTAACATTACTTTATGCAATGCACTAAACTAATATGAACCCAAACAGTAACCAAACCAAGATTAATAAATGCAATAAATGTTGATAATTCTCTGTTGATGTATGACAGCTATGGTTTACATGTCATTTCATTATTCTATTATTATTATTATTATATGTGAATCTATCATTATAGATATTAACCTATTTTAATTGTATAATTTCAGGGGGTTTTTTTCTCTCCAAAATCAAAATTTAACCTACTGTATGTTCCCTGACTTATTATTATTATTTTTTTTTTTTAATTTACATTTTGATACCCTTTCTTTGCACATTTGGTAGTGGAGAGTTTCAAGCAGTGTTTTTTAAGTGTCACTTAAATTTTGAGACTTTTTTTTTTTTTTTTTACCTGTGGTATCGATTTAGTATCGATACCGAGGTATTAGGTTCTGGTATCGTACCGAAGCCAAAATTGTGGTATCGAGCCATCCCTAGTGCCACTACACTGACAGAGATTGGCAAGAACTCCTCCATCTCCTTTATTATCACAAGCATCTTAAAAGGACAGGTCACCCAAAAGTGAAAGTTTTTTCATTATTAACTGTAATTTGTGTCATTCTAAACCATGTATATTTTTCTTTCTTCTACGTAGAATATATTTTACTGTTGTTGTCCATAGAATTAAAGTCAATGGGGTTCAAAATAACATTTCACCACACTGACATTTATTGTAAAGAAAAAGAAAAATGGAAAAAACCTGAGACATTTTTTTAAAGTATCTTCTTGTGTTCCACAGAAGAAAAAAAGAGATACAGGTTTGGAAAGACATGAAGCTAAGTAAATGATTTTTTCCCCCTTAGTTTTGGGTGAACTGTCCCTTTAAGATCTTTTAACCTGAGAAGAGGCCAATCTCAAACAAAACAACTGATTCCATAGTACAGCACTGCTGTTATTTATTTTACAAACACTCTGAATGTCATTGCTATTATATCTATGACAGAGAGGTCAACACACCTCTTTTATTGACAGTGTCCATAGAGTAAAAATATAGGTGACAGTTCAGGCAAAAAATAAATTTCCTAGCTAATACTGTAAGTCCACTATACTTTTTGTGGTTTATTCAGAATTTATACTATTTGCATACAGTGCACCTTTAGTGATCTCTTCCTTGAATGGCTAAAGCTACCAGTAGAAATTTGTCATGTCACTTCTCTGCTGAAATGAATCCTCTTGGGTGAAATGCATAACATAACCTCGATGTGAGAGCGCTAACTGCCTCGCAAATTCGATAGTGCTCAAACACCATCTGGCCAATGAAAACATGCAGCCTTTCAGTTCAAATTGTTGTTGTCACAAATTAAAAAAGAATAAGAAATCCCTTTTTTCCCCAAGCACGCTTGATTTATTCACTTTTGAAAAAAGGCTCACGTCTGCAAAATAATTACTTTCCCTGATTTGACATGCAAATAAATGTTTAGGAATGGACAAATAGCTCAGTTCAGTTGGAGGCTGTTATATTTTCTCCATATAGTGATTTATAATTTGTTTATTTTGTTATTTGAAGAAGAATTACTTTGTGGAGAGGAACTGAGTTCCATTTAGTCTGATTTTGAACGGATAAGCCAATAATTGACAACAGGTTCACTGAACATGTGATCTAACTAGCATGTGTTTTACGGCTTCCTTTTAGGCGTTTCTTTTGTACCAATTATGTAAAGGGACTTTTGGAGTTTTACAGAATCTCCTATGGTTGTTCTTTACATGACACAATTGAGGGCAGTAATCATCGTAGTTGAGTACTAATTGTTTCAGAGTCATGTAACCTGTCACTATAGACCAGGCACATAAATTAGCTCATATTTGTCCCTTTTGATTAACAGGATTGGTTGATAATAACTGTTCTTGCGCATATGCGTTATGCATATATAATATATAAATGTTACATTTAGGTACTGTCACTGATTTATTTAATATATTATAATAACTATATTTGTATATTAATTATATATATTTATACAATTTTATTCATATTGGCCACTGTGATATAGGTGTCATCAGGCATCGATCACTGAAAACCAGTTTCTGTACTGCCTCAGGGATCCATAATGGACTTTCCTTGATAATGTCAATGAAATTGTTTTCCCATTATTTCCCCTTAAAGCTCCAGTAGGTAGCTTTTGTAAACAAATATTTGTTAAAACTGTCATTATGTCCTGACAGTAGAATATGAGACATATAATCTGTGGAAAAAATCAAGCTCCTCTGGCTCCTCCCTGTGGTCCTATTGCCATTTGCAGAAATACACCGCTCCCGGTCAGAAACAACCAATCAGAGCCAGGAGGAATGTCTTAGCAGTGTCAATCACGCTCGTGTACGCGCTGATCACCCCTCGCTTGCACAGCGCGAGCGCGTACCATCGTTCGTGACTCTCCTGTTCGAACGCGTTCAGCCAAATGAACGAATCTTTTTTCGAGTCATTTCGTTCATTCAACGAACGAAATGACACGAAAAAAGATTCGTTCATTTTGAACGAGTCTTTTTCGGAGTCATTTCGTTCATTCAACGAACGAAATGACTCGAAAAAAGATTTGTTCATTTTGATGAACGAGTTGGAACAGGATCACGAACGTCCATCACAGAACAGAGCAAGGCGAGCATTTGTGCTTATAAAACTTAAAGTTTTGTATTTATTTTTGAAATGACCGATTGTTTCGCTAGATAAGACCCTTATTCATCGTCTGGTATCGTTTAAAGCCCTTTGAAGCTGCACTGAAACTGTCATTTGGTCCTTGAAACGTTTGTGTCTTATTGAAGTACATTATATGGAGAAAAAGCCTGAAATGTTTTCATCAAAAACCTTAATTTCTTTTCGACTGAAGAAAGAAAGACATGGACATCTTGGATGACATGGGGGTGAGTAAATTATCAGCAAAAGTTTTTTTTTAAAAGTGAACTAATCCTTTAACGTTATTTTACTAGCTATTTATAACTTATTGAAAGAGTGCAACGTTATAAAGTTACATGTATTGCAAAATACATAATGATTTGAGGACCAAGTTTGTAGTCAAAGTATGGGCAGGCCATAGTCAATGTAAAGCATATTGTTGATGTTTCGTCCCTATTAGTGAATGTGCCATAACTGTTTATAATCCGCCGTCATCGGTGGTCCTGTTTACTAGTCTGCGCGTTCACGGCAGGCTCCGCTGTGGGGGAGGAGCTGTGGAGGGAGGGCTGTAGCGCAGCAGAGAGCAAGGGGGTTGGACCTGGAAGTTGTGCTTGTTCAAATTTTCAGGCTAAGTCAACATTTTCTCAAAACTCCCTACTGCAACTTTAAGGGACATTTCTAAATACTTTTAAGTGAAAAACACTTTAAATAATGTGGCTAAATGTATTAAAGCAATCACTAAAGAGAACCAGATTTCTTTTAAACATTACTTGTAATTAACATTATCTACTTCCGTAAGCCGTAAGCTATTGAGAATGACTATTTTTGTGTAAAGCATTTCCTTCCCCAAGCTAATAAAGAAAACAGCTTAACATACCAAAGCAACAATCATGAAACTAATATTTAGGCCTGTCACGATAACAAATTTTGCTGGAAGATAAATTGTCCAAGAAATTATTGCGATAAACGATAATATTGTCGATCTGAGACCATTTACATCTAATATAATGATAATGGCATAATAATGCAGGTATTAAATAAATAAATTTATTCCTTAAATAATTCCTAAAAAGCTGACAGTTCTTCGCGATCTCACACATCTATTATCAATGAAGCTGACTGCACAATTAATCTTTCATAATATCCACACTTTGTTTGTTATAATTAGAGGATTTGCCAGCATACAGAATTCAGCACTGAACAAAAAGTCCGTTTTGAGCGGTGAGGAGAGTCTATCTTAAATGCTTCTGATTGGCCATTGCGTTCAAGAAATCAACACGTATGTCTGTGATTGGCTACATCGCTCAACGCTGCAAAACTCTGGCCTGTAAATCGTTTCTATATTGTTTTAGTTGTTCTTGTAGAATAAAAATCTATTAGTTTTTATACGTTTTATTAATAGATATTTCTAGTTTGCGGGAGTCCCGCGAATCGTTTTATTCTCCCGCAACTCGCACACACGAGTGAGTGCATTACCGCCTGCGCTCGCACTCGGCCATCAAATCTAGTGCCGCGCCGCACTCTATTGCATTGGGAGTGCACGTCTCTAGATCAAGGGCCCGGCCCGGGTCAAGTTCGGGCTCGGGAAGATAATCTAAGCTCTAGTTCACGCTAAGGAACCGAGAGTTGTCATCCAGTCTCTTTGGTAGAGAGAGAGAGAGACGAGGAAAACAAACAAGCATGCAAATGGGAATTATCGCGGCCGGAAAAATTGAGCTCATTTTTTTTTATCGTGCGATTAATTGATTTATCGACTATCGCGACAGGCCTACTAATATTTCTCTCAAAACACCAAGCTACGTCTAATCCGGATAGATTTGAAAACTGAGTGAAAACTGAATTTTAGTTTCAAAACGCTCTCCTGTCACTAGCGTTTTCCAAAAATTTCTCATCCAGACTGAAACGTCGGAAAAAGCTCAATTTTAAAGCGTTTACAGCGCATGCGTTAACCCCCATAAAAGTTTACTGAGATGATACAGACAGAAGACATAATTAAGTTATCACGCAATTCTTCTGGCAGGATGATTTTATTTAGCAAAATATCTCACCATTTTCTGATGCGTCCAGTTCGCACTTACTCACCACCATTATATGTTTGGCCTACAATGCAACTGCTCTCATATTTTGTTTCAGGACAGCAAATGCGAGTGAATTTTCTGTCATCTTTGCAGGACTGTTATATAAAGAGTGTGCAAAGTAACATTTTAGCAACTGTGTGAAAGTGAATAGCACGTAACAGGCACAATACCAGTATAAACATGAATATCTATAGTAACAATATGCGTCACATGACTAAATGTGTCATCGTTTTCAAATAGGCCTACCTCCGATTTCACAGTCCACACTACAACGCGATAACGGTTTTAAATTTATCCACTTTGGAGAGTTTTCAAAAAGCGTTCTCTTTAAAAAAAAAAAAAAAAGGCGTCTCAGTGTGGACCGAAGGCCAAAACGTAAAGAAAAATATGAGTTTTCAAACGAAAACTTATTAGTGTGGACAAGGCCTAAATTTTACCTTACAAATCTGCTACAGAGAAAAAGCATAAAGCTGCTGTTTTTTGGCGAGATAGTGTATGTGGTTAAATTTGCCAAATGGAGGAAGTTAGCAAAACTGCGGAGATGTCTTATAACATCTTTTAACATAAAAATATGGTCTTTCTCAATTAATTATGGCATTGTTTTTTTGGCACTAGGTAACAATTATATTATTTCTAACATAACCTTATAAGGAGAGTTTGAGATTCATTTTGGTGTTCCTAGACGGGTTTATTCAGGCTAAATATGGCTTAAATCGTTTTTGTAAAACCGTTTTCTATGTAAAAATGTTAAGTTTGTGATTTGCAGTTTTTTCCATATTAGTTTGTCTGTTGACAATGCTTATGACCTGACATTCAAAAATGCTCTTTTTATATCAGCATGGTCAAGCTGTTTCTTTATAACAAACTTTTATGACAGGCCGCTAAACAAAAAAATTGTCTTTCTGCTTCGATATATGGGACCTTGTTATATTGACAGTAAATTTATGTCCAACACAAAATTCATTTGTATTTTTTATATAAAGCATTGTCCCACAACACTTCTTATTCTGATTAGCGAGCTAAATAAAGGCCAAGTCGAAGGAAAAAGACAGTATGTTTCACCAGATAATTAGATTTGTATGATGATGTGAGTTTTGGATCAAGAAGGCTTCAGGGTGCGTTGTATGCATTTTTGCATCCTCACTGTGTTCTCCATGTTGGTCTTGGAAACTGGGCTTTGACTCAATCTGATTAAGTGAAATTTGATATTTAGGCAGAATGGTGAGAAGATTAACTTCCATTCCAGTTGTTTAGAGTTCTGAATTATTGAAGTACCACACCACAATGCTGCTCTGGTGCTTTTAATGACAAGTTTAGATCTCCCTTAAAGGGGTGGTTTTTGGATTTTGGACATCGGACCTAATTTCCAAGTTAGCCTGGGTGTTATTTATCAGTGGAGACAGTTTTCAAAAATGTCATCCAGTCCTTCCAGTTGCATAGTTTGCCAGTGCTAGGCTAGCACGAGTCAACGGTATCTGCTAGCCTGCCATTAAAAACAGTTTTACCCACTCCACAGTACACCAAAAGCAAATAAATTATAACGCCAGACTATCGATGTAAATGATTTCTAACATTATTCTCTCAACAGACAAACTACCCTTTCATCGCATTGCAATAGTTATACTTTGTTCCCTGTATTTATTAGCACAGTCTACAGCAGCGGCGGAGTGATATTAAGTTACCTTGGCAACCGAGAGAGCCACATGACAGTCACGCAAGTGTATTTCCCTGCCGCTGACACGCATCACTACAGAAGCAGAGTATATCACCATGTTTCACAAATGTTTCAATATCGTTGTTCAAGGCTACTACTAGCTAGCTAGACGTCCCGACTGTAGTGCGCTTCTGTTCTGTGTTTTCTTTTCGGCGCAGTACTAGGCTACTAACCGGAGCAAAGTAAAATTCCGCCGCTGCTGTGAAACTAGTTCCTGTAAATGTAATACGATCATTGAGATGCAAGAGTAGTTTGATTTCTAACATTATTCTATCAACAGACATTTACATCGATAGTCTGGCGTTATAATTTATTTGCTTTTTTCTGTACTGTGGAGTGGGTAAAACTGTTTTTAATGGCAGCCTAGCAGATCCCGTTGACTCGCGCTAGCCTAGCACCGGCGAACTATGCAACTGGAAGGACTGGATGAAATTTTTTAATAACTGTATCCACTGATAAATAACACCCGGACTAACTTGGAAATGAGGTCCAAAATCCTGAACCACCCCTTTAAACTTTTTTTATGATTATAGTACTATAAAATGATCATGTGCACAGGATATTCCTTTCCAAACCATTCCCATATCAGACCATAAAATGCATTGAGCTCATCATTCAGCATCTGTTGTGCAGAACTGTATTTTGTATTCAGTTTTCTAACACTAAACTTCTGTTGTGTATTAAGCCATTTGTTCTCTGCCAACATTGACACGCAGCACCACCTGTGTCCATACGCAAAACTCGCCACATTCTTCCTCAGGTTTCAACTTGTTGTACAATTTTCCTCCCTTAAGTCATAGATTTTAAATGTCTGTCCAGAAATGGTAAATGTTGAAGTAAGATGGAGGCTTTTAATACAGATAGAGGGAGGCTCGTGGCTATTTTGGGCTTTGCATGAGATGTGAGCATGGCTTGCAGGTTCAGCCTGAGATTTATTTTTTTATTGCATTATCACAATAAGAACCAGTTGTCCTTTGCAATAGGAAACCATAGGAAATGTTTCTCAGTTGAAGTTTTTTTTTGTGCAGAAAATTGAGAAACTGCTCAGAACCCCTCAAAGGTTTTTCCATGTATGGGAAGAATGTATTTTTAGCCTACAGTTTTTTAATGGGTGCCCCTCTCCTGGTGAATGAGGTAATCATCCTTTAATCTAACAGTAGAGTTAATGAGAATAAAACAAAAGCAAGCAAAGTGTTTGAACTCTTTCTGCCCTAAAGGCAGTGCTTTCAGACATCTAAAACTGCATTGGTGAGATCTGTGAAGCTTAAAGCAAAATGATATATGTTCAGTTGGCAAGATTGGAATTTCATTCCACACCATTTGCATATTCTGTTCTGAAACGCAGACACGTGAAATGATCTAAAGGTTGACATTTCCCTCTGCTGTTATACTAAATATTAGTCTTTGAACAAAGCTTGGCCAATAATAATAGAGAACCGGAATTAATTATTGTAGAAATTTGTTAATGGAACACGCCCTTGATCTCAAAGCTATTATGCCAAAAGTGTTTTTGTCAGTCTAGGTCATGCCCTTGCCCCACAGCATGACAGAGGCATGTTTAGCCTGTATTTTCAGCTGTCTGCCCTCCCTCACTGGGTTAGGCATTCATTGTTTGGGGTGTCAGGCTTTAACGTAGTGTTTCAATGTTTGGCAGTGATTTTATTTATTTGATTTTTTTCTTCCTACAAACAGTCACTGACTACGTTTACATGCAGCCAATAACCGTTCAAAACCGGGATATTAGCAATAACCCGGTCATGCACGGCCATGTAAACAATGGCAAAAACCCGAATATGCTCATATCCTGGATTTTAAAAACCGGGATATGATACCTGGGGTACCCCTTTTCTAACCCGAATTTTTGGTCATGTAAACGCGTATCGGAATATCCCCATAATGATTTGTGTTCTGCGCATGTTCTATTCGCAAGTAATCTTGGTCTTTTGAGTAGAGGAACTTCTCGGCGCATACAAAAAACCCACGTGCAGTATACCGAAAGTAAACATGGCGAGACGCAGCACAGCATACATTTGGAGCGAGGTCAGTACCAGCACCAAAGCGCAAACAAAGGCGATCGCTATCTGATCCGAACTATTCATTATCCATGTGCTGCTGCTGTTGTTGTTGTCTTTGGATACAGGAAGAAGAATCGGAAATGACGCATATTGCGTCTTAAGGTTGTCCGTACTTCCAGACGCTAACCGTGCGTCGCCGTTTACATCGGGTTATTGCAATTCCATGTATACAGGAGTAACTCTCTCTGCTCACGCATGTAAACGGGTTATTCCTAATGTTTCAGAAACCCGAATAGTGACCTTAACCCGACCATAACCCGAAAATTGGCTGCATGTAAACGTAGTCACAGTTTCTCCAAAACCTGGTGCCTTAAACCCTATTCGCAAGGGATTAGCATTATCTGGGGACCTCGTGTGAATTAGAAATTACCCCCCCACATCTGAATTTCATGTGGCGCATTCGCACGGAATAAGTGAAGCCTGTGATTTTACTTGTATTTTACTGACTTATCTCCCCGGATATGATGTGAATAGGCTATTGCTTGGAAATGTCTTGTCGTTATTATAGATCTAGCTGTATGATATATCATAAACAGAAGAATGTTCCTTACCGCATGCTGCTATACATGTCATCCATCTCCATCTAATCATTCTTTTTGTTTTTGCTCTTCTGGTGGTTTTCACCTTTCTCTTTCTGCAAATTGTATAGTTGTATGGTGTAAAGCGATATGACCCAGCACCCAAAATACTATCAAAACACTCCAACGCTCCACTCAACTCCAAATGAATAAAAAGGCGCACAGGAAACAAAAACCTTGAAAAAATTATATACGACGCCGCCAAATCACAGAGATGCTGATTCGCACAGGACTAATATTATCTCAGGACTTCGGTGTTCGGCGAAATATGGTAGGTCATTTGTGGGGGAATTTTTACTTTACAAATTACAGACATGGCCGATTCGCACGGGATTAAGATCAGACAACCTCCGCAATTATTATAAATGACTGGAGGTCACCAGGTAATACTAATCCAGTGTGAATAGGCATGGTGCAATTTCATGTAGGCTAATAGCTGGTTTGATTTGCATTGAGAGATGATCTTATGGAAAGTGCCCCATGCCAATCTCTAGATATGGTGAAGGGAATGTGATGATGTGGGGCTTTTTTAATTCCAAAGGCCAAGGGAACTTTATCAGGGAGCATAGTATCCTGGATCCATGAAATAACTGGCCTTTAAAAATGAAAATCTGCCTGCCTCTATGGGAATTTAACATAGGGGTGTCCTGACTTACGCAACCTGTATTTTAAGGAAGAACATTTATTTATTTACGATACATTATTCATTCACAAAGAAAATTGGTGTCCTTAAAGGTTGGATTTTTTCTCATTTTTTAAATTAAGGCATTAAGATCAATTTCCAAAAGATGATTTTTTTTTATTCCTCTTTTTAGTCAACTTTAGCATGGGTGTGTTCACTTATGCTAGGCACTGTAGATTGCCATGTGCACAGGCACCGGTCCTGTGGGTGCTCTGGGGCTCGAGCACCCACGGAAAAATGCGAGATATTCTCTATCTGTTGAAATTCAGGAACCTCTCTAATTGGTGGATCACACATCCGTACTGCGCACACACAGTAAACTAAGTAATTCAATTATCAGGTACATCAGTGGGCACCCTCACCTTTTTATGTACACATGACTAGGGGTGTAACAATATATCGTGTCACAATATATCGCAATACAAAAATGCAACAATATGTATCGTGGATGGTGACAAAATGTATCGTGGATATTTCACTCAAAATAAAAATTACAGAGTTTTAGTGTCAGTACTTCATTAAACTACATAATGTTGAATATAATGTATAATAATACAATGGGGGAATATTTGTGGGTCCTGATAATGCCAAATGTATAATGTTACCAGTGACATATATTATTTAAATATATTGAGTCAAGTGACAGAGTGCAAGCATATTCGTCTAAAATAATTCTGTTTTCAGCTTCAGAATCATGAATATTTTTATTCTGGTGTCACTATTGTCCTGTACATTGGTTCCCAGCACCAAGACTATTCATTTACACCACAAAAATATAAAATATTATTTTGTTAACCTTTTACCATATGTCTTGGAGTATCGCAATAATATCGTATCGTGAGTTCATGTATCGAATCGTGACATGAGGGTATCGTTACACCCCTACACATGACAGATGCTTGCATGTAAAAAAAAGTTTTTGATCTGCATTACTGTACCTATCTGATCCAGGGGGATATGAATTTTTTTTCCTTAGGCCGATCACATAGCGCTGAAAAGACTCCCTGAAGTCGGAGGGCTAACAGTGCATTAAAGCGGCCACTTCGAGGATATTGACAGGCTAGTACTTCAGTATGTAGCCGAAATACGAAATGATGGGCATCGCTGGTGGGTAAATTTAGCTCTTTGGCGATATCCAGTGCCTTCAGGTGGATGACGGCTCTGGTTATGGGCAACCCCTCTTTAGTATTTAGTATTTTTAAGACTGTCTTTTTGGGCTCGCCATTTTCTAACATTACACTGACACACCGTATTTCTTGGCGACAGCTTAATGAGAGTTGTTTGACTCGTGTTTACACGTATTTGGCGCTCCCTATTGTTGCTGGTGTATTACTGACATGGAGACCCCGAATATAAGACGACCTCAATTTTTCAGATGAATTTCCATTACAAGAAAAAAAAACAATATGGTAATGTCTCCTTGCTAAATAGTGGTATAATTTAATTTGGGGAAAATACTCTTACTGACTCCAAACTTTTTAATTGTACATATAGTCATGTGAAAAGGAATTGAGCACAGTGTGTTGGATTGTAGCGACACCCACTGACCCATCTTACCCCGGTCTCCCCAACTAGAGAAATGTTGGAAAATGTAAAACCATTTTCTCTCCCTCATGGGTGAGAAAGTTGAAGTGTGACATTAAATTACTGCACAAGCGGCGACTCCAGCCTGAAGTACATTCAAGCTCTGCCGTCTTTTCTGAAACTTATCACATGCTATCACCATCTCCATCTGAAGCGGTAGCAGGATTTCTTTTTACCCCGAGGACCTGTTTGGCATTCAAGGCAAAGGGAGACTAATTAAACATGACTGCCTTTTTATTGTGTGAGCAGGCATCTTGTATCATGCTACTTGAATGATCCAGTCAAAAGGAATCTCAGGCACTGCATGGGGCTTTTGCACATTTCTGTCTGCTCCTGTCCATCCGTGTACCAGTTTTTGTTAAAGACCCTGCGTGTGTTGTGTTCTTTGTGTTCTGCATATATATATATATATATATATATATATATATATATATATATATATATAATATTAAAATAAATGTACTTGACTACAAAATTATTCATAATGCCCACCCCATCCACAAAAATGACTGGCAACCAGGCAGTTAAATGTGTAATGGCTTGTTTTGACATGTCAGAGGCAATCAATGGGAATTAAGACAGGATGTACTGGCGACACGTCTGAACCATTGACCTAAATTATTCCCACAATCCCCATTTTGAGCTCTGATGAATCTTTCTGGCTCCCCCCTTCTTTTTCTTTGCTGTGCGCCATTTCACCGTCTCTGCTTTGATAGATCAGGTCTGCTGTCACATGTTGTTTACAACTCTGTTGCCACTGGTCAGATCTTCCCAATTTTCCAACAAGAATGCTTTTGTCAAACCCATCACGGCCTGTGGTTCACAAATGTTTTTGAGAAATCATTGTATGCCCCCAGCCATTAATGTGATTCTTGTGACTGAACAATAAAGCTGAGCGATTCAAAGGCTTTTCTGTCTGAAACTCCTGCTTCTGAATTCACAATCAGGACCCAACAATGAGGATTTTTCAATTGGCCTGATCATGACTTTTTCTGATTTTTACAGTTTTCACTGGCCCCATCAAACTTTTTTAGGCAACATTTTTTAGTTGTCAAACATGTTGTAAATGTTGTATACATATAAAACAATTTTTTTTGTTATTTGGATATACAACATTTGAAAGGCTAGGGGTAAGTAAGATTTTTTTTTGGGGGGGGGGATAAATAATACTTTTAATCAGAAAGGATGCATTAAATTAATCAAACATGACTGACCATTAAACAATTTTTTTATAATGTTATGAAAGATTTCTATTTCAAATAAATGCTGTTCATTTGAACTTTCTATTTATTAAAGAATCGTGAAACAATTTATCAGTTTCCACAAAAATATTAAGCTGCACAACTGTTTTAACATCGATGATAATAAGCAATGTTTCTTGAGCTGCATATCAGAATGATTTCTGAAGGATCATTTGACACTGAAGTCTGGAGTAATGATGCTGAAAATTCTGATTTGCCGTCACAGGAATAATTACATTTTAAAATGTATTAAAATATATAAAAAAAATGCAATATACATTTTTTATCAAATAAATGCAGTCTTGGAGAGCAGAATAGTCTTTAAAAAAACAAAACTTTTATTTTATAAAACTTATAAAACTAAAAAATTTTAAATGTTGTGTGTCTGTGTATATGCGCATTTGTGTGATTGGCATTACTCCAAGTTACGTTTTACTTTTTAGTTTATATAAAACATAAAGATACTACACAAATGTGCAAATTTGCAAGGTTAAGGTGCTTTTTCCAGCTTTGCCACTGCAGATTCAGCAGCATTGTGGGAACTTTGGAGTGAACAATTTGTGGCCTGGCCTGTCTGTCATTACATGTCCTTGGGTTTCCTCTCAAGAACTGTAATTATGATCAGCTGGCCTCTGAGCTTTCAGTAAGCAGTCAAAGCTTGAGTTGCAAACTGGTTTCATGAGTGCTTTTGTATCCAGTCCCTCAGTTTCTCTGAATTCTCCCTGGGATAGGAGTGAGCTACATGTAATATTCTGTGTGTGCCTCCAACATCTACTACTCTGGCATAGGGATCAGAGAAATCCGTTTTAGTAGTTTTAAAATGGGCAGTTTTGGCTGCAGGTCTGTAGGTTAATCAACGGGTACTTTTTCTCTGTTTTTTGCTTCTCGGAGCAAATGGACACGTACAAAATTGTATCCATTGATTGTTTTGTGAATACAATACAAACACAATAATTTTTACTGGTCGACAAACTGATGAAAAAATAAATTCAGTGAGATATTCATGAGCTTCAAAAAAAAATTTCTTTAAAAGACTGATGTTGTAGAGTTTTACTTAAATCCAATGTCTCAGTATTTTTCAGACCCGAGTGTTGTGTGTGTTTTGTTTATTTTTCTCTGCCAGTGACCTGATTGTGGCAGTTTGGGGGCTGTGCATGTCAGACCTCCAGTTCCTCTCACACCTCAGAGACCTGAACAGTGGACAAACACAGTGGAGGACTCAAGGCTACACAATTGTCTCATTGAATGTCCTTAGCTCTGCTTGCACTCGAGCGTGACTTCTCACAGTTTGTTCTGCACAGGTTTTGCCCTCGAACCGTCAGCTGTGCCTGTTAGTAAGTAGGCTGGGTGCACACAGCATGATTTTTGCTGAAATTAGGTTTCTTTCATGGTAGGGCAAAATCGACAGTCTTTGAACGATTAGTGTGATATGTAATCAAAATAACTTTTTAAAGCAAGACATACACTACAGGCAAAACATGTATATTATATTACATGTGTATACTTCTTTCATAATAGTGGATAGAAATACCTTTTTAAGTGTTTATTTCATTACACTTAGATCTATTTGCATTTGTAGATTTCAGTTACAATACATATCTTTATAGGGCGTTCTCACAGAATGAGTCTCCACTTCAGCAGCATTTACACACTCCAAACTTTCCAGGTTTATTCGGACACCTTGTCTACACTGGACAAGAGCGGTGCGATGCGACACAGCAAAAGAAAATGCAATAGAACCCATTATAATCAGTGATGTCTACACGACAAATCCCAGAAAGTAAACTGACTCCTCGTTCTATTTATGCTGTACTCCAAGTACTCCCGATACTTCACAGGAAGGACAAGCAGATTTGCAATGGTCGTTTTGTCACATCCAGTGTAGACAGTTTCTAGCTGTTGCGTCACAACGTGTCAACTGTCGCATCCGGTGTATAGACACGGTGTTCTCTATCAGGGTTGTGGACTCGAGTCGCATGACTTGGACTTGACTTGGACTCGAGTCCCAAATTTGATGACTTGCGACTCGACTTGACAATCAAAGATGACTTGCGACTCGACTTATACTTAGACAACAATGACTCGCGACTTGACTCGGACTTGAGCCCTGTGACTTGGAAAGACTTGACCTACCTTCTAAAACCACAGATCAGAGTTGTAATAATCACTGTAGTATAGCACTGTATCATTGACGCATGATCACAGCGCTAAATTAGCGCTGCTTTCGCACGTTTGGCACTGAGCCAGAGAGCGCGTGATAGAGTGCGTTCAGCAGCGCTTGTCAGTTGTCATTTATCACACGTTCAGACAGTTTTCAACCAAATAATGTTTTTTTCTTTTTTCAGGCATTTAAATACACAAGTACTAGCGAATCATTTATAATTTGAGAAAAAGCAAACAAACTGATGTCTAAGTTAGCGGAAATAAATAGGCTACTAAACCTTTCAAATATAATTTTGAGACATGTTTTTTTTTTTTTACCACAACAAACGCACATTTTAGCCTATAGGTAACTATAAAGTCTTCCCCTTGTTCACCAGCCACTCACTTTCATGTCTTTCGGGAGAAATGGATGGATTTATGTTTTGTAGGCTAAATGACAGGCACGTAGCCCCAAAAAGTGTCACGTGACGCTTGATACGTCGCAGTGGAAATAGGAATGTTCTACAATTACTGTCGCGTTAACAAAATAATTTAACCAGGGACTCAATATTTTAAACTTAATGTGTAGCAAATCACGATTAATTTTCCCAATGAACAGTTACTTTTATTTTTAAATCTGCATTGCCCATTCTCTCTCACACACATACAAAATGTGTAGCAGTTATTTCTATTAAATGATTTTGCCTTTGTTACTGGGTTACTACCAATAAAATATTTTTTTTTCACTGCCTTTTCCTTTTTTTGTCACACGTAAGAAAAATGCCTAAATTGAACTGAGATAATGTATATTTAAAATATGAAATATGAAATTAAACAAGTCATGAACATATTTAAAAGCCTTCCTGATATAAATTATATACATTTAATTTTTCTATAGTAATTAACACTGAGACACTAATTTGTGCAAAAAGCACTAATGACTTGTTTAAGACTTGAAGCTTAAACTCGAGGACTTGCAACTTGACTTGGACTTGCCTTTCTTGACTCGGGACTTGAATGCAAAGACTTACTTGTGACTTGCAAAACAATGACTTCGTCCCACCTCTGTTATCTATATTCTGAAGGTTTCAGAGGGATCATTCAAATCCTCACTGTAAAAACCTTTGACTCTAATATGTCAACAAAATGAAAGGAATTTTGATCCTGGCTTAATCCAATGTTCAGATTTCTCTTCTGGAAATGTATGCTTATTACTGCATATTTAATTAAATAATGCATCATTTGCACATTTAAAAAATCATTTAATTGAAATACATTAACAATTGCAAAATTGTTTGAAATTTTAAGTTATCAAATAGGGAAGCATGATGAAAAAAGTTGAATGAAGTTTGCTTTAGAGAATGCAAGTCCCCCTTTCACTCAGCCATGAAAACTATACTTTTTTTTTTTCAAGAGATTTCTTGGGGTTATGCAGTACCATTTCAATTTCATGAGTCAATGAGGATGTCAGAATGTGACATGATTGGGGGAAAAAATGGCAACGGTGTCAGTTATGACCAAAGTCTGATATATGATACAGTCTGATGTAATACTGTTGATATTGGGCAGTTTGCTTTAAGTTTATCTGGGGTCTCACTGGGGTCATTTCATACGATATGGCAGGGAACAAACATAAAGGACAGGGGAAAAAAATACCTGGCTTATTTCTCCCGCTTCCTCCCCCACATTTCAGAGCAGAACGTGAGAGGATG
Source organism: Gila orcuttii (assembly GCA_026230005.1). NCBI lineage: Eukaryota > Metazoa > Chordata > Actinopteri > Cypriniformes > Leuciscidae > Gila > Gila orcuttii. The sequence goes on along the minus strand of JAPDVR010000019.1, from coordinate 15,468,984 downwards.
AGAAAACAGACTCCAGAACATTTGTATTCTCAGTTTGTGCAGTTTTGGTTCTTGTCAACACTACAGTGGCATCATACAGCCACAGCTGCAGATGAACAACGGCTCTTGTTTCACTGCCGAAGGTCTTTTTGTGGACAAAGCACATTCCATTTTACAGGCACAATATAAAACGTACTATTAAGGGATTTAGCATTGCTGTTGTTTGACATGGCCTGCTATTTTGCTCACAATATAGAGTTATGTTCGTGAAAAACGACCCACCTGGTCTGAACTGCAAGGATAAGTGTTGGAAAAGAATTGAGTCTGATCCTGAGGGGTTTATTTTAAGGCCCTTTTCTCATTAAATATCTGCCCATGTTCCACTGAAGCCATTAAATGAAACTATTGCACATAAAAAATTGTTACAGTACATTACAAGTACCTGGATCTTATGACAACATTGTGTCATTGTTTATATCGTCATCTTTAATTTATGATTGAGCAATACCTAGCCTGTTTCCTTGTACTCTAACCATAACCAGGTTAGAGTCTCAAAATGTACATTAACTTATTTAGTTAGGTAGTTAGTTAGTGAGTGGTTGTAATTTCATTCATGATGTTATTCATTAAATCATTAATTTAATGATTTCAATCATGTAGTAATTGCATTCATTATGTCAGAACTTCAGCCTAGTGGTTCAGAATTAAAGGGGAACTTGGCAACTCTAGCCATTTCTTCCCTGATTTTCACTTTTGTTGTCGCATATTGTCTCAACGAGCTCCCCCTACAGCTGTGGGGCGAATATTTCACAACACTGTCGTAAAAAAACTCACTTGCGGCACCCTCCTCCCCCTTTCAACCGCTGCTCATGTGCATTTGTTATTATCGGAGCCGGCCAACTTTATCATGTGGAGCGATGTCTACCAATGTGGGTTATACATCATACACAGTATCATATGGCGTGTGTGTTAATGTTGAATTGCCGTAAAGCAGTTCGTGTTTCTCACTCGTTCTTGCTTCTCACAAGACTTCCTTTTTCCAACTTATCGGGACGTTAGTCCCCCATGTTGCAAGGTTGGTTTTCCGCCTGGGAATGCTGGGGGGAGCGGGAAAAGTCACCGTTCTCACCAGAACAGGTTATTTAACCACCCAAATGATTTCTAAATGGTTTTATTAAGTTGAAATAGTTGCCAAGTTTCCCTTTAAAGTGATGAGATCACTAGTTTCAAAGCAATTGTTAGCTTAGAATAAACATAGCCGCTAGTTGTCTTAACAACTTGTCTGATCAACTAGCAATTAGTTAAGACTGATTAGCCCTACTTTTTGGATTTAAATGAGACCAATCTACCTTTTTATGTAACTAACTTAAAAAAGACCCATCTTGAAGAAAAAGATTGCTATAGCAACTTGTGTTTGCTCTAAACTCCTGACATATCCTTCAACATCTTGTCATTCCAACCAGGAGAACTCCGCTTCGCGCCGTGCCTAACGCCCTTCAGCCGTGACTTATTCACGATACAGCACAACCTCTTGTACCTTATTGCTTACATGTATCTCTTCTTCTGGTTTTTCAAAATGCGTAGTTTTATATTGTGGGTCTCAGGCTAACCGACTAACTCGCGTTATTACGGTCTTACTGAAATTCTTCTGCTAAGTTACTGTGGGCCACTATTACCAACAATTTAGTTGTCTGACAAAAATTGTTTGTCTGTCGTTCTTATTACTTTGAGTAAAGATAAAGGATGGAGCAAGATTTGTTTTAAAAAACTTTAATGTTAGTTAGTTCTTGTTAATGCACCGTATGCACGTTACTAATGCACGTTAGTTCTCGGCTAATGTATGCACCGTAATTTATACAGTTAACAATACAATTCCCACATGTCCACTGCAATTAATTAGAAATATATACATCGGTTTGTTGTTGAACATACAATTGTTAATGCTGATGGTGAGGAATTACAGTTGCAACATCTCATAATGTACGACTAATTGAGTAGCGTATCACTTAGAAACGTCCTGCTCAAGTCGTCCTTGTGATGGAGGTTTGGGTTGAATAACTAGTTCTTCCAATGTTTCATCATTTGACTCGTGCTCTAATTGATATGGTAAAACCGACACCATCAATACTGTCTTTACAGTGTATTGCTGAGCTTAAGGAAGCCTCCGGAGCTGAAGTTCAGTTATGGTAATGACTGTTTAGTTTCCGACACTGACTGGGCCATCTGACCAATCAGAGCAGAGTAGCTCGTGGAAAGGAGGGGTTTAGAGAGACTGAATCTTTGGTCATTTGAGAATCTTTGAAAAATGTGGTGATGAGCAATGTATATTATAATAAAATGTAAGTGTTTTTTGACCTCGTATGCATGTAAACCTGTTTTAGGAGATATCCATTACAAAATCAAGGAACCTTTAAAATGGCATTAGGGGCACTTTAAGGTTTTGATTTGTTTTTGTGCCATTAGTGTTGCATTTCAAACACATTGTCTCGTGAAAAACTTTTAACCACTTCTCAATATTTGTTGTTTTAACACAATGACATGTCCTGTGAACCATATGGTTACTGTATTTTACTATAAATAGAGCACTTTTAAATTAACCAATCAGCATCCAGGACCAGATCTATCTGTTTTATAATTTAGTTTTTAAGCATTTAGTATATTATTATACATTATCCAGTAGGCATGCAGTATGCAGTCTAGTGTCCTCTCTAAATGTCCTTTTTGTCTCGTCTTTCCTCAATGGGCAGTTAAAAATGAGTGGGAAGACTTGAGTGACAGTGAGGTTGGCCGTTAATGCTCCTGCCACATTCAGCCGACTCTGGCTTCACACTTAGACTTTTTATTGGAAAATTGGAAACAATGGGTAGTCTGATGGAATAACGCTGTGTAGATGCTTTTGTGGAGCATGTCTTTAGTCCAGACTTTGGTAACCATGACTACAGGCTTCTCCGCTTACAGAAGACCATGAGGAGTCATGGCTGTTTGATTTGCCCTGAGAACCGCCTGAAACATAAATGCTGTAATAAATATCTGACTGGATTTCATTAGATTTGCGCACACTGGATGTGGCTTTCTATAATCTCTAAGGTTTTGCTCAGTTTGGTATATTTAGAGAGACAGAAAGGTAATAAATAACATTGCCATGGGTCTTATCACAACTGTTGGGTCTACTTGTGATTATTTGCAATAACTGCAATTTATTGTACCCTTTAAATCACAAATTGACATTCTAATAAGTTATTTATTAGACTGTGAACACTTCAAATAAAAACATGCTTTTGAATGTATTGTGCTAAGGTGGCAGTTGCTTTTAATATTCACTTATTACCAAATATTTTTGGCCATTGCTGTCAGCCCATGTGAAAAAGTTATACATAGAGCCGTATAACAACTTCAATGTACTTTTTTAATAGCAATAAGCATCCTTATCATCAATATTGTAGTACTATAAAATTCAGGCTGGCTTCCAAAAACACCAGTGTGAATGGAAAGTGGACCCAAAAGAGAAATGCTCATATATTATTCATGTAATTCTATCTGTGCAATATGTTTTCACAAAGCGTTAAAGGAAACAACCATTTTATTGGATGATTCCAAGTTCAGTGTGATTAAATGACTTTGGGTTGGTAATATATTTTTTTTAATGTTTTTGTTTTGTTTGAATGAATTAGAAAGTCTCTTATGCTTACTAAGGCTTAATTTATTTTAGTGATATATCGGGCACAATATTGGAATCAGCATATGTTTAATATCCTGAATGACTGAAACATTTTAGGATTCACATTTGTAAGCAGTTTCTGCTGTAAACCTCCAAAAAATTACTGTGAACGCAGGCATAGTAAACACCTTTCCTAATTATGCCTTCACTGCATAAACCTTATCTTTTGTGATCAATAATATCATTAGGTAAAAGTTCATACATGGATTAGTTAGTTATTATTTATTGGTAAATGAACCAAAGGATTAATCGACTATTCAGGAAATAAACAATAGATTAACCATAAATGAATGGATTAATCTGATAAATTAATCAGTTGGAAGAAAAATTGTTAGTTCCAACCCTAATCGTAATTGGCCCAATAAGAAAATTTGTCCAATCTGTTAAAGCTGATAAATAATGGATTATTTCCTTCAGCTGAGACACTTCAGATCGTCATCATAACTGTTTTCAGTGAAGTGCAAAATATGCAGCGCAAGTCTGTCATAAAGGCTACATAAAATTAAAAAGTACTATTATTTTGCTGGAAGAGATTTTCTGCTAAGGGTATTAAAGGAAAACGTATGGTGAAATAATAAAGATCTCTGTAAATTGGCTTAATTGGATTTGATATGAGAAGTGCAAGTGATTCTATGTAAATTAATGTCTTTCATATTTCTATTGTTAAAAATGTGAGCTAAATGATTTTTTGCTAAAGGTGAGACATACTGTTTTATCATTACCGTTCACAACAATATTATTTCCAACAGCCTGTGGTACTTTTTGTTCGGAGTTGCTTTTCCTCATAAATCTTGATCTTTTTGCTCTGTTCTCAGAGTGTTTGCTGGCAGCAATAGTTCAGTTATTGGTCACAGTCCATTATGGCAACATGTGACCATGTCTGACTGCAGGGTTTTATGGAGGATATAGCAAGCAATTACTTTTTAATGATTCTGAACTACTTCAGTAGTGACTACAATACAATTTTGCCCATAACTCCATTAGTGCATCACCTTCACCCACAATCATCTAAAGGTAAAGCCTCTCTTGTGTATCGTTTTCAACGTGTCATAAAATTGTGTGTGTATATATATATATATATATATATATATATATATATATATATATAAATAATATATAATATAATCTATCAGTTTCATCCCACTTTCCTTTTATGTGCTTGATGTAAGTGGTTATTTTGTCCATAAAACAATCTTGTAGAGAATTGTGGCTCTTTGGTTTCTGTCTATCTGAAGCTTTACATTTTCCTTAAGAGATGGATTTCTCCTGTTTTTGTTTTATGTATAAATGCTAGTTCAGAAAATGCCTTTGCATGCATGTATGTTTTGTGTTGGCTAAATTTATGAAAGGACTGTATTTTAAAGCATGCCTGTTTTTACAGCCTTATAATTAGGCATGTTCCGATTGACTGGCTGATAATCACATTCTTTAACTGATCGGTTGTCATTAAATTTAGCAATTTAATAACGTACAACCGTGCAAACAGTATACAGATGAGACCATGCTTTGTAACTTCGCAAAACATTTATGAACCATAGAAAGTAAAGTAGCACAGTTTTGTTTAGAGCAGGTTGTCCCAATTCAAACAAGCACCCATGCAACATAACATGTTGTGAGGATTCTTGAGAAAATCCTCACAGAGTGACATGACATGCTGCTTCGCTAAAGCTATAGGACTTCCAGGATCCAATCGTATCACGACGCAGTGTTTTCTAACGTCATTTGAAAGTTTAACCAATGCAAACTCAATATGGGTATATAAGTAGCTACGATGTGTCGGTCAAAACCAATCGGACACCGTTTCACAGCTGGAGCGCGCTTGGATTGGAGCGATCGTTCAGATTGACAGGTCTTGATTTACGCACTGAAACGGCTCTGGAAAATCATCACTTATCAACCAAGATCTTATTACTTGTTACTTATTCGATGTAATTATAAATACTCTTATATAGTTCAATAATGTCTTTGTGGCAGTATGTATGTAGTTTATGTTCAGTAAAACACTTTTACTGTTTGGAGAGGTTGGACTGTCATGGTTCCACTTCATGGAAACAAAGTTTGATTGCTTTGCATCTGGGCCAAATTTTGTGTTGATATCTCAGTTGACATGATTGTGAACAAGCCCACACTTGATTTTATGATGTGCCATTATACTTTATAATAGTCATTGTCAATTATGAATAATGACAAAATAAATCAATAAATTGCATCACTTTTTGGGGGGTTTTCTCAGTAGTGTTTTAACATAAGAACCTCCAAACATGATCAAATTAAAAAAATGTCAAAATATTAAAGGGTTTCTATCAAATGAGACCATTGGTTAAACCATGTTTTTTGTTGTTATAAGCCATTGCTTTTAAGTATGCCACTTAGATGTGAAATAATCAAAAAATGGCATCAGGGTATAAGGTTTAACAGTGACAGTCAACAGAGAGCTTGCATATCACTTATATAAAGCTTGAATCCTGATCGGAGCATCCTTACTTATAATAGATAGGAACTGCTCAGAAACTATTTCAGGCTGGCATTTTCAGCATTTTTCTGTAATTCAAGCGTAGCAGAAGTGATAGTTCCTCTAATGACAAATAAAATAGTCCATTTTGGCATTCATAATGGCCAATGCAACAACTATTTATTTGATTTTTTTTTTTAGCTGCATGTTTGCTTGGATTGCAGAGATTCCCTTTAGAGAACTGAAACCAACACTATAAACAAGCAGGATGTTGCCATTTAGCAGATTCTTTTCATCTGAAGCAATTACACAATACAGACCACTTGCTGAGACCCAACCCCTCAGGAACCTGAAGTTAACAGCTTTGTTCAATAGCACAACTGTGATAAGAAGGAAGGGGCTAGTCGACAGAACTATAACTTAAATGTGTTATGTATGAATTTATTAATTTGTAGCTATTGATTTGTATTATTAGTCCTGTTCATTTGTCCTGTTATTGTAAATTAAAATCTTTTTGCCATTTTATGTATTACAACCTATTTAAGTATTTTTTTTTGGCACATATACAGTATAAAATACATTTTGCTAAAAATATTTTATTATATTATTAAATTTTTTTGTTGTGTTATAACAGGCAAGTAAAATTCGTAACTCTTGGCCCAACTGACCACTTCATCGTCCTTATTGTTGAGCCAGAAAGGTTGTGTTAGCGGCCATGCCTATTCATTGGCTTGCAACACCATACTGTATGTCACATTGAATAGTTCAATGCTGGGATTCCGTCGAATTCTGGCTCAAGTTGGTAGAGGTTCCGGAAGGACACTTAATTGTTCCGCCGTGAAGATGATTTTCTCTTTCAGTATGTTTTTGATACTCTCCTAGTTCAGCACTTCCATTTCACTTTGCAGTCTGCAAGCAGTGGCTCTGAATCTTAAGCAAACAGAATTTTCTGGATTGCTCTGTGCAAATCTTCATCAGCACTGGCATTTTAGCTACATAATTGGGGTCCTGTGTTCTTGGAGGCTCTGTGTGTGGAGAAATGAACGTTCATTCAGCCACACTAGCCTGACAGGCCTTGGTCAAATCGACTCGCAGGTTCTGAGCGGCTCTCCTGCAGAGGGATGATGGGAATGAGGCTGTGGCCACGGGCTGTCAGCACACGGAGGGTGCCGTGGTTGATCTCTTGGCAGGTAATTGCAGTAATTCTGTGATGCTGAGCTTGATTAGCGAGCTGTCTGTGGGTGGGAGAACAGAGGTTTTGGCTCTTCAAAGCCTCTGTGCTCAGGCCAGGTGCTCTTCATTAGTTATACCAGCCCTGGGCAGCATGCTAATGGTTGTTCCTCATTCCGTCAGTGTACCAAGCAGTGAGAACGCACAGTCATTTACCTCTATTTAACATGAGCTGTATCTTACCGATTCTTGTAATTAGAGATTGGGTCACGATGTTTGACTATTCATCCAACATTCATTGGATGACATTTTGCTAAATATGCAGTATATTGCATATTCATTGTATTTTTACTTAAACTGTTTTTCAATATTGAATGTATGTTTGAATAAATCCATTTTATGACAGCCACCATTTAAATAAGTAAAAACATAATTATGTAATTAAAAATGTTCAATGTTATTATAAAAACTTCCTAATATGTAATTTATATGCAAGTAGCCCACCCATCAATTAATTTTAACCTTTAATATTATAATGATATTGCACTTTTAATGTTTTTTTGGTATGATTTAAAACATGAAAATGTGTGGTTTTGCACATCCCTAACTGTTAATAACTGTAAATCTGATGTTTGTAGCAGAGAGCAATTGTTGGGTTAAGCTTTCAGTACATACCTGTACTTGACTGTTTAAGTTGCCTTTGTTCCAGCTATATCTCAACCATAATGTGTTGTTGCATATTTCTGAGTGTAAGCTGGAGGAGGTGAACTGTCGTCTGGGGCTCTTTGTTTTATTGTCCTTAGTTTCGCCACACCTAATCTAATGTTGTAAATCCAGCACAATGTAATCATTAGACCTCCCTCCCAAGTTTTCAGCCTGCATGCAAAAAGTGAGGTTGGCTTCAGCAAAGAAGAAAGCGTGACTCATTCCAAAGATGCACATTTTGGAAGATAGAGTTTCAAATTCAGATCCAAAGATTTAGCATACAGATGGTAAAAACGTTAGTGTACTCAGATGAAGCAACCCAAGCCTTATTCCCTGAAAAGGAGATAAGTCTGTTGTTACTTTGTCCACCTCCATCATTCGGCCCATCACTGCTGCTTTTCAGCAGTGTCTGTCTTGGCATGATGCAAAACTCTTTTATTGATTTGCATTGCATTATAAATATATATTATCCTTATGAAAGTTCTTGAGATGGATTATAGAACACAGACAAACCATATACTGTCTCAATGGTGTGTTAATTCTCCATGTTTAATCAGTCAAAATGTCTCTATCTGCATTTTATTCTGCTACAGCGATAGCTGGCTGCTTTTGGCGTTTTAGTTTTTTTCTTTTATGCCTTTCCCTCGCTAAATTTTCTGTCTCGTTCACTCGTTTGTACATCATTAGTTGCATTCCATGAGTGCCCATTACTGGCGGAACTCTTGCGATGTGTTTAAATGGAAGACCTTAAGTCCTTGAGCACTGGAATCCGCAATGGAGGTGATTTATTATTTACTTTCAATGTCTTCAAATGTTGACTACTGTATATTAAACAAAATAAATGAAACTGGTCCAATTTTCAGACTTAACTTAGTTTTGTTCATTAATTTTCCTTTACAAAGTTATTTAATTGTTTTTAATACAGATTTAATCGAATATTCATTTCATGGAAATAAAATGGCTAATTAAATCCGCTTTTATTTTGCAGACTGATGATTTTAAAATGCCACTCTATTAAGAATGTAAGAGGTTGAAGTTCTAAAATGCTGGATGCATTACAAAACATTTTCCTCATTTCACTTCCTCATTTTTTTTAGTCTCTTTATTAAATTTACGTTCAGCCTTTAGATCTTGGAGATTGTGTGGATAGATAAAAAAAACACACTTAGAATAAATTAGATTCAGCTGTCAACTCTTTGATTAACCTCTCCCATCACTGATCAAACTGAATTTTTAATTAAGTTCTGTGTCACCTGCTTGGAGTCAGAGGCCATTTCATTCCCCAGTTCACAGCATGACTGCTGATTTCTGGGTGTGATCAGGTTGAATAATGCTCTCCTTAGACAGCAAATGAGGCTGAACTCGCCTTGAGTTTTTCCATCTGTGAGTTTCCGTGTCAGGTGGTAACTGGTAGTCTGAATGCAAGGCACACACACACTTAGACATTTGATGGAATGGCACAGCTGGACAGAAAAAAAACAGAGCAAACCCCTTTGCTACAAAAACAACAGTTTAGGTCTGGAGCTGTTGGATGGCTCAAGCAGTCAAATGTGTTTGGACTTTTCAGTATTACCATTACAAATATTTACAGCCATTTGTCCATTACAGAGCCTGCTTTATAATGCGAAAGCACTTTTTATTTTTTTTTCTCTGTTCATTTTTTAAATACACCAGTATAAACTAATTTAAAGGATTAGTTTACCCAAAAATGAAAATTCCTTCATTTAATATTTATTCAACCTCATGTCAAGCTATAGAATGACAAAAAAGCACCATAGAATTTTGACTTGTGCTGTATTCCAAGTGTTTTGAAGCCATACAAATGAACTGAATATGATTAATTGAACATTTCTGATTCGTTCACATCACTGCTTCTCTTATGAACATGCCACGCAGAGCTACTGTACAGCAGATGTCAAACAGCATTTCATAATGCTTTTACAGTGCTTTTTTTGTCATTTTGAAGCTTGACATCCCCAGTCTTCATTCACTTCTATTAAATTGAAAGCAGGGTCCAGGATATTCTTCAAAAATTTACCTTTTGTGTTCCACAGAAGTAAGTTTGGAACAGCATGATGGTGAGTAAATAACTGAATTTTTTTTTTTTTTTGGGATGAATAATGTGACTACATGATGTTGACTGGCTCTGTACAAACATGCAGTGAAAACCAAGCTGAATGTAGACAGACACTAAGATCTGCTCGGAGCAATATGCCAGAATGCAGCGCGGATTAAATCTATCCTCACCTGTGCCATCAATCAGCTTCCCACCCGATAGTCAGTGGTTGAAGTAATGAACTGATTCCCTCGCTAAATATATTACATTTTGATGTGAATGAAAGATGTCTGCTTCTCTTCCTGACTTGGCATCACAAAGTAGACTTAGATTATTTAAAGAAGTGTCAAGCGATATTTGTGATAGAAACCGTTTTTACCGCATTGAATATTTGTCCAAATGCATGACGTTGTGCATTGAGCTGTGATGAAAAATGTTTTTGATTTGTTTTGACACCCAACCATGGATTGCGAGTGTGTGTGGCCTGCTCCTGTTGTAACACAGCACTATGGAAATTAATTTGTTCCACTCTGTAGCACACAGTAATGAAGGGATAAAATAGTACTTTTATTTTGTGCTGAGGTGAATTGTATCTTTTACGCCTTCCCGGCAGCTGACGATGACAGCGGTCGCTTGCGCAAGAAACGTTACTCACCGAGATGCCATCTTCTCCATAATTTTGCCGGAAGTATTTAATAATATTTTAATGATTAATGATGCTATCTTTTCTTGAATTTTCTTTATAGCAGGGGTGCCCAATCCTGCTCCTGCCATCGACTGTCCTGAACAGTTCATCTCCAAGCCTAATCAAACACACCTGCCTTTAATTTTCAAGTGATCCTGAAGACCTTAATTGGTTGCTTCAGGTGTGTTTGATTAGGGTTGGAGATGAACTGTTCAGCACAGTCGATGGCAGGAGCAGGATTGGGCACCCCTGCTTTATAGCAATGGTCTTGTTGTCATAGCAGATTGGAGTTTAAATATGGTAACCAGTGAATTGACCAAAAAGAGAACTTAAGGGCTTAAGGAGCGTGTTCTTTTTTGCAGATTTGCAAACTTGAGCAGACTCTGAAAGTGGCATTTCCCATGAATAGGGTTTCTCACCTTTCAAAGGATGCATGAGTTCTACTTTTTTACTTTTTTTTTTTTTTTTAACTGTGAAAAAGTGTTTAACCTTTAAACAAACCTACTGTCATACTTAATTGAGGTCAAACTAAATATTTAGAGCTCTTTTATTAATTAGTTTGAGGTTTTGCAACTGTTACCAGATGTTGTCCACCCCAATCAACTGAATATCAGCAGAAAATTATGACTGACTTATGTGATTTTAATGCTTGGATACAGATGAGAAGGAACATTTTAAAATGATTTGTTTTATAGTTGTTACTTCAGAAAATCATAGGATCTGTGCCATGAATATTTAACCGTAAATGTATAAGTTAGTATTGGGGCACCAAAATGTAAAGACTGAACCCCTTACAGCCAGGGGTCTCCAACCCTGCTCCTGGAGAGCTACTGTCCTGCAGATTTTAGCTCCAACCCCAATCAAACACACCTGGACCAGCTAATCAAGCTGTTCAGGGTTACTTGATAATCACAGGCATGTGTGTTGGAACTGAAGTCTGCAGGACAATAGCTCTCCAGGAGAAGGGTTGGAGATCCCTGCCTTACACAATGAAATGATGAATGGACATAGATTGCAAATTTAATGTGCTCTGAACACTAAGCTTGCTTATCTGGCACGTCGCAGCCAATAGCTCGTAATAGGTTGTGGGCTATAGAAGACCAGCTGTTGGGAAGCTTTGTGAAGCTTGGCTGGACGTTCCTCTGTGCTCAGCGTTCTCTCACACCTGCTCCCTCACACTGTTGACCCAAGAGCCAGAATTCCCTAACATGAATAACAATCTGTGTCAGGTGAAAATTCTGGCTTTGCTTGAATTTTCAACAAAGGTGTCTTGATGATTTGAGTTATTGTAGCACTGGGAATCCAGTTACAATTATAACATTATTTGGTTTATATTAAAATCATTGATCCATGTCAATGGCTCTAACCATTTTGACATTGGATAGTTGATATATTTTTGTTTTTATGAGGGTTTGTCTATTAGCTGCTCAATGCTGACATGTTCAATTGAGGCACTAACACTCTAAAGGAAGTTACTACAGTGTATAAAATGGTAGTAAGTGATTTATATTTTTTTTTACAGTGGAACATTTGTGGTTTTGATCCTCAGAGTCATGTTTTCCTGGGCTTGTCGACCAGACGCTTGTCCAAATGAGCTTTGGAAATGACTCGGCTAGCTGAATTGGCCCTGCCTGCACATTTATTTACTGCTAACCTTGGCAGAAGGTTGGGTGTGAATTATTACTAGCTCTGTGTTTTGTTGCATGGTTGTTTGTTACTCATGGGCTTGGCCTTGACACAATTGACAGAATACCCATATTTTCCGACATTTGTTATCAAGGGAGGTGGTTATCAAGCTGACTGTTTTGTTGATGCCAATCCTCCTGTAGATTGGGTAATCTTCACCAGCTTTCTTTTTGCTCTGGGCCTTGTTTTGCCCTGGTTTTGTGGAAATAATAATGCTCAGATTTTCTTCTTGCGTTCATGGTCTAATTGCTTATCAAAATACCAAACTTTCAGTAGTGTGTACCAATTCTATTGGAATGTCATAACTCTAGATACCAATTTAGATGCCATAGCAATACAATATGCTAGTGGGATTTTTTTTGTTGTTGTAAAAATGTTTTAGTTTGTGGTTGGTATAGCCTACTATTGATACTCTGAAAAGGCTTGGGATAGTTATGTTTTTTTTTTTTTTTTTTTTTTTGTATTGACATCCCAGTTATATAATGAATAATAATTACTTTAGATGAGTGTGGTCATATAAAACAATTGCTGTCTTTTCATTTTATTAATAAAGCATTTATTGTGGGCATCATTGTTATCTGTTTGGATATCTAACCATCAGTTAGTTCTTTTGAATTATAGCTGTCAACAGTTTTTAAAATGATTGAGAGAGATTTTTTTCCAACATCTCGTTTGATAATCTGCTGCTAGAATTCCCTTGAAAATGATTGGATCTAAACAAACTCAACAGGAGGAGAGAGATATGCAGAACAACACAGGCTTCTGGTCATGGAATCTGTGGTTACTACAGCAACTAGAAAAATGAACTTAATTATTAAAACTGGACTTAATACAATGGAGAATAAATTTGATTTGAATTTAATCTTGAGTTTTTAAGTTTGGCAAAAAGTTATTTTTCGCTCCCCTTGGAATCTGCATTAAGAAAAATGTCAGAGCCAGTGTACTATTACTGTTTTATGAATGTTTTACTATAGTACCAATGGCAGTATTCTGCAGCACCCGTGACTTATTATAATGACCGTAACTGCTTGCATACATTTATTTTGTTTTGGTTCAATTACCATTTTAACCTGCACAATATGACTTTATGCTCATGATCTGTTCTTCTCTTTGGCAGGATGACTGGAGTGGCATTAATTCAAACAGAATTCAATCACACAGCAATGCAGATGATAAAGCCCACAGCCTAGAGACTCTTCCTCCAGGTAAGACCTAACCTGACAACCCATGTGCATAATCAGCTCATGTCAGGATTAGAGTTTTCTTTTTCCGTCCCAAATGAATAACGGAGCGTTTCTTCTCAGGGAAACGCTCAAAGATGGACTTTAATGAACAGCTTGCACGAAACAGGGCATTAGGTTTTTCTTCTCCCATAAACAGGACTTAACCTGAGGTTATTTGTGGATGTAGGTGTAGAAAATCTCACTTGAAGGCACTTAAAAATGCATGAGACTGATTTGAGTGTGGCTGTATTACTGGCCTGAAGACAAGAAATTGGTGTCTTCACTCTTTATTCCCTTTTGGAAATGTACTTCATTGCGATCCAACTGAACTGGCCTGCTTATACATAAAGATATTATATGCTTTTTATAGACTTCCTGCATTTAAAAGCAGTATTGTTGTAGGGTTGTGAGTGCATTTATTTAATTAGCTCGTTAGTTTCTGTGGCATGCAATTGCTTTGGAACTGAGGTCCACGGAGAGCTGTTCTATTAAATTTGTCATAAACATTAGATTACATTCATGTGTCTTTGCATGCCATACAGCATGTTTCCTGTCTGTTGTTGTTCTCCCAGGCACTGTTTCATAAAATCGTCAGCATAGTTTCTTGTCTCCCTGTGTTACTCCTGTAATTTAGGTCACCCAAAAGATTTTCACAGAGCTGAACATTCACATAGGGAGTACCTGATATCATCTGTAATAATTAAGAAAACAGATTTAAAGTTTAAAAATTGCCATCTGCTCATCCTTATGTTGTCCCCATTTGATTTTTCTTCCTTTTGTAGAACATGGACATAACAACTTGCTAAACAATTAACAATACAATTTTCATTTTTAAATTTTGCTTTCAAAATAATTTTTACATTATTCTCGGCATTACTCAATTATGTTTTACATTATTCTATAATTATTCAATGGTTTGGTAAGAATTGTATGATTGATTCAGTCCATGATTCAGATGCATTGCAAAAGAAAAAACGGAACTACATATTTTCCATTTTATGTGGCCTCTGATTCACAAATAGTAAGAAATGTGAATTACTTGAAACTGCATAAACTCATTTTAGATCAAAAGAATTCCCCCAAATGATGTCCAAACTAATCAAAAAATGTTTCCAAATACAGAATTTATTTGCTCAGAGGCATTTCGCATTTAGTGAACAAACAAATTCAAATTGAATAAATAAAGTAGTGTTACTAGGAACAATTTTTAAGACAATAGAAAAAATGCATCAAAAATGAATAAATAAAAATCTGAATGCATCAGGTTGCAATGAATTCTTAACAGTTCCTTTTTTACAATGTGATTTGTTCTTTTCAGATTGATTTGTGTGGCAGTTCCACTGATTTGTTAAAGAGAATCAACTCAGTCAAGTGATTCATTAATGAATTGCACTGAGTTGAACACTGAAATTTAAGTCACTATTCATAATAACCTTGCCTTCTATATATACAACACACAAAGCCATTTTGACTTTAGAAGACCACATAATTTGCTTTTAATAGTACTTGAGACATATTTTAAAATTGACATTTGGGGTTGCTAGTCGTATTTGTTGGTATGGAAAAGAGGCTTGGTCATCCTGCTAAACAAGTCCTTATTTGCTTTATAGACAAACCTCATATAGATATGAAAAAATATGTCTTGCACTAAATTAAGATAAGTGGTAAGGTGATATTCCTGTTTTAAAATCAAGGCTAAAATAACATCTATTTTTCTATGCAGAGGTCTTTTGAACTGAATGAGTCACCAGCTTTACATTAGTGTTTCAAATATGTATTACCTTCTGATGGGAAGTTTTTTTTTTTCTTCTTTTTTTTCCCCCCAAAAACATATCATGAACATATTTATTTAGAATGCTTGTTTGGTGCACTAATTGAGTCATGGAGGTCTAAGAAGGTCCTCTATCATTTTTAGTAATATTAAATGTATAATATTTTGCAGTCATGCATGAAGTATGTGCTTACTCTGGGTAGGATTGAGGGATATAGATAGTGTTGCTGTATAGTATTTCAGTCTGGAAAGTAGTGATGTTCACATCCTCCCTGTTACTCCCTGTCTATGAGTGCATGCTGCGTGTCGGAGAGCACTCTTGAATCTTGCAGTGTCAAGTGAAGTGTGTAGGTCGCAGCTGAGACGCTCAGTTCTACTTTGAGCATCTAATTAGTCTGATGACAGCCCCTACAGTTCTCTGCTGTGGGATGAGCTAGCGACCTCGCACAAGGAGAGTTTGTGTTTTTTCTGGGGGTTCTCATTGAGCGTTCAGCTGTGTTATGCATTGTATTGGAGATGCCAGACGTTGATACTTTAGCTTTCTGTGGGCATCGTTCTGGTTCGGAACAATGCGATGTTGACTAGTTAAAAAGAAGGTAGTCTATACGTTCTTTTGGTGGGCTGTGGGGGACTTGTATCTTTTATTTCAAACTGTGTGGTCCTTTCTGGATTTCTTAAGTTTGCATAATATTCCCTTACTTAGTGTTTTAAAAAAATGTTACAGGAAGAATTAAGCTGAATTCTTTGATTTATGTTAGTCCACTTTTTTGTTCTTTTCATTTAAAAAAGTTATCGTTGTTGTTTTGTACATATTCCTTGCTGTGTATATATTTAAAAAATAAAAAACGTTTTTTTTTATTATTAATAATAATTATGATGATGATCATTTATATCTTTTTAAATTACATTATTAGGCTGTTGTTTTTTTTTAATTTGTCTATTCTAATCTTGTTTCAGCTTTATAAAATCATACATGAAACTACAAGATGTTTATAGATAGGAACATGATAGAAACATGGTTTATGATGTAGTAGTGTATAATGAAGTGGTAAATACTTATAGACCATTATCTTTTAATTTTGGTCCTGCTCCTAATTTGAAGCTTTTTCCCTTGTTCATTAACAATTCCCGTGGCAGTGGTCTTGGCCTCTGAATCGATGTTAGTGCTCTGCTCGATAGCTGGCATCGGTGGCATGTAATTCTCAAGCAGGTTGGCCTAATTATAATGCAGAAGATGTCTGCCAGAGCCTCGCTAAATTAATTGCTTATAGTCTTTTGTAATGATAGATAACATAATCGAATTCTGCCACATGTTTCTGAGGTCTAAGTATCATCCCAGCCATCTCTGCCGTTTAACTGTGTCAACGCGGTCTGTTAGCTACCACTGCTGCCATGTTATTGTGGGATTTGACTGACATCAAAATTTAAAAATAACACTTTTTTTTCTTTTGTTCGTTCAAGAGGAAAAGCTGAGCTTGTGGTTGGGAAATCATTTAAAGCAGACCGTTATGGAATTGCTCCATTTGGCAAATATCCTCATATATTATCATTTGGCAAATGTCTTCTTTGACAAATTCACCTGGGTTGTAATCAACTAAATATGTCTAGCCAGCTCCTTTCACGTTCTTTTGGGCAACTGTGATTTATAATGTAATAATGGGCAGCAGTGCATTGGGGGTTTTTGTCTTGGCTAAAAGAGAGGATTCTGAGAAGCATGAGTATTTCATTCAAAAACGCACAGTATACTTTTGTTCTTGATTGTAGTGTGGAAATTTGGCCTTGGTAAATGACAAGCATGATGTCTTGAGTGATATTGGTGTCTTTGGACATGTACTTACTGGCAAATTGATAGTTCCAGAGTTGTTCAGGTGGAAAGTAGCCTATCCGTATGTTAAAGTAATAAATTCACAGTATTTGATTTATGTGCGCACTGGGTAAAAGTACGCTTTTTTTTCTAATGGAAATTGCAATAAAAACAAACTTTTTTTTTTTGTTTTGTTGCGAAGATCCTCTGACATCTAGTGTTTACTCATCTGTTTGCCACATTTTTCAGGGAAGGTTAGGTGGCAGGACTTTGACCAGGACCTGTACGTGGGAGCAACTGCTGTGAGGCCAGGGCAGGATCCATACGCCCGCAACAAGTTCAACCAGGTTGAGAGTGACAAACTCAGAATGGACCGCAGTGTCCCTGACACCAGGCATGACCAGTAAGTCCCAGTCAACGCTTTAGCTCAACTCAAGAAATGAGTCAAAATCTGCTAAAATGTATCTTTTATTGGAAAATTAAATCATCAAACATTGATAATTGCCTTAGGAGCTGTTTACACTACACCGTTTCAACTAAAAATGGAAAAAAAATTGTGTGTTCATTTAAATGACAACAGCATTTTGTGGACTTGAAAACGTAAACGGTACCATTATCTTCTCCGTTTTAACTACAAAAACGCAAATTTGTGAAAACTGTTATGTTATGTGCATGCGTATTACGTGTACAATCTACATGCGCGTAGTTTTTCTTTACAAAGAGACATCGGCAACTACTGGCCTGGCAGCATAATACAGCGTTTTTTAATCGGTTTCGAGGATCGTTTTGACAGTGTTGTCTTCTGTACGCAAAAACAACGCAAATTAATTTTTGCTTTGTTTTTAGTACATCTTGTCATGTAAACGTACCCTTAATATTTTAAACATCTAAAAAGATAGTGATCAACTACATTTTTATAAAAATCACCTGTGAAGTTCCTGAATCTATGCTATAGAGTCTATTATGTATTAGGTCATCATCTCTGACAGACAGCATGTTGAAGCCTTAAGCCACTGTTTTCTCCCTCTTCTCGGAATCATCCGGTATTGTGGGTTTTCCAGGAAATGCTTGCACTCACTGGACCTTTGCTTCTCGTAAAAACTACCATGTATTGTGCACGTTATTTTTTGACAGACATCGATGTCGTGATATACAAATGGTGTGGATTTTAAAACCGATGGATCGGAAGGTAATTATTTATTTCTTTGCCGGCAAGTATTAAAGTGATTGATTGCCATTAGTGTGTTGTCGAGGTTTTTAGTTCTAATATTCCAACTGACAGTCAGCCTTTTGGTGGACGTGATAAACGTAAAAAAAAAATTTTTTTGCATTGGAAAAACATTAATTATTTTCATTAATTCCAGTTCCTAGCATGCATTGCATGGGTCATGGTGGGCAGAGTAAATGTTGAAATGAAGTACTATGTTATGTGTTTGAGCAAGATGAGAGACTTGAGGGTAGAGGTCTACATGGGTCCAAAAATTTGTACCCGAACCCAAAGAGACCTGTAAATGTGCTACACGGAACTGACCTGGACCCGTCTATTATTTGGAAGTTGGACCCAATCGGCACGTATTCCACAACAAATTGCTATTAACAGGTCAATATACAAGTTTTGAAAATAAAACTTTTTGTCTTACCTAATGTTAGTAGCCTTCTCCCTTGTACCTGACTGTGATGTATTCAATCCTCCTTGCCAAGAAAGTTCCATTTGATTTGGACCCGTCTCGGCTGACCATTTAAAATATAGACCCGATCCTGTACGGGTCCCGGGTCCACCGTGAAGACTTCTACTTGGGGAAGATTGGTTAGTGTTTAATGATCACTTATGTTGGGATTTAGAGGAGTTTCTCTTATAATGTGAACATTACCAACATTAAAACCTTTAGCGTTTTAACAAAGTAAAAAAGTAATAATACTTGAATATATTTAAAAATATGGCAGTCTAATATGCTGATTTGCTGCTCAAGAAACATTTCTTATCAAATGTTAATGTGAAATGTAAATAATACAAAAAGAAAAATGTATAAACTAAAAAAAATAATAATAATAACTTAAAAAAAAACTGCTTTATATTTTTGTGGAAACTGATGCAATTTCAGGATTCCTTGATTGAACAGCATTTATTTGAAATATAAATCATGAAAGTCTTAACAGTCACTTTTGATCAATTTTATGCATCCTTGCTTAAAAAAATAATCTCATTGACCCCAACATTGTAATAGTAGTCCAAATAAAATATAACTTTTAGCATGCTTGCTTTTTCTTTAGATAGATCTAGTAGTTGACTGCAAGAGATTCTGTTGAATTAGCTTGTAATGTCTAACATTTACTCAATTCTGTTATATTTCCACTACACAACCGTTTTGAGTAGAATTTACAGTCTGGTTTATGTAAGCCCATTTCCAATGTAATATTTTCACAGTTGAATTAAGCTCAGCGAAGGCATCATTTAAAGCGAAGTAACTCATATCTGAACATTAGACAGGCTACTCGCCATAAAATCAAATTAAAACCATTTCCTTGTTAATGATTTGGTTCTTTAGAGCATTAAAACACCCTTTCCACTAATAATGAACTTCATGTTACACAGATTATTTGCCACATGTGTATGGTTTCTCCATTGCCTAATATGTCTATTTTTTTATGTAGTGCAACTTACAACACATAGTGAATGTAAAGAATAGTGTCAGTGCTTTTTTGTGACAGTCATTCAAAATGATTGTGCTAAATTAATTTCTGATTCTCATAAAGAGAGGCCTGTCATTTGATGGAGAGCACAATGCACAGCACACTGATAGAGAAATGCAAGAAAGTGCTTCTCTAGCAAATCCGTGAGTCTTTCAAAACTTTGTCTTCATCTGTCTGTCAGTCATAGTGTCCTTGAGGTCCAGATTGTCTTCAAGGCTTAAATGGCTGTCAGAGATGTCATGGCAGGATTGACTATACTGAATCATCAGGGTGTGTATGAGTAGAGCGGTGAATATATAAGTGCAAAGGAAATGAATAGTTTAAATGAAGAATGAGATTGACCTCTTAGAAGCAGTAAATGTTCTTGGGTGTTATGCATCTCATCAGCTGTAACAGTCACACTTTTTTTAAGCTGAAGGAATATCTGGGCATTGGTTTTTTTTTTTTTTTTTTTTTTTTTTTTGGATAAATTGGCCACTCACCCTTCTTTGGATCAAATAATGTGTTGCAAAATGCAAATGTTGAGCAAAACTATACGTTATGGTTTGGACCGATTTAGTTTTACTTTGCATTTTAGGATTCATTTTAGTTTTCCATCATCTTTTGAAATAATAGTTTCACATTTTATACTGTTTTGCTGAGCTTAATGCTTTTTTCTGCAGCATGTTTTATCAAACAAACTTGTTTTGCTAACTTGGGCTGCTTTTTGGGCTACTTCTTTCAATTGGGCCACATTTGCACATCTAAAATCCCTTTCAGTGTTCAGCAACATATAGCTGTTCTGAAGTATATTTTTAAAAAGATCCAAAATAATTTTATTTATGATTTGTCTTTTTTTAATTATGATTGTTTTGACTATACACATGAAGAGGGCATTTGCATGCAATACAAGTCTTGAAGGTATACACTACCATTAAAAAATTGGGGGTCGATCGATAAAATTTTTTAAAAAGGTTTTTGAAATGTCTTTTGCTCACCAAAGCTGCCTTTATTTGATAAAAAAAACAATACAACAGTAATTTTGGGAATTTGTGTCTTGCGTCATTTACAGCATCTCGCTCATGACAAGGCATTCTAAAAATGCGGTGCTCAAGTTAAAAAGTTCAACTTTTAAAAAAACTTGTCTCTAGACCTTGCACATTAACAGCAAAAATGCATTCTGTGAACCGGTCCTAAAAGTGTAGGTGCATTCAACTCAATAATATAGCTGAATATTAAGTGGATATTAGTAATTAGCTATATATATATATATATATTTTTTTTTTTTTTTTTTTTACACAAACCTGTCTTTTTAGTGCAGTTTGAACATGGCTCAACTCTCGAGTTTATGAAATGTTCACGATCCTTATAAATGTTATCTGGGCACCCGCCGGGCGTAACATAGTTAGGGCTGCACTTAGCTGAGACTGAATCGATTGCATGAGAAAATGAGGTTTCCATCAAAGACTCATGTTACTGCTGTTTTAATGACCAGATGTAACTGCCTTTTGTTGTGATTCAGAGAGCCTAGATTTCTATACACAACCACTTTGAGCATCTTCAAAGGAAACGTGTTTCCTTTATCTCTGAGGGCTGATGTAAACACTGTTGGGGGTTGGTAGTGCTTAAATGAATATAAATTGGTCCCACTGCCAACTGTTGACTGTGAATTAGCTGTTGTGAACGGTATGATGAATTAGTGCTCTTTTTTTAACTAGGTGATGTTTGGCGGAAACAGATTTCTCTGGATATTTCAAGGATGATGTTTGCTGGGTCCCAGCGGGTCCTTAAGTCTTATATTAAATTCAGTTTAATCCAATTTAAGGTCATAAAAATCACAAATGGTATAACAAAAGTCTTAATTGTCATTTCTTAAAGTCCACCTGTCAATAATTTTATCCCTTTAAAGCTCATTTTGGTCACCAAAATGACAAAAAAAAAGTCATGCCTTCAAATAGCTTGAATGTAACTACACCCTTGCTTCATGTGGTATACATGGATCTATATATGCTAATTAGCCCTGTCTCCACTCACTCACACCAGCTCAGAGATCCACTCGCTCAACTTTACTCAAGTTGTTGTAGTAAACGCTGCACAATGGTATCGCTTTTTACAAAGTTGGACAAATAACGGTAATTAATGATTACCCTTTTGTTTTACTACGTAATCAAACAGCTATAATAATGTTGCTAATGTTACACAAACTATGTTCTCAGTCTACTTTCTAAAAAACAACATGGACAAAGGCATGTAGTTCATTATAACATCGTAATATACATAATTCATCCGCTATATTGTTAAAAGTACCCGGTTTTTCATATCAACGGAAAAGCATACTGGGATAACCTTGTTTCTTTTGAGACATTATATGCTAAAGCCCGCCCGCATGTTGACGTGATTGGTTACAAGGTAGTTTGTGACGTAAGAAACACCAGTGATTTCAAACCGTGTTTTTTGAGACTGTTTTTGTTTCACTGCAGTTTTAAGGAGAAAATACTCAGCAATTGTGTTGACTTGTGAATTTGCACATAGTTTGTCTTAAAGTGTATTAAAAATAACACAGACATATAAACAACATTTAAAAGCTTGATTTTTACCACAGGGGTCTTTAATTCTTAAATAATGGTTCTTAAATAACTCTTGCCACCACAAGAGTTCTTAAATTTGTCAAGCAATTGCTCATGATGTACTGTTGATGAATTATGACATTGTTTACGTTATGGTCTTTATATTGTAATATGTTGTAGATGGTTGTAAGAGTGCATATTTTATCTCCTTCCCTTTTTTTTCGAAAAAGCAACTGGAAGTAGTAACCCATAGATATTTCAAAATAAGTCCCTATGTATTTCAGGCTTGTTTGTAATCAAAAGTACCACATTTTTTTTCTGGGTATTATTGATATTTTAGTGAAAAAATAAACACGATCTGGCATTTAAATCAATGAAACCTCTTGAAACCGGCTTGTCTTTGTCACCCTGTCACAGTAAGGAAAGACTTACTTAGTGTTATTTAACACAGTGCATTTACAGTAGATTTTGTCGGCACTTGTCTTTTTATTGTCTTTATAAAAACTGATTATTTTATCAGCAAACTTCAATCAGCAGCTCCTGTCAGTCAGCTTCTAATTTGTAAATACTGATACATACAGTAAAAAATAATATAATTAATTATTATTATTATTTTTTTTACTTGCAGATAACCTATTTTGCAGTTGAATGCCACAGCCGGTTTAAGTATAAGAATCCGATATACATGACTTACTTTGAGATTGTATAGGTTTGTTTTGTGTGGACTTAAGGTATTCATTTTATTTGTGTCGGTCTTAAAGATTGATTTAAAAAAAAAACTCTGCAGATACCCTGTGTTTTCCTATATAGCAAAGGCTTTAGCTCTGAAAAAAAATATGTATCAATTTATTTTGTTTGCTGGGACTTTACTGTTTTTCGTTGTTTCATACTTTGGTTAAGTATGGTTTAATGAGGTGTTTTGGTTATATAACAGATGTGGACAAGGCATTCATTGGTCTATTAAAGGGGTTATGGAGAAACACTAAAAGCGAAGTGGGTAAGTGCACACTCCTTAAACATTCCATGCCATCGCCACTGTCTGTGGTCCTGTCATGTGGACTGACACCGGTGTTTGAAAAAGCCCTGTGTGAGGGGTGGAGGTGCAGAAGGTTTATGTTGGCCAGCAAGTGCTGTTTTCAACCATTGTTTCCACTGAAAGCGTGCAGTGCAGAGCTGGGGTCCCAGGACTCGCTGATTTACTGCTGACATGCAGGAAGACTTGTCAAGAGGAGGACAGCCCTCTTGACGGTTCTCCGCTCAACATAAACCGGCTGCTTGGGAGAAGCTGCCCTCTTAGGAAATTGCCCTCCCATCACACAGGGATGAGCTTGGCCCTTGATAAAAAAAAAATAATAATAATAAAAAAATATATATATATATATATATATATATTATTAAAAATAGTCCTCTGCTACATTTTGACCAATAAATGAACCATCATGTTCATTGTTGGTGTGACTGTGTTGTTTACAGGTACTGCAGCCAGTCACTTGGACACTTCAAGTTCCTGACCTCAAGACGTCCAATTTCCCAACTGGCGATGTGAACGTACAGTTTAAGAATTGGATGTTTGTTTCTATTTAAAAATCCATCCTATAATTCCAGGAATTCAAGTGCCCTTTTACCACCGGATTATGATTTGAGGAAATGCGGCAACTCTTCACCCTTCACACAGGGCCTCCACCTTTGCTGTTTTTAGATTGTTGTTTTTTAATGAACATGCGCTAGAAAAACATCTTTGACAGCTGCGGCACATCTCACTGTTTTTTCCCCTAAGTGTCTAACAACGGTTCAAATGCAGAACAATGCACAGATATGGCTGATTACCAATAAATGTATGATTAATTAAAATTCTGTACGGTTTTGTCGAAACAAATTAAAAATAAAACACTAAAAACAATCATTTAAATACCACTAGAGGTTGTAAACATCACTACAATACTACGTATGACGTGATAAAGGCATATTAATTTTCATATTTTATAAGTCTTTACCACTTAATTATACACTGCGACATACACCATTTGTCTATCATGTTAATTGCTATGAAAATCTGCTATTGTCATATAAGAGCTTTTAGAAAGGTGAAATGGGAATAAAAGCAGTTTTACAGTGTCCTTGTTGGACATTACATGTAATTACTTTAGTAATAACTATAAATTATGCATAATTACATGCAACTACCCCTAAAAAAACCCTAATCCTATAGTAAGTACATGTAGTTAATTAATATTACCCAGTACTTAAATAGACACCTTAAAATAGTGTAACCTTAATTTTATTATTAATATAATACCACCACAAATAAAAACAATAATAAAAATATTATTTTGTTATTATTATTATTATTATTATTATTATTATTATTATTAAGTGGGTGTAAAAACGGGAAATAAGAATGTATACTAGCTATTATTATTATTATTATTATTATTATTATTATTATTATTTATTATTGTCTGTAAAAACAGAATGAGCTTATAATATCCTGTTTCTTACAGTACACATATATTTTAAGAATTATGGTGCAATAAATTGCTGATTATTAAAGGTCTATTCTATGTGGACCTAACTAAAATCAATCATTTTAAATTCTACAAGTGAATTTAGGCTTCACAACATTATAACGTACAGTTATAAAATACTATATATTGATGTGATTCATAAAAGATTTCATTTTATTTTTACCTTTATGATCTGAATGTAACAATAAAGGAAATTAAGGAGCGTGCAAAATATCCAATATCGTACAATACCGTATAGCTGTTTTAGTTCACATGAACGCTTTTGGATGGAATTGAATATTCTGCTGTCTGGGAACAAAACTTTATTTATAGTGTTTCACTAAACCCAGCAGCCGATATTTGCATCAATAAGCCAGTAACAGATCTCTGAATGATGAGAACATGCAAGTTTTTTTGGAGATGCATCAATCAGCAAGTACATCTGTTCATCTTTTCTTTCTTCACTCTCGAGCGTGACCTTTTTAAGCCTGCCTGATTTTCAAAATCTCTCTGAACTGTCTGAGTTCTGGCCTTTTCTTGCAGAAAAACTACTGTGTGCTTTGGCCAGTGCCTGCCTGGCTTTTGGGAATATCTCACAGTGCTGCCAACCGCTGCAACTGGCAGAGCAGTCATGAAGTCATCGACTGAAGTCTCCATGAGCCACATAAGCAAACATTGACCCACTGTTGTATGACTGCCACACAGACTGTGTAATTAAGATGCATTTCTCGCTCACACTGCCCAGTCCCATTTCCTCTCTTTGTGTCAGTATTTCATATCGATCTGATTCCTCCAGGTCCAAAGTTTTATTATTGCAACACTATGAAAGCAATTATTATGAAAGCACTATGAATGCAACACTAGAAAGGGAAAAACACTGGATAAATATGGAAATAAAGGCTAAAGGTGCATTGTGATTTACAAATTTTGTTGTTCATTACAAGTTGTATAAAACCTGATGAAAATGTTCTCCATGATCTAAAGAGCATTTGATCTTCGATAGAAGAAAGAACATCTGACTGTCTTTACTAAGTCACATTATCAATAGCACAAATTTGATTACTTGATTAGTGAACTACAAATAGTGCAGAATCTGAAATATTTCCTACTCATTTTACTTGACAACGTTTCTTTATTTTACATTTTCAAAATCACAACTTTTTCCAGATTGAAAAGGGATTTTAAATCCCAACCTTTTCAAAGTTGTTTCCAATATTTGGCCTCCAAATGTAAGGAGGGGAAATGGTGTTGAGTACATAATGGTTGACAGGTTTATTCTTGGACATTGTAATCTCACGTCAGCTGGATGTTTGTTTTAGTCATTTGGCAAGGGATGTTACTGGCACGGCTCTCAAACGTTGTTGACTGCAGTTAGGTTGGACAGAGTTCAAATTGCATTGTAAATGGATGTGTGTTTGAAAACGTCACGTTTGACCTAATTCGAGCAAGATCAAGATGTTCAGATCATATTCTGGTATGATTTCCCAGACACTACTTCTCATCTCTTCCTGAGAGGTGGGTTATTATGAAATGAACATTAGCTGCAGGGGCAATTCCTTTAAGAATCAAGCTCAAGTCTTTGATTGACATACACTGCCGTTAAAACGTTTGGATTGGTATGTGTTTTTTAATGTCTGTTACATCGTGTCTTGACCAGATACATGATAAAAGGTATCTTTTCCATGTTAAACAGTTTCTGTCCAAACCAGCCGCGACGGCGATGCGCGCCGATTCTGTTTTTGAAACGGTTTCAATTTTTCTGCAACATCACTACTGGAAAAACAACACCAAGTCTAACAACAAAATATGATAATCTCAAAGCATCTAATGTGTGAGTTTCAATATCATTGTGTGTGCCCTTTATAGCCATTCCAAAAGCGACAATGGTATAATAATTCACCTCAAATCTTGAAAAAAAATAAAAAAAAAGTTCAAACTGTGAACTCAATATGAACAAACAAGTGTGTTCTATGACAAAGATTGTATAATAATGTTAAAATGGTGTAAAATTTATGAATTTGAGGATTTACTTATCCATTTGGTTGCAAGTGCAGTGCGGTTGCATAGAGAGCACGCCCACATGCTATTCTGATTGGCTGTAATGTTTGATTTTTGTCACCTGGTTATGTCTTATTGCATCAGGTCTGTAGGACATGGCGTTATGCTCACCAAGGCTACATTTTATTTGATTAAAAATACACCAAAAACAGTAATATTTTGCAATACTATTATACTTGATGTCTTTTCAATTGTAATTCTTTTTATTTTTATTATTATTATTGTTAGTATTGCTCATTTTTTATATTAAAATAATAATATTTTAATATTTTTTGAAACTTTTTTCTATTGTTTGATGAATGGTAAATTCAAGAGAAAAGCATTTATTTGAATGGAAATATTTAGTAACATTATAAATGTCCTTTATGGTCAGTTTTTAATTAGTTTAATGCATACTTGCTGAATAAAGAAAATATATTTAAAAAAAAATCCTACTGAACCCAAACTTTTGAATGGTAGTGTATATAAAATAGATAAATATTTACATATAAAATGTATTTATGTATACGTTTATTTATTTAAACCAATTGTAATGACATCTAAAATACAAAAGATTAATTTCTGCAATTATAACTTATTCGGTTGCATTTTATATTGTGTATGTGTGTGTTAGTTGTGTAGAGTGATGGAACGATAGAAGAGCATGCATCTAAAATGTGCTCTCTGCGGGGGCAGCACTCTATGCTGAACATTGTCAACCTATGTCACCGATGACTAGGACCTCAACTGAGAGAAGAGAAGAATTCAGAGTGAAATGAGCTCAGATGGCTACTGCATCTGCTGCTTTCAGCTAATGTGAAGTGCTAGTGTCAGTTTTTTAACTTAACTTTATTTCAGGTTTCCATTACTAACAAAACTATCCTAACAAATAATAAAAAGTTACATTTTTGATTATTATTAAGCCCTAGAAAGTCTTGTTGAAGGCTTATTGTAGGACTGAATAGACCACCAAGATGAATTTAGCAAAATGCCCAGATGGAAACTGGGGGGAAAAAAACGTATATAAGCTTTCTGTCATATTAGATCATTTAATGGTTTCTGCAGTCTTACAGGCATTACATACAAAACTGGATGTGTGGGAGCGTATTTAACACAATACAGATTTAGAAAGGAATGCTTTAATATCTGAGAATTTGGTTTGCTCTTCCTCTGGATTTGATGACTGTTTGTGCTGCGGTGTCCCCTTTTAAAGTGCATGGGTCCTTTTATTCTCATAAGCAGTGGAAGATGTGTCTAGGTTTGGTGCTGTAAATGTGTTTGGCTTGACCATAGTTGCTCTGTGCAGTTTCTTGTAAACGTCTTGTCACTATATGTCACTCAGTTTTCCTCCTGGAGAGCTGCTGATGCTGCAGATGACATTATTTTGCTTGTTAGAAGTCTTCTTATCGCTGCCCTTTCACCATCCCTGCAGCATGTGAGCTGCATTCCCAATGCAGTAGTCACGTTCTACACAGAACACACAAACTTTGGGTTTAAAATGGCCACGAGACCTTTTTAAAGGTCAGAGCGTTATAGTTTGCTTGCTGGAATGCCAACCTTTTGTATTTTCTCACAAAAATGGAGTTACAGAATTTCCCCTAAACATTTTTGCACCATTATCTTCTAATAAATTTACCCAGAACTGAAGGAATGAAGAACACTAGTCTTAAATCCCTCTGTTAAACACTTACCTAAGCTGGTAATGAGGAACACATGCTTTTTGTTTACTCCTGAGAGACTTTGCTTCTGTTTTGGTTCCTCTGATGGCAGCAGGCCATGTGTCTTATTGGAAATGTTTTTGGCGGGAATAGTTGTCTCGCTGAGGCTGTGTCCCGTGTCCGGTGTTCAGACCGCACCACTGCTCTAATTAAAAAAATAGACCTGCTTGCCAATCAACTAATGAATGATGCCTTTCTGCTCATGCCTGTATCTTTGTTTCTCATTCAGTCCATTTAAATAAATATTATAAATACATGTAAAAAAAGAATTGACACTGGCCAAAAAATGCGCAGCAAGTGCACATTAATTTCATATGATTTTTTTATATACATTTAGAAGAAAAAAAAAACACTTTGTAATAAGAGACTTCTTCTTTCAAATACATAAAAAAAAGAAAATCTTTATGCTTGCAAAGGCTGCATTTATTTGATTAAAAATACAGTAAAAACAGTAATATTATGAATATATTTTAAAATGTAATTTATTCCTGTGATGGCAAAGCTGAATTTTCAGCATCATTACACCAGTCTTCAGTGTTACATGATATATTTTTATTTATTATCAATGCTAATAACATGGAATGGATACCGTGATGCACAACATTCAAAAGAAATTAAAACTTTTATTCATCAAGAATGGAATTAATTGATCAAAATAACAGTAAAGTGTTATGTATTATGTTACGGTATGTACAGTATAATGTTACCAAAAAAATATATTTTTAAATTAAATGCTGTTTATTGAACTTTCTATTTGTCAAAGAATCCTGAAAAAAATATTGTAATATTTATTGGTGCTAAATTATTCAACTAAATTGACAATTAAACTACTAAACTAACAATTGAGCAGCAAATCATCACCTTAGAATGATTTCTGAATCATGTGGTGAGCATAAGAAGTTATAAATTAATTTCTACAAATACCAATTTAAAAGTAGTCATGCCATATTATTGTTCAATGCAGTTGTTTTAAATGTATTTGAATTATCAATTACTTAAATTAACTAATCAATATATATAATTCATTAAAGGGGTCCTGTTATGCATCTTTACAAAATCTTGATTTTGTTTTTGGGGTGTACTCGAATATGTTTTCATGCTTGATTGGTCAAAAACGTATTTTTCACGTATTTTTGCATTATTACAGCTCCTCCCTCCCCAGTCTGGGCAAACGCGCAGTTTCGATGAAGCCCCTCCTTCAGAAATATGAAATATGCTGTGATTGGTTAGCTGGCCCAGTGTGCTTTGATTGATACCGCTTAGCATGTGTTCGGGCCCCTTCATAACAGCGAGCTCCACTCATTCAGATTTCAAACCAATGCAAGCCTGATTTAGACTTAATAATAATGTTAACAAACAAGAGGATCGTGCAGAACGGACTATTCATTCACAGACTATGCAAGCACGGCCTTCCCAGGATGTTTCAGAGTGGTATATTTGTCTGAAAACTATGGCGATTCAAACAGTAATCAACACTTTTTTTTGCGTATTCCTTGGGGAACATTATGACTTCATAAGATCTGGAAAAATTGTAGTTCTTGAAAAGGGGGTTCTGTTAAATAAAATATCTCCCTTTGGAGTGGACTTTGAGCTTTGTAACCTTGCAGATCTTTTATTATCCTCAAACGGTAACATTACAGACTAACTAAAGTTGAAAAAGTGAAAAAGCATAATAGGACCCCTTTAAAATCTTAAAACATAGTAGCAGGCATTCAGCACACTGAAACCAGAACGTTTATTCTATTAGCTATTGACTTGAGCTGTAACACTGGTGGTATTTGAGAGTTTATTTGGTGCCATGCTGGGTGGTTGGAGGCCAGTGGAGGGAAGTGTGCCAATGGGTTATGCTCTAAAAAGTGCTTGTCTTCTAGTCAAAGCCTCCATTCTATTAATGGCCTACTGCACAGTTATTCCTCTCGAGACCTCCAGCAAACAGTGCTAGAAATGTGTGCAAGTCCAAAAGTCTAAAATGGTAGAAACGCCTAATCGTCTATACTTTTTCAATGCAAAGATTGATAAAGTTGGGGAAAAAAGGGATGTGGCCTCTGTGCCACTTTATACCTTAATAAATGTTATTTCTCTGGCTGTCATGGAATTAGAGATGATGTGTAGTATTAGTGTTGGGGCTGACAGTAATCTCATCCCTTTGCTGAAGTCAATTTTGAGTCTCTGATGGTGGGCACTCAACCCTGACCTGTTGTTTAACAGAAGTGTAGGAGGAATTGACCTTCATTCCCCTGCCAGGAATCCAGTGGCCACAAAATCGATGGCATCAGTGCAGAAGAAGCTTTGTGCGCTCTTATCCTCGATGAGAGGTGCTAGAAAACCCAAGGATTAGCTCCGCGGCTGTCAAATTAAAACCTCTGGGATATAAACGGTGTGGGTGTGTGTGGCTGAAACCTTTAGTGTATGTGTGCGCATGTTTGGAGATGCATGACCTCCTGTCCATCTCAGTCTCAGAGAAGCATTAAATTAATGTGGGCTTTGAGCTCCTCTGAGGGTGTGAGACTTCATTCTGGTGTAGCAGTGTGACCATGGGGTTTCGCTTTGTAGTGCTTCCCTTCAATCCAAATGCTGCCATTTTCAATTTATATTTTGAGTTGTATCAACTTGACTCAATGTGACTCTTTTTTGCAGTGTATAAAATTCCTTGGACTGAAAGGAAATGGAAGAGGAGTTTTATTTTCTAACTTTATCTTAATGTTCTTTTCCTCTCTCTCAGCTGTCGTCACAAACAGTGGAGGACAGATCTTCCTCCGTCCAGTGTGGTTATCACTTTCCACAACGAGGCCCGTTCAGCTCTGCTGCGCACTGTGATCAGGTGGGATAATCAATGTTTAATGCACTATGATGTAGGATTTTCACCATACCAAAATTTGGTTGCCAATACCAGTGAAATTTCACTGTTTCTGCTACTAATTGCGATACCACAGCAAAAGTTGTTATTGAATACTTTCTTTAAAATATTAAATTTAAATATTAAGAAATAAATGTAAACCGTGACATGCAGCCTAGCCTTAAAGTATTTCTTAATCAATTAAACATTACATTACTTCATGTTTTAGTAATAAAGTAGTTCTTTTAAGTACACTACTAGTCAAAAGTTTAGGGCTGATAAGATGTTGTCAGGTTTTTGAAAGAAGTCTCTTATGTTCAAGCTGCATTTATTTGATAAATTGTGCTGTTTAATATTTTTGTGGAAACTGTAATGCATTCTATTTTCAGGATTTGTTGATTAGAAAATTCAAAAGAACAGCATTTATTAAAAGTCTTTGCATTTATTAAAGTCTTTACTGTAACTTTTGATCAATTTTACAGCGTCCTTGCTGAATAAGGCCCTGTTTACACCTGGTATTAAGATGCGTTTTGTTCAATCTGACCACAAGTGGACGACACTAAAAACAGGTGTAAAAGCGGGGTCTAAAGTTTTTAGCTTGTCCACTTTCTACCACTTTCAGAGGTAGTCGAAAACGCATTCGACCGGATTGCTTTCATAAGCCCCTTTCACACAGAGATTCCGGAAAATACATGGATAAAGTGACCTGGGGTTTGACCCGGGTTCGTTTGACTTTGGTTCATTCACACTGCCAGTGATTTTCCGGAATCAGAGAGTGCGTTCACACACAACCCGTAAAAATCCCGTAAAGACACGTGACATCGATGTGACATGTAATGTCTCAGCAGCGTCTATAGTTTGCTTATGAGCTGTGATTTCTCTCTCGAGAAACCACGCTTGTGTATTTTTTTTCTCTGATTCGATCAGAAACTAGCGCATTACGTACCGTTTCACGCTGGCGAACGATTCCGGCTTCATTGCCATCATTACGACAAGGAATTGATTACGGCTTTTGTTCCCACAACGCACGTTCCGGGACTGAACACTGCAATGTTACTAGGTCCCCAACCCGGCATCGATCCTGGGTCGCCAAAGACCCAAATTTGGTTTGAAGATGAAAAATGTACCAAGCACAATGTTCTATCACCATTCAGAGTTCAGAGTTTTCTTGCGGCTATCAGAGCAGAAACGAAAGCTCCCCGTGTGTTTTTCCTTCATCTCCGTGCCCGGTCATATATAAATTGCCATTAGATCGAAATTTACATTACTTTGGCCAATAACATAAATTTACCTGCCCATAGACCCTCCCCTCGAAGAAATCAGGAAGGAAGTGACTGATTAAAACACCAGGTGTAAAGGGGTATGTGTCTCCCTCATCTACTTGTGATCCAATCAACCGCAACGGATCTTAATACCAGTTGTCAACAGGGCCTAAGAGTATTAGATTCTTTATTAAAAATCTCTTGCTATATATTAAAAACACTCAAATTTAGAATGGTAGTGTATACACTTCTGAACATACACATCCATTCAACCCTATCTCTTTCCCTGTCTTCAGTGTGCTAAAGAAGAGTCCTCTTCATCTGGTCAAAGAGATCATCTTAGTGGATGACTACAGTGACAACCGTAAGTGTTCTCATCTTTAGCCCTCAATCAAACTTAATGGTACAGAACTATATAGATCGTATCTCATAATCATATAGTCTTCTTTCAATCTTTTTACTGCTCATTGTGATTTTTGTTGAGCTTTTACCCCCGTACAGGTTATTTTAGGTTATTATAGCACACTCTTGTTCCTTTGTCACCATAAATCATAGATCTGTATGGCAGAACACTGCAACAGTGGAGCTGAGATTTGTATGATTGTATAAAGTGTGTCATCAAGGTACCAGCCGTGTTCCCGAGCCCCCAATTTGTTTTTGGATGCCAAACTCCTTGTTTGACCTCTTCAGATTTCTGAACTCTGTATGAACCATCTCCTGAAGGCACTGCTGCCCTGCTTTATAACGCTCTGCTGCAGGGAGCCTGACAGACACTGGTCTTATTAGTCCTCGCATTTCTTCTGTGTTTTTGCATCTGTGGATTGTGATCCTGCTTTTGCATATTTGCTTTAAGTATGGTCTTTTCTATTTGGATAACCTCGTGGCATTTTCATTCGTTTTTGTTTTTTTACAATATGTAGCAGAGAGTGGGGGAAACTGTGCTCTTTTTTTTTCTTAAAGTCATCACCTATAGGCAACGAGAAATTCAGATGGAAGGAAAAACGAATCCACCTGATTATATTTCAGCGTGTCTGCTATTAATTGAACTTAGAAGCGTTTGTAACATGGAAATATAACAACAACAAAAAGGGACCTAATTCATTAGTGTTTTTCAGGAAATAAGAAATGTTGCTCCGACCTATCATTTTTCTTTACCTTTATGTGTTTTCGCTTCCTCAGGATCTAAGTTTTTCTGAGGGGAAAAGTCCTTGATCATTTTGTCGTGTTTTTCTCTTTGCCAGCACTCCCTTGGATATTTTAAAGAAATTTGGCCCACGCTTTCATGCCTTTAAAGTTTTTCAAGACCAAAAAGAAGTGCATCTCTTAGTCATATATGCACCTGTATATGATGTGCCCTTTCTAAATATATGGTGACTTTTACAAAATTGTGCAGACCTTTTCTGGATAAAGGAGGTGGCACATCATACCACATTTCTCCTGTGTATATTAACTACAGCATATAAAATAGAAGAGATGTATTGCCCTAATCACTTGAGCTGACAATGTTTTCTCTGGACTTTCAGCTGAAGATGGTGCCTTACTTGGGAAAATCGAGAAAGTACGAGTCCTACGCAACGATCGTCGAGAGGGTGAGTGATTTATTACCTTTCTGAATCACAGTAACACTGTTAATCAAAACTATACCCAAGTTAATATGTAAGAGCGAGTGGGTCTTTTACTATCAGCTCTATGCAGTCATTAATATCTGGGCATCTCTTAAAACAAGCTGAAGTTTTACTATTGCTAATTATGACCAGCCTCAGCATGAACTCATTAAAAGCACTGCATACTCCATAGGTGCATATATGGAGAAAATAAAAGTAGAGAAAAGCAAATTATCTGTTTTGAGCTGGAGAGTATTTTTGGAAGGTGTTTTATGTGTCTGTCAAGCAAAAACTGCTGTTCTGTAGCCAAAACTGCAGTTTGTTTATTAGTTTCCAAAACCTTTTGTACAAAAATCCAATTCCAGTCCAACTAAGCAAGCTCTCTGTATTTGCTGTCAAATGTTCTTTGTGTTCTTACCATCAAGTAATTTGAGTATCAAATAACTAAAGTTTCACTGTCTGGTGAAGCTCATAGTGAAATAAGGTTACATTGCATGTACACATGTACATTTATGTAAATTTTCTGGGTTGGTAGATGCACCGGGGACCCGATTATAGCACTTAAAAACGGAAAAAGTCCGGTAATGGGAAAGTTCGAGTGATTTTCACTCCCTGGTCGGTTGTAAGACAATATGAGAAAAGAACTAATAAAGGAAAAATAAAGATTCAAAGTTTCAACAGTATGATAGCATTACCAGCCAATAGCACCACTCTGAGAGGTGATAGCGGAGAAAGTGAAAGTTAAAAAAACAACAACAGAGCACCATATCCTCTGGGCATGTAACAACAAGCAATAGAAAACATAAAAGTTAATTTTAGATAGATTCAGGAACACCATTATATAAAAAAAAATTGCCTTCATGTTCAACAGGTAATTTTTATTTTTTTTGTCTACCTGTAAACAATCCCTTCAGACATAACTGACCTAATACCTCACCAATAATAAAAATAATTCCTCACCAAGATGGGCATCATATCATTACCTTTTCCAAAATTACTTTTTACCAAACTTGTTACCAAAGTACCGGTACTTTTGACTATAATTATGGTGCCCTGCACACTTGTTGTAGATCATTAGGTTAGGATATAGGTATAACAAACTTCTGCAGAGTTCAGATTGCATCAGTGCTTTGAGTCTCAATCCTGTTTGTGTGCGTGTGTTGTGTTGTGTGTTCTCAGGCTTGATGCGATCCCGAGTCAGAGGAGCGGATGCAGCCACGGCCAATGTATTGACCTTCCTTGACAGCCACTGCGAGTGTAATGAACACTGGTTGGAGCCCCTTCTAGAAAGAGTTGCTGAGGTCAGCCATGTTTTTCTTTCTGTCTTTTTATTTCTTCTTCTGACACACAAACAAGCATAGAAACGTTGGGTCTTACAATTCTCAGATTTGGCAAATTAACCATTGCTTTTGGAGGCTATAATCAAACATGCTCATTACAGCAGCGGACGTTTAGCAGCTCACTGCAGCTGCAAATGTCAGGCCAAGATAATAAAAGAGAAGAGTGGATGAGCAGTTATTGTGTTTTCTTTGGCTGGCTGTCTTGACTCACAAACTTTGTTTGCAGTGCCATATCATTATACCTGTTTGAGTCCAATCCTGCTGTTGACGGCCAACAATTTTCAAACAAGTCATAAAGAAAAGTATGGAGGGAAACTAGTGCCATTCAACACTGTTAGTACAGCATGTAGAGAGTGTGGATAAGACCTCAGTGTGTGTGGGTGTGGGTGTGCAAAAGGGTGTTGAATGCAAGTAAACACGCCCCAGTGGCGGATGTGCAGGTCCGGTCTGGTTCAGGATCAGACTGACCTTAAAGAAATATTTGCTTCAGTTCCGTCCCTAGACACACATAATTACTCTATTACCTCAAGGCTTTTGAATCACAAAATAAATAAAAGTAAATTCAACAGTGAGTTGAAGAACAAGACACTAAGAGTACAAATTACAGGCATAAATGAAATAAGAAGTTTCACAACCACATTTATATTGTTAGGTGTCTTCATTTCCAGTTGGATGACCCAAATAAGCACATCATCAAATCGTGGAGTTAGTGACCTCAGAAGCACTTCATCATAATGATTATATGAAGCATGAATTAAATGTTGTCCTGCTTCTGGAGAAGTACCTTTACATAGAATTTATTTTGAAGCAAAATAATTATTATAATTGAAAATGTATAATAAGCAGAAAGCAGATATTTCTGTGCGTAAGCAGAAATATACTGCCTTAATTTCAGAACAGATCTGGTCAAGAGCGGAACTCCTACTGAATCTGTGGTTTTTGACATTGACTTTTCCACTTGTTGCGTCCACTCATCATTGGACTTTATCAGGTTGAGGTCTTCCAGTTTTATATCAGTACTTGCCTAAATACTAACCTTATGCAGTCAATACAGTGAATTTCCAGGTAATGTACATAGGGCTCAGCGATCTAGGCAAAAAATATGTTTTGATATTAATTTTTATTTATAGGTTCTTTATGAAGCCATTAGTTATGAAAACCATTTTGTTTATAGGCAAAATTTGCATTGGGGTATAATTTAGAAAAATGCTGCAAAACAAATTGGTGTCATTTTTGGTGCCATTCACTGAATAGGCTCCTTTGTGTGAGAACAAACCCTTTGTTACATTCAGAATTTCGGGGCATGCAAGTCTTTTCCCATCACTAGACATATAGAAGACATGTATTAGTACTGTTATGCATAGTTTTTACCCATATGAAAGTTGTGCATTATTTAATTGCTTATATTTGGTATTATTTAATTGTTATTCAATCACAGGAACTATCATTTTAACCAAAAAGTGATATTGTTGTTTCAAAATGTTTAATGCAAGAAGTAAAATACAGTAAAAACCAAGTTAAAAATAATCAAAGCATGTTTTCATTCAGCAAAACAATTTCAATCTATTAAACCAATTTATTAATTTACCAATTTATTAATGCATTGCTTTAGTATAAGAAAATTATATAAAAATTGTCATGTGGAAACATTACAGCACTGTGACAAATGAATTTGTTAATTCAGAGGTGAAGCCACCGTTGGGATGATTTGAATCGTCAGGGTGTCCCAGAATTGTCATGATGAATATTGGAAGATGTCTGAGGAGCAATACATTTATATTTAGTGTTTAATCTCCATACCTGCCACGTACAGTTGATTGCCTGTCTTTTCTGGAGTGTTAACTCATGGTACTTGACTATAAATACTCCAGTAATGTGTCAGCGAAGCTCACAAGATTAATGGGATTTTCCTAGGTATTTCTGATGGATTTGCCTTGATTCGTAACGGCAGTGCAGTGCACATTTCTTAATTCCATGATCAGCATATGTCAGGACTTTCAGCGATCAGTTGCTACATCTTTAAAGAATGCATTGTATCAGAGATGTGAGATGTGATTAAATCTTGTACTCTAACTGTCATTGTAGTGTCAGAACAGCTTCACATCATTTATTCTTCTCAGCAGGATAAGACTCGGGTTGTGTCACCCATCATAGATGTCATTAACATGGACAATTTCCAGTATGTGGGGGCATCTGCAGATCTTAAAGGAGGTAATCTCTTATTTTAACACAACAGTGAAATCACTGTCCAGAGTTGTGTGTGAATTGATTGCATCCATTAATGCATGTATGTACATTATGCACATGTTTAAGGATAATACAGCAGATGTCACTTGTTAGATTTCATGTGCAGGGCTAAGTGTGTGTTATTTTTAAATGCATGTTTGTAGTGAGAGCAATACAGAGAGAATCTGTGAAGGCAGCACAATGTGTAAAAGAGTGAGAGAGCATGATGAATCTCAACAAGAGGAAATGCCCTTTTGGAATGAAAACCATTTGATTGATTTTTGTCTGGGGGTCTTAGGCATAATGACTCTCTATCTCTGAGTGGAATAGCTTTTCTGCATCCAGAAGCTCCAAGGCTTCTGGATGCAGTAGGAAATCATATGGAAATGGATGTATCCATGTTGGGTTTCACTATTTTTATAAAGCAGCATTGGTTATAAATATTTTATTTATGTAGGCTTTTTTTTTTCTCAGAATATTCTGGTTAAATGAGAGGTCCATGTACTGGTTAACTGGCATTCAGACTTTCTCCCCAAATGTATGAATCATAGTGGTGTTCATCTGACATTTTCTCCCTTCTTTCAGAATATGTTCAGAATGGAATGCTAGCACAGGGCTGCATACTGCGGACAGTAAAAAATGAAAAGTAGTACTTTATTTACTGTATACTATGTAAAACAATACAAAAACATTTTAAACAGTAGTTTTGTCACTTTGATATGCAATATTTTGATTTTGGGAATCAAGATTATTAAATCCGTATCATTAATTTGCTCCCTTATTCCCTTACCTGACACATGGCTGAGCAGGGCATTGGAACTACATTTAAAATCAGACTTCATCCCTAATGTAATGTCTAATCTTTATCCAGGTTTTGATTGGAATCTAGTTTTTAAATGGGACTACATGACCCTGGAACAAAGACGGGCACGGCAAGGAAACCCCACTGCTCCTATCAAGTAAGAATTCTTCTTTGCTTTAAATGTCTGCTTTGCAAATGTTTTGGATCAATAACCTGGTGACGTATGACTGTCAGATGACTTGGGAGCTTTCTCACACTTTCTCTAGTTAATTAATTGTCAACTGCTTAATGTATAGAGACTCTTGCTATATAGAACTACACAGTGGTGTAGTCTAGTTTTTTGTAGTGGGTATACTGTGATATACCAGCACCCACTTACTATGCAATTTCTTTCATAATTCCCTCAAGTTAATTTATTTATCTCTACAAACTTTTATTTTGGTGGGTTGTAAATTAAAGACATTTGAGCTTCTGTGTTTTTTAATAAACTATTGTTATTATTATTATTATTAGGCCTACTTGAAGTATACTCTACTGTGCAATAGTAATATATTTTTGTTATATTTTCTTCAAGTTATACAAAACTTTGATTTTGACTGGTTGTCATGCAGACTTTAAAGTTTGTGAGTGTGTATATGATACGAATGAATGACGATAGTTTTATCAAATGAAATGGTAAAATTCTTGTGAAGTGACTCTCATATAAGCTCTGCAATGAAGTTCAAATGTGTGCATGTCCTCCTCATAGACGCTGAAAACACCACGAGTGTCACGCGCGTCAGTGTGTAGTAGAGCACACGTTGAGCGCTCATTCGCAGAAACACGCAGAACATTCAGAGTTTATTTCTTTTTGAGCTTTAATATTCCTAGACACTTAGTACATATCGAGATTTGATTCATTGTATCATTACTTTTGATTTATTCATTCAAAAATGGCCGAATTGCGTGACGTTCCGCTTTGCAGTAGCTAGGCTAAGTTACATGTTGCTGGATTCCGCGATTCGATCCGTGTCGCTGCGCAAACACAGACGTCACGGCGGGGTGAATTTATGAATGAAAGTTCTTTCACAAAACGATGTTGTTACGAATCCTCACGCTTTTTAAAGTGGGTATACGGAGATCTTTGACATTTCCTAGTGGGCATACGGAAATCCTTGACATTTTCTAGTGGGTATACGGCGTATACCTGCGTATCACGTAGACTACACCACTGGAACTACACTAGCTGTGTAATCTATCTCCCACTGACCTGTGCTGATAGAATACTGAGGATGATGTCATTAAGTCAAGTGTGATTGGTTTTCAAACATCAGGAGTTGTATATCCAGGATTATTTGACTCATAAGCGCTGGTGTTTCCTTAAAGGGTTAGTTCACCCAAAAATGAAAATTCTGTCAGTATTTACTCACCCTCATGTTGTTCCAACCCCGTAAGACCTTCGTTCATCTTCGGAACACGAATTAAGATATTTTTGATGAAATCTGAGAGCTGGATCACTCCTCCATACTAGTCCATAGGCTTCTTCAGGGATTGAAACTTGCCAGCGCCGAAAAGTTTTTAAAGACATCGTTAAAATAGTCCAAGTGACTACAGTGGCTCAATCTTAAGTTTATCAAGCGACGAGAATACTTTTTGTACGCAAAAATAAACAAAAATAATGACTTTATTTCAACTCTTCATTTCCTTCTCTGTTGGCCTCTAGTCAGTTAACGTAGTCTGATAGCGTAGAGCTACGTCACACGTAGGCTCACTATTGCGCACAAAAAGTGTTCTCGTCGCTTGATAAACTTAAGATTGAGCCACTGTAGTCACTTGGACTATTTTAACAATGTCTTTAATAACTTTTCGGGGCCTGCAAGTTCAATCCCTCAAGAAGCCTATGGACTAGTATGGAGGAGTGATCCAGCTCTCAGATTTCATCAAAAATATCTTAATTTGTGTTCCGAAGATGAACGAAGGTCTTACGGGGTTGGAACAACATGAGGGTGAGTAAATACTGACAGAATTTTCATTTTTGGGTGAACTATCCCTTTAAGGAAATGCGAATAGTTGTATCTGCTGTTTGAATTACTGGCAGTGTTATTTTAGTGTTATTTATATACTATTATAGTATTTATTAATATTAGCAGAATTAGCTTTTATTTTTATATTTCTTAGTTTTATTAATTTTTTATTTTCTTAGTAATTTAGTTATGTGCTTTTGTCATTTTTATAAAAAAAACCTTTTACTTCTATTTATTTCAGTTAATTGCCAAGTCAATATTTGTCATTTTAATTTAAGTTAAAGTTTACCAGTTTAAATTAAATTTATTTGTTTTATTTACATAACCAAAAATTATTTTTAATTGTTTTAGGTAACAATAACAATACTGATCGCTGAAGTTTTATTTTATTCTTTGAGGATTTCCTTGTCCAACTTCTATACTCTTAACCATTGCTCAGTAAACAAATGTAAAATGGTGCTGTCAACATGATAAAAGGATCCTATAAAGTTCTTGCAATAACAAGTTTGTCCAAGGAGCCCATGTGCTTGCTTGCTTGCTTGCTTGCTTGCTTGCTTGTTTGTAAAAGGTCCATCCTCCAGGGAGTGACTCGAATCATTAACAACTAAAAGCGAGTGGGAGAGAGAAAGTAAGGTGTAAAGCGAGCGAAATGGGAGATTGTATGGATGGTGCGTTGCTGTGATGTGAAATCTCAATCACCGTGCAGCGAGTGCATTAAAAGTACATTAAGATAATAAACAGTGTGGTTTCTCTTGACAGTGCCTTTATGGGATGTGTTGTGTAAAAGTCTTCATGACACAGCACTCTTCATTCTTGTTTAATGATTCCAGTGTTGTTTAATGACTTTTGTTTATGGGGCTCTGATCAGATTGCATCAGAGAGTGAAATGAGCACAGAGTTTTATAAAGGCGCAAATGGCCACTGAAATAAAACACATTGCCAGTATGTGAGATAATTGCTTAGAACTTGCATACTTCATTGAACTTACTTTTTATAAAATATATACTAAGTAAGTTCAAGATTTGGTTTGATCTTATCTAATTTTTCGTATTTTGCGTTATGTTGTCCAGGACTCCCATGATTGCCGGTGGCCTCTTTGTAATGGATAAGAACTACTTTGAAGAGCTGGGGAAGTACGATATGATGATGGACGTGTGGGGTGGAGAGAATCTTGGTGAGTGGAGGCTTTATTTCTCTAAATGCCCTGTATTTCATCTGTTGTGTTGGGACAATCTGATTGGAGCTGACTGACTGAAGACACTGTGCATCTTATCAGTGTTCCAGTGTGTCCTTTATTGATTTAGTGAAAGATTTGCCTATTTGAAGTGTGTGTGTGTGTGTATGCATAGGAAAATATTTGCCTATTTAGTGTGTGTGTGTGTGTATACTGTATAAGTAAATGATAAATGTAAATGTTTTGTTCTTACCAAAGTCAGTTGAATGCACATCAAATTGTAATTTCTACTTATGAACTTGTAAGTAGGATCTATTTATGAGGGTTTGAAGGCAGTGTGACTCCATACATCCACTAAAAGGATTTTAGGACCAGTTGGTCACATGCAAAAATTGCTCAAGTTTGAAAATAGGTCTAGCTTTGATTGTTTACAAAGGCCACATGGTTTAATTTGAGTAAATATATTGAAATTCATGAATTTATGTCACTTGAGTGTGACTTAAGTGTTCAGAAACTTTGTGGCGCCACCGTATATATAACTACTGAATATGAGATCATGGTACTTCTATCATTAGATTGTATGAGATAATGCCTTACTCAGCCAAAATGTAATGTGCCCATCTAAGGGGCAGTTCAGGTCACCACAGAAGAACTATTGCTTTTTTTACATTAGCAACGAGACTTGAATAGAAACTGCAGTGTAAGACTCAATGAGGTGAAGTTTTTCAGGTTTTGACATAATGTCTGTGGCATGATGGATTCTGAAAGAAATTCCAACTCATTCCACAAACACAGCACTTTTCTCAGCTGTGCTGCTTGTGGAAAAGTTTAAAAGAACTCTTGAAATTATCATTCAGTCTGAGAAGTTTGCAAAGACCAAGAAGTTTCACAGAGTAGTGCTATTTTGATGATGTTTTTGTTTGTTTCGATGTCACACATGCAATTATGAGTTTTGGCACTTTGAAAATCTGCATTTATGAACTGATTGTTTGTGTGTTGTATGTTAAGTCTTATTAATCTCTGACTGCTGTTGTGCTTCTCAGAGATCTCATTTCGGGTCTGGCAGTGCGGAGGCATCCTGGAGATCATTCCCTGCAGTCGAGTGGGTCATGTCTTCAGGAAACAGCATCCATACACTTTCCCAGGGGGCAGCGGCACTGTGTTTGCTAGGTATCCACCAAATTATAATATAATATATTTAGTGCTGTCAAATCAATTAATCACGATTAATCGGATCTAACATAAGTTTTTGTTTACATAATATATATGCATATATATAGTGTGTGTGTGTGTGTGTGTATATATACACACAGTGTGTATGCACTTCAAAAACATGTTGTAAATATACATCAATGAAGCTCTCCCTCCGTTTTTTTTAAAAACACTTTCAAACACTTCCGTGTGCTCTCAAACACACTTTCAAACACTTCCGTGTGCTCTCAAACACACTTTCAAACACTTCCGTGTCCTCTCAAACGCTCCCATGCGTTGATCATTGTAGCCAATCACAGACACATTTTCAATGAGCGCGTGAACACAATGGCCAATCAGAGGTGTTTCCGATTCCGCTCAACAGCTCTCAAAGCGTCACATTTTTGTAAATTTCAGTACCGACTTGGTACCGAAGTGCTATTATATTATATTATATTATATTATATTTTTAAAAAATTTAGGATTGGTAAACCCATTTTTTTTGGAAGAAATGAATAGGTTTACTCAGCAAGGATGCCTTAAATTGATCAAAAGTGACAGTAAAGGCAATTAT
The DNA here is from genome assembly GCA_026230005.1 of Gila orcuttii. Lineage (NCBI taxonomy): Eukaryota > Metazoa > Chordata > Actinopteri > Cypriniformes > Leuciscidae > Gila > Gila orcuttii. Next base: position 15,425,227 of record JAPDVR010000019.1, on the reverse strand, counting down.
AATGTTACAAAAGATAATTTTTGGGCACCCAAAGTGAGCAATGGTGTACAGTGCTGTAGCTAAAGAACACAATCTTTTATTCATCTTATGTTTTGTGATTGTTGAAGCCAAATACACCCTTTAGTAGTGTGGTTCACATGCTCCATCCAGTGGGTGAATCCAGCACTGCAGCCAGTGATAAGTGGGCTGTTGTGAGGCAGCGTAGTTGAAAATTAAAGTGACACACTGTCATAATTCTAAAGCTCCCAGTAATTTGCTGCAGAAGGTCCATTAGTGTTGAAGTTAGATTTAGGAGTAATGTAGTGGACATTTTATGCTCATTAGCAGAACATCAGTATTGCTATATAAAATGTATTTACACTCATCTGCTTGTTTGTCTTTACAGGAACACGAGGCGAGCGGCAGAAGTTTGGATGGACGATTATAAGAATTTCTACTACGCTGCTGTGCCCTCAGCCCGTAATGTGCCCTATGGCAAGTAAGTGTGTATCTGTCTTAACAAATATTATTCATAAGAGAAAAGCTTGGAACAGAGTAGGACATTGACGATCTTTAACATTGTAAGAGTGCGCACAGCCACTGAAGAATGATATAAAACATGGCTAGGTGAAGATCTCAGTCGTCAAACATTTAGACCCTTGAAATGCACTCCACATGACTAACTTTCCTCATTATTTGCAGCATACAAAGCAGGCTGGAAATGAAGAAGAGGTTAGGCTGCAAACCATTTAAGTGGTACCTGGACAACGTCTATCCTGAGTTACGGTGAGTGTATGACCTGGGAATAATAAAGCTTTTGGATCACTTTGGCCTTGTTTACATGTGCTATTATAATATGAAGATGGTCTATGAAGTTTTGTGCATAAATGTGTCTGAGCTTTTTGATTAAGATGGTTTACTGTACATAACCAGCCATTTAAAACCCTTGTATTGGCACAATGAATGATTAATAAGGGAGTAGGTGGTTCTTTTTGTGTATACACTGCAAATGTAGTGTGGTGAGATGTTTCTGTTTACTTCCAAATGCAGATTGAGTGATTGGATCACAAAACATTTTTATGAGACTAATGTTAACACCAAGTGTAAACGAGCCTTTAATTTAAGCCTAGACGTGAGTCTAGTCTATCTAGACTTGTGACTTTAAAGTAATGAAACTGTCCTGTTAACAGTAACTGTTCTGTCCTGTTTAGGGTCCCGGATCATCAGGACATAGCCTTCGGAGCACTACAGCAGGGCCAGAACTGTCTGGACACACTGGGGCACTTTGCTGATGGTGTGGTGGGGGTGTACGAGTGCCACAATGCAGGAGGAAATCAGGTACCAGTCCGATCTCAGGTACTGAACAGTCTTATGTCAGGTGTGGCAGCAGAGCACTGGGTGATGGACTTGCCAGTGAGTTTGGGTTAGTTTTAAAGGAACGATGCACTTGTGGAGGGTGAGTGACGTATAGATGAGGGCCACACGGTAGTTTCTGGATCACTTTACCTGCTTTTATCTTCTCTCAGTGTGCAGGTCTGAGGGATTTAAAGGGTTCATTACACTTAGGGTGCTTTCACATTAGCACTTTTTGGTGCGCGCCTGGGTTCGATTGATGTCAGAGTCCGGTTTGTTTGGATGATGTGAACACTGTTTTCCAAACTCGGGCACACACCCATGAACTGTAATCGAGTCTGCCTACAGTAAATAGGCTGGTCTAGGCCTAGGGTACCGGTCATGTGAACTCCGGTATGGTTTTTGCTGATATGAATTCATACTAAATCTCGGAAATGACCCGTCACTGATGACGTATAATTTGATAAAACTCTGCGTTTGTGCGTATTCTCACTCACTTTCCTGACAAGCGTGACTGACGCACTGCAAGCAGAGAGAATGGATATTTCACTTCAGCACAAATTAGCTCCTGCATTCTTTAGAATTTTTGCAGTAAATTTATTTATTACCCAGCAAATGTGAAAAGGTTAAATTACCTGGATACGCAGCTGCAGTTTGTTGATCTAAGCGTACCGCGAATCGGACCCAAATAATAAAATGTGAACTGAGATCAGCGGAGGAAAGGGAAGCATTAGATCTCTGGTTCGGACCAAGCAATCGAACCAAGTGCATCCATATACATACTTTTATATTCATGAAAAATATATTATAATATAAAAACCTTTTTATCTTCTTGTCTTCCCTAATGGTACTACAGTGAAAAATAAAAACATTTAAAAAAATAAAGTATAAGATGTTTATATAATGTGCGTGTGTATAAAAGTAATACAAAATAAATACAACTAATTGCTTATTAATCAAATTTTTATGTATGTTGATTTCTTCATTTTAAACAACTTTTTTACCTTCATATGAAATCATAAAATCTGCATAATTTTAAAAGGTTTTTAGGATAGATAATGGCATACTGTATAACATCTTCTCAGAACTTCTCAAGTGTGTTACCCATGTGCATTTCAGAAAGTAGCAGCATCTCACCAAGCTGTTTTTGTTCAAGTTTCTGTGTAGATTTGTGTGGAATGAATGTATTTACTGCACATGCTCCCTGCTTATGTTTCTGATAAACAGGAATGGGCCCTGACTAAAGACAAATCCGTCAAACACATGGACCTTTGCCTGACGGTGGTGGATCGCACCGCTGGCTCACAGATCAAACTGCAGGGCTGCAGGGAGAATGACAGCAGACAGGTGAGCATGCTGTGCTCAAAGCAGGGGTTTAGAGGAAGTGCTGCTACTCAGATTTTCAACATCATCCTCATTATTTTTCTGTTGCAGAAATGGGAGCAGATCGACAACAACTCCAAACTGCGGCACGTTGGCAGCAATCTGTGCCTGGACAGCCGGAATGCGCGGAACGGCGGTCTGACGGTGGAGGTGTGCAGCCCGTCGCTCACCCAGCAGTGGAAGTTCACTCTCAACCTGCAGCCGTAGCTCGACACCGCCCATCCCAGCCCTCCCCTTCTCGCCCTCGGGCACGCACTCGCCCCTCAGAGATAATCGCTGCCCAGATACAGACTCGGGGCCGCCACGGTGCGGTCTGGTGGTCCTCAAGGGCCACGGGGCAACGAAAACACAAACAAGATGATGATGACTATTTCCATCTAACTATATACCTCACTGTTTCATCTGTTGTCCAGCTCTTGGAAAAAGAATCTTAAGTGTCTAAACTGTATCGGATCCATTTTTGGAGTTTTTCTTCCCATATTCCGATGCAAAGGATCCATTTTTTTGGGTCTTTTCTTATTTTTTGCCTTTTCATGTCTCATTTTCTTATTCCAGCACATTTTCTTTTTTACAATAGACATCCATTGTTCTTTTATTTTTGTAGTCATGTTACCAATATTGTTGAATGTAAATTACGTTTTATGGAGGCTCCCTTCCTGCGCTGTAATCGGACTGGATTTCAAGACTGTTGTGGTTTGGTTTAATTTGAGGGCTCATGGGATTGAGGGGAGGACTCATTTATTGCGCGCACCGACACGGACACACTTTGACTGTGGAGGACCGCTCACGGCGTGCACAGGAAGCAGGAAAAAAAATCGAGACCATTTTTGTTGTTTTCTTGTTTTTATTAAATTGTCAATTTGTCTTTTTCTGTTTAAAGGTGCAATGTGTAAAGATTCAACCCGCTTTCCATAAGGGCCCCTGGTGTGTTCTGAAGGAGAACCGAGACATTGTACAGAACGTGACTGCTGGATTCACATACTGTAGCACTGGCTGCTAACAAATCTAAAATGTCTTCAAACACAAAACAAATGTTTCTCAGCCACATTTTTCTCAGTAATCATTTATTCCTTAATTCTATGTAGCCTTTATTTACGTCGCCAAGTGTATAATGTAAAATAATCATGGTATTAACCTGGTCACTACAAGCAGAGGCTGATCTGAAGCTTTACTCCTGTCTTTAGTTTTTGATCAAAGGTGGATGTGTGTATTACTCCTCCTCTTCCATGATTTCTTTTGACTTTCTGCAGTATGTGTTCTGTGTCCGGCCTCCTTAAAGTCCTGGATGTTTTATTCTCAAGATCAGTCATGATCATCAGCAGCTTTGGCCAAACCTGGCACATTATGTCATTACTTGAGCATCTTCATTCTTCTTTTCATGGTTAAAAGTTACTGCCTTTGTTATCCATGATACTGTAAAGAAAATGTGAGTTTTTTTTGTGTGCGAGTGTTTCTAAGCAGCTTTCAAAGTGCGCATTTGAGAAGCATATGAACTCACAATGGAGAAACGCAACATGGTTTATTTGTTTGTGTCTTTTTAATTTCCATTTAATTAATCACCCGAAATACTTTCACATCCAAACCTTGTAAATTATTGTGGTACTTAAGTTGATCTTAACAGAACTTATTACTGTAAATCCAACAGACAAAGAAGCCTGTGATATGTGAAACCGAATCAGTTAACCCGCCTACCTTTTATGTATAACACCGTAGCATTCTGACTAACTTATTGTAGGCTAGGAAATCCAGACTAAATGAGTCCCTGACTGCCTTTCGGTCAGCTCTCCTCATGTATCAGCAGTAAGTGTTATGTTAATCTTAGACTTGTATGTGTTCGATTCGTCTGCACCACCCTGTGTTGTCCCAGAATCGCAGTTCTCCATTAGCGAGTGTGAAGACGGCAACAGAAACACATGGAAGACACTTTGTCTTGATGTTTCGGAGGTTGTGTGGCCTTTAGGAAGAAAATCAGTCCACCTACCTGTATTTTATTGTCTGTGTTCTGTGGCATCATCAGGTTTCCTGTAGACATGAGTCTGCTGGACGGGAAAGCAGGTGTAGATGTGGACTGCACTTTTGCCATAACGAATCACACCACCTTTCTCCATTAAAAGGAGAGGCCTATGAAATGGTTTAAAGTTTGGGCTTTGAACAAATCTTTTTTTTTTTTTTTTTTTTTTTTTTTTTAAGAATACAGCCAAATTTGGAGCAATATATGATGGCTAATCTATGAATTGGATGAAATGTTTACATAGCACAGTGTGCCAAAGTCAGTTGCTGTTTGATTGAAAATGGAAACACTTCTTCTCCAGACTAGGACTGTTTCATTTTTAGTAAATGAAGGACATGTGACCCCACCTTTTTTGTCTCTTTAGTTTCCTCGAAAGCCAATTTTAGGAAGATCTTGATGTTGCATTAAACGGGAAAGGAAACAGCATGGGGTCAACAGTTGTAATAGTGTATATGTGTGTATATACAGTATGTATGTCCATGCATGTACATTTACACATTCAGTTGCAGTTATAGTGATTTGGTCAACTGTACAGCGCTTGTGTTTGTTCATTGTTTTATAGATATTGCAAAAGTTTGAATGAGGGGAAATAATTAACTTAAATAAAAAAATTATATACATATCCAGTGTCATTTAGTGTTGTCACACATTAACAAAACTAAAAGGAAAAATAATTGCATAAAAATCAGGGTTATGTTCTACTTCGAGGACCATTAGAATTTTTGCATTGTAAATTATATTTATATTTACAGTATGTGACTTTTTTAAATTAAAGGTAGTACAATAAATGCTACAATAATTTAATTTATATATTAATATTTTTTCTTTCATGTTATAGAAATATGAATTGACAGGCTGTAGTAAGTACTGCTTTTAATTTTAAACATTTATTATAAAAAAATTATTGCAGAAATATAAACTTAAAGGTTTTGTAAAATAAATAAATAAAAGCATAAAAACGAGTCCGTACTAGATGCGTTATTATAACAAATGGGGGAAATGTGCTTAATTGCCTTGAAGATAATGTAACAATGCAAAAAAAAAAAAAAAATGGTTCCATCAGTATACTTTATTTTCTTTAATTTATTTAATTATTTTGGTGTGAAATGTGACCTGGACACATTTGAAATTAAAGGGATAGTTCACCCAAAAATTTAAATGTTTCCATCACTTACCCTCAAACCTGTATGAGTTTCTTTCTTTTGCTGAACAAAAGAATATATTAAAAACAATGTTGGTAACCAGACAGTTGACAGTAGCCATTGACTTCCATAGTATTTTTTTTTCCTATTATGAAAGTCAATGGCTACCGTCAACTGATTACCAACATCTTCAAAGAGAGAAACTAGTACAGGTTTGGAACAACTTGAGGGTGAGCAAGTGATGACAATTTTCATTTTTGGGTGAACTAATAACCCTTTAACATGCTTCTATTATTAGTGCACTGAATGTTGCAACCAAGACTCTAGGGGGGGGGGGGGAAATGTATAAACAACATTTATTAGTGTGCAAATTGGTGTAAATCACATAAGAGGCAGGGAGGTGAAGCACACAGTGAGGGTGAACATTACAGATAACACAGATACTCTCACATACAGCTTAATCATTTCAACATTCACAGTGAGAAGACAAGTGAAGTTACACCAAGCATTTTACAGCAAGACACGGCACATTCACAACATTCATACATGAAAATAGATACAGGTCCAACACTGGGTTCTTGTTAAACTGATCAGATATTGAGGAATTTGATCCAGTAGATAAGTATTCACAGACTATATAGTTGACATAGCTGTTCTGTTATTAAACTTTTTTTTTTTTTTTTTTTTACCTGCTATCATGCAGGCTATCATGAAGCTGGCCCTAAGGTATATCGTACAATGTTAGCAGGCCAGTGTAAAAGCAGGAATTTTGCTAATTGGAAGTTTTTTTTCCCCCTAATGCACTGCACCAGCAAGAGCTTTCATATTTTCTGGCTTACAGAGTATGTTCTTGGCAGAGATGTCCATAGCACCCAAACCAATCTCCTACTATATTCTACAGTAGATGTTATAGTTACAAAACCCTGAGGTCACCCAAGATAAGGTCAAACATCTCTCTCACGCCATTACGGTTCTCTGTCTGCCTGATTAAAATAATTCCCACTGCGGTACAAACACCCAAAAGATGCTCTGAAAAACACGCATATGCAATCTCAAAATCATTTGCAGTTGCAGTTTATATTAGATAAGCACAGATGGCAGTTGGCGCCTGGATTGAATTTGTTAGTATATTGATTATGTATTTGTAGATTAGATTAGTATTAGAAAAATATTACAATAAAGTAAAATAAAATTTTGCAACATTCATGACAAAACAAAACACTATGAGCACACTTACAGTATAAGTGATACAACATTGCTTTTGTCGCAATTTAAAATAAAAGATGCAAGTATAAAATATGGCGTACCTATCTTTATGATAAAATTACTGCAGCTGACATTACAAAGTAGACGTTTTCTACAGATTTGTATTGACTGAAACCAAAGCTTCCAAAGAATATTTTTAAGTGACATTCAGTACATCCAAATTGGTTCGTTAGTCTGCAGCGTTTCACTCGGTACAAAGGAAAACTGCAGGGTGATGGCACAGTTAACTGTAAATAAAAGAAAAGCCAAGGAAATAATAAGCATGTCTGGGATGTTTAAAACACAAATTCACTCAATACATCTGTCACTTACAGTGGTCATTATCCAGTATGAATATAACACAGTGACACCGTGGGAGATGTATGACTAAATATATTACCTGAGGGAAATCTTCTAAAATGAATCTGCTTCAGTTCTTTGAAGGGACAAATTATGCCATGTGCTGCAAATGTATCTGTCATTAATACCGTTACAATATAGCGGCAAGGAGAATTGATCTTATTATAGATTCTGGAACAACACCACATAAATCCACCGAGTTACAGGTAGAGAAACATTCTAGTTATTAAAGTCTTTTATAATTCCATTCATTTTCCTTTTATTCATTCGCATCAATGCCCATAGATAATCAATTAAAATGAGACAATAAAAATATATCAATGAATTAATAGAAATCATATTTACATTATTTTCGGTAATACTACTGTTACTGTATATTGGGCCCTTTTACTAGATTTATAATAAAATTATATGTATATTAATGAAAGGCAGACAAATTATTGTATATGTTATGTTGAAATCAGATTTGATGGGAGTTTGGGTTCAATATTACTGAAAATCAAGAGACTTTTGCGAATCGTGACGGCTACTTCCAAGTGCAAAAAAGACTGGGAAAGCATAGTAGTGCCACGTTTATGGTTATCTGTGTGGCATTATACATCACTAATGTTGTTGCCTTTTAAAAAAAAGTTTTTTAAAAAAGATAAAGATCATAAATATTAAGTGATATAAAATAGAAAAAAGCCCAGATATTTGGGAGAACATCTACTATGTTCTGTGATCTAACGTGAATTGCATTACATTCTCATTTTGCTGATAAAACACCTTAATCACCAAGTATATACAGTATATTTATCAGTGCTGAATGTTGGATATGCTGCTCACAAACAGAGAGAATTCACAAAACATTTTACCTCAGGGTTCAAAACTACATTATCACTATTACTGGAACTCTATTGATAAAAATCAATGAACATCTACAAAGGGCACGTTATTGTGTTTCTCATGCAGCAAGTATTACTGTGACATATGTACAATAGTCCTGTAGTATCCAAACAGACTTGTCAAATGGCCAAATGGGGTTACAAATGTGAGTTTAGATGGGAAACATCCCTTTTTCAACCAGACTTGGCACATTTTGCTTTATGTATAGGGTTTGTTCATTCGAACTGACCCTGAAGTGCAGAATGCAATTGTATTTGAGCATGTTAGTATGAATGTGTTGTTGTGGGTGGGTTTGAGACCGCATGTGAATCCTTTCACTGAGTGGGTGAGCAGTCGTCCATATCCAGAAGCTCCTTGACCAATCTCTCGCCGAACTGTGCCCGGCTGTAGCGTTTCACCTGGTAGGCATCTGACATCTTGTAAAGAATATAGGCGTTGTTGATGGCAATGCTGATGGTCAGCCAAAACACCTGCTGCCAGGTCTTATTGGGCTTGTGGAAAATGAAATACCTAGTTGGAAATCATGAGTTTAGTGAACTATCAAATTGTTAACTATCATTGTAAAACTTAAAGAACAATTCTGTCATTAATTACTCACCCTCATGTCGTTCCAAACCCGTAAGACTTTAGTTCGTCTACAGAACTCAAATGAAGATCTTTTTAATGAAATCTGAGAGCTTTCTGTCCCTCCATTAACAGCCTACACAACTACCACTTTCAAGCCCCAGAAAGGTATTAAAGACATCATTAAAGTAATTCATGTGACTCCAGTGGTTTAACCTCAATTTTATGAAGCAATACGACTGCTTTGTTTGCGCAAAAAAACATAATTTACCACTTTATTAACAATATATTAATCTCCAACGAGTGTTCACGAGACAACGACAGATGAGTGTTGCTGAACTCGCGTTAGGGATTAATATTGCGTAAATAAAGTAGTTAATTATGTTTTTTGCACAAGCAAAGCACTCGCATCACCTCATAAAATTTAGTTGAACTACTAGAGTCACATAAAAGTGGTAGTTGCGTAGGCTGTCAGAAAGCTCTCAGATTTCATTCAAAAGATCTTCATTTGTGTTCCGGTGATGAACGAAAGTCTTACAGGTTTGGAACGACATGAGGGTGAGAAATTGATGACAGAATTTAGATTTTCGGGTGAACTAACCCTTTAATTAATCAAACTCACTTGCTGTACTTGTCATCATATTTGCAGATGTAACTCAGGTGAGCAGCAAAGGCCTCCACAGCAAGGGGACATGGGATTTCTCCGCTCTTCCTCTTAATGATCACCCCTAGGACAGTCCAGGGCTGAAATGTCAATCACAGTCCCCATACTGTACAATAGGATGTAACATCAAATGTTCAATAAGGAAGGACTGTTCAGTTATCTGCTGTAGGTTCACTGAAGTAGGTATTTTAGCAACGAAAAGATGGAAAAAAGACAGATCTTGGTAACATAGATCGTGCCTTTGCTAATCACAAACATAAATGTAGTTTTAAAGCAATAGAATCTAGACACAAATACCACCAGACTACGTAAAAGCATCAGTTCTGCTTTAAGAAATCCAATTTGTTGTATTTCCACTTGATTTCAATCTCTAAATTGAATTGTCCACAAACCACAGGGAGTTGAAAATCAACACAGGTAATGCATTCTGGGAAATTTTTTCTTCCACCCTGGTCCAGAAAAAAAAATGTATTAAATGTTAAAATATTATTTTGATTCCTGAAGACAATGATGAAAAGCATTGAAATTATTTATAGACTGGATTCACAAAGTGTCTAAAAGTTGCGGCTGAATACCGGTGGGATAATAGTTATAGTTCAGATTATGTGTAGAAGATTTAGAAGTTTTAGCACTGAGTTTTCATTGAAATTGTATAGCCCCATTAATCACCTGCTCTCAAGGAGGAAACAGTGCATGCAGAAAAAGCTTTTTATATATAAATTATTATTATATTATTTCAGATTCAGAGAATGAAATATAAATCGTAATTTAATCTCCCTTTTTGCCTGACCTAAAAAACCAGGAGCAATGTTATTTATTTAACACACACACACACACGTACACGCACACGCACACACACGCACACACACACACACAAACACTTTACAACACTTTAATAAAAATGCCTAACTGACATTTCTCATGTTAAGCTGCTGTCAGAACAGATCAAGGCTTATCAAAGAAAAGTGAAAACCAGCACAATACGATGAAGCTTTGGCTTTTATAATCCTATGATATGCACGATATCCACTTAATCCATGTACATCAGCGTAAAAGCACTAAGCTCACACTACTATAGTGAAAACACTATACTTGCTGCAGCTTGCGAGTGTCATTTGTACTTTGCATGTTTCCTTTCATTATAAACTGATGAAACATACTATATGCCTGTCCTGTGTGTGTTTTTCTTACCTTCTTTGGTGGGAGAGTAGGCGTTAGTGAGGAACCTAAAGTTGCCTTTGTTGTACCAGTTGATTATGGATGTATTGCCTCTCATCATAATGTGAGACTGGCCACGTTGCTGTGGAGCCTCAGTATTGATCAGCATAGACTGAGGAAGACCTGTACAATCACTCTTCCTGGTGCTCAGCAACCCACAGCCATAGATGCCTGCAGGAGATAGAATGTAGAACAGAAAAGAGTAAATAATCCATCTCTGGAGAAGGCTGAGAATGAATATTCAGCCTGAGCAATGAGTATTCAAAGTCACATCTGAAAGCTGATTGGATGAATAGAGGTCACATGAATCTCTCCCTGCATGTGCGATCTATGAAGCTGTGAGCAGATGTCTTCTCCTCAGCACTGCCAGATGCTGCAGCCTATCTGAATGCGGCCTAGTCTGAGTGAAATATGATGATTACTCATATTCATCCTCTCTGCAAGGGAAAGGGGACAACTGCGTGACTAATCTTTTCATGAAGATTTCCATTCTCATATTCATCTCCATTTTATGAAATCAAATGTCTAGGAGGATTCACTCAGGAAAATTTGGACTACTCTGACTTTTATTGCTAAGATGTTTCATCACTCCTCTGAACGGAAATTTTGGATACTTCCCAGCAGTTAAACTCATTACAAAATATCGCATCTTGCAAATCTTTGGAGCTCACCTACTCAAACTACTCTGAAGCCAGCATGCTATAAGATTCTTATAATTTAAAGTAGTTAAATTACAGTCAAGACATCTATTAAAATTAGTTTGCTTCACTACAAGCTAGTAACAGACACTATTTAAGAGGCCAATATTTTATGATTATTTGTACCGAAGTAATAATTTGGCACAAAATGAATGGGGATCTTAATTAAGATATGTTTAAGCTATGTTAAAAATTAGAAAACTTACTCAAGTCAAAAACAGCGAGGGTTTAAGTGATAAAATGTAGCCTCCTTGTTCAGGAGCTCAAATTAATCAGTGACTCGCTTTAGTTAATCGGTTTATCGTCCATCAACTGTCATTGATTTACATAAACTCTATGAAAGAACCGATTCACTGAGGTGTACACTTTTGTTTATCCAACTGATATCCTGTTCGCTCTTAATATAAATAGACCATCTTGTCAGCGATTCGTCACGCTTTTTTGCATTTAAAATTAAGAGCGTGTGATTTTCAGCATGCGTGTCTGAAATAGCATGACATCACCAACTCATAATAACTATTTGAGTTGTTCATAAATCGGACGCGTATGCTGTTTATTTACTAAAAAAGAACCGACTCATAATAGTAATTTGTTCATAAATCGGACGCGTTGTATGATGTTTTGCTTGCAGCACATTAGAAAGAGCAATTCAATAGAAAGACATTTCTTGCCATTAACATCAGACTGCAAACACCGGTAAATAAGGTTTATTTTGCTGTGGCACTGAAGATAAATAAAACTGTTTGTAATCATGATATTTAAAAACAACAACCATGATGTTGCGTTTTACAACCTTACACGTGTGGAAAAGGCTACACTGCTTTTTTTTTTAAAAGCGGTCACAGAAGTCACTACTTTTAGTTTATTACAGGGCTGTATAAATACCATCATTCAATTATGACCTAGATCTCAAATAATGTAGTAAAAAAAAGTAGAAAGAGAGAAGCTGGCCACTAGCCTAATCCACTCTAGCTGTGTTAACATTTACTCCCAGCTGGAGGCATTCAAATAATCTTTGAGTATGAAACATGTTTGCTGTGAGAACTCAAGGTCAACTTCCTCTCACTCTTCCATTTATTCCTTGCCTAGGATGCTGTCACCGTGTAATTAAAAACTGCAGGGGATGAGGAACATCAGATGGAGAGAAGATTACAGAGATGGAAAAATAAAGAAGCAGAGCCAAGGCAGAATTCACTGAGAGAAGTAGAGCAGATAAAGATGCAATGAATTGACAGATGCAGCACTACTTTTGCGCACACATTACAGCACCTACCCTGTTTCTCAAATTCTTGAAACAAGTTTAGACTTGTGATGCTTGGTCCAGTGAAGATGATAGCATTACGGCCAGCCAGATTCTGACAGAGCTGCTTGGCCACCAGACTGTGAAGCTGTGGTTTATTCTTCAGTGTGTCCAAACCATCTGGACCTGGACCCTCCTTTAGATGGACATAGATCTGAGGGGGAAGCATGGAAATTGACACTGTACTTTATAAATGCACATTCTGGATATTATTCTGAATCATTCGTCAATCTAATACATTTATATATATTTTATTATTATTAAATATCCTGTTTTACTCCGAAATACCCTACTGTTCAAAAGTCTGTGGTCAGTAAGGTTGACCACAGAGACATTAAATTGAAGAATCGAAGAATTCACAAAGATATTAAGCAGCACAAATGTTTTCAACATTGTTAATAATAAGAAATGTTTCTTGAGCACCAAATCAGCATATTTTAATGATTTCTGAAGGATCATGTGATACTGAGACTGGGGTAATGATGCTGAAAATTCTTGCAATAACAGGAATAAAGTTAATATTTCACAATATGACTGTTTTACTGTATTTCTGATAAAATAAATTCAGCCTTGGTGAGCATAAAAGACTTACATTTTGACAAAAACTTTTGAATGATAATGTACATCAAAAATATTAAGGTAAGGACAATATATTTTGTTGTCCGACTGTCTCAATCCCCAGGCACAGCAGTTATTTTCTCTAATAGGCACTGACCAAGAGAAGAGTGCAATTATGTTAAGTGGTCTGGGCTCTCTTTTTCTTTGTTGACTCTATAAATGATATTTTATTGATTCCATCAAGTAATGTGCCTCTCTGTACTCCTTTATAGATTTATTTACTTAAACAAATATCAGTGAATGGTGAAAAATTGCTTTGTGTCAACCAAGAAGCAAAATATTTTAAATAAGTGGGGAAAATAATTCTCTTTCTCATTAGAAACAATGTGACATAACTTGGAGCAGTTGATGAATTTCTTTGTGGTATATCCTTGCCCTGCAGGAGCGTGTGTGTGTGTGTGTGTATTCACCTGACCGATGAAACCGGTGGCGCTGCACTGTCGCACCCACAGGCTGAACTTCCTCTTCTTCCTCTTGCGCAGCTCTCTCTCTGTACATGTAGTAATGAACACAGGATCCTCATCAATCAAGGGCTCATGGAGGACCTGGGGAAAAGCAGCATGTCTGAATTGAAAAATCCACCATGTTAATACACGCAAAGTTGCTTTTCAAACTTTTTATGGTTCCCACAGAAGATGTATGCTGGAATCCTGAGAAAAGGTGCCTCATTTATAAAATGTGGGCACGCACAGATTTGAACTCTGAAGGACAGTTTTTATAAATATGACTGTTGGCGTGGATTTTAGCATATGCACACTTTAAGTTCAAATTTGAGTACACTAAAATCCATGCTAACATTCATATTTATAAAAACGGTCCGTGGGGCAAAGAGTCTTTTGAAGGTATTCGGAAATCGAATTCTTGCCACTCGCCATTCTCAAGTAAAGGATTTGGACATTGACTGGTGCTCTTTTAAATGTAAATTACATTAATTAGAGGGAGTTTACAAGGCGGAGATCTGAAACCATTCAGCTGCGCACAAATTCAAGGTCATTTGCGATTTATAAATTTCACATCTGGAAGAGAGCCGTTTTCTGTGAAATTATCATAATATCAAATGTACGTGTAAGAATGATGCCAGACTGTCTGGACCAAGAGAGGACTACTCTATGAGAAAACAAAGGAAATTAACATTTGAACTCTCTTGCAAAATTAGCATCCGCTACCGAGATGCAATCACACAATATTGTCTTAATTTACATTTCTATCCCTTCACCCCCTTTTTTCCCCCCATCTCTTCTCTCCACATGCTGAAACCATCTGAAATTCACCCAAAAATCTAGATGGTTTAATGTGAACAATTAGCATACAACACTATACATGTTTGGTATAATTTGAAATGTCTCAGTGCCACTGGTACAAAGGTCTCATTCCCACAGAAGTAAATCAAAAGGTAATAAAGTTTTTAAGAGTTTAGAGATATCTTGCTTATAGAGGAGGGTGGATCCTCTGCCGAGGTCTTTCATGCTAATGACTTTCTGTCCTCAATATGTCCTCTAAAATGGGTGAGCCTCAACCTCTGATTATTGTAGTATTATTCTAAGTGTACGTGGGAAACCATGACATGATTATATAAAGTTAACATTAGAGGAAGTTAAGTTGGAAGTTAAGAGGTCATGACCTCTGGTTAGTCTTACCTTAATTAAGTGTGTTCAGATCTATGGGGACTAAATAATATATTCTAGAATAAGCAAGTAGAGTACAGCCATCTATAATATTAGTCAATCGCCTCTGTCTAATGACCGAGACTGACTAGCTTGTGATTATGAGATTGTATACCGGGCCGGTGCGAGACTCAAAGTGTTATAGAAATACGGGTGCGGAACGGGTGTAATTTCAATAAAGAGTTAAATAGAATAATCAAATGCGTAGCTAAACTATTATACAAATGATCAATAATCAATTGGCATTCTAACCTAAATTCGAGGTTGTGATAAAATGTCAGATCATGTAAGTTGGAATTAAACTACTTTGCCACACTGAAAAGACCGAATGCGCAGTAATCCTTCACCCGATTATTGGAAAACGTTGTTGTGCCGATTGGGCGGGCCTTATACGCAACATTTCTATGCCCAAGAAGTCATGTCAGGTATGATCGTTCTCTTTTCTGGTTAGAACTAACCAGTAGTGTTCCCTAAAGATAATCTTTTTTTTTGACTCAGTAAAACCTCTCATCAAGCTGAAGCAGTTAAACAGGGCATGTGTGGCTCTGAGTGTCTGTACTGAATGCCTGATTGTTTGCCAGTATGGTCTAAGAAACAAACCCACACTGTAGCAGTCAAAGTGGGCTGGTTGGCACACATTGTCAAGGTGATATCTCCATGGCACTGAGAAAGCTGAGAGACGCAGATGGTGTTTAGTTTACTCATGGTAGGCAAGTAATTGACGGGTGTCTCTGAGATGAGTCACACAAGGCCTCATGAAATGCAAATCTCTGATTTAGGAGCTGAAGCTGATTCATTTAAATCCATACGTTGAAATACCAAGCTAAAATGCAGGTTAATGAGGTTAATGACAACCTTAAATGGATAGTTCACAAAAAAACTATTGTCATCTTTTATTAACCTTTGTGATGTTTTAAATCTGTATGACTTCCTTCTCTAGAACACAAGATATCTTGATATTGACATCTACCTCACACACACACACACACAAAAAACGTAGTAAGTCATACACAGAGGTGGACAGTAACAAAGTACATTTACTTGAGTACTGTATAAGTACACTTTTTGAGTATCTGTACTTTACTTGAGTAATTTTTTTTCTGGATACTTTTTACTTTAACTTCATTACATTTGAAAGACAAATATCGTACTTTTCACTCCACTACATTTCTGTCAAGGTCCTTGAGTAGAAAGTAGTAACGTCAGTCAGGGGATGATTTTGGTTGCAAGGGAGGGAGCATCCTCACCATTTTGGTTGGAAATGAAAGTCGTATTGACGTCAGAACCCGAATTCGGATTGACGTCAACATCCAACGTTGGACATCGGATTTTGGTTGGAAATGAAAGTCGTATTGACGTCAGAACCCGAATTCGGATTGACGTCAACATCCAACGTTGGACATCGGATTTTGGTTGGAAATGAAAGTCGGGTTGACATCAGTCTGACGTTGGATTCTGACACCAATCTGATTATTATTTTCAACGTTGGGTTTGGTCTTCTAAATGCAAATTTTGTCGTTGTTTTGGAGGACACTAGCTTATAGATAACAGTAAGGCTAACATATTCATACTAAAAGTCCAAAAACTTTAAATAGGGGACTATTTGAGGGAACAGCCATTTGGGTGTCAGAAACCATTGTGGACGTTACTGAGTGCACTTATTCAATCTCACATTCAATCCCACTACTGGAACTGTGTTCTAGAAATAAATTTGATATTGATATGAGGGTAGGTAGGCAGGCATAGATTCAGAGGCATAAGGCACTGTAAGTATTACATACAACAATGCAACAATAATAAAACAATGCATTGACATTTACTTTTTACTTTAGATACTTAAGTTCTTTTAAAAAATAAGTACTTCTGTACTTTTACTTAAGTATAAATCGTTCCTTACAACTTTTACTGGTAACAGAGTAACATTTGACCAGTAGTATCTGTACTTTCACTCAAGTAAGGAAGTTGTGTACTTTGTCCACCTCTGGTCATACAGGTTTGGAAGGACATGAGGGTGAATATAATTTTTTGGGTGAACTATGCCTTTAATATGAATACGTTAAATGTAGAAGTTGGCAACCTACAATTTCCAGCATGGTGGATATTTTAATTGGATTACATAAAGAACCTAAAAATGTCTCAAAAGTGCACTTCAGTAGGAACAGTAATTAATGGGGGTTTAAAGGGCAGGAGTTCACAGGACCTTAATTAGCACCAAATCATCAGCACAAATGGAGAATCAGAATGTTTCTCAGAGGAAATTTCAAATTAATTTAATTTAATTTGTCGATCAATGTATTCTCACAATCTAGCCTCTAGTCATGCTGGCCACTATTAATCAAAGGGGCAAAAACAAAAGGCCAATTTCTAAAAGAAATCCCTGATAGCCGTTTAAAAGATGAATGTGCCAAGATGCATTATACTCTGTGAATCAGTCGTACTGTTTGTACTGTTTCTACGTGTTTCCTCTAACACCATCTTCCTCCGCTCTGGTGCTATGGCTTTGATCCACTCTGGATGTCTCATTGTTAATCCAAGACCTCCTCTCCCTTGCTGAACATGCCCCACAATGTCAGCATGTTTGATTGCTGCAATCGCCTCCTCCACTGCACTGGCTGGCCTATGTTTGTAAGACACCATGGAACTCCGAGCCATTTCTTGATGTTACCTGTGATTCCTCTTTCCATTTCCTCCACTGTTGAGATTGGAACTTCATAAATCGAAAGGGGGCACAGCACCCGTGGTAAGAGGCCAAACTGCAAACACCAGCCCTTCAATCTTCCAGGTAGTTGAGTGTTGTCTTCTTCTTCTTTTATTTATTTATTTATAAAGCACAATTTAATACAACAACAGTTGCCCAAAGTACTGTACAAAGAACTTAAAATACTGATCATACAAAGAACAAATAGTACAACAATAACATAAATACAAATAAATAGACACAAATTAAAGTAAAACATGCCTCCGCACCTAATTGAAATTAAAAGCCCGGGATAGCAAATGAGATTTTAACAATTTTAAAAATGGATATTGTTGGAGCCACTCTGATATGAAGTGGTAATATGTTCCACAGTTTAGGTGCAGCGACAGAAAAAAGCCAGATCACCCCTAACTTTCAGTCTTGATCTGGGACTGAAAGGTCTGGATCTTGGGTCAAGAGCAATTGATCAGAGGACCTAAGAGATCTAGTAGATGTGTGCCATTTTAGTAGGCCAGCAAGCTATGGTGGCACCAAGCCATTTAATGATTTAAAAATAAATAATAAAAGTTTATATTCCATTCTGAAACGCACCGGCAACCACTTCAGTGAAGATAGAATTGGTGTAATATGCTCATATTTGCGAAAACTTGTCAACAGTCTAGCGGCCGCATTCTGGACTGCCTGCAACCGCAGTAGTGCTGTCTGGCTAACTCCTATACAGTATAAAGAGAGTTACAATAGTCAAGCCGTGAAAAAATGAAGGTATGAATGGCTTTCTCAAAATCGTCAATGGAAAGAAAACTCTTTACTTTAGCCAGAAGTCTCAGATTAAAAAAGCATGATTTGACAAAAGCGTTTATTTGCTTTTATTGTCATTAACTTTTAAAAATTGTTAGGACATCCAGCTTTTTATGTCATTTAGACAAGCTAAAAGAGGAATTAGGGCACTCTTGTTATTATGTTGCAGTGGCAGATAAATCTGCATATCGTCAGCATAGCAATGAAAAGAAACACCATACTTCTTAAAAATAGATCCCAAAGGCAGCATATATAATGAAAACAAAACAGTAGCAAGAATGAACCCTTGTGGAACCCCAAAAGTTAGTGGAGCTGGAGTTGATAAAAATGGCCCGTAGTCCACTACTGATCTCCTTCTGCAGTTGTTGTACCTGTTCTTTGTCTTTCAGACTTGCATCATACCAACTACAAAGGCTTTTCACATGGCTGCTCAGATACTGTTGGGATAGGGTCATTTCCGATGAAGAACTTGATGTCACTAAGCACTTCCTTGACAATAGAGATGCTATGTGATTTGGAAGGTTTCCTCTTCATTCGGGCCCAGCAGATATTCTCCTCTAGTTTTCTGAGTAGTCTTCTAGTACATGGCACTGTAGTGGTCAGAGTAGTAATGTCATCCATATAGGTTCTGAGGGGAGGGAGGCGCAGGTGTGAATTAAGCCACTGTCCACCCACCACCTAGCCTGGCTCCGCCCTCCTACGTACTTCCGCTCAATTTTCATTTTCCTTCAGTACTAGGTCTGGGATTGTGCTGTAGTCTTTGGTTTTCTCCGATCAATTTTTTACCGGGCCAATCAGCGAATAGAGGGAGTGGCTGAGAACGATGGCGTTTATGTTATGCGTTATTTTGAGCTGAAGTTCAGTAATGGCAGCGGAGAAAGATGCAAGCGAAGCCATTCGGTCAATTGTGGCAACGCTGCCGAATATCAAGTTAAAGCCGGAGCAAGAACAATCTTTGTTTAGTTTTGTTGGTGACAATGATGTTGTATGAGCATCGTATGCGCATGACATATGTCACGACCAAACGTTAGCGATTGGTTATGGCAGATCCAGAGTGACTCTGGGCAGATCCAATAGTTTTAGACTTCAATAGAGTACCCGCCTACAATGAAGTTAACGCTTGTCAATGGAGCGGTGCCAGACTCTATGTACAAATGAAATGTACGAGAGTCTGGTGGGACCAGGCTACCCACCACCCACCTTGAGGCTCAAATCATGTCATAATTGTAAAAGCCAAGGGTGAGATAATGCGTCCTGCCATAATGCCCATTTCCAAGACTTGCCACGGGGTGTTACCCTCAGAGGTAGAAAAGCAAAACTGCAGATCTGGACAACAGAGTTGTAATGGTGTCTGGACTGGAATATAAAAGATGTTGAAAGCAGCCCACAGGAAATTATGGGGGACTGACCCAAAGGCATTAGCAAGATCCAAAAAAACAACATGTAGGTCCTTTTTTCCCCACCTTTGCCATCTGGATCTGGTGCCATATCATACTGGAATGTTCTAAGAACTCAGAAAACCCTGATATACCTGCCTTCTGCACCGCTGTATCAATGTATATATATTTTTTGTAGGTATTCAGACAATCACTTGGCGATGATTTTGAAAAAGACTTTACCCTACATTTAAAGTCTTTACATTTAGCGGGGATGTTGGTCGAAACTGGCTAATCTTCTCTGAGTCCTTATCCTTCAGGATCAGAACCCCTCCTGTCCTAAGCCACACTTCAGGTATAATCTTCTCCTTTCACACAATTCTCATGAGCCTCCAGAGAAACCTCAGGACATCCGGTGCATTCTTGTACACATTGTATGGGACTGATGGGGACCGTGGAGCTGATGCCAATCTTGCGTGATGGACTATGCTTTCCACCTCTTTCCAAGTTGGAGGGTGAATTTCCATTTGATGTTCTAGAGAATTGATTTGTTGGATGTCTGGTGGAACTGGCATTTTTTCGTGCCATCTTGGGTCAGAGTGTATAGTCTTCGAGTGATCCTCCAGATCTTTCTTTGTTACTTTCAGAGTTCCACTTTTCTCCCTTGTGAAGAGACTTGTCAGAAATTTGAAGGGAGTTCTTGTTTGTTTGTTTTCGCAAGTTCTCTGCTCTACGGAGGGATGCCAATCTGAGTTTAATGTCAACTTGAAGCACATCTTTCAGAAAAGATAAATGGTTCATTTTCAATCTATGTATTGTATGTTACAAATTAAGATACAAAGTACAACAGACCTAGAGTATTGCATTGAGCAACAATGAATAGCAGAAGATATAAAAGACCACTCGGACCTTTCAAAATGGTACCATAAAGTTCCTAGCCATGAGATATGTGACAAGACTCCAGGCTATCTCAATTACAGCAGAACGTGTTCTGATTTTAGTCCCAAACCCACTTTCCACTGGCACAGAAATCGAATGTCTGCTAGTCCTAGTTTCCAAAATGTTAATACTGTGAAGATTTGTTTGGTGCAGTTTTTCTTTGCACCATCAACATGTTGATGTTTGCTGTTTTTAATTTAATGGAATATAATAAATGTGGTTCACTTTTGCTGAATAATGGACTGCTCAGATTCTAGCCCATATTTCACTATTACTTTTCACAACTCGGTTCCAATTTTATGTCCTCTATCTGAGAGCAGAAGCCCAGATTATTTAATGTGCGGAAAACTCATTTTCTAAACGAAGAGCGAAAACCAGAACAAATGTAGGAGGGTGTTGAAATGTCTTACTTGGCACAGCTCTTCTTGTCATTTAACAGTAAACTCCCTGATGTTAGCCTGACATCTGAATGTCTGGCACATTGTGTGCATAAGTGCTGTCATTTTATTTAACATGGGACTACATTTAAAGTGATATTTGGATACATTGAATTAGCAGAATTGACAATTACAGTCTATGATCTCATAGAACTTTGAATAAGATATCTGACTTTCAACATCATTACTCCAGTCTTCAGTGTCACATGATCCTTCAGAAATCATTCAAATATACTGATTTGCAGCTCAAGATTTTTTTTTTAATCAATGTTAAAAACAGTTGTGCTGCTGATTTTAGTGGAATCCTTGATAAAAAAAAAAATTCAGGACTCCTTGAGTAGAAGTTCAAAAGAACATAATTTATTTATAATAGAAATAATTTGTAATATTTTAAATGTTTTACTGTCAGTTTTGATTAATTTAATGCATACTTGCTGAATAAAAGTAATAATTTCTTTTCTTTTTTACCGTACTTCCCCAAACTTTTGAATGGTAGTGTAATTCATTCAATTCTCATCCCTCGTTTAAATATAAATGTAATAATATTACATTTTAATTATTTCAATTTTGTTTTATAAAGTCATTATTTCCACATCCATAATGAAAGCACACTGAGAACTGGAACCTGAGGGACTTAGAGAAAAAAATGATTACAAAGATTGAAGGTCAAAACTGTTGACTCCTGAGCTTATGAATAACTTAACTAATATGGGCCTGAGGCATTCAAGCATTTAACTGTAATCTCTCAGAAAAGATAAATAGTTTGTTTTCAATCTATGTATGCGACAAATTAAGATACAAAGTACAACAGACCTCGAGTATTGCATTGAGCAATAGCAGCAGATATAAAAGACACCTCAGACCTTTCAAAATGGTACCATAAAGCTCCCAGCCCTGGGACATGTGACGGGACTCCAGGCTATCTCAATTACAGCAGAACGTGTTCTGATTTCAGTCCCAAACCCACTTTCCACTGGCACAGAAATTGAATATGTCTGCTAGTCCTAGTTTCCAAAAAGTTAATACTGTGAAGATTTGTTTCGCGCAGTTTTTCTTTGTACTATCAACATGTTGATGTTTGCTGACTGACAGTGATTTGTGCATTGAATTGAAGTATGATTTCATTGCTTGTATTCATTACCTGTGTCTGTGAAGGCCTGAAGGTAGAGCTGAAGCTCTGCTGAAGAGAGTCCAGGAAGGGTTGGATCTTATAGAGGCCCTGACTGCCACCGTGGCTGGAGCGGAAGGCTACGACATGGAAGTACTTGAGGATCTTCTCGAAGCGCGCCTGGCTCATCTTGAGCGCGATGCTGCGGTTACTGAAGAATCCGCTGCTCCAGATGCTCAGCACTGATTCACAACGGTTCACGCTAGTAGAAGTAACATAACCCAGAAAAGCCTTCATCTCAGCCAGTGTCACATTGGTCCATCCTTCATCACTTCCAAAGCGTTCCTGGTACTTTTTGGCATACATGTTGGTCTGGGTCACCATGTTCTGAATGACGTTGTCAGGGACAAACAGCTGGAAGAAGTCCATGGCCGTGGCATTGGCTGGCATTTTCTGTGTCGGACCTGCAAAATAAAAGTTATGTTTTAACAGAATGATATATATTTTTAATTCTAGCAATAAAATGCATAACTTTGAGGTGGAAGGACTCTAAACCACCTACTACTTCTATGTGGACTACAGAAGTATCATCACATGTATCTCTTGAAAAAATTGCATTTTGTTTGAAGAAACGTCAAGATCTGTTTGTAAAACACTGGGGCAGTTTCCTTTCTTATATGGGTATAACAACAACAGGACAAAATACCTAAATTTAATATGACTTTAAATGCCTTTTTCTTGTTTAATCTGTTTGGGTTTATTAGTGGCACTGTGGGAGGGAGGTTTGGGGTGTGATATAGGGTTGTGATAAGGAAGAATTTTTCAATTTGTATTTTGTATTGTTTCTCCTTTATTTTTATTTTTTGAAGGAAAAACCCAATAAATACAATGTTAAAAAATATATATTTTTTAAGCCAGGGATGATTTTATTGTATGCACACGATCGCAGAGAATAATGCAAAAGCTATTGCATCATTTTATAATTCACAAACTAAGTCAATTATTTTGAATTAAATAAAAGGTTGAAAATCCCCAAATAACTGTTTAGCACTGGAAATCCATAATATGTGATTTTGATTATACATGTTTAATTATGTAAACCTTTAAGCAGCTGATTTACATAAGACCTCTGAATCTTTCAATAAAAACAGCATTATGTGAATTTTCCGTATTTCTTTTAAATAATGATGGTACCTTCATTTCAATATTCATAATAAACAAAAAAAACAAAAAAAAATTATTATGTTGCTAGAAGTGTTTTTTGTTTTTTATATCTGCACATTTGTTTAGTGACTGCAGGTTATGCAATAGATTTAGATATGATTTCCTTAAAGGGATAGTTCACTCAAAAATGAAAATTCTGTCAACACTCACCCTCACGTCGTCCAAAATATATTCTAATTTTTGTCTTCCATTGAACACACACACAAATATTTATTTATTTATTTTTGAAGAACGTTTCGACTTTTTGTCCATAAAATGAAAGCTTACTTTTTCCAAAATATCTTCTTTTGTGTTTAAAAGAAAAAAAAATACAGGTTTGGAACGACATGAAAGTGAGTAAATGATGACAGAATGTTCATTTTCGGGTGATCTGTTCCTTTTACTGGGCATTGGATGCACAGTTGAACCTCTAATGACTGTTATCAGGACCCTCATCACCATCTAATGGTCAACTATTGAGAAACTGCTTATCAGCTAATGATAAAAAGTTGTAGAAAGCGGCTCACAAAAAGCATAATTTGTTCCGTTGTTATCTTTTACTCCACTTCCTCTAATGTCCATTTTGTCTCTTAAAAGGCACCATGCAGCTCACACAGAAATGGAGGAAACAACTAAGGAGGAAAATGGAAGTGTCTTTATAGCAGATGTGTTATTGTACATTAACTTATACTGTTGAAATAAGTACCATTTACAGTGTTGCTTAGTGTGAATATTGGTCAGTGAAAGATCTGTATTGATCCAACCTAAATAATTTAAACGTATACGGCACTTTATGTTGAGATGTATGACATGTTGCGAACACCCACAAACAACAGACAAAAAAATGATCCTTCCCTTATGTGGTAATTATTGTAGTGATGGAAACCCCAAAGCACAGCACTGGCCAGCAACTGCAGTTACAACTTGCCACACATTTACTGAGAGTCACAGAGGCCTAATGACCCCAAAGCAAGAAAGTGTAGAATTGATTTGAGTGCTGTGAGTAAACAACTGTCCAGGATTCTGATCTACACTGGAAATCAAGTACAAATAGGAAGAAATAAAACAGAAAAATAATTAATAAAATATAAAAAATGTAAACATAAAAATATAATACAAAATGTAAAACATAAAAATCAAAACTATATAAACATTGGTAAGCAAAAAAGAAGAAAAAATAATTTTAAAAATGTGTTATTTTTCTGAACAAATGTTTCAGTCATGCTTTCCAAAGCCTCATGTGCTCATTCAGTCATGTATGACACACATCTTAACCAAACCACAACAGCTGCTATTCAACCAGTAGCTAATCTTCCATTACGGCACTGAAGAATCTTGTAAAGCAAACACAAATCCCGCAGGATAAAGTCCATAGCACAGTTTATTATGTTCATTCATCTATGCTTTTTTGGTATAAAACATATTTTTAGGGGAAAAACATCTCGGGAAAAATGCTGATTACATAAATACTTTACCCAGTATGCTAAAAAAGGGAGTTGACATAAAATGTTCATGAACTTCATGAATTTAATGTCAATCTGTCTATACAAAATATTTTAAAAATAATATATATATATATATTTTAAATATTTAGATTTAATATTTTTATGCTGGCCAGAATTTAAATTTTAATAAACAAGTATAAAAAATTGACATGACAGAGAAATCAGTTCTAGGTTTGTTTTTATCTAGCTTAAAATGTGTTATGGTATTAAATCAAAGTGTTATGTAATATGCTTAACCAGATAATGGCCATATCACTTCTAAAATTCATGAACATACATATACTGCAGTACTTTATATTAGCAGAAAAACAGGGTAAAAATATTACTTGTCCAATTGTAATCTTAATGCTTGAAGAGCTGCAGTGATATCTCATATAAGCTGGCTTTAATAGCTGTGTACAATGGCTTTTCTGTTCAAACCCAGAAGGTCTACGTATGTATATAACATCAAAATGTATTTATTTCTCTGTGTCTTTACATTCAGTCTTCCTGGAGAACTGCTGCTGGTGTGCTACAGTACATAGTTTCCTAGATTAATTATTGAGAAGAAGAAGCAGCAGCCTCTGCGCCTTCTCCCCTCCTTTATACAAATGAGCAAGCTTGTATAAATCGATCTTATCTTTTTAGATCTTACATATGGCCATCAAACAGTCCAAGCAGAGTCTCATTTAAAAAAAAAAAAAAATGGGTCAAAAAACTGTTGGGGATGACAAAGATCTGTTTACAGCTTACAGCTCTTTTACTGTCCCTTTGTTTATTACAATTCAATCATTTTCAAATTACTTGTTGAGACATGTTAGATGATATGCTTTAACACAAGGTCCAAAGGATGCAAGCGGAAGCACAAAATCTGACCCGACCTGAATAATATAGACCTTATATAAGTTTCACAGTCAGGCTACAGTCTTGTGCCAGACAAGGACAATTCAATTACCTTTTACAAATAACACCGACATCTCATTCCAATGTTTTTCAGTGTCCACAAGTGTCGCATCTTCTTAAATGAGCCATGAAATAAAATGCACAATGTCGCTGCACTGACTTTGTGTACTATCTTTAATGACTGATTTTGCAGCGTGTGCCAGAGCAAAGGCAGTCACCAGATGGCCCATTTTCCCCCTGTGGTGACAGACAGAACTTTCTGAGCAACCACGACGGATAGATGTGTCATTTTATATCACCAGCACGGCATCTACTCAATTTGGAAAATGCCCAAACCAAAACAATACAAGAAAATATTACATAAGGATTATAATACTTTCTACTAAAACATTATCTTAATATGTGTTTCTCAGTGTATTTTGGTTATAAATATCTGCTGATTGCATAATTTTTTCAATTTTCAGTGTTTGTCAATGAAAGATCTTTACATGACATTTACACACACACACACACACACACACACACACACACACACACACACACACACACACACACACCATTTAAACATTGATCTTGGGTCACTTTGATTTGAGTGAATTGAAGCATGAAATTAGTATCAGTCTATCGATCCATATGTCAACCGGTTAGAGTTTGTACAGTAAGTGATGCCTAGGAGGCTCTACACTCCTGTCCTGTTTATGACAATATTTTTAGACTGCCATTAAATGGATCATCAATGAGATCAGAACATATTATAGAATAACTGATACAACTCTTAACTATCCTTGCTAGAAAAAAACAAAATGTTTTGTTATTGATGCAAGAATGTTTCCTGCACATTATGCAAACCACAGCATTTGAAAGTCTGTCTGGCATTAGCACATGATTATCTCTGCCTGTGATTCATGGAGAAATATAGACCTTCAATATTATGTGGCTGGAATAAAAAAAAGAGCCATTCTCTTTCTCTCTCCATTTCATTCATTACAGGTATTTCTTGACATTGTGCTAACTGGACTATTAGCATAGAAGCTCCAGTCGAGAGTAATTTCGTTTTTATTTTATTTCCTAGATAATAGTAAATCTGTTCCCTTAATACTGAAACTAATCACTGGCATCACATATATTTTACATTTAGCAGGTTTGATCACATTTCTGTGTCATAACTTTAACATAGTAATTTGGCGCATTCACAACATCATTAACAGTTAAATAAATGAATAAACTATTAAGTTATATATACCCTCTCTTTAGATGATGATTTGCATTTCTGGATCAGCAATGGGATCACAAGCATTTTACTGGCAAGCATCTTTATATTGATAAGTCATGCAAATTTGTCATGTAAATTCAGTTCATAAAAGCATAACTAAATTATCTTCAGGCACTTTTAATGTTGATTTGACTTAACATAATGAACATGACTTATTCAACCTTTAACCCTCACAAATCCTGCATGCTCTTTTTTTTAAATGTGACTAACTTTAATGTAGTTTTTTGACCCCACCAAAACATACTGTAGAAAAAAAATTAAAACAAACCCAAAAACACAATTGATAAAACGAGTGACCTTTTACTGTGTGTACACCAACCAGAAAACCTATAAGACCCTCAAACGTGCGTAATATTACAAATATTCTCCAAAGAACAGTTGAAGTTATCAAGTTGAAATGTATGTTTATAATCAGTTCTCATATGATTATGAAATGTCACGAAATATCAACTTAATATTTTATTTCTAAATTAGTATTTGTCCTTAATGTTTTCTCTATAGGCATTCAGTGTGGCATAAAAGGCTAGACAATCAGTCAGTCCGTCGTGAGCTATTATAAAATGTGGTGACACTTTAAATGACAGGCATTAATAAAATCTCTTAAAATGATATTAATCCACCTAAAATGACAGTCTATTGAATTTTAAACAATAAATTTGAACTAAAACAGGTTCTGACTGGCAATCGTGTGTGTGTGTGTGTGTGTGTGTGTGTGTGTGTGTGTGTGTGTGTGTGTGTGTTTCTATCCTGGTGGGGACTTCAACCTGAATGCACACCAACTCATGGGGACTTGTGCCACCGTGGGGATCTAAATTGAGGTCCCCATGAAGAAACAAGCTTATAAATCATACAGAAGGAGTTTTTTTTTTGAAAATGTAAAAATGCAGGAAGTTTTCTGTGATAGGTAGGTTTAGGGGTAGGGTTAGTATAAGGGGATATAGTATAAAGTTTATTCAGTATAAAAACCATTACGTCTGTGGAGAGTCCCCACAAAGATAGTAAACCAGACGTGTGTGTGTGTGTGCTTTTAGTTTACTACTGTCGTTTTTTGTCCTGATTTTCATAAGTCCTTATTTGTTCCCTCTACGGTCGTAATTGCCACATGTTGGATACATCACTTGATAGGAAAGCATTCACACTTGGTGTTAATACTCTCTAAAAGAATCCTAACCATTTTAAAGTGTGCATTTCTCAGAAATAAGAGCCTCCTCTCATCCACCCATGCAAATGACCCTTCTGCCCTGATACAGAGCTAATCATAATTATAATCATAGCTGCTCGGAGTCTGGCAGTGATTAGACACTGGAAGCATGCTCAGATGGTCTGAAAACCCAAAATTTGGCCTGCTATCTCAGTTCCTATATTTTCTCTGCAGGATTTCAAAGAGCCAGCTAATAATCACCCATGATCCACATTTGAAGGAATTGTGTCATCTGTTGGAGCCATCTGATGAGAGAGATCAAAGTAAACCAGTGTAGTAATCAAAGAGCCCCATCTGTGAGCTTAATTACTCGTCGAGCATGCAGGCCTCTCAAGGATGAGAAAGCTGAATTGCATTAACATGAGGACCGGTTAATCAGCGCTCATCGTTAGATGAACTTACCATGCGTGTCCTGATAGTGGGGAACGCTGAAGTCCTGTAGCGTGTCGCTCCATCCCTCCTCCTGCGCCTGGCCGTTGGAAACAGACCCGGGAGGACCGCAGCTCTGATTCCTAGTTTCACCGGCTCTGGCATCGACCGTATTCGTCTCCGTGTAGTTATCCGAATTGGAGTCTCCCGTTGTACTGTAAAAGGGGTTTTCGCTGCTGTCGTCTCCCGACTCCCCAAATACATCATCGGAAATCTGCAGGCTCTCGTAGCGAGAACGCGCTTCCTCGAGGAGCGACAGTCGCCTCCTTCCACACTCCGCCATCGTTTGTCAGTCCCGACGTAGAGCTGCTACACCCGGCGAGATTCGGCATGCAAATGACCTCCTTAACAGCGTCAAATCCGGCATACAGTCTGTTGCACCAAACCCCTCTGGTTCGTGCGAGCGTGTCGCGGTCCTTTGCGCGAGAAGCAGCGGGTGCAGCAGGTCTCAGTAGCGGCGAGGAAATAAAGGTGACCGCCGCGGGAGCTGTCCGTCTTGTGTGGTGCTGAAATACCCCCTTACATGCGAGCTGAACCCCACAACTGACCGCTCCACAAACGATCTGTGTATCCGGGTTGGGCGGGCTCCCCTCTCTGTGGAGGATTGAATGAATCTCCAGCTTCCTTGGAAATCACCTGACTCGGTCTCCCTGCACTGTCCAATGGGATTAACCTCTGAATAAATCATGGATGATAGAGACACGAATTATATTTTCTCTGCAACAGATGGAGAGCAGTGTTAAAAATACCTTGTTGGCAAATTATTTTTTTTTTCTGTTTGAATAGGCCTATGCAAGAGCATCAAACAAGTTCCAGTTTGACATGTTCACGTTTAAAATAATTCGCATAACACAATTGTAGATTTAAAATTATTGTTATATATTGCTAAAACAAAGTGAAATATACCCCCGGTTTCACAGACCAGTCTTAAGCCTAGTCCCAGACTAAATGCATGTTTGAGCTGTTTTAACTGAAAGCTATGGAAGCTTGTTTCCGCCACTAAATAAATAAATAATAATAATAATTGCGACTTTTTTGCGACACAATTCTGACTTTTTTTCTCACAATTGCGAGTTTACATCTCGCAATTCTCACTTTATTTCTCAGAATTGCGAGATATAAAGTCAGAATTGTGAGATATAAAGTCAGAATTGCGTGATATAAAGTCGCAATTGCGTGTTATAAAGTCAGAATTGCGAGATATAAAGTCAGAATTGCGTGATATAAAGTCGCAATTGCGTGTTATAAAGTCAGAATTGTGAGATATAAAGTCAGAATTGCGTGATATAAAGTCAAATTCTATGGGGGGGAAAAGACGGACTTTTTTCCTCTCAGAATAGTTTATATCTCACAATTCTGACTTTATATCTCACAATTCTGACTTTATAACACGCAATTGCGACTTTATATCTCACAATTCTGACTTTATATCACGCAGTTGCGACTTTATATCTCACAATTCTGACTTGATATCATGCAATTGTGACTTTATATCTCGCAATTCTGACTTGATATCATGCAATTGTGACTTTATATCTCACAATTCTGACTTGATATCATGCAATTGTGACTTTATATCTCGCAATTCTGAGAAATAAAGTGAGAATTGCGAGATGTAAACTCGCAATTGTGAGAAAAAAAGTGAGAATTGTAAGATAAAAAGTCGCAATTATTATCATTATTTATTTATTTAGTGGCGGAAACAAGCTTCCATAGAAAGCAACTTATCTGACATATCTTTAAAAATGTTTTGTCTCAAGATGCACACCAGTAGCCTAATGGGTTTTTTTTCTAAGGCACTTTTATAAAACCATTTAAATTCCCTAATTGAACTAAGGCTTAATCCTGTGTTAATCTAAATCCTGTCTGTGAAACCGAGCCATGATGTTAAAATATTGATAGTAAAAAATATTAAATTGTTACTTTAGTGTTGCAGCATTCTGGTCTTATTGAGGAAGTATGTTTTCACTCTGTAGTTTATCACTGGGTTTTATTTTTTATTATAACACCGGTTACATAACAGGAATAAAATAATATTCAAGGGGCCATGCATGGTGTAAAATACGCGTGTTCACTTAGCTGAAAATAATTTGGCATTAAATAAGTGATCATCATGGGTTTGTGCATTATAGTTATGCTGCAGTACCGCTGATAGTCAATTGGGGCGCTACTCACAGACAATCTTCCTTTCAGAGATTGTAAGGTTTGGTATTTTCCCCCTACTCGTTAGCGTGTGCCATGTTTGCGGAAGTTGCATCGATTACTCTTTCATTTGAAATGACAGCAAATAGTCTTCACGGTTAAAGAAATACATTTGCAGATTATTTTGTTTGTGGCCCGTCCTAAAAGAACGATGACCTTACCAAAGGGACCCGATTCTTTGTGTTTTGACAAAGACGAATTTATGAAGGTGGGTGTGCTGTATCAACTAAATAGAGCCGTGTATTCAGCTGTACAGTAACTAACTTGATTAACTAACTTAGTTGTTTGTTTAGTGTGTGTGTTGTATTTATATTTTGAAGTACTGCTTGATCAAGTTAACGCTGTTCAGACTTTACTGACGTTCTTTTTGGGGCCCCAGAGACCTAATAAGAGACGATATGAAACATTTTGAAATTTCTTTCTTTCTTTTTACCTCTTCTGGCGTTTTTATGGTGTTAATTTGACTTAACATATCGGACATGAATTGTTAAACCTTTAACCCTTACACATCCTGCGTGCTTTTTTCAGAAATGTGACTGACTTTAAAAAGTGAGTTAACTTTTACAGTGTGTCACTGTGCACCATTCAGAAAACTTTAGCTTATGGGCACTTTAAGACTCTCAAACATATGTAATATAATATTTTTCACGAAGGACAGGTGAAGCATGTTGCCAAGTTAAAATGTATGTTTATAATCAGTTCTCATATGATCATGGAAGATCAACTTGATACTATAACAATTGTGATGTTCTCTATACAAGGATTTCTTAACTGTTCTTCAGTTTCTTAATGTGTTTGAAATTTTGACACCATTTTTTATGGCATTTTGATGTCAAATACTTGTATATTTCCATGCAGGATGATTTCAACGTGGACAAATTTGTGGCTGATTGCAGAAAGCGTGTCCAGCTGGAGGAGATGCGTGAAGATCTGGAGCAATATTACAGACTCCTCAAAACAGCCATGGTCGAGCTTATCAATAAAGACTATGCCGATTTTGTTAATCTGTCCACCAATCTTGTGAGTCTTTGTGCTTTATGAACGTTATATGTTTTCAGCAGAAATTATGTGCTACCAAAGATTGTGTGCTTTGTCTTATTCTAATACTAGTACGTCTTGATTTTTGCCACATACTTTATTGGCTTATTGTTTCCCTGAGTGACAGAAAAGTATGTATCGGTGTTTTAGGTTGGAATGGATAAAGCCCTCAATCAGCTCTCTGTCCCTCTCGGCCAGTTACGTGAGGAGGTGCTGGTAAGTGCTCAACACTTCAGTGAATACTTTTAAATTTTCCATATTCCATTAAGTCATCATCTAAGTATCTTCCTCTCATGTACAGAGTTTGAGATCCTCTGTGAATGAAGTTATTGAAGCTATAGACAACCAGTTATCCAAGCAAGATGACATTCAAAAAAAGAAGGTAAGTCACTTGTACATTTTATTGTAAAGTACCCTGTCACTACTATGCACACATTGGCCAACATTGTGTCTTCTGTAGCTCTGTGTGTTAAGACTCATCCAAGTTGTGAGATCAGTGGAGAAGATTGAGAAAATTCTTCATCAAAACACCAAAGATACAACGTCACTGGAGAACAGCAGGTATGTTAAGTATTTAGAAGTAGTAAAAACAAGACAAATATACTACCGTTCAAAAGGTTGGTGTTCATTATTTGAATGTATTGGAAAAGTCTCTTAATGCTCATCAAGGCTCATAAAAAGAAAGAGTAATACTCTGAAATATTATTACAATTGACCAATTTTAATATATTTTATAATTTGATTTATTCCTGTGATGGCAAAGTTGAATTTTCAGTAGCCATTCCTCCAGTCTTCAGTGTCACGTGATCCTTCAGAAAGAAATCTAATATGCTGATTTGGTGCTCAAGAAACGCTTATTATTATTTTTATCCATCTTTTAAATGGCTTAATATTTTTGATGAAACCATGATACAATTTTTTTTTTCAGGATTCTTTGATGAATAGAGAACAGTGTGTATTTAAAATGGAAATATTTGTTACAATGTAGAAGTCTTTGCTGTCACTTTTGGTCAGTTTAATGTGTTGTTGTTACTGAATAACAGTATTCATTTTTTTTTTTTTTTAAATCATACTGACCTCAAGTTATACAGTAGTGTTACAACTAAACAACTTCTTTTGATAAATGACTCATTGCTTAAAGGAATCGTTCACCCAAAAATTAAAAAATTTTCCCATAATTTACTCCGCCTCAAGCCATCCTAGGTGTATATGACCTTCTACTTTCAGCCAAAAAATATCCAGGCTCTTCCAAGCTTTATAATGGGAGTGAATGGTGCCATTTTTTTTAAGCCCATCCATCTATCATAAAACTAATCCATACGGATCCAGGGTGTTCATAAAGGACTAATGAAGTGAAGCAATGCTTTTTTTGGACGAAAAAATATCCATATATAACTTTATAGTCTAAAATCTCTG
This sequence comes from Gila orcuttii, assembly GCA_026230005.1. NCBI lineage: Eukaryota > Metazoa > Chordata > Actinopteri > Cypriniformes > Leuciscidae > Gila > Gila orcuttii. The sequence goes on along the minus strand of JAPDVR010000019.1, from coordinate 15,391,638 downwards.
GCATCCGGTAACGGCCGTCCGCGCGTTCACGAGAGAGTCAAGTTCTGGCATATGATGTAGGCGTATGATTTTAGTCTATGAACTTTTCTTACAAAAACGCATCGCTTCACTTAAGAAGGCCTTTATTAACACCCTGGAACCATATGGATTACTTTTATGATGGATGGATGGAAGCGCTTTTTTGGGCTTAAAAAAAAGGCGCCATTCACTCCCATTATAAAAACTATAAAGCATTATAAAGCTTTATATTTTTTAATATAACTCCGATTGTGTTTGGCTGAAAGTAATATACACTTATGATGGCTTGAAGGTGAGTAAATTATGTGATAATTTTGGGGTGATCTAACCCTTAAAGAAAGGATTTTGTTATAATTTTGCATTCAATATTACACTTATCATTGTATATGATCAGCATGCTCTTTGTTTTGAAGTCCTCTTCTGGCAGGTCAGATCCTCGAGCGGATTGCCACCGAGTTCAACCAGTTACAGTTTCATGCGGTCCAGAGTAAAGGAATGCCATTGCTTGATAAAGTCCGCCTGGTGAGCTTCCAGTCTTAAAATAACCCCTTGTGTTTCTTGTCACATTAAGCTGGGGTAGGAAAAAGTATTTTTAACATTGAAATTTTTTTTTTTACCTTTTATATTAAAATTAGACACTTCATAGCCTAATATAACATAAAAATCAAGGTTAAATAAAGTCTGTAGTTGGATGATTTATGCTTCTTAGACTTAAAGTGAGATGTCTGCTTGCTTATTTTGTGTGGGTTTTTTTCTGTTCCAGAGAATAGCAGGTATCACAGCTATGCTTCAACAGTCCCTGGAAGGCTTATTGATCCAAGGCCTGCAGACGTTAAATGTAGATATCGTACGGCATTGCCTCAGGACATATGCCACCATCGATAAGACCAGGGATGCGGAGGCACTGGTCGGACAGGTCTTAGTCAAACCATACATGGATGAGGTACATTTTGCATATTACTCGGATACTGCAATAGTCAATTTTAATTTGCATAACTGCAATATGCATATATGAAACTTTTAAGATCACAATTTTATGAGCTTTGCAAATGCAAAATAAATGGATATGTTATTTCTCTCGCTGTCTTCTCCATCTGTATATATTTCCCAACTGCACCTGTTGTTTCTTTCTCAGGTTATAGTTGAACAGTTTGTCAAGTCCAACCCTAATGGTCTTAAGATGATGTACACAAAGCTGTTGGAGTTTGTGCCTCATCATTGTAGACTGCTGAGAGAGGTGACTGGTGGGGCAATATCTAGGTATGACTGACATTCACTGTAAACTGCATTGTGCCATTGTTGTCATATTATGTACACAGCATACAGTATTTTAATGTGTTTACCCTTTTGTACGCCCAGTGATAAAGCCGACATTGTTCCAGGATACGACTTCCTGGTGAACTCCGTTTGGCCTGAGATCATTAGAGGTGTTGAGGAAAGAATCCCTTCCCTTTTCAATCCAGGAAACCCAGATGCATTTTATGAGGTTAACAAAGAACAAACTTGCACCAGAGTTGCTTTTTTTATTAAGACTGAAATCACTTCTTAAAATGGCATACATCTCATTGAGTGGCTCTCCTTGCGTCTGTTTGTCTGTGCAGAAATACACTGTCAGCATGGATTTTGTTCGCAAGTTTGAGAGGCAGTGTGGTTCCCAGGCGAGCGTGAAGAGGCTTCGAGCACATCCATGCTACCAGAGCTTCCACAACAAATGGAACCTGCCAGTGTACTTCCAGCTACGGTGAGAATGACGACTGTGCCATTTCACTGCTTTATCTGTTCATGAGCTGGTGTTCTGGGTCAATACAACCTGGATATTCTCTGACCCAGTTGTTTCCTGCACTGTGATATAATTTACTGACAATAAATAGTCAACACCCCAAAAAGTGCAGAAAAGGAGATTCCTTTAAATGTTTGTTGGTAACCTGCTTTGTGTAAACTTTGTGTCTGTTGGAAGTGTCACAATTATTTATTCATTTATTTTTTTGGGAAAAGTTATGAGTCACTCATGATTTTTCAGAATCTCCTGTGCTGCTTGGAATTCTGTTCTTTTGCAATATATTTAAAAAGAGATAATCAACCTAGATATGAATCGATCTGTGTTTTAGGCTGGACAGTCTTTGCTCTATGATGTTTGAGTAGCACTATTCACTTATAAAGTCCACTGATATCTTAGTTTGTTTAAGCCAGTTAAGCCTGTATGTTGTGTTTGCTTTTCTTGGAATTAAGGTCTTGTAGTGAACTTCAGAAGCTCTTGAGTTGTTTTTGTTTTACGGTTTAACATTTTGGATTTGAAACAGTGTTTGCTATTTACGTTTGTTATCGAACACTTTAAGACACATACTGAAAACGTAACAAAAATATTCAGGATAAAAGCTCTTCTTTGTAAGTGGTGTTGAGGTATTTGATATTTTTTTATCTTTATTTTAACTTATTTATTTACATTTTTAACTGAACAATTATTATTATATTAATTATATTATATTAATCATTTAGTTATTTGTTACAACTAAAAGACCAAGTGTAAATGTTCTCTGACTTTAATGGCCAGAAATATTGGTAAAAGTCTGATAAGTAAAGCGCATTTGTTGTTTGTCGCTCTGTTTCATTCCCCCGTGCTTCCTGTGCATCAGCCCACATGGACATCACACTCAGCCAAATATGGACCTGCGTCATGGATTCTTCATTACCAGCCTGACCTTTTAGATTACAAATCAGTTCTTTAATGTTCTGCTTAATACAGAATTAGTGTTTGTCAAAGGTCCAAAATCCTTGTATATCCTATATATTTTGAATTCTCTAAACCTCTCTAAGTTTGAAGTCATTGCTTTTGACTCATAAAAATGAGGAAAAAATGTGTAACTGCTATGTAGCAGAGGTTACTTTGTAATAATTATATACAGCTGTCTCTTGACTTTCTGTTCTGAATGGGTTTCTTTTAGGTTCAAGGAGATTGCAGGAAGTCTAGAAAATGCCATTGTCGATGGACTAGAGGCATCTCCAGGTCAGTCAATGTGGTTTAAAAGGGATGTGTGGTATTTCTGTACATCTGTTAACCTGCTTATTATGATGAATAAAGCTGTGACTATAACAATAGAGTGAGTAAGAGATCACCACAGCTCACAGTCTGCTCTTTGTGTTTGTGAACATCAGCGGGCGGCAGCTACCGCCTGCAGGTTACCGAGGTGTTGTGGAGCTGCGTGTGCAGGTGCTGGGCTGACCAGGTGTATCTGCCACCGCTTGCTCATCGGTTTTGGAAGCTAAATTTGCAGCTGATCTCCAGATACGGCACTTTTATTACAGAGGTAAAGCATTCCAGGCAGAAGGAATATGAATCATAGTAGGGTTATTATTAACGTCATTTCTTTTTTGTCTCGCAGGTTCTAACAAAAACGTCACTTCCAGAGACTAGCAAAGATTTGGTAAGACCGCTCCCAAGCTCCGCCTCCTCCACATCCAGCCGCACATCACAGGACGCTGACAGCGATACCAGTGGCCCCACAGTTTTGTCCACCAAGCAGCTCGTCTTCATCGCAGCTGATGTTGATAAGTTACAAGGGCAGGTAATTCATATTTTAATTTCACACGGAGCCAAAGTCTTATTTTGATCTTATTTGCATAGAGTGAGGAAGGTTTTCACTCTGTTTCCAGATTCCAGATATCTCTGAGATGATCAGGGCAAAATTGGATAGTATTGGATTCAAAAACTTTACTGTAGTTTCAGGTTTGTTCTGTGGAGTTTAAAGCCATTTCTGATTTTTTGAGACTAATGCCATTTCTAATGTTCTTATGTAATGAGTTTTTCTGCTTGGGGCTCTAGAAGCATTGCAGGATTCCAGGGCGTCCCTGTACAGCTGCGTCCCCACACTGAACAGCAGAATGACTCAGCATCTAACAGAAAGGAGCGTTCGTTTCCTGAAAAGCGCTTCAGAAGTACCAAGACTTTATCGAAGGACCAACAAGGTTGAGTGCTCATGTAATATTTAAATGTCATGCAGAATGGATCGATGAGTCAAGATCTGAGACAGGCTTGAAAGAAAAATGATTGAATTCATGTTTATACATTATTTGGTTGACTTTTTCCCATAAAATATTTACTTAGTTAAATAATATATTTCTCTTTTTGCTGACTCTATTTATTATAAACAGATTTTTTTAAGCCATCACCCTAATAAACTGTGTACATCGACATGAAATGGAAATTCACACTTTTTATTTTCTAAATGCATCCTATTGATGTATGCCAGACTCCAATCATTTAGTTCGCTTCAACCCTGCCCTTTTCTCAGAATTCACAGCAAGCTTGCATTCAGATCCGCCTCCATCCAATCAACAGCAGATGGAGAGAACCAAGTCCTGCCCTACATTTTTTCTTTCAATAATTTTTCACTTGAATGTACGTCACAATATAGCTACTTCGGTTACATACTTTAAAGGGACAGCTCCTTTAATTTTGTCATCATGTACTCACCCTTATCTTGTTCTAAACCTGCATGAGTTTCTTTCTTCTGTTGAACACAAAAGAAGATATTTTGAAGAATGTTGGTAACCAGATAGTCGATGGTAGCCATTGACAACCATAGTATTTTGTTTCCTACTATGGAAGTCAATGGCTTCCGTCAACTGTCTGGTTACCAACATTCTTCAATCTTCTGTTTTTGTTCAACAGAAGAAAGAAACTCATAAAGTTTTTTGGAGCAACATAAGGGTGAGATAATGATGACAGAATTTAAATTTTTGGGTGACCCTTTAAAAAAGTGCAAGCTTTGCTATTTAATATTTTCCTCTACATGCAAACAGGAATGTGTTCAGTGCTCTGGCCTGAACTTTTGTTTCTCTCTCATTAATAGGAAGTTCCCACCAGAGCCTCAGTCTATATGGACAACGCACTTCGGCCACTCCATCAGCTGGTCACCGACTCCAAAAATGTGGTGAAAGACTCCATCATCCAGGAGTGGCTCCGAGTCACACTCTCAGACTGCACTCATAGGTATTGCAGAGCCATACTACTTTTATTAATCATGAATATCTAGGCTAACAAGTTTATTAGTTTTGGCAAAATCTATATAGAAGATCTTTTTGCTTAAAAGGACCTCTGTATTAAATAGATATTTTGAAACTATATCGGACGTGCTGAGTTCAGTGAGGAAGATGGAGGAAAGTCTAAAGAGGTTGAAACAGGCTCGGAAAACGGCCACCACCAGCACCATAGGCATCAATGCAGGACCGTCAGATGACAGTAAGATCCGCCTGCAGCTGGCACTGGATGTGGAGTATCTCGGAGAACAGGTATAGTTATTGATGAATGATTGGCTTTTCTTTTAAATCAGTTTTGTACTTATACTTGTACTTCTCCCCCAAGATTCAGAAGATGGGTCTTCAGCCAAGTGACATCACCATGTTCTCGTCTCTGCTGGAACTGGTACAGGAGGCAAGAGATCTCGCCTCAACGGAACAGACGGGGGCCTAAACCACAATGGCTCTGGAGGGGCCAGATCAAAAGTAGGGTCCAAAATGGTTCCTGATACGAATGCCTTCAGAACACATGGCTCAGTATCTGCTCCAGGAATGGTTTTATGGAGTCCTGCAATCCCTCAACTGTTCTAACAGCAGCTATCTCGACCTGTCAGGAGAAGGAGCACACTAAAAGATGATTCGCTCTCTGATAAGTTATTTATTGTTGAACTATATTGGATAATATGGCCAGGAAAGTCATGTCATTTATGGTTCAAAATGAAGAGTTTGTTGTATGAATCAATCAGCACTCATAATGTGCTATAAGCTCTTGTGTCTTGTCATATGTGGTTACAACAAACAATTGCTCATGACGCAGGTGTTTGGCTTGAGTTTTTATCTGTCAGAAATTGTACTCCTCAGACATTAGCTCTGGTGAACCCTGCCAAATAGCATCAACAGTTCAAACGCTAAAGAGGTTTAATACCGTTTTCCTTATTTTTAAAAAAATATCAAGTGGGTGTTGGAGTTTGTGTTTCACTGGGTATGAATGGTCTCTACTAAGAAAGGCTTTAACAATAAAAAAAATGAGGATAGTATGAGCTATATATGAGTGTTTGTGTGTGTCCAGAGTTAATTTTTTACTCAAATGGCCTTGTCAAACATTTAGGAAAGGTCAGTGACTCCTCGACTAGAAGTGTGTGTTGACGCTTTATGTAGTGCGTGTTTTAGATAGTTACTAAGATTTTAGTTTTTTTTTTTAATGGCATTTGTTTATTGCTCAGGTGCTTAAATGATCCACTACTTGCTGGCTAAAGTACAGTATATGCGGGTCATCGATATTACATATTTTATAATGTACACTTGCTTTTATTGACAGAATTCTTGAATCAGTTTGCTTTTTCGGTTAAAAATTAATTTCTCCAAATGTTTTTTTCCTATAAAGATTTAAATTTTATTTTGTTTTAACATTGCATAAATGAAGTTTGTACATATTTCCTATTATGAATACATCCTTAAAACAATTTCAATTAATACAAGTAACTGTTATGCATATAAAAAAAACTCTTTATTAAACATTTTGAATTGGCAGACACTAAAACACTAAAATATAAAACGTCTTTAACATCCCTAAAAAGACTAGTTTAATTCATTTAATTTTTCTAAGAAAATATATTTCTGGTTGACCTTGACTTGATGCTATCTATAATTTTAAAATAAAGTTACTAGTTGAGTGGAAGCATTAAAACACTTTTTATATTGTCATATAATGTAAAGTCACCAAAACTGAAATTGTTTTTAGGTTGTTGGATTGACAATTTTGCCGAGCATGAGTATGGCATTAGAGTTTCCCTCTACAATAGCAAATAAGAATGGGTGGTTGACCATGACTTTGTGGGGATCCCTTCCATCTTCAGTTCTGTTCTGAACCTCCGATCTTCCCTCTGCCATCTCAAACACAACTTTGTTGAGAACCTGTGAGATGGAAGGAGGCACATGGCCTACAGGTTACTGTTGGAATTTGGTTTTCAGTAATGAAAGGAAACATGCTGACAATATTGGTTAAAAAGGCAGAAGTTATTTGTAAGTGTAACAGTTGGTCAAATCTTGTTAAGGTCACATCCTATTAGTTCTATTTGATTTCAGCTGGTGCAGACTCTTGCTCTAAACAGAACTTTACCTTATCAACATTGAAGTTCTCCTTGCTGCTCAGTCTTCTGAAATTGGCGTCAGAGCCCATGACGTATTTCTCCACTTCCATTTCAGATAGTACTGATCTCAGGTCAGTCACAGCAGTCAAGGAGAATTTGGGCAAAGTTAGTTCCAGATATCTGCCAAGAGATATGATAGCACAAATAGGTAAATCTGTCTTTGTCTTTAAAGTAATTTTATTTACCTTCATCACTGTGCACTTTCTCAGACCGAACAATCACTCACTTTTCTTTTAGATGTCGATGCCATTTAGGTATGACTGTTAAGAGCTCCTTCTCGATGTGCTGCAGGCTGGCTCCCTCATGAGGCAGCGATAGCAGCATATAGGTTCTCTTTCTGAGACCAAGTTTGACTACTGAACACTTCATGACAGTATCATTGAGGAACTTGTAGTCTCCAGTATGCATCATAAAGGGCACTTTGACACTGGAATTCTCATGAGTCCAGAATTCCTGATCAGTGGCTTCAGGTTGGAACGCAGTTTTCCAGTTACCTGGAAAAAGGTTACAGATTTCAAAACACTACCTGTGAAAACCCAACCTACAGCAGGAGATTTTTTTATTAATTTATTATATATATATATATATATATATATATATATATATATATATATATATATATTAGGGGTGGTTAATCTGTCTGATTTCCCGATTCGATTCGATTACGATTATTGAAGTCCCGATTCGATTACAGTCGATTTTCGATTATTAACGATTCTCGATTAATGATTATTGATTTTCCATTCCACAACAGTAAATGAAAATACACTACAAAGTGATTGCAGTATTAAAAAAAGTCAGCTGCTGAATTACTCTTTTATTGAGTAACAACAACTCAAAGCACTTTCTGTGTCGTGTAGTTATAACTTCAGAATTATTTGTATGTAGCTTATGTTCTGTAGAACACAGAAATTAATACATCACATTGTGTTGTGACTCATCAAGTTGAACTAAACAATAACAAATAAATGAAAGGCTTATTTCCTTTAGGAAGTAGATCAGAACCAACATACTGTAGAAATTGGACAATTTTCTTCTAGAAAGACATGGTGTTGTGCAGGTGGAGGAAGACTGCAGGTTGCAGTCAAAACATGTCAAGGTAAAGAAAAAGTTTATAATGCAAAATTTTTTTTGCATTATATGCGGTTAGAACAGCTGTCAGCAGCGCGTCCTCATCCATATCAAGCGCCTCGTCCCCTGAGCTGGCGGCAGCGCGGGCGGGAGGGGGGCGGGGAAGGAGAGATAGACGCTCGAGGGAGTCATTCCGGGGAGCGTTTGCATCAGAAAACGACGGCAGTGCGGCTCGTGAGAGGCAGCTGCGCGTCTGTGAGGGGAGGCGGAGAAGGTGAGAGCGAGGCTCGAGGGAGGGAGTCCGGCGAGCGCGTCGCGGTGGCCACCGGCTCCGGCGGCCTTTGAGAACGGCGCTTCTTTGCGCGGCCCTGCAAAGGGCGGAGTGAGGATTGAATACTTCGAGCTGAGTGCGTCGCTGAGCTCACAAACCCCCTGAGGGCAAGAGCTGCGTGTTCCTGGCCCAGGCAGAGAGCGCAGATCACATGGTGGTCTCCGTCTCTGAGCGGGGCTCTGCACGAGCCGCAGGAAGTGCAAGGCATCTTGAAAAAGACGCTCGCTGCTCTTTTAGACAGTAAGTTTTGCAAGAAAGGATACGTCGCGGGATAGCGTAGCTTGCACGGATGGCTGAAGGTGGCGAAGACGGCCGGCTTCTTCAGGCGCTGTCCTAAGCTGGCTTGTCGCTTCCTCGACGGCGGCGGCGGCTTCTCTCTAGATCCAGCGATGCGGCAATAATAATAATAATAATGCAAATTAAAAAAATAATAATAATAATAATAAATCGATTTTTGAAAATTTAATAATCGATTCATACTCGTCCATAACATACTCGCGATTAATCAATAATCGATTTTTTTAACCACCCCTAATATATATATACACATTTTTTTTAAATGCTTCAACAAGTCTGTTTCTTTATTTTTTTCTGTTGCATGTAACAACAAAAAGGCCAATTATTTTATTTTGTTCTACATTATTTTTTCTCTGTTACCTGTAACAACAAATACGGGCAATAATTTGTTAATGAATTTTATTTCATTTATATTCTGTATCCTACTTTATTTCTTTCTGTTACTTTCAACATTGAGTATTTCTTATATTATATTTTTTCTGTTGCATGCAATGCCAAATAAGTCCAGTTATTATATTTTGTTCTACGTAATTTTTTTCTCTGTTACCTGTATCACAAATTCGGGCAATAATTTGTTGATTTTATTTTATTTCATTTATATTTTTATTTCTCATTTATATGTTAGGTTCAACAGTAGAAATTGGGATTTTTTTTTTTGTGTTTTATTTTATTATATATATATATATATATATATAGTATGTGGGGGGAAATGCTCAAGATGAAGGAAGTATTAAAACTTTGGAAAAAAAAACGTTGCATTGTAAATGTTTGCCATTTGGGGCATTTCAGCACTGTTTTCACCTTAGAAAATATAGGCAAAAAGGAAGAAAATAAGAAAAATCAGTGAGACTTTTTTTTTGCCCTACAGTTTTGTTGTTACACAGCCAAGAAAAAATAAATGATGCGAGAAAGATGTGACTCAAAATCCACCTTGCCCTTTCGGCCTTCAGTACCAAAGATCCAAATTCTCTAAAAGTTTTTCTAAATTCTAAATGAAGTTTATTTAGAATATATATGAGATGTAATTGAATGAGGCTAATTGTATATATTGGGTCTGGTTGACTGGCTATTTCTGAATGAATAACATCCCAGCCACTCACCTTTGAAATGCACCGAACTAGCAAACAGCAGGTCAGTTTTTGCAGTAACACCCTTAAACAGGTTCTTAACCTTGCTGTCTGATGTTTTCTGAATGAAGTCGTTCACCTGCTCCTCAGCATCCTTGGTCTGTGAGAAGTCCACTGCTCGGACAAAAGAGTCATCAGAGAAGTCTTGTGTTCCGCGTAAAAAGTCTTTGGAAAGATCAGCATCGCTGGTAATGAAAGTCCACACGAGGGTCCTGAGCTCATTTCGGGATTCGTCTACATGCGCACTGATGGCCTGGAGTGTACGCAACACTGTGTGTCCATCAATGAAATACGCGCAGTCTGCCTTTTCAGACTCCAGGTTGAGTCCTAACAGCCGTTGGTAAGAAATGGCAGTCTTTTTGGATGCTCCCAGGTAGAGGGTCACCAAAGCACCAAATGTGTTCAGGGGTGAAAGCAATGTGTTTGCATGCTTCTGTGTACGAGTAAGTGTCTGGTACATGCGTAACCCGAGATAATTCTGCAATTCTGCTAACACAGCCATTCGTTGAGTGAGGTTTTTCAGGTTTTCGATGGTGCTGCCAGGTCGTGGATCTGGCTCAGTGCTGTCTTTAAGAAGAGTCAGTGGATGGATGGTCTCCAAGGGCTTGTGTTGCTCATTCTGGATAACCTCACAGCTGATGTTTTCAGAGCTAAAGAGGTTGAAGGGGTGGACATACACTCGATTGGCCGTTCCCATTGCAAAGCAGGAGACTATTAAAATAGTGAGGAACATCTTGCTAGGAAATCCTTGATGTGGACCTACGGGATTAAAAAAAACTGATTTGATTATGAAATGGACTTGGTATTGCATTAGAATACTACCAAAACATACTGCACATTACATTAAATTACAGTAGAAATATCAACAGTTTTTTTTGCATTTCAGAACCAACAGTGGGCTTTTTGCTATGGCTGATTGATCTTTGCTCTTCCACCCCCATTTTCACAGAATGAATTGACCAGTTTCTGTCTTACAGCAGCTGTATTGGGTTTCATTTGAGGGCAATAACCCTACTGAACCAAAGAGCAGAAAACACATGACTCAGATAAAGGAGCAAAGAATGAAATGAGTACATTCCAGTCCAGCTTCATCTCAGGGCAAAACTTTTTTTTAGATAATGCATAGTAACAGTATAACGGTAAAATGTACAAGTATATAAATATATGATTTTTAAGATTATTAAATTATTTTGAAATTGATCAGGTGACTCAAAATAGCCTAATGCCTATAATAGCCAACACAAAAGGTTTCTATTTTAAACAAATGCTGTTATTTTGAACTTTCTATTCATCAAAGAATCCTGAAAAAATAAAATGTGTTATGGTTTACACAAAAAAATATTAAGCAGCACAAGTATTTTCAACATTGATAATAATATGGATTATTTATTGAGCAGCAAATCAGCATATTAGAATGATTTCTGAAGGATCATGACACCAAAGACTGGAGTAATAATGTTGAAAATTCAGCTTCACCATCACAGGATGAAAGTATTTTAAAATAATAGTCAAATAGAAAACAGGTATAATTACAATTAAATAAATAAGATAGTTTATTTACTTTTACATTGTACTTGTATGTTTCATCAAAATTAAATATCAAATAAGGCATGAAAATGAATGCTGAACTTTACAGTCTTAAATCCCAGTGCAAAAATTAGATGCAGTAATATGTTGGGATCAGTTATTAGCCTACTGTCAAGGATAATTCAGCCAAGCAAAAAGTCTTATCAGGATCATTTAATGACAACTCTACAAAGACATAGATAATCAGTCATAAAGTGTGAAAGGGATAAAAGACAACTCGTGTTTACCTTCAGATGCTTTTCTGATTCTAGAGCTGGTGGACTGAGGGTCTACCCAGTATTTAAATAACATATATTGCATGATGACCAGTCCCCTAGTTACACATTAACACAGTATTGGGACACTCAGATTTCCCCAATGTTCAGCTTCAAACCGGCTTCTGTGTGTTGATAAATAGCTCAGTCAGATATGACCACACACTGCCATATTTACCTAAAACGTGATGTCATAATGGTCGGTGGAGAGAACACTATGATATGAGGTGATGTTCATAAAATGAAAAACAGGAAACAGGGTGAGTCATATTATTTGAACACCTTATCCAATTGTCTAAATAACTTCCTATGTCACAACAGAAGAAAATGTCATTTTTAATAGTATGATTTTGGCCTATATACATAAGTTCAGATTAATACTTGTGTTTTACAAATGTTTAAACATATGTGCAACAATAAAATAGCTACTATTTTTTTGAAGATGATCCCTTTATGTGTTTGTATAAGGCCTTTTAAAGCGTTAGTTCACCCAAACATGAAAATTAATTTTCTCACCCTCATGTTGTCCTAACATTGTATGAGTTTCTTTCTTCTGTTGAGCACAAAAGAAGATATTTTAAAGAATGTTGGTAACCAGACAGTGGTGATGGATCCCAGTATTTTTTTGTGTGTTCAACAGACGAAAGACACTCGTCATAGGTTTGGACTTATGGGTGAGTAAATGATGACAGAATTTTCATTTTTGGGTGAACTATCCTTTTAAACACCTTAAGTAGCTACGTGTTTTTGTATTTGAATACATGTATATCCGTATTAAGGCGTTATATAAATCAATAACGCCTCCCAGAGGAATGATTCGGAACTGCAACTGTAAGGCGCTGCGTGACCTCAGTCTTCCTCCGGATAAAAGTCTGTCAGTGTAGATGATTATCTATTTGATGGAGGTGTTTCCGTTTCTGTCTCATTTGCACATGTAACGCAGAGGATTTTTTTGCAGAGGAACATTTCATGAGACTCAGAGAGAAGTAGTCGACTTTGTGTTTTAAAAAGTTAAGTTCCTTTAAAACGGGTGAACAGAGTTCCCCATTACAACCGACTGACAGACGGGTAAAACTCTTCAAACAGAATTCAGCATCAGATTTAGCAGTGTTACCTTGACAACGAGATTACAGCATACTGAAACGAATTTAACTTTTCAAGAAATAAAAATACAAACAAAACTGTATAATGGCGGAGGAAGACCGTTTTTCCTACCTAAAGACATTTCCTCAGGTGTTTCCTGTATTTCGAGTTCGTTCTTTAAGTGATACTTCTGCTTTTAAATCCAGAATATTGACCAGACTCCGCTCAGCATGCTCAGGTAGGATGATCTTTAATATTATTATTATGTTTAATTGATTATTATAATCAATGTCTTAATGTATCATATAGTGCTGCTGCAGTAATGCCCTTCTCAGTGATGTTTGGTTAACTTAATTGATTGACCTGTTTTTAGAAGGAATATTTTATGTTATTGCTATGCTATCATATTATTGCTTTATTTACTTTGTTATATTGATCTTTATTTGTTTCTTTATTTTTCAAAATGTTCAAAGGTTTATTATGTGTTTTAGGTGTTCCATTGTCTGAATCTAATGAGAATATGTTGATATTTATGTGTAATTTAAGACTGCATGGAAAGATTACATCCGGTGGGCCTTTATGCAGTATATTGTCCGAGAATTGGTTTCAATTCAAGACCTTTTGCACTTAAACCCAAACAGGATATTGACAAATAATGCATGTGGGCTGATGGTTTACCAGACTTGCAAAAGATAAAATGATAAAACACAATATATCTTCATTTCCTAAACATATGCTGCCATTTGAGGTCTTAATATCTGGAAAAAAATAAAACTAAATTCAGCAGTCTAACTGCTAATATCTTTAAGTGCTGTATGATGTCTCTTGAATTCATAGTAATGATTCAGTCAAATAACAAGGGCTTAAATAAACCTATAAACAGCATGAATTGCAATCTTAATAGGCTACCATTTATGTTTATTTAGCTTAATCACGAATCATGAAAGTCCGTTGTGGGTGCTAAATTGTAATTCTTGTACAGTTTGTTTGTAGCCCTGTGTTAAATGTTTTGTTGTGTGGTTTCTCATCCTACCACGCAGGACAGATACAATTTCTAAACCGACTGTAATTAGTAAACACGAGTCTGGTTTAAATGTTATCACCCACATTGTTCTGTAACCTTTAAGTTAAACTCAGCAGCCCAGTTGTCTGACACATTTATTAAATCTCTGATGAGAGGTGATCTCGTATGGAAATTTGTCAGAAGTACTAACAGTGCAAAAGCTTATAGTATTGTTAAGCTCTGTGTTCTGTTTTATATACAAACGATTCAAAGTTCAGAAGTCCAGGGCAAATAGAAAGATTTTTTTTTTTCTATTTTCAAATGGCCTATGTGCACAATCCTCAAATTGCGGCTAATTGTCTTGTTATGATGCTGTTCATATTTTGTATAAAAAAAAAATCATTCCTTTGTATGACTTGAGACACATCTTTGGTAATTTTGAGCTGAGTGAGCTATCTATGGAAATGACTGTTTAAAACCATTTCCTGGCAGCTCACCTTTCAGTTAACCACGCTCAAGCTTTTTTTTTTTTGTAAATCTTTTTTTCTAGATATAAATTGAGTCGTTTATTATTATGAACTCTGTATGTGGGTCGCATATTCACAGAAACACAGTTACAAATTTAAAATTGTCTCAGAGGTCTGTTTATATGTCAAATGAACAGTTAAATATTTCAATGTTTTGTTTTAGACATTGGCCTTAAAGTCTAAATGTTCAGTAGAGTTTAAACTCAATTGACAGCGGCATTTAAAGTACAGAAAATTATTTTGACAAAAAAAGTAATTTTGGTTATTGTGATTTTAAAATTAAAATGAAATATATAATTCTTTTAAAATGAAAGCTATAAGACTTATGTTGATTTGGTACTATAAACTCCTGTCTGTCGTAATATCTTTCAAGCTTCATCATGCTGATGTAGTCCCAGTAAGTAACTTTATCAAAAAACACGCAATGATACTATAAATAGATGTGACATACTGTAGAGTCTGTAAATCACTGTTTACGTCAGCAAACCCCATCCACTTCAGTAACTCATAACCAGAGGTTCATCCACCTTGAGAAGTAGTCCCAACGGTAATAGACAATTTAGAAAACATATTGATTAAACTCAAATTATAAAGAGGACTTTACTGAATAATTAATGTAAGTGCTTTATGAAAAATACATGTCTTCTTTTAAACCCTCCATTTACAATACTGTAACCGACCGTGTAATTTTTGCCATACTGTAACACTATTACGGTATTGCACACATTAGCTTTGCCTGAATAAGTTACATTTTAAAACACTGGGCAGCCGTGGACTAATAGTTAGCGAGTCTGACTGGTAACTCAAAGGTTGCTGTTTCGACTCTGGTACAGGTAGGAAATGACTTAGGTGCCTAACCCCTAATCGCTCCCCCGGTACCACAGCATAATGGTGTCCCACTGCTCTGGGTGTGTATCATGGTTTGCAATGTGTGTGTTCACTATTCACTACTCCTAATGTGTGCGCACTAACTGGATGGGTTAAATGCAGAGGACAAATTCCGAGTATGGGTTACCATACTTGGCCGTCACTTTCACTTCACTTTCACACTGTATTATTTTAACAAATAATTACAAAATGGAACAAAAGAAATTAATAATCAACATTATTCCTGTAAAGCTTAACTTATTTTGAACCTGAAAATGATTTTAAATATGCAACAGCACAGTTGAATTGTTTTTTTGTGCTGTGTTGTTGACATCTGGACTAGAATTCAGTCTATTTTTGTTTTGTTTTTGCCTTGTAGTTTCACTGCGTGTCCACCAGGGTGTGTGTTCCTTCAGATTTCTTTCGATGCTTAGCGTCTGTCCTTGTCAGTATTGCTCTGAACTCTGTCTAATGTCCAAGAATCACTCTGTGCTGAAATGTTTTAAGTCTAACCCCATGACTGTTTTTCACAAAGCCTCTCATTAATAATTCAAAATGTCTTGCTTGTGTTCCTGCAACCACTTAATGCAACTTGGTGTACATCCTCTCTGCCTGCCACCACTTCATGATCTATATGCAGTCTTTGCAAAGACCCCGTCAATGCGTTTCGAGAATGGGACACATTTAAATATACATACATCAGTGGTTTGCTTTCAACGCAACCGGCACTTTGTCTTTCACACTGTGCGACATGGTGAAAAGGCACTGAGAGAAAGCCTCCACACTCTTGTTTGTTTGGATGAAATTGTAGGTTTTGCCTCCTTTGATGCTGGTGTGAGCATGTGTGCCGTCCTTTTCTGCACACAATTAGTCACATAATGACAGAGATGGAGGCTGCCGAGAGTGGCTGCCCTTTTCTAATAATGCGGTGGAGACAGAACTCATTAAACACCCTTCTATGTTCTTTAGCCTCTTAAAAGCTTGTTCCTCTCAACTCCGGCTGAATTTTTAACAGTTTCATGGCAGATAGTGTGTCAACACCGACTTGTTATTTGAGTTCATTTTTTTGTGATATAGATTGATGAACTAACTTTTGATAGTTGCTTTTATTGAAGCAAGATGCTTTTACACACCGCTTTTTTTCATGTATAGAAATAAAGAATTAGAAAAAGCTGACATATATCAGTTTAACATATTGCTGACAAGGCTGTAACTTGTCAATGGTACAAGTATAAGATGCCAATGGCAGCATAATAAGTCAGAGAGAAAGAGTGAGAAAGGACACTGAAGACCATCTCACTGCAGCATAATAAATTGCCAAAGCCAGCATTTGTCACATTAGAATGGTTAAAGAATGTAAAGGAGCAAATAAACATCTTTATTTTTTTCTCTAAATAAAGGCTTAACCAGAATTTAGATGTGCATGTAAATGTTATCATTAATGTTGACTTTGTAGAGTAGATCACGGTTAAGGCTTATGCAGTTTTTTTTTCCCTATATGCTCTTGCAATGCTATTCATATACCTGTGGTTCCTGACAAGATCCCTTTATGTCCACCAGCCTGTCTGTCGTCTTCTCTCACTTTTCCATCCACCTTTTCTCCTTCTTCATGTTCAGCTTCGTCTTTGGTAGGAGCGTGAAGCGACTCTATGCGTCAGACAGTGTGGGTGTTCTCGGCAGACACACAAAGGGCACATGTGAAGATGGGCCATCATGCCTTTCATCTGTAATTGCTATGCTCTGTTGTATTTTTAGAGCTGAGAGGATGGCATCTGCATTTATTCAACATTTTAACTAAAGGATGTTTATTTACTGATTTATGAGCATTTTGAGCTGAGACACACATCATAGGCGCTAATCTAGCACCCACGGAAATGTTCGAGCACCCACAGAAAAATACTAGATATTCTCCATTGATTGTAACCAATAAAAATCTTTTTAGACACAATTATCTTAACCTTTTTATAGTTTATGGGTGGTGGAGGGGGGGGGGGGAGGTGTATGGAGTGTGGGCGCACCCACCGGCAGAAACATAAATCGACGCCTCAACATGAGTCAACCCAGCAGGGCAATATCACTTAGTATTCTCAGTCTTGGTATGGTATTGGTTACGGTTAAAAAAGTAATTAATAATAATTCATTGCATTTATATAGCGCTTTTCTAGGCACTCAAAGCGCTTTACATAGAAGGGGGAGGGAATCTCCTCAACCACCACCAATGTGCAGCATCCACTTGGATGCGGTGCAATTGTGCTGGGTAGGGCTTGGGTCATAACATAACCTGATTTTGTAGAGTGTAAATCAGTGACACCACTATTACTTGAAAGACTCAAATATTTCCATCACACTATGTGCTTTTCTCTCAGCACTGGTTAACTTAAAAAGCAAAAGGTAACCTGACTTGGTTAAAATGTCACAGTCTAGTTTCACAATATCACAAAAGCACACAGGAATATCTCAGTGTGTTGCTATGATCTTGCAATAGTGCTGTTTCAACAACACAGGGAACACTAATTAATTGCTCATTGGAATTTGACGACTTTTTAAAAAAATATATATTATACAGTATCCCTATTGATGTGCTTTATGCTTAGTTGAGATTAGCCTACTAGCATTAACTGCTACCAGACCTCTTAACTATGGACCAAACATTCAGTCTGAATGTGGATCAGAATGTGGTTCCTTTGATTCAACAAGCAGAATTATTTTGTGTTTGTTATTACTATAAGAAAATATAGATCATGGTTTGATGGTTCCAGTTTAAATTTGTATGGTCCAATCAGGCTGTCAATACTTGTATTCTGGTTTGAAAACATGAATTATGACTTCGTCTTGGCAATGTGAGAAAGGACAACTTTTTATTTTAATTTATTTAGAAAACAACATAGGCCTACTTCTCCACTTATTTAGTCTGCTTAAAGTCTGCCCCTCCACAATCCACTGCAAGCTCACATTCATTATTGAGTGTAATGCCCACATCTCAAAATCCAATCAACAACCAATGAATTGAACCTAGTCCCACCCTACTTTTTTTTTTTGTTTTTTTTTGTTGATAATCCACTTTACTTGGATGTCCATCGCATTTCGGAAGAAAAGGTCTGTCGCTACTTGTTTCATTGCAACTTTAAAGATTATTCCTGGTTTAAGCTCTGTTGACAGAATTTGCAGTGTAATATTGATTATCACAACAAAGACTTTAGACATGTATCTTAGGTTTGTAAAAAAACAATAAAAGTCATGTTTGCAGTAGTGTACTCTAAATGGGCAATGCATTCCAGTTTACTCCAGTGCAGTGCATTGCCCAAAAATAGGGCATTGCATTGCACTGGAATAAACACTAGACCTAAACATTATATTACTAACCTTGACTGTGCAAAATTATATGCACTGTATAAACCCTTTTGCTGGTAACTTGTGCATGCTGCTTCCAATACTCAACAGACTGCTGAAAGTGCATTACTGTGAATGCATATTGTACAGACTGAGATGAAAGCATGTCACAGTTGCTGTCGAATAGACTTTAATGGTGAAGTGTGTCATTTCTTCACAATTACTGTCAGCAAATGGATTTATAAAAAGTTTATATTATAAAATGTTTCGACAGCTTTTTAGGGCAACAAATGTCTTGCATAGTTGTTTTTGCATGTTATACTGGGATAACAGAAAATATTTTAAGATTAAAAAACAGACTTGTTCACAAGTCCCTAAAGGTCAAATCCAAGTCAAGTTTCAAGTCTTTGTTTTATTTTTAGCGGTAGTTCTTTCAGCTAGATATTGTAATTAACAGTGTTTTGAAATATCAAATCTGATTTCTACTTAAAAAAAAAAAGTCTAATAAAGCACACAAAGTATTATTTAAATCATTAATTAAATTTTTATTCACAATCAAAAACTTTTACTTTCAAACTACGTAACTTTATACCGTTTTAGAACACAGGGACGGTCCCCACGAGAGGAAAAAAAATGTGTTTTGAGCTATTTGAGTTGCCGTAGTCTGTTGTAGTTCTCAAGCAGTGATGGTTAATGTAGTCTTCCAGTGAGCGCCGGCAGTAAAAAAAAACATGCGTGTTTCAAATATGCGTGCGTGTTTCATACTGTCGTGTAGGGTAGTAACGAGAGAACGCAAGCGGGAATGTCATACCAAAAAAGTCTGTCTCCCAAGTCCAAGTCAAGTCTAGAGTCAGTGGTTCATTAATCAAAGTCAAGTCACAGACTCGAGTTTCCATCTCTGTTAAACAATTACATTATTCATCTTAAATTCCAATAGAATCCAGAACATTCTATTAAAGCTACACTGTGCAAGATTTTCTCCCATCTAGCGGTGAAATTGTATATGACTACCAACTGAATATTACTTTCTAGCCCCTTCCATTCCGAGGGCGTTTTAACTTTTTTTTTACTTTTAAGATTTACATGGCTTCCAATTCGACTTCGTCCATGAGTGTTCCTTCAAGTGATGAGGCTACTTTAGAAAACTATTACAAATTGCATTTAGTTATTTAGTCAGTTAACAGGTAGGTTATGACCTCTATGTAAAACGAATAATAGTTTTACGTTTTCGTTATTTTGGTACCATTTCATTGCTAACATCAGCTATCAGGTTCCCAAACGAATTCAAGCTAATGTTAGTAAAGTATCAGTGCTATCGTTATTCTGTATATTGTACGAGATAAATATTGTAAGGCAATGTTTACAGCGTAGGCTACATCATTTTCTCCGTGAGCAGAGTCAGAGATCAGATGATGCGAGGGAAAGCTAAAGGTAGAGGAAAAGGTAAGGCGTGATCCTCCATCTTCAACAGGCTTTCAAATGTGCCGGCAGTCGCGAGTAATCTCCCTCTCGCATTCGTCACAGTGCCACTGATTGTAAAAGCGCGAAAGGCGAAGCTTGAATTTTCAGGTATGTCCCTCTTTGGCTAATGTATTTTCAAGATGGAGGCGCAACATGGCTGCCGCCATTTGAGCGACTCGCTCGTGTGCGTTCTTAATGGCAGATTCTACAATTACGAGAATACTTGATTAGTTGGTGGAAGTAATTACATATGAATGAGCACATATAATTTTGAAAGAACAAAGTGTTTTTTGCTAAGAATTTAAAAAAATACACAGTGTAGCTTTAATCAACGTATTAATCCACGTGGAATACTTAGTTATGTTTTTAATTGCAAAAAAGATGAAAAGGTGCAGCAGAATGCCTGTTTTAACAGTTGAGTTAAGGCCGCTCTATGCTTGCTCAAAATTCTTTGTAAAGACATAATGCAGACTGAATTATGCTGCTCTGATACACCCAAGCCTCTAGTATCAAAGTATACAGTTGTAATGCTGCGTAGATGCATTTATGCCACCTTTGAGCATCATTAATCATGTAAAGACACCAAAATGCAACTTCAGAAGCACTTCTGCAGTGTAAATATGGCAACATCTCACTGTTCACTTATAAAATATCAACTAGTGCATCCATGTAACCTGTGAGCATTGCTTCTACAGTTGCTTTGACCAATGCCAAGAAAATGTTTAGGTTCATGTGCAGCCTTCAGATGTGAGCTTTAAAAACCTACTCTTGTTTCCCGTACAGCCAGAGAGGAACATCTCTTGCAGTGATTCATCCTCTCTGAATTTCAGCCAATTCTTGACGTCAGGTTGCAACACGAAAATAGATTGGAAAGAAATTCTTACAGATTCTCACCCACGATTGACGCTCCCGTCAAGCCCACTTGTGCGAGGCCCTGGCCTGCTTTGACCCTGACATGGCGTACTTTCCTTTGGAATGTAGCACATCACATGCACCGGCAAGCGCTTCACTTATGTGCTTCACCATGTATAGCATGTAAAACAACTTCACGCCGGCGATAATACTAGAGTCATCTGTTTCAGCTGGACGCGAGTAATTTCAGCTAACGCTACATCAGCTCACTCCTCCTCCCCAACCCCATTCCCTGTGGCCAAAGGCGATAGCTGAAAGCCCCAGTGGACTGGGAGGTTCCACTTGATGGGCTCAGACTGACTCAGTCAGCTCACTTTAATGGAGGTAATGGCTGTTTGTCATCCTCCAGCCTTCACCGCTCTTCCTGCCATGCACCACTGCAGAGAAGAAGGCTGCGAGAGCACCACAGGAAGTGAGGAGAGAGAGTGAGAGAAGGGGAGAGAGAGAGAAGGAGAGAGGGAGAGGGAGTCAGAGAGAAAGAGTGAGAAAGGAAACTGAAGACCATCTCACTGGAGCAGTCGATTTTTTTTAATAACCTTCCAGTCATGGAACATGCCTGTAAGTCCTCAACTTTTTGACACTTGTCTAGCATGTGTATGAAGTGAGTGTGTGCATGTTGATATATACAATACTCTGCTTAAACGAGATCATAATGTTTCTAACATTTTTATTAGGCTTCATTCTTATTAGTTTAAAATACCTTATTCTAGATATGTTGGTCTGAAGAAGAGTGTTAGATTGCGGTCATGTTGTTGGGAAGTCTTGTGTGATATTGATAATCTGTTGAAATATACCCTCTTTAACATGCCTCACATTGTATTGATGTTTTCATTATCGGCTCACATTCTGGGAATCCAGTTAGTGTGATGTATTATCATTGAATGGACCCATAGAGGCTAAGCTCTGGTGCTGTGTATTACTGCCCTATTTTTGGTCAGTGTCTATGATGTTCCATTGGATTTGCAATGCTTATTTGTGTGTCATAGCATGGAAATGCTGCTAGTTGGTTTGGCCTCTCATTCTGTCATTTATTTTTGACAGCAAAGAGGAAATCTGACATAAATAACTTGCCTGTGAATATGTGTTTTTAGTAAAGTGAAAATCTGACAAGAACTGATATGGTATTACTCACAGGTGTCATGTATATCAAAATAGAGCAGACGTTTTTCTAACTGCATTGATATCCTGTTTTTCTACCTAAAATACATTTCAAAGTCTGTGTGTGTGTGTGTGTGTGTGCGCGTGTGTGTGTGCGCGCAAGTGTGTGTGTGTGGCTCGCTGTGATAATGCCTTTGACACAAACTACAGAGGAGAGCCCTCTGGATATTTTGCAAAGGAAATTCATATTTGTTTGGGAGTGTTTTGCATAAGCTTTCAGGTTTGGGTTTTTTGCGTGGTCACTAACATATTTACATAAGCTGGGTTATTATTATTTCATGGCAGGAATTGAGATGAGGTCATTCGTGCTTTGAAAAAGTTAGTCACTGTGTTACTGAATGGATCTGCTGTAGTGGAAATAAACAGGAAATGTGGTATAACCTGTTGTTAAAATTAAAGAGGCATATGACTTACTGTTTACGATCTGATAGAGGTGAAATCCATGTGGAAATTGAAAGGATTTTTAACTTTATAAACTCTATTGCACTTTATATTTTGTCCCCACAATAAAACCTACAGAGCTTTGATAATAAAACTAAGCATTTAAGTCTTACTAAGACACCATTTTGGGAGATAAAGACTATAGTGATAACTGATATTTATATGCATTTTATGTAAGTAGCCTACTATAATGTCATAAAGATTTCGTTGATTTTACATTACAAGCTATCAGAATTTCATTGAACTTTTTGGCCATATAAATATCAGCAGCTGCTCCAAATTGTATATCATAGTTTTGCTCAGTTTGTGCCCCTAAATAAAACTAAGGTGTTTTTTCCTCTTTGAGTATGAGCTCCACATTTTCCAATATCATACTATAAACCAATAAGTATAAAATACAATAAAGAAAAATGAATGAGTATTTTTGAAAAAATATATTTAAAATTATGTACTCTAACATGTATTATTAATAGTAGAATAAAAGGTGTTTTATTTTAGATGAATGGGTCTTCTCATGGGGGCAGGCATATTGAGATCACATAAATACTACTCCCTCAGTAATGCCTGTTATTGGATACTTTTACTCACATAAATTCATAAATGAATCATGTCTGACTGCAGAGAGCCCTTCCATGACATAGCTAAAAATATTAGCAAGATGCTACATTCGTGTTGCTAGTTGCTAGTAAAAGCCCAAGATCGGACAGTGAAACTCTCTAAATTAACTCTCTTTCTATTCAAAACTCTCAAGTGCTCAGTCAGTGTTAAAGACAAGTAAAAGCAAGTGAATAAAATACCTGTGCAAAACTTATACTTAGCCTCTAACTCAAACACTGGTGAGTGTAATCTAACAATTTATTAGCCAATGACTAATTATAGACATTATTTAGTTACCTAGCATGAAAATTTAGTCGCATATGCGTATATACCAGTGTATACCTGTATCCTGACACATAAATCCGAAGTAACTATGTGTTAAACTCAATGATATGGTATACACCCCTTTATTAAACATAATGTGTGTTTCCTTATGTTTAGTGTCTTAGTAATACCTCTTATCAATGTGCTGGTGGACAGTGTTGGTCCTTCCAATGTTGGGAGCATCATCAGCGTTTGTTTCTCTGATTAGTGAAACTTAATGCTCTCCACTGCCCCTGCGATGTACTATTATTAAATGTCCCAGATTTCCAAATAAGCCATCCGTGCTGGGGAAAAACACTTACAGGCAGGATGTCAAGTATTGATCGACAAGGTTTGCCATACCTCGTTGTGCTCCCAACAGGAGCCAGAAGTCTACAGAAACATTTCCAGCAATACATCATCTGTTTGGTCTGAAATGTTTAATTTTAGGTGATGCTTGGTTAACAAAACTCCTTATGTCTCATGCATCTTACTGTAGTTATAGAAACGTACATGAGATAATTATCTTTAGAACTCAGCAACTTGCTTAAATTTGCAGAGTTGATTCTATGGTTTATATATTTGCATACCATGATGAGGTGCAATAATCGTGTTTTCTAACACACTACAACTTTTCTCTGGGTTTAGAGTTAATAAATAAATCATCCGAGCAGAGGAAAGAACTAAATGGCATCACTTAAACAATAATTAGCTGCTATTTTGTGCTGAGATTGGCAGTTAATAATTTATGAGCTTTTCCTACATCTTTTCCAGTGATGCTGCATTTAAGTTTTGGACGGTCCTTGCACCCATTTAGGGGATTGGTGAACTCCAAAGGCATGAAATGATCATTTCTATGGGCATTGCCACAAATCTCTGCTATAAGCATGAATTACATAATACTAATGCCGACATTTAGAACCGAAATTTAACAATATAAGGGGGGGGAAAAGCTAGTGGTAGATCATGAGCTGATGAGCAGTGTATTAAAGACTAATGCATAGACATTGTATAAACTTTTTTTTTTTGTTAGGATGCAAACAGATCCGCTTTATACTTATTAGCTGTATGCCATTATTGTCTTCCCATATGCACTCAGGCTGCACTCTAGAGCAAATGGACAGATTGTTCTCTCTACAGTAAGTCCAGACGTGTGTCTCTTGGGATATCTGACTACATTGGAAATCAGATTAAGGTGTTCTCAAAAGAGACCCGGTAGAGCATCTGTATGGCAATGCATGTGGACCAACAATCGTGCCAGTAAGTGAATTCACTTTATTTGATTGAACAGATTTACTTATTACAATTTGTGGTGAACGTTTCTGAAATTCCGAGATATATTAAATAGCAACAAAATACATGCAAACATATTCATAAACCATATATCAATCCTGAGAAGTAAACAGAGATGTATAGCTTTCAATCCAATGAGATATTTGCATGCGGAGTGTATGCATTTGGTCAATAGATGGCAGTGTTCACCGGGATACTGTCAGGGTATGAGGAGGTGTGTTGTGATTTGGTGACTCTCCATACGCCCCTTCTATTTTTTAAACCTGGGCCATGGCCATAATCGATGCATTTCAGGAATCCATTATAGAATATAGTGATTACGTTTTTTTTTGTTTGCATACCAATGTAGCTGTCTATAATAGTTTCCCAGAGATATTCTTTAGCATGGAGATATTCTTTCTACTATTATTCTTCCATGGCTAAAAATAAACCGTTTGTTTGGCATGACCATCCCTTATAACTGCATTGTTTTGGTAGTAGTTTGGTTTAAGTGGATTCTTTGGAGTCTATGAGTGTCTGTCTTACAGTATGTGTTCAATATGTGATGCGTGTGAAAGCGGTTAGAGTACAGATGGTTCCCTGTCAGTGTTAACTGAACAGATGCAGACAGACCATGATATGAGTCAGAATGACATGCCACTCTGACCACTTACCAGCCATACAGTGCTTCTGCTAACCCCAGCAAAGGCCCTCCATTTGGTCAAATCGCCAAAGCATCGGCGAGTGTACACTGTAAAATATTTAATGCCATAAGTTATGACAACATTTATGTTTTTACATTGATGTAACTCATCAAAATAAGTTAAGCAATTTTCAACATTTTTATAAGTTAGGCCTATACAAAATTCAACTCATTTTTAAGTCAGTTTAATGTAATTTAAGTTGAAATGACTTAAACATCCAAGTTGATTGTCCTTAATTTAAGGCAGCAACATTTTTCTACAGTGTGTGTATGTATGTATGTGTATATATATATATATATATATATATATATATATATATATATATATATATATATATATATATATATATATATATATATATAAAGATACAAAGGACCTCCATTTGGTCAAATTGCCAAAATTATATATGTGTGTGTGTGTATGTGTATGTATATGTATGTATGTATATATATATATATATATATATATATATATATATATATATATATATATATATATATATATACCCCTCTTGAATGAAATGAATAACAAAATTTTAATCATATGATGCAAAGATTACATCAACAAATCACACTATTTGCAGCTTGTTTTACTCAGGGTGGTGTTATGATGGTGAGGAGGACCTTCAGGAAGTAGGGGAAGGGGTGGAGAGCTCATACTTGATGAGAACATTCAGCTTAGCTGTGCGCAAAACAATAGCTCACATCTCTAGAGTTGGCTTGTTTCCATAAGACTTCCTGCTCTGAATCCCTCCCACAATTTCTGCTTTGGAAGAGGGGATTGTGGGTAAGTCTGTGGGGCTTTTGGCCTCTTTTGCAGGAAACAAAGCAATAGGCGCAAGCAAACTTCAAGATTATAGCAGCATTAGCATTTGCCACCATAAAACCTATTGTTTTGCTATGAAAAAAATGCATATTTATTTTCATGGGATGTAAAGGAGAAATGGAAGTTGTCAAAAGGACTGTATCAGGCTGTCAAATGCTATTAGGTTAGTAACTATTAGGTTTTGAGTGTTTTCTCTAGTGCTCGGTTTAGATGTTGGTTTCAAACACCTAAAATAGAACCTTAAATATGGTTTATTGTGAACAATAAAACCACAATGACATTTGGTCAGAGTCAGCTGTATAATGAAGGTACATTTTAGCTGAAAGGTTTAACAGTGTTCTCAAGACAAGGGTATTTTCATTCAAGTCAGGCCAGGGCAGGTTGTCAGTGGTCTTAATTTATATAATTTGTTAACTGAAACACAATTGCCAATGTTATTTTTATATGTTACAGTATTTACTTTTTGCTGTTTCATAAAATGTTGAATCTTTCATATTTTTATATTGTTTGAATTTTGCTGAAAGCATTTGACCGCCTGTTTAATGGCCAGTTCCAGTGTGACAACATGCCCCGCTATTGAAGGTCAATTGTCTATTCAGAAACTGACTTTCAACAATAAGGCGAACTCGAAGTCCTTTTTTAAATATAAAACGTTTTACAAATTTTAATTCAAACAATCAGGTCTTGAAATCAATAATGAATGATCTTTAGTATAAATATTTGACACAGCTTTAGTTAGACTCTCTTTAGTTAGATGTAAAACTAAGGGAAACTTTTACACTGTCATTTCTTGATCACAAAGACAGTGTCATTTCAGTTAGCAAAAGACATTGTGAACAGAATAAACCATGTTGCTTATATACAGGTCCTTCTCAAAAAATTAGCATATTGTGATAAAGTTAATTATTTTCCATAATGTAATCATAAAAATTTAACTTTCATATATTTTAGATTCATTGCACACCAACTGAAATATTTCAGGTCTTTTATTGTTTTAATACTGATGATTTTGGCATACAGCTCATGAAAACCCAGAATTCCTGTCTCAAAAAATTAGCATATTTCATCCGACCAATAAAAGAAGTGTTTTTAATACAAAAAAAAAAGTCAACCTTCAAATAATTATGTTCAGTTATGCACTCAATAGTCAATACTTGGTTGGGAATCCTTTTGCAGAAATTACTGCTTCAATGCGGCGTGGCATGGAGGCAATCAGCCTGTGGCACTGCTGAGGTGTTATGGAGGCCAAGGATGCTTCGATAGCGGCCTTAAGCTCATCCAGAGTGTTGGGTCTTGCGTCTCGCAACTTTCTCTTCACAATATCCCACAGATTCTCTATGGGGTTCAGGTCAGGAGAGTTGGCAGGCCAATTGAGCACAGTAATACCATGGTCAGTAAACCATTTACCAGTGGTTTTGGCACTGTGAGCAGGTACCAGTTCGTGCTGAAAAATGAAATCTTCATCTCCATAAAGCTTTTCAGCCGATGGAAGCATGAAGTGCTCCAAAATCTCCTGATAGCTAGCTGCATTGACCCTGCCCTTGATAAAACACAGTGGACCAACACCATCGGCTGACATGGCACCCCAGACCATCACTGACTGTGGGTACTTGACACTGGACTTCAGGCATTTTGGCATTTCCTCCTCAATCTTCCTCCAGACTCTGGCACCTTGATTTCCGAATGACATGCAAAACTGAGCAACAGTCCAGTGCTGCTTCTCTGTAGCCCAGGTCAGGCGCTTCTGCCGCTGTTTCTGGTTCAAAAGTGGCTTGACCTGGGGAATGCGGCACCTGTAGCCCATTTCCTGCACACGCCTGTGCACGGTGGCTCTGGATGTTTCTACTCCAGACTCAGTCCACTGCTTCCGCAGGTCCCCCAAGGTCTGGAATCGGTCCTTCTCCACAATCTTCCTCAGGGTCCGGTCACCTCTTCTCGTTGTGCAGCGTTTCTTTGCCACACTTTTTCCTTCCCACAGACTTCCCACTGAGGTTCCTTGATACAGCACTCTGGGAACAGCCTATTTGTTCAGAAATTTCTTTCTGTCTTACCCTCTTGCTTGAGGGTGTCAATGATGGCCTTCTGGACAGCAGTCAGGTCGGCAGTCTTACCCATGATTGCGGTTTTGAGTAATGAAACAGGCTGGGAGTTTTTAAAAGCCTCAGGAATCTTTTGCAGAAATCTTCTTGTTTAAAATTAATTAGTTTATTCAGATGATTAGGCTAATAGCTTGTTTAGAGACCCTTTTCATGATATGCTAATTTTTTGAGACAGGAATTTTGGGTTTTCATGAGCTGTATGCCAAAATCATCAGTATTAAAACAATAAAAGACCTGAAATATTTCAGTTGGTGTGCAATGAATCTAAAATATATGAAAGTTTAATTTTTATCATTACATTATGGAAAAAAATTAACTTTATCACAATATGCTAATTTTTTGAGAAGGACCTGTACAGTAAAGCGGCGTAGTCGAAAATAGCACGAGCACTAGTCATTTCTAATGATGTCACTTTTGGTCAACACATATGTGTTTTACCAACATACATTTCAATGCTTTAAGCAGGGCTGAAGCGAGGAGGGGCTTGAAACTTCCTCCTTATGACCTCTGACTGCTAAAACTACAGTCTGCAAAAAAGGAATGACAGGCATTTAAATCTGGAGACTCGGAGCTCGATTACGTTTCTTGCGAGTTCACATATGGAAAATCTCTTTTAAGAAGCAGATCTCAGAGTTGGAGGAGGGAAATGAGTCTCCTGTTATGTCGATCGAGTGGGCTTTGTTGTACAAGTTCTTGGGGCGTCGTATGATTATTGTTTAGCGGCCCATTGAAGATCGACATGGGCCAGACATCTGTCTCCAGCTTGTCTCAGAGAACGAGCGGTAAGTGTATGAAGGGCTTGTTCAGTGACTCGCTGTTTACTCACCCACACCACTATTTCAATAAACGGCCAGGGAGGGAAGACGTGACTTTTTAGAGCTAGTTAAGTCCGAGTCCGCGGGAAACCAAGTTCATTTTCAAGTCTGGTGTTTGCACATTGGCTTTGACCTAATCTGATAGTAGGCTATCTTCGAGACGAACCAAAACGCTCCCATTATTAACAAGCGCGTGGATTTTGGTTTGTCTCGTGGCGCGTGTATATAGTGCAAACGATCAACAAGTGGGACTTCGTCACGCGCATCTTTCGGCGAATTGAGGTGTTTGCGTTGATGGATTATTTAACTTAACTATAACATCCTCCCTTGAAGAGGACGAAAAAACACAAATGTACTGGCTCGTGCATTCAGGAAATGATTGTCTCACTGTGTTCTTTTGCTCTCGTTTCTCGTAATAATGTGCTGTTAGAAATGTACTTCCTAATTCGGGTTTAAGTTTGAATTATTATCTTGTAATTTATGGATGGTTTATATTAGAAGTATATTTTTACAGTAAATTGAACAAAGAACAGTGTAAATAGTTTATTCATTATCAAAACCCATGTCTAAATTGCAGGTTTACTGGTTTTGGTTACATTAATACAGGGTGATATGAGTCTGGAGAGTGTTGATTTTTCATTATTTGTTTCAAAAAGAAACAGTCAATGAAGTGTTTTAGTATGCACTACAATCAAATTACAATAGCAAAAATGTCAAGCAAGTACTCCACAATGCACTGTGATTGTTATCTTAAGCTTCTTTCTGAACCAAATGTTGAATCACGAGATTTGCCACTACCTTCATTTCCCCGTAATTTCCATTATTGCCAAAGTGATAAAAGCTTCTATTGATCAGTTTACCAGCTCCCAAAAGGTTGATCAGATGTTATTGTGTTGAACAGCATATGGTGTTTTAAATAAAACTGAATTATGCTTTAAATTGTTTTGACTGGGTCTGAAATGTATAGCAACTGTACTGGGTTTGAAAGGCCTCAGAAATGAAAACTGGATATGATTTTGGCAAAGCGAAGATTTGGTTGAATGGCACTGACTGCTTCTCTATGAATTAGATCCAGAAATCGTCAGTGCTGTTTTTGTCTTTGGTCTAGTTCTTTTAAATCATTTTATAGGAAAGGCCATTAAAAGATAGGCATTTCCTGTCTTTCAATAGGGGAAGAAAGTGTTGACTGAAATTGGCTTTTTGTTTTTTCCTTGTATCATGAGGAACTGGGGATGTGGTATTCAAATGCTGCCAGCAAAATTTAATACAGACATAGATTAAGCATTCTTTGTTGCCTTTATGCATTTACCTGTTGTCAAAAACAGGCTGCAACTTTTACACTTTTATAAACGTCCTCTGCTCATTTGTTGACTAGCAAGACTTAAAAAAGGATTGAGACAATGAACTCATTTTCAGGCAGAGTGGCTTTTTTGGTAATCACTTACCCCCAGATCTCTTTACAGCTGCTTTGTATTTATTTTTAGAAGCATAAGGCAACTCAAATGTGTGATTGTTTTGTAAGAAATATGCTGTCAGGGATATTGATATGAGCTGCACTAAAATATGGCTCCCGTGAACTTTTTAACTGTTAAGTCTCACATGCCTCCTTTGGAAGCCTTAGAGGTTTTAATAACTGATGCCTTTTGTTTTCAGGTCCTCGTGATTATTTGTCATGTTTGATGCATTTTCAGTGGCCTCCCCATATAAAAGAGGAAGTGAGGAATTTAGCCAGCTGAACAAATTCAAATGTGATACTATAAAACATAATATTTGCATGCATTTTGCCATAATATAGATCTGAATGGTATG
The DNA here is from genome assembly GCA_026230005.1 of Gila orcuttii. Taxonomy (NCBI): domain Eukaryota; kingdom Metazoa; phylum Chordata; class Actinopteri; order Cypriniformes; family Leuciscidae; genus Gila; species Gila orcuttii. The sequence continues at coordinate 15,360,581 of JAPDVR010000019.1, read as the reverse complement.
GCTAAAACAATTCTCCATATTTTTCAGCATTTTGGTAATATTCCATATTTTATATAATGTAGTTGCTCTGCAACCATTGTTTCATTTAAACTACTAATTAAGCCAAGACCCAAATTAAGGTGTTTTCACCTTATGTTTTTAATAAATTACCACAAGGAAGAATATTTAGTCATTTTCAATTATAAAACTACAAATTAATAAACATATATTTTTGCTAAAACATTATATGCAAGTTTGAGTTTTCTTTTTTGGACAACTGATTCACGGACTGAATTAGAACTTAGTTTATATCAGAGACTTCTTAAACATCTTAAAGGGATAGTTCACCTAAACATAAAGAATCTCTCATCATTTACTCACCCTCATGCTGTTCCAAACCCATAATTCATCTTCGGAACCCAAATGAAGATATTTTAATGAAATCTGAGAGCTGAAATCTTTCCCTCCATTGACAGTCCACACAACTACTACTTTGTCACTTCAAAAAGTTCATAAAGATATTGTAAAACTAATCCATTTGAATTGAGCGGTTTACAAATTTTCTGAAGAGACACGATCGCTTTATACAGTAGGATTGATATGATTGAATTTAGGCTTTTATTCACATATAAACATTGATCAGCGAACATAAAAAGCTCAACCGTACTTGTTTGATGTGCGAGAACAAACCTTATTGGTTCTTGCAGAAGCTCAAACGTGCTGTGTAACACGAGAATGAACCTCATTGGTTCATCTCGCATGTCAAGCAAGCTTTGACCTTGACCTTGCGTTTACCACAACTGATGTTTGAGTAGATTAATGTTTATGTGAATAAAAGCCTAAATTCAATCTGTTGATCATATAAAGCGATCGTGTCTCTTCAGAAAATTTGGACTAAACTGCTTAATTCATTATGGATTATTTTTAAGATCTTTTTATGAACTTTTTGATGCGGCAAATAGGTAGTCGTGTGGACTGTCAATGGAGGGACAGAAATTTCCCAGATTTCATTAAAAATATCTTCATTTGTGTTTGGAAGATGAACGAAAGTATTACAGGTTTGGAACAACAGGAGGGGGAGTAAATTATGCCAGAATTTAAATATTTGGGTGTACTACTCACCCTTTAATGCTTTCCTAATTTTTTTTAATGGTTTAAAACATTACATGCAACTATCTCCTCATGTTGGTGTCAGTATCAAAGTGGCATTATGTACATTTTTTCAACCGTGTACTGTGGCTCTACTTTTGTTCTGCAGCATCCACACATGTTCATCTGTGGTTTGATCTCAGGGACTGCTCTCATCACTGGGAGTTCTGGGAGTAACACATTCTATTAATAATCCAATCAGTGGCCAACTCACTGTTGACAGGCCAATGAAGTTTAGGGTCAGTGGCTCCTTAGGGAGAATTGATTAGCGAAGAGGCGCTTTGGCATTCTCATGATGGTGGTGAAAAGACCACAGACATGCTATCTAGCACATTCCTGTTACATGTGTCCACTAATGAAATCCCTACGTGCAGTGTGAAAAACAGGCTTCGTGTTTGGGTCTCACACATTTCTGTGTGAAAAATATCCTGGTTGCTGGTCAGATTTTGAACTTCAGGATGTTTCATGATGCTTGTGGAAGATGTGCATGTTGGGCGGCCATATTAACAGATTGTAGCATTCACATTGCCCAGGTAAATGGTGTATTGATGTGTAGCTGATGTGTAGTTTTGGAGCTTAAAGGGATAGTTCACCCAAAAATTCTGTCATTTATTCACCCTCAAGTTGTTCCAAAACCGTATGAATTTCTTTCTTCTGCTGACACAAAAGAATATATTTTGAAGAATATGGGTAACCAAACAGATGGGCCCCATTGACTTCCATAGTATTTTTTCCCATTCTGTCCATGGGGCCCATAAACTATTTGTTTACTTACATTCTACAAAATATCTTCTTTTGTGTTGACAGTCATCATTGACATCTTTTCTTATCTTGTAAAGATCTTGCAATCAGTACCGCCGCTCCCTATACAAAGTGTACACGTGATTGCAAAAACGATTTCAATGCACCGCATACTGATAGTGACTCCCTGATGCCTGCAAATTAGATACAATATCAACCACACCGACCAGTGTTATCAGTAATACCGGTGTTTTCTCAAGTTTATATTTTCGGTGTGAAAATTCCGTCATTGTGACAAGTGCATGATAAAAGGAAAGAACTGATTCTAAACTGCCTGAAAGAAGTTATCAGTAATTCCAGTCTTACTTCCTGCACCAAGCTACATAGGTTTGTAACAGATTTTCATAATATCAGTCTATGGTCTTCATGGGCTGCCTGAGAACAAGGTCTACTTTGACCCACTCTCAAACACCAGTTGTAGTTGAATTCTGAAAGAGTTTGGTTTGCGTTGTCGACATGGCTGAGAAGACACTGTTTTCAGCACTGCGACAGCAAATCTATGCATTTAGGATCTTATGAAACTACATTAAGGACACAGAGTGAACTACATCAAACTACATCTACTTTCTCCTCTCCTATTATTTCATAATTTACTCCCTTTCATGTCCTCCTAGACATCACTGGGAAAAAATGGTGTAGGATTTACTTTGAAACAAATAATTACGAAGAAATGTCAAGTAACAAATTGAATTAAACATGAAATTTTGTAATAAATTCTGGAATCATATTTTCTTGTAAATTAAACCAAGATTATTGGAGTACGAACTACGAAAAGTATTTTTTTTCCAGTGCTTTATGACTTTCTTCTGTGGAAAAAAAAAAAAGACTTTAAGGGAATATTGGAGTCCAAACAACATTGGACACCACTGACTTTCATTGTATGTAAATTTCTGGCAAAAATAACAGTGACACATGCACGCACTGACCGGGGTCTCTGCTGTAATTCTGTTGAGAACAATGTGTGTATGCATTTCTTAAAATGATAAATGGTGTCACCGCTTTGGAGCCTGACTCTTTGTTTATTGTTTTCAGTTCTTTGATCTCATTTAGCCGTGTGGAAATGCTCTTGTGATCATTTTACACTTCATCTGGCGAGGTGTCTATGACTTTATGTCTGCTGTTCTGTTGGATTATGTTTGATGAACGGGTTTAATATCTCTTTGCGTGTGGAAATATGTCGTCTTTTTGCAAGCTAAGACGAAATGATGTAGTTAGTCAGGGTGGGGTGGAAGAGAGTTCAATTCTTGGCTGAATCACATTTGCAAACCTTACACCTCAAGTGAGCAGTGAGCACCTAACCTAAAATAATCGATCTGTTCTGTGATTAAGGGTCATTGTTGACTAAGGCCCTGTTTACACCTTGTATTATGATGCATTTTGGTCGATAGGATAACAAGTGGACGATGCTCAATACAGGTGTAAATAGGGTCTGAAAAGTTTTGAGCTTGTCCACTTTTGACCACATCCAGAGGTAGTTGAAAACACATTTGACCGGATTGCTTTCGTAGTGTAAATGCTGATGTGGTCGAAAGCGCTCGAACAGCGATGCGGGAAATTCCCGCAAACATTCATTCAATCTAGCATTGTAGGCCTATGAGTAAATTTAACCTAACAGATTATAAGATCAAATCAGTCATTTTAAAACTTTCTGTGAGACGCAATTTTCACAAACAGCGTGAGTGATTCTGCCAATGCCGCGTCTTCTCTGTCTCTTAAAATAGGTTACACAAGGCAAGCCAATCGCGCTGCAGCTGCAGGCGGTGATTCTAGACTCTCGCGTTTCAGGAGTCGGGACATTTGATGGAAATGTCACTTGCACAATCGGGTGATTGCATCGTCACTAATGTTTATAATTTGTGCGTCTTTTTAAGTCTTACCTATTTAAACATTCAAGCGATTTTAAACCGCATAACAAACAGCTCGTGAGTAACAAAACTGAGTTCTTTTTCGCGAATTATAGCGCTTTAACGGTCAAAAGCACACAACATTGTCTAAATTCCGGTCTTGGGGAGTATCCTCTCAAACAATCGGTTATGTCTTAAAAAATAATACAAAAAGAAAATGCATGTGACACTATAATGAAAACAGTATGGGCCGTTCACGTTACGTCTTTTGCGCGCTCATCTTTTGCTGAAACGTCTTCTTATTCATGGAGAACATGGCTCATGATTGCTTAGCAACAGGGAGCCCTTTTTAAAAGAGGAGAAAGTGGCGCGGACTGCGCTTTACACGCAAAATGTGAACGGCCCCTTAATGAATCCGTGCACTAGCTCTTAAAGTGAGAGTAGCATCTTTCATTATTGTATATAAAACAACAAAAGATAGCATTAATTGTAAGGAATCAGGATTAATAGCCTATGGATTGAAATTATACAGGACTAAAAGACTGTTCCGTGTTATTTTACATTTGATTACTTTTTTTTCCGTTTCTGTAGTATTTCTGAATATTTTCTCTTTATTTCATGTATTTATTTGTGCTACTTTTTTCAATTTAATTCAAAGATTGAAATCAAGTTTCCTTTTGTTGTGTAAACTAAAAAAAATGACCCCATTGTAAAAACACAAATACAATGAGTGACCAAACATTTAGCTAAACGTATTTTTTTTTAAATTGTCTAAAAAAAACTCCCCCCTCAAATTAAAAAATCCCCCCCATAAGAATGACCTAAAGGGGGATTTCCCCCCTATTTTCCAAAACCAAATTCAGGCCCTGGGGATTTAAACTTTGGCTGGAGACCTAAGATTGGTTGAAGATGAAAAACGTATTATGCATCTTAATACCAGGTGTAAACTGCCTTATTGGCATATGCTTGTAGTAGGCATTTTCAAAAAGCAACCCTGCGGCGAAACTTACATACTGTGCCTTTAATATTAATATATTGCAACCGTCACCCATTCATTTAATTTTTTTGTAACAGGGTTGCAATATAAATAGTCTTTTTAAATGCATGTACAGTACACTAATATTCATAAGTTTGTAGTCTATAAGATTTTTGAGGGCTTTTGAAAGAAGTGCTCACCAAGGCTGCATTTATTTGATAAAAAAAAAATTTAAAAGCAGTAATCACTAATCAATAATTAAAATATTTCTGAATATAATTTATTCCTGTGATGGCAAAGCTGAATTTTCAGAAATCATTATAATATGCTGATTTAGTGATCAAGAAACATTTCTTCTTATTATTATTATCAATGTTGAAAACAATTGTGCTGCTAAATATTTTTTGTGGAAATGGATATAACAGATTTTTCAGGATTCTTTAATTAATAGAAACCGCATTTATTTGAAATGGAAATCTTTTGTAACTTTGTAAGTGTCTTTAGTCACGTTTGAACAATTTAATTTGTCCTTGCTTGAGTAAAAGTATTAATTTGTTTCAGGCTCTTGTATACTGTTTTTGTATGCTATTCATGGAAAGAGTCAGCTAGTTGTTCTTGCTGCTTGAGGGTGCCTTAATGTCTGTTGTTATGGTCAGAAACAATCATTCACACAAGTATTTCCTGTTGTAAAAACCTGTTGGCTATTTTCCATTGTCTTGAGGTCAGCTGAGTTTGTATTATTCATTTCATTCAATATTCTCATTTTTCCTTGCTTTGATTCCCTTTTAGTGGACGGTCTGGAAAAATCTTCACTGGCCAACTGTGATGTGGTGGGAAGCTCGCAGTCTCCTCAGCTGAAAGGAAAGGGAGGAAAGCTCTCTTCTCTGGGCAAGCTCTTTAAACCTTGGAAATGGAGAAAGAAGAGGACCAGTGATAAGTTTCAGGACCTGTCCAAAGGTATATACCTAATAGCATTTTGCTTTAATGTTTATGCTTAGGACAATACATTCATCTATGCACAGTATATTCAGAATGTAGTTATCTCATTGATACCCTCTTGGCTTTTCTTGATGCTTCCTCACAACTTCATGAAAGTTACATCATCCAGCATGATATTCAAATGGTGATTATGTTGGATGGATACGGTAGACACGCCACGGATCATAAAATCCATTGCACACAACGTATTACAGCTGGCAGCAGTCTGCACTTTTACTGAACTCTGTGAACCATAGTAACCATATAGTGTTCTTGATATAATGATGTCTTGAAATCTCCTTTGTCTTTATAGTTCTGGAGAGGAAAATATCCACCAGGCAAACTCGAGAAGAGCTCATAAGGAAAGGTGTCCTTATTCCAGACCAAGGTGAGATTTTAAATAAAGCAAATGAATGTAATGCTGAGCTGTGTAATTTCTGTGAAATTAAAGGAATGACTCATTAGAACTATTATAAAAAATAGTTTGTTTATTGTCTAAATTGATATATAATACAATATAAAGGCAAAGGGTCCCTGCAGCAAAGGGTGAATAAGGGTTAAAGGGTGAAATAAGCATCTCTGTACTTCATGTGTAAAGTGGTGCAAGTGTGTTATCGGATGCGATCTTTAATCTTTAACCACTATGGTACCATCACCTACAGTAGAAGAAAAATGCATTACCATAGCCAGTAACCATAAACAAATGAGAAGCAAAGGGTGTTAAAGATTCAATTAAAGATTATTCATTTATTCTACCACCCAGGAATGTTTTCCATTTAAATAGCTTTAATTGATGATGTCCATATAATAAAAGCTTAGAACTTCATGGACTTGCTGTTCACACACATCCAAAATGATGAAATTGAGCCAGAAGATTGGGAGGGATTCTGCGGTTCTCACATGTAGAGGGAGTCAGAGTAAAGTCTCTTACTAATACTTTTATATGCAGTGCCTTTCAGAAAATCACAGTCCGATCTATTGAGCTCTCAGTCGTATAACATCTGCAGGACGACTTAAATGTTAATGTAACAAAATTGTGTTTTTACTGAATAGCTGGCATGTCGTATTGGTTTCATGTTAACTGAGCCATTTTTGTCTATCTTTAGATGATCCTTTGAACACAGAGACCTTGAATGGTCATGCATTGCCCAGTGGAGTTACTGAAAATGTTAAAGTGGACATTGAAACACCAGAACTGGTCCCTGAAGAAAAAGACTTGGCGGCAGTGGCAGAGGACCCAGAAGGTACAGTTTTCTGTTTAATCCGGTAAAACTAGGCAAAATAAAGATGGTTGAGTCTTTAACATGTCCAACCGTACCGATAATGTTTTTTTTGATGATGTTTTAAGCTCACACCACTAATGAGTAAAATTATTTAGTCTAACTGGAGGGGCCTTTCATAGTTTTTGCTGCATGATTATGTTGTAGTTTTGGGAAATTTCTTCACCATATTTTGTTGCAATTTAATTTTTGCACATCACACCATCCATATCATTTCATATATCATTGTGATTGAACAACATTAGTGAAATCAACGCGTGTGCAAAGAGCAATGTATCAAAATGGGTTGATAAAGACTGTCACTCATAGAAATGAACTGCGTTATTTAGAGGAAGTGTGAGCAGCTTTGGAGCAACAGTTTTATCTTGTTCAGAGAAATGTGTTGAAAATGTGGTCAAATTTTTAATAAACAGTACAAATGAAGCTATTTGTAGAACAAGAACATTTCCTGAGAAGGTTATTTTTGTTCTTGTTGAAGTTTGTTCTATATGTCATTAATGAACATCTCTTGATTGTCTGACCTTCTTAGGAGGTCTAGTGTCTTATGTGCCGTATAGTTCAGCAGATTTGGTTTTGAAGCTATAATAAAACTTTTTTTTAAAATAATAACATGATGGATGTTATGCTTTGTATTGAGACCATCCTTTTATGGGTAATGTGCCATTTAGGCTGATATCATTTTGGAATTTTTCTTTTCATCATAAGTTGTGGGCATACAAGATATGCAAGGGAAACGTCAACACAATTATATTTGTATAATTTCTTCCTCTTTAATGTTCTACAACAATTCTGTAATTGTTTCCACCTTTTCCTCCAACCAATGAAAATAATTTATTTTTCATGGAGTTAATTTTAAAGTGGCTGAGGGAATAGATAAAGCACTAAAGCATTAAAGCCACTTGAGGTGCTTGCGCTGTGTGGAAGAACACCCATTATAAAACGCTTTTATAAAATGCCACCAAGAGCATAAGACCAAGGTTTAATTAATAAATAGTTTAATAAATAATTTAAATTAATAATTACACACACACACACAGTCATCAATATGTCTTTTTCTTATGCTCACCAAGGCTGCATTTATTTTTTTATTTTAAATAACTAAATAAATAAATAAATGCATAAATAAATGCATTTTAAAATGTAATTTATTCCTGTGATGGCAAAGCAGAATTTTCAGCAGCCATTCCTCCAGTCTTCAGTGTCACATGACCCTTCATAAATCATTCTAATATGCTGATATAGTGCTCAAGAAACATTTCTTATTATCATGTTGAAAACAGCTTAATGATTAACAGTTTAAACTGCTTAAAATATTTTTCAGGATTCTTTGATTAATGTAAAGTTCAAAAGCACAGCATTTATTTGAAATAGTAAAGACTTTTAAATTGTTACAAAAGTTCTCTGTCACTTTTGATCATTTTATTGCTTCCTTGCTGAATAAAATGTTATGGCATTATATATGACACTAATATATATATATAGGCTATACATTAATTTAGTTCACAGTTGCTACTTGATGTAATGTATGTGTGGTCATATTTGTGTATTAAAAATGGCTTAAAACGTAGCTTATCCAATTAGAATTTTGAGCTAAATTCTCTATTTATACTATTTGACTATGTGCTGACATGACCGTTTAGGGTGCTCTGCTCCTCTGTGCTCAGTAGAGAGGAATGACAGCAAGCCCAGCCCAAAGGCCAGTGAGTCAACCGTTCCAAAAACCCCTACTAAAAAACACCAGACCACACTCCCAAAACCCTCTGGTGAGGCCACAAACTCAGGTGTGAAGAAAGGTGGCCAAGCAGGGGGTAAAAAGGTAACCAAGACCACCAATAAGCAGGTCTCAGTTCCTCCACCCAAACAAACCACCCGAACTGCCACTCGTGGTAATGGTGAGTACACGTGTCAGTATTGAGAATAGAGCATTGTGATTGCATGTGTGGGGAACAAGCTCTGCATGGAGGGGTTCCTGCTTGCATCTCTTTCCCCCTGACCAGTCAAGCTGGGAACCAACTTGTTCTTTCGAAGAACAAAAAAAGCTGTCAGAAATGTCAGCAAAATCTATCAACATTTGTGTGAGAATGTGCAGTTAGCTGGATTCATGCTTTAACTAGTTTGGGTTTATGTTATCCAGTACTGTGCAAAGTGGTATCCTCACTCATTTGTGACCCAGTATGGCTTTCTTGTATTGTTATTCTGCTTGCATTACATGTCTCATTGTTAAACATATTATAATCTTGTATTGATGTTTGCCTTTGTGTCTGAATATAATGATATAATAAATGTGCTGCATTTTGCATGTAACCAGGACTTTGTGCATGTACACCACACTCATGTAATTGTGTATAAACAGGGGCTCATTGTTCCACACTGTGCTGTTCCTTTATCCTTTTACCTGTCCACTGTGTCCCATCATTGGTGGCTTGACAGCTTCCTCTGTTAACTGAAGCACTTTATTATTGATTTATTATTTTTCATTCGTAATATTTTAATATTCTTAATTTCAGCAAATGAATACGAGAACCCCAGATTATTTGTTTTATAGTGTTTTGAATTTCCTGGCTTCTGTGAATGTTAAACTAAACTCATATCTTTGGTCAGCAGTGACCTTCGCATAGGAATTTTATTTTTTAGTGGTGAACCTGCATGTGAAAATACACTATCTGATGTTATCTATTAGTTCTGTCATTATGTCTTAGTACAAGTAATCCGTCTCTAATTTTAGAAAAAGCTTTTAAAACGCCGCCACTGTTGTTGGTTTAGCCATTAACTTATCGTTTTAAGATCTCTAATTCTCTTATTTCTCTGAATTTCTTCACAGCAAAAACACTGAATCCTAAGAAAACTGCAGGCACATCCAAGAGTTCCACTCAGGCCTCGGGTCAATCATCTTCATCGACCTGCTCGAAAACCCCAAAGAACAACAACTCAGAACTAACAGCAGCACAAGCCAAGTCTGCCAAAAAACCCGCACCCTCCAGGTCACCGCGGCCCCCTTCCAAAACCCCGTCCGAGACTGTGGAAAGCTCCTCTAAAAAGGACCAAAGGAAAAAAGAATTGACCTCAAATGTTAATGAGAAAGCAGAGGAGAAATCTCAGGATGGGAAGGGTGCCGATCAACTTTCCGAGTCCTCTGCCGAGATGGACAAAAGACAGCCTCATGTTAACCAAGCCACAGAGGAAACATCCTTCACTGGATCCTCAAATGAACTCTCCTCAGACACTTTAGGTGAACCTGTGAGCACAGAGAGCGAAAAAGAGAAAGAGAGGGCAGCGGCAGACCAGATACAAAGGTCAGTTTATATATTGTTATTTTTTGTCAAATCTATATTCCTCTAATGTTGTGCTTTTAATATTGATTATATAGCACATGTGCATGTCAATATATTTCCACTAAAGGTAAGTCATGCTGTGTGTCATCCTCCAATCAGACGTTTAATGAGATTGGGGTAAATTTACAGTAATGTACACTGCTGTACCCCTAGTGTTTGGGGTCGGTAAGTCTACTTTTTGTATTTATGTGATCCAAAATTCAGTAAAACAGTAATATTGTGAAATATTATTATAATTTAAAATAACGGTTTATTATTTTAATATATTTTGAAACAGTTTATTCCTGTGATGGCACAGATTAATTTTCAGCAGCCATTACTTAAGTCTTCAATCGTTGTGTTTCCACCCAAAGTTGTGAAATTAACTCATGAGTAAAATTGGAATATTGCATAAAACATTTGCGAATAAAGCAGCGTTTCCTTCCCATGTGTCCAAGAGAACAAAATCTCCACTTCCTGGGAAATTGGCGCAAAATATCTGTAATAAAAATGGAAGATGCCGCAATCGGTAAAGAAACGGTGGCTCTTTTTTCCTACATCATAAATGACTTGCATCTCAGAGCATGCAGATGAAACACAATAAATGCTGTCATGTTATATTGCATTCAGATGCCTGGTGTTTGGGAATGTAATCATGTGAGACTTCTGGGAGGGAATTATACCAAATTATTCTGATGACAGACTTTGGCTCAGGCATTTCAGAATGATCAAACCAACATTTGAGATGATGTGCAATGAAATTGGTCTGCTAGTTAGTTCAGTTATCTAATCACATCCACTGTTGTATGCATCAATTGAGAGCATAAGGTTTTTTCATGTGCATTTTTAGAATTCATGCAAATCTTTCCATTTCCAACCAGCATTTTTAATGCGATATTCCAAAATACGCATTAAAAAATAGGTGGATGGAAACATGATCCTTTAAAAATCATCATAATATGCTTATTTGGTGCTCACGATGTAATCGTTTAATCCTATTATCAATATTGAAAACAACTGTGCTGCTTAATATTTTTGTGGAAAGCATGATTTTTTTTTTTCTGGATTTTTTTTGAAGAATAGAAAGTTAAAAAGAACAGCATATGTAGTTGCTTTTGGTCAAATTAATGGGTCCTTGCTGAATAATGTTATTAATTTCTTTCAGAAAAATAAAAACAAAACTTACTGACTCCAAACTTTTGGCTGGTAGTGCAACTATTTCTGCAATATAACTTCAGACTAAAGGATTGTTCTTTATTTTTAGTTGTGCTATATTTTTTATAGTTTGCCAAAATGGTTTTGTAACCAATATTTCACGAGACATCAAATAGACTTTGATCTTGTAACTTGTGTGATAGGAAATGTGGTTAGTGATAAAGTTTTAGTAATATTGTTAGTTGTCTTGTTTGGAACATTATCGCATGATTATATATGTAGCCCTTTCTGATTTAGTTTTTGGATCTCAACTTTTTTTAGCCAAACCTAAAGCATTGCAGCATCACAACTGCACTGAAGGTGTTATATCAAAATGAATCAACAGGACAGATTGTCAAACTTGTGCTACTTCAAATGTTAAGAAAAAAAAAAAAGAAGTGTGATCACTGAAGCACAGCAATCATCTCACATGTGAAGTGGCCGTTTCTTAAAGGCACAGCAGCCAAAAATAAACCATTTAGTTCAAACAGTCAAAGAGAGGAGAGAAAATGGCCATGAAAAACTATATTAGGACTCTCTTAGCATTTAACATTATAAATGGACCTCAGAGAAAAATATTAATTTAAGAAATGAATGATGTTATGACCCCTTTAAAGTCTTGAATATGTTGTCCTCTTTCCCTGATTTTGATAAAGGCTCATCCTAATGAATATTTTAGGTAAACTAAATGAGTGTTTGGCTTGGCCTTTGGTAGGATTGTTGGGACTGCAGAGGGAGAGAGACAACAAACCGTCAATGTGGAAAGCCCAGAGGTGACCGTCATTCCTGACTCAATTCGAGAAAACCAGGCCAACGACTCAGATGATTCAGATGGACCTATACTCTACAAGGACGAAGAAGAGGAGGACGAAGATGATGAGTATACCTCTAGTACGTGTTCAAGTCTAGTTGTTTAAACCCCTTGTTTCTTTACTTTTTCTGTCCAATAAAAAATTGAGCCGTAAAAAGTGAAAAGCTTTTAATATTCTGCTTTTCCTGGATATTCATGTAGTTTATTTTAGTAAATGTATGTGTCGTCAACCTGATGTTTAAGTATAATCAAAACAGCCCGTAGCACAAGTACAGGCAATACATTTCTTGGAGGTTTCATTCTTGGTATCTGCATTTTAGAAGTTTCTCTTGTAACTTCAAAGAATTTTGGCAAAGCGGATATCCGAGCCTTTAGTTTGTCAAACTGGAAAAACATGCTGTCTCTAGTCAGCATTACTTTCTGACATGCTGGTTACTCTGCAGACTTTGCAGGAATGTGCTCTGCATTGTGCACTGGCAGCAAAGACTGATGCCTGTTTCTCATTTTCTGTTCTTTCCACACTGCAATCTGAGGATGTTTCACCCTTCCCATCAGAATACAAATATTTTAAGTTTATTCTAAGGTTGCATTGGTACTAAAGCTCTGTCCGATGCAGATGAGCCGATCATGGCTAAGAACTGATAAATGTCCCCTAATGAAATTCTTGACCATTTTAAATGCTACAAGTGAATTAGGAATCACAACATTATAATGTGCAATATGAAAACTTGTGATTTTGAGATTTGCTAAAGATTACATTTTACATTCCTACTAATTTCAGTGTTTTTAAAGATAAACTTTTAAAGTCGCCATGATTTTCTTCCCTTTTGTGTATTCTGACAATATAATTTATAATAAATACTGCATTTTTCTATGAAAAAAAAATAAGAAGAATGGTCAATTTTGATTTTATGGTAACTTTAAGGTGCTTTCACACTAGCACTTTTAGTGCGACCTGGGTTTGATTAATGTCAGAGTTCGGTTAGTTCGGATGATGAACGCTGTTTTCCGAACTCTGTGCACACCCGTGATCCGTACCCTAGTCCGCATAAAAAGGTACGGTTATGGTTGCTGGCGCTTTGTATACAAAACCAAAGTTCTAAAAACCGAAATATAAAAGTGAGGTGAGCACTGTGCAGTTTTTGTCTCGTCTTGCGTCATTGTTATCAAGCATCTGGGGTAAACAACTGCTGCTTTGATGATGCAAACGCTCTGTGGTTCAGACCCAAATAATATAATGTGAATGCAATCCCGCGGGGGAAGGGGGAGCAATCGAACTCAGATTCAGACCAGGCAATCGAACCAAATGAGTGTTCGATGACAGCAAAGGTAATCTAATTGTAAAAATTAAATTACAATCCAAGTCACAATTGAATATCTGAATCGTTATGTACAATATATATCCAATCAACCTATAATGATACATTTAAAAACAACAACTCAATCAATAACAAATATGCTACCAATATACTATCATGCATCCCTATTTTTCTTTTTAATAGGCGCCCTTGCCATCAAAATTCGACGCAGGGACACACTTGCTATCAAACTTGGTAACAGGCCCAGCAAGAAGGAGCTAGAAGAGAAGAACATTCTCCCACGGACCTCAGAGATGCAGCGACAGGAGATGTGGCAGCAGATCGGCTGTAAACTAGTGAGGTACATTAAACCGTCCTGATCTGTACTGCTAATATATTGGATACTAACGTTGCCAATTTATTATAAACAACGTGCTATCATTCAAAAGTTTAGATACACCCGACTGAATTTTTGTTTATCATAATCTTGTTTTGTAGACGAGTATTAATTGGGCACCTATGAATTTCTTTACAAAACACAAGCTAAAGATTCATCAATAGTCTCTGGTTCCTCACAAACTGACTCTTGTTTTCTTCCACCCATAGACGGCTGAGTCAAAGGCCCACCACAGAAGAGCTCGAGCAGCGAAATATTCTGAAGCGTATGTCTTCTGTCACTTTCTCATTTACATAGTTTGTAGATAGTTGCTTTGTTTGGGATGCCCTGGGCTCCAATGTTTGTTGTTGCTTATTACTGCCTCTGACGTTGGAAACACGTTCATTGAGTCATGGGCATCTCTATGCGTCTCAGTCCCTGTGTCATTTTGCCTTTTCTGTTGCCTTTGTTTCATGTGATGTAACTGATTAAGACTACAAATGTGATGAAGCTCAAACAAGCCTTTAGCTCTATGCCGAAAAACAGGGAGGTGTAAACATTTAATTAAAGAGTTGCCTGAAGCTCACTGCTTACCTGAGATATAATTAATCTTGGCTGCAAATATCCTGTAAAGGGAATGTCCCAATTCTAGAGTTGTAATGTAGAAATCAGTCATTAGTATTGTTTCCTGAAGTAGAATAAGCTACATTATTTAAAAAAAGACATTAATAACTGAAGATATCCTATGAGTAAACTAACACTTCGAATTGTTAGGTTAACTTAAAAAAAGGGAAAATATGACATCAACAACAGTAGGTTTACGGATCATTTAAAGCAATCGGTCAGCATAGGATAGATAAAGAATCCTTAAGAAATGCTCATGGTCCCATGGCATATTAAGTATTTTTGGCCAGTGTTACACAAACATATTTCGGACTCATCAGTGAGCATGCTCTCATTCTAGACCATTCTTTACTCTTAAACTAAGCTGGTTTTCACTGTACTCTGATCACTTACTGACAAGGAGGACTAAAAATCAACATTGTCGGATACGTTGTTTAGTCTTGAATAGGGATGGCGAAAACTAAAAATTTTCTTGACCGACCACCGAGCCTCATTAGCCGGTTGAAACCGGTTAACCGATTAGTTTAAAATATGCCACGCTATTTGAAATAACAGCCATTTTGAGCCGCGCCTGCAATTTCGCAACTCTGTCGCGTCTCTCTCTGCCTCCCGCTCACACACACACACACACTGCCCCGGCGCCGCGCTTCCACTCACGTCACTTTTTTAAAATCCCCTACAGCGCGAAACATGAGTCCCGCAAACGCTGCGCCGAGGAGCTTGTATGTAATCGGAGGACAAATGGCTCCTTAGTTTCGAAATGGTTTGGGTACAAGGTGATCGCGTTGAAAATAAAGGCGTTAGTCTAGCGTTAGAAACTCATTTGAAACATTGCAGCGTCTCATTTAAGAAAATGACAGCTCCGAAGAGACTCCGCTTAGTTTGAGGTAACGTTATTGCTAATAATAATAAAGAAAGATGATGATCATCATCACCTTATCTGTTACCACTGAAATGTAGATGTAATGTATTTCTACAGTATTACTACTGTATAAGCACTGTATCACACAAGTTGCAACTTACTGTGTCATTCTTTTTGGTGAAATGGTGAAATTTCCCACACACTACGTTCTCTTACGAGAGCATCTCTCGTACTGCGCAATATCTTACGCTATGGGGAAAACCTCTTTTCCACGAGATATTGAAGCAAAAAATTATCCTTAATTTTGAATTAATGTAAAACGCTGTGCAGCAGCATGCAGATATAGGCAGGACGGCTCGCGCGCCTATTGGCTGCCCTGCGGCAAACAGCAGCAGCCTATCGAGAGAGGTGCTGCGTGACATAATCCTATGGGGGCATTTCGCGCCCATTTCGTCACGTCCCGCCAGAAAAGGGCGCAATTTCGCCCTGTAAATATAGCTCGATAAGGCTGGTACACTGATTTTCATCTCTTCAGCGAAGCATCACGCATCGCTGGATCCGGAGTGAGAAACCACGCCGTCTGAGAAAAAGCACACAGCGGGACGAGCCATTGAGTCTGAAGTCGCTGGCATCGCCGCCTTTAGCCGCCGTACCTGCTACGCTTTCCGGCGTTATATCCTTTTTAAACTGTGTGTGTGTGTGTGTGTTCGCCGCCGCGTCACACATTTTTTCACTGTCTGTCTCTCTCTGCTAAAAGAGCTGCGTCTTTTTCAAGATGCAAAGATCCTGCGGCTCGTGCCGAGCCACACTCAGCGACGGGGACCCTCATGTTATCTGCGTTTCCTGCCTGGGTGAGGATCATGCGGCTCTCGCTCTCGTCGACGGCGGATGCCCTCACTGTGAGCTACTGCCTATGGTGACTCTGAGGACTCGCCTGGCATCCTTCTCAGAGCCTGCACTTCAGCCCGCTGTAGCGCCGCGCCGTAAAAAGCGCCGTGCTCCGCGCGCTCCCGAGCTTTCTCCTGCCCGCCAAAGCTCGCCGGTTCGCCCGCCAGCTTCGCCGGCATCGATTGAGTCCCTCACCGACAGACAGTGGCCGCCGTCTGCCGCCGCTTCCTCCATTGAGGTCGACGAAATAGCCCCGAGCCTTCTCCAGCCCGTGGTAGCTCGCCGGTTCGCCCGCCAGCTTCACCAGCTTCACTCGAGTCGCTCGCTGACGGACAACGGCCGCCGCGCACCGCCGCTTCCGACATTAATGACGCCGAGATAGCTGCATCTGTAGAGAAGGCCAGCTTCAAAACCGCGGCTAACTTTCTTTACGTTATAAGAAAGCTACCCCGCCCCCCGTGGGCATGCGTCACCGGCGAAATGAGGAAAGAGTGTGTTTTTAGTCCCGCCGAGGCCGGGCCAATCTCCATTTCTCAAACATTTCTCAGCTCCTCTTGGTTTGAGCTGCTGAAAATGTCAATATTGCAGCAATGAGCCTGTTGTATTACACGCACGCCTGCAAACAAACGCCGACGCACACAAAACTGTGATGATGCTCTTTATCCGCTCTGGCTATTTTAAGCTTTTGTCGTTTCCCCCTGTGGCTCAGTGGCGAAACCCAAAGCCTTCGCACGGGAGACCTATGTTCGAGCCCAGCTCTCGCAGCGGATAAAAATTTAGTCTCGCCGCAGCCAGACTTACACCCAAACTTTTCACTCGTTCAGTTCCGAGAAAATGCGACTGTTCCAGTGTATTTTGCAGTAAACAAGCCGGTACCATGGCCCGCTTGCCTGCACACAAATGCCGTTTCCACGGCGACCCAGAAAAATCATGTAAGCAGTGTATTTTCTGGTATTCCGGCCACAGCCGATGGTGTTTATGAGTTTATTAAAAATGCCACAGCCCAGTGTTCATTTCTACACACAAACACAGCCCGCCAAAGTGCAGGGCTCGCACAAATGAGTTCGACTCATGTCAGTTGTTTATTAATTATAGTGAATGTGCCCACAACCCAGTGCCCACAAACACTACACACTGCATGTGCCACGTTTTCTGTAAAAGAAACCAACACACATACAATCAGCTAAGGCCCACGGTGTTTAAGTCTCGCCGCGGCCAGACTCTACCGAAACTTCTCGCTCGTTCAGTTCCAAACAATTTGACTGTTCCAGTGTATTTTGCAGTAAACAAGCTGGTACCACAGCCCGCTTGCCTGCACACAAACGCCAGCTTTAAGGCGACCCAGATAAATCCCAAAAAGAGTGTATTTTCTGGAATTCCGGCCACGGCCGATGGTGTTATGAGTCTTGTAAGAATGCCCACGTCTCAGTGCCCATTCCCACACGCAGACACAGCCCGCCACAATACAGGGCTAGCAAAAAAAAAAAAAAAAAATCGACTCATGTCGATTGTGCAATAAATGTAGTGTACGTGCCCACAACACAGTGCCCACAAACACTACATGAAGCATGTCCCACGGTTTCTGTAAAAACGAAACCAACACATTTTCAGTTGGCGCGAGCCGACAGTGTTCTCAGTGCAGCGAGTGTGCCCGCTATCCCGCGCCCACATTCCCTCACAGACATGCCGAACCCCACGGGGCTCGCCCCGCTCGCCTTCTCTCCACATCCCGTCAGAGAGAAGCCGAGCGCGGTCAGGCTGCCCGCTGTGATCAGCGCACCCCCCGCCTCGCACACTATAAACACTGTCTATTTCTCAGCACACCGGAGCTCTCCGGTCGCCGCTATATCACGGCCAGAGCCCAGATTTCATTCTACCTCTAGCTTTTCATGCAGATGCGTGGGCAAAGCTTCCCGGGGTATCAGAAAGGGTGCTGAACACTATAAAAAGAGGCTATTCGCTGCAGTTCGCTCGACGCCCCCGCCGTTGCGCGGCGCGAGTTGAAATGACGGTAAAAAATGAAGTATCTCACCTACTTCGAGCCGAGATAGCGAAACTACTGAGCAAAGGGGCTATAAAACCTTTATCTCAGGCTCAGAGCGAAGGGGTTCTATCCAGCAGGTATTTTCTATTACCGAAAAAAGACGGGGGTCTCAGACCCATTCTAGATCTGCGACGGCTGCACAGAACGCTCACGAAGCGTCAGTTCAGAATGATTACAACCAGGAAAATCCTCGCGCAAGTGCGCCAAGGAGACTGGTCCATGTCGATAGATCTGAAGGACGCTTATTTTCAAATAAAAATAGCGTTACGTCACAAGCAATTCTTGAGATTCGCCTTCGAGGGCCAGGCATACCAATACAAAGTCCTGCCGTTCGGCCTGTCCCTGGCACCCCGTACTTTTACGAAGTGCATGGACGCGGCTCTCGCACCCCTGAGACTTCAGGGCATGCGAATTTTGAACTACTTGGACGATTGGCTGATTCTAGCTCGATCACAATCAGAGCTCATAGAACCCATGGCCACATTACTCGAACATCTCAAGAATCTGCTCGCTATCTCCCGCTATCTCCCAGCCAGAAAATATCTTTTCTGGGAACAGTGCTGAACTCGCTATCTATGACAGCGCATCTGTCGCCAGAGCGCGCACAGGACATTCAGCGCGCCGCGAAATCTTTTCGCCGCGGCTCAACTGTCCAGCTCAAAAGGTTTCAGAAAATGCTGGGTCTCATGGCCTCAGCAGCTTCAGTGCTCCAGTTGGGGCTGCTTCGCATGCAGAGCGCAGGTGGACCTGTTCGCGTCCAACGAGAACGCTCACTGTCCGAAATATTTCTCCAAGAGCAAGGACGCGCTGGCCTACGTTTGGCCCCACTGTCCCCTCTATACTTTCCCCCCCATCTCGCTCCTGCCTCAAGTGCTGGAACGGATCAGGGAAAATGAATGCCCAGTGCTGCTTGTGGCTCCGCTCTGGACAAACCAGGCTTGGTTTCCAGTCCTGATGCAGCTGACCAGCACTGCCCCGTGGCCAATACCATTGAGGAGAGACCTCCTCTCCCAGGCCAAGGGCTCGATTTGGCATCCTCGCCCCCAGATATGGTCCCTGCACGCATGGGCCATCAACGGGTACCCGCCATCCTCCCGGAGGGAGTGCTAAACACGATCACGCAGGCAAGGGCCCCGTCTACAAGACGGCTCTACTCCTCGAAATGGTCTGTGTTCTCTGCCTGGTGTCAAGCTCAGGGCTTTTCACCCGTAGACTGCGGGGTCACGGAAGTGCTTTCCTTCCTTCAAGAGCTGCTGGATAAGGGCAGAACCCCATCCACGCTCAAAGTGTACGTGGCGGCTATAGCAGCGTTTACAAAACCTGTGTCTGGCCAGTCACTGGGGAAGAACCACCTAGTCGTGCGATTCCTCAAGGGAGCTCGGAGGTTGAACCCTCCTAGACCTCCTTCAGTCCCGGTGTGGGACCTTTCTACGGTTTTGGAAGCCATGAAAGGTGCCCCGTTCGAGCCAATCCATTTGTCAGACATGAAGCATCTGTCTTTCAAAACGGTGTTTCTTTTGGCTCTCGCTTCAGTGAAGCACATAGGGGACTTACAAGCGCTTTCAGTAAGCGCATCATGTATGGAGTTTGGGCCTAATGACTCAAAAGTCATACTCAAACCGAGGCACGGGTACGTGCCCAAATCCCTCAACACACCTTTCAGAGCCCAGGTGATTTCCCTGTGCGCTTTCTCGGTTCAAGATGAGGAGGAGGATGCGAGTCTCCTTTGCCCTGTCAGGGCACTGAGAGCTTATGTGTCCCGCTCGTCTGCCTTCAGGCAGACCGAGCAGCTCTTCGTTTTGTTTGGCGGACGTTCCAAGGGACTGGCCGCATCAAAACAGAGCCTATCCAGATGGATAGTCGATGCCATAGCACTGGCTTACACTTCTAAGGGCCTGCAGTGTCCTTTGGGTGTCAGAGTGCACTCCACGAGAGGCGTGGCCTCGTCGTGGGCATGGTATAGTGGCGTTACCTTGCAAGATATCTGTACTAGGGATGCACTGATACCACTTTTTTCAGAACCGATCCGATACCAAAAATTCAGAGTATCGACCGATAACGATGCCGATCCGATACCAACACAATTTTTTTTTAAATCAAGTAGAATTTATGTAACTCTGTGTGTTGAACTGATAAGCACTCTTTTGTGTGTAAAACACAATCTACTTAATACAGACAACTTCATTATAAAGAAAAACAAATCCAAAAAATATATGATCATAATCTATGAAAAAAAAATTCTATTATAAACTAGATTAGTGGATGATTCAGCAGTAAAATTTAGTCTAGAAAAATCATGATTCGTCAATAATTGTATAAAATCTGAACATTTAGTGAAAAAAACAAAGAGACAATAAGTGTAACACTAAATCTGGTAAAACGTTACACATTGCTCTTTGTATTGTTGTAAAATACATTCATGAAAACAAGATAAAAATCAAAAAGATAAATTATTTTATATATAGCTATAGTCTACTATACAATTGAGACATGTTTTAAATGTATAGCACTGCTGTTTAATGAGGCAGCAACATATGATAGATAGAACAGAACAAGAAAGGCTATTAATAATCTTTCATTTCGTCACTGTATTATGATTATGAAAGGCTTCAATACAGTGCGGCACAAAGTGCTTATGCGCATCCCGAGCGCAGAATGATGCGCTTGAGGCAACATGGAGTCACAGCGTGCAGAGTCCGCATTGAAAAGTTCAAACCACAAACGAAAGACATATTGATGCGTAGTCTATTATACAATATCTATCTATGCAATAGTTTATTGAGCCTTTTCTTTTAACAGTTTTAAATTTCGTTTTAAATAGTGCAGCTGACTCTAGTGTTGTGATCTAACAGACACCCGGTAGAAAGTAACAGGATTAAGTTACAGCAATAAAGTCTAGCAAGATAAAGTTGTTTTCTGCAAAACCATAGAGCTTTATCTACACATCAAGTATAATAATAGTAACATTGAATCATCTTGGAGAGGGTTTCATCATGTTGACTGACTCGTAACCGAACACGACGCGCTGTTGGAATGCTGAATGGAGAATGACTGAGAGCCGCAGCGGAGGGAAAAGTTTACGTGATCTCGAATTTAATGACTTAAATGTTCATTTCTATCTCACATACTATAATGGCTTAAGAACACTTGTAATATAGTGCACGAAAACTTTATGGTGCTTTTATAATGTTTTTGTGCCTTTTGTGGGGCTTAACAATAACACAGAATAGTATATGCACAATATCGGATTTGGATAGGCCTCGTCTGACCGATACCCGATCCGGCAAAAATGGCAGTATCGGACCCGATATCCGATACAAATATCGGATCGGAGCATCCCTAATCTGTACGGCTGCGGGCTGGGCCTCGCCGTCTACATTTATAAGGTTTTATAACCTAGAGGTTCCCGCCTTACAAGCCAAGCTTCTGTCGGTATAGAATTCAGTGTTATCTGCCCCGCTGTGCCGGCCCAGATGCTGAGTTTTGCTTGTGCATCGCTCACTGAGCGATAACCCGGCTCGATGGGTGTTGAATAACCCGTAATCTTAACCAGTTCAGGCTGAACACGTTCACCCTGTCTGTGTGAAACACTATTAACATAACTAGCCCCTATGGGATGCTATTGCATGGGGAATGATGCTTGCAGCCTCTCTTCTCCTACTCTCTGTGAGTCTATGGTGATTATGCACTACATGAGCCCTGGGCTACTGCCCTTGGGACTTTGGTGTCGGATCCCAGCACGCACGGCATTTTGCATTGTGTTCCCCATAGCGTAAGATATTACGCAGTACGAGAGATACTCTCGTAAGAGAACGTACTCGGTTACTAACGTAACCTCGGTTCTCTCTAGAGAGGGAACAAGTACTGCGTATCTTGCCGTGCATACACAGCTCTGGTTCGCTTCGGCGATGAAAACCAGTGTACCAGCCTTATCGAGCTATATTTATAAGGCGAAATTGCGCCCTTTTCTGGCGGGACGTGACGAAATGGGCGCGAAATGCCCCCATGTCACGCAGCACCTCTCTCGATAGGCTGCTGCTGTTTGCCGCAGAGCAGCCAATAGGCGCGCGAGCCGTCCTGCCTATATCTGCATGCTGCTGCACAGCGTTTTACATTAATTCAAAATTAAGGATAATTTTTTGCTTCAATATCTCGTGGAAAAGAGGTTTTCCCCATAGCGTAAGATATTACGCAGTACTCGTTCCCTCTCTAGAGAGAACCGAGGTTACGTTAGTAACCGAGTACGTTTCTTTGCACGCTTCATCCTGTCGTCTGCCCTGGCTCTAACCTCCAGTGTTTTAGCCTGTAGCCTTTACTTTTCGCAAACCTTGTGAGCGCGCGAACCCAAACGCTGTTGACCTCGCGCCAAATGTTTTTATTGGTTTATTAAGTACAAACAGGCGAGTTATGAAAAATTTAGTGTGAGGGATTTGTTCACTTCACACAAAAATATTTTGGAATAAGATGGCTAACTGTAGTAGCGTTTAGTCCACTGTCTATAATAGCCTAATTTAGAGATCACTTTTTTTTTTTAACCGACTACCGACAACTTTGATCGGTTAACGTTGAGACGGTCAACCATCGGTCAAACGGTCATCGGTTAGCATCTCTTGAATGACCTTGGTTGTGCTCAAATGGAAAGTTATATTCTCTGTTTTGCAATAATTATCAAATATTTAATATGGAAACTTCAGGGCGAATAAAGGTTGTATAAGATAAAAACTAACAAAATCATCTTTCTTATATACCTTTAGAGAAAAATGAGGAAGAAGAACAAGAGGCCAAGCAGGAGATTAAAAGAAGACTGTCCCGAAAGGTACAACCTTCTAGTCTACTAGTTTTCTTTGAGTCAAATTCTCATAATTTGTTCAATCTATCAGGAATGTATAGATTTCTGCTACATAAGAAATAAAATCATGCTTTGGTAAATAATAATTATTACATACGTTCTTAAATTATGAGATGAGGTTATAATTGACATAATCCATAATTTACATTTTATGTAAATTAGTTTTTAAAAACTTATAATTATGAATTAGTTTGTCATCATTTTACTTTATTTGAAATAAATGTATGATTATTTTCTTATGTGGCAGAAATGAGCCTCCATAGAAGTTAGATGTCAGATATTGAAAGATTACAGGTATAAATGTAATGTATTGCTCTAATTTAAAATAACACACAACCTGTTACTTTAGCATAATGCTCCATGAAGTTATGAATCTTCATTAATCAAAATCATCAATGTGACATCATTGTGAGACATTGCACCACCTGCTGGCCTTACAAAAAAAAAAGGTCTAGTATCTCAATAATGCATCATTTTTAAGAACAGGACTTGAACTAATCAACTTGACTAAATGGCTTGTACTTGAATTTATTATTTAATAAGTTAAGATGTTATGAAAATAGATTAAAGAGTCAATTTGATCATGTCATTAACCCACTAGCTAACTCTTAATTGTAATGTGTGAGGTGTTGTGGGGAGTGAGAAAGAGATTTAAATTCCTGACGTGTTGTAGAAGTTGTGGCCAGAAGTGTCTGGAAGTCTGGCCATTTTAATTTGGCCCTTCTAATTTAGTATGCTTCTAATGCCCTATGTTATTGAGAGAATCCGGGCAGAGAATTTAAATGGACTGATCTATGAATTAAATCAATAGTCATTTACAGAGATTTTGCTCAAAGGTGACCTGTTCTTGCTGAAACTGCAATAATAAACAGTACTTTGTAGACAAATGACTGCAGGTATAGAAACCACTTCTAATTATTTTCACTTGTAAAGTCAGTCACATCCACCATCATGTGCTTTATCATTAAAGATGCATTTTGTTTGCCATTCATTGTTTCACTCACATAAGGTATTACTTACAGTAGGCTAGATGGAACATGTTTAACTCCTATTGAAGGAGACTGCACACACATTAAAAGGTGACTGAAGGAATTGCTTTGTGTCTGTAGCTCAGCGTCCGGCCCACAGTCGCAGAACTAGTGGCACGTAGAATTTTGCGGTTCAATGAATATGTGGAGGTCACAGAAGCAAAAGACTATGATCGGCGTGCTGACAAGCCCTGGACCAGGTTGACCCCTGCAGACAAAGTAAGCCATTCCTCTCTCTTACTGGTGCTTTAAATTGTGCATGCTGTGCTGCATAGAATTGTAAAGACACTTATGCACATACACCATGGCAAATGTTGGAGCATCATTTTTCCCATTGTAAATAACAGAATTGTCCAGAGGATTAAAAAAAAACCGTAGATAATGTTTTGGTATTAATAATAAAAAAAAATGTTAAACTAAATTTAGTACTTTTTACTTTTAATTTAACTTATTTATTCAGAAAATAATTTAATTAAATAGATATTTTAAATTATAATTTTTAGGACTATGGGAATCTTAAGTTAATACATACTTGCTTAATTTTCATTTATGTAGTTTTAACGATCTTTTTGTGACACTTTAAAATAGTCTCATTTGTTAGTGTTAATGTATTAACTAACATGAACTAACAATGAGTAATACATTTGTTACAATATTTATAAATCTTTATTAATGTCATTCATTCATTTGTTCATGTTAGTTCATAGTGCACTAATGTTAACAAAATACAACTTTTGATTTTAATAATGTATTAGTAAGTTTTTTAAATAAATGCTTTAGAAATAGTTCATTCTTTAGCTCATGTTAATAACTAAAGTTGTTAACTAATGTTAACTAAAGAATCTTTATTGTAAAGTATTACAGATCTTTTAGATGATTTGTACATATTTTAAAGCATAAATGCTTTAAAAGTTCTCCCAAAATGGATCTAAAAATCTGCTGTATTTGTTGTTGAACACAAAGTTTTATGGATTTATAGACCCCTGCTCTGTCTATTGCTGTGTTCCAGTTAACAAAGTAAATAATGACACACATTTTCGTTCTATATGATTAATTACGATTTTATGAGTGATACACATTTATTAATGCATTTGTTACCTGTCTATATTGTTAAATGCATTGTTTATATTATACAGTTGATGGTTCTAAAGATAAGTAATGTCCTCTCATGTACAAGTTGGAGAAGATTGCATCAATATCAGAAGATCTCTTGCCTTTTGTATGGTCACTGATGCCACCTACTGGTGCTTTAAAATATGGTGATTCACAAATACTTGTGTGGTCAATAGTTCATTATAATGAATAGTGCAGTTTTTATAATACACTTCTGATCAAAAGGTTTTTTTTTTTTTTTTTTAAAGAAAATGGTTTTATTTAGCAAGGACACATTAAAAACATCATAATAAAAACATTCATAATGTTTCAAAAGATTTCTATTTTAAATAAAAGTTGTTCTTTTGAACTTTCTATTCATCAATAGAATCCAGAAAAAAATGTATTACTGCTCCACAAAAATATGAAGGAGCACATCTGTTTTCAACTTTGATCATATCGTCACTAATGGCTTTTTTTTTTCTTGTCACAGGCTGCTATACGTAAAGAACTTAATGAATTTAAAAGCAAAGAAATGGAAGTCCATGAAGAAAGCAAACAGTTTACCAGGTATGTTTGTGTACTACTAGCAGCCTGATCAGGAGGATGAAAGGTTATTGGCTATAGTCCAGTAAGTCTACTGTCATTGATACAGTTTTAAATTAAAGCCTGAGAGACTGTAACCGGGCCCATGCGAAAACAAGGATAAATGTCTGAAGGACATTAAATGTAGTCACTCAATGCTGATGTTGTTAACGTTAACAATTTGAGAACAAAGTATAATTTGCACGGTTTGGCGTGATATGATAAGCGATCGTTAGATTTAATCAGCGCAATTTACTGGAATGCTTTTTTCCCCTTTGTTGGTCAGAACAATTAGTGGATGTTACTTGTTTAGATTACATTTTCCGGTGAAAATTCTTATGTTGGTCATACTTCCAAAAAGTAGATCTGATTCTGAATGACAGTATCCACACCGCGCGGTGACTGACAGCCGCACATTCTCCTCAAAACATTGGATTCATCCGCGCTGTGCCGTGCCGAGGCACAACCCACGTAAAGTTGATAATTCCACAAATAACTGCAATTGCAGATTTCGAACAGAGATGGCGACAAAAAGGAAAAATTACGGACTGCAGCTTTAATTGCATAATCAGTAAAATGGAAATTTAAGATGTGGTGGGAGATAAAGCATTGAATAGTCAGCCGAAAGTGTCTTTAGAGTCAGCCGAAAGTTTCTTTAGAAGTCAGTATTTTGTTTTATTTTCATAATAATTGAACATCAGCCTTTCACTGACATTCAGTCCACCGCTCAGTTTGTCAATCAGTCTGAGGTAGAGTGTGGCTGTTCCCACAGGAAAAGGGTCCAGAGAAATCAGCTATTTTAACCAGTGTAGCGGCCTGTGTCATTGTGTCACCTGTCGATGTCATATCTGTGTTGCCTTGGATTTCTGGTTTTACTTCTGTAGAAACCACTTTAATATATTATGTATTTTATTAGACAGATGAGCAACTGTTTGGATACCTTTGTCGACAGAAAACTAATCATTGTTATATAGTCCAACACTGTTAGTCTTACTGTTTGAATCTATTGTTTTCTTGATTTACTGCGAGTAACATGTTTATACCATGCCTCAGAGACAACACTATTTTGTCAAATGGCCAACAGAATAATCAGAAAGAGCTTTATTTGTAGTAACAGTAGTACAGCATTTTCTCCACCATACAATATATTTTTAAATTAACTGCATAGCATTTAGCAACACAAGTCATCCAGCTTTTTTTAATATTCTAATATTAATCTAGCTTACTGCAATGTGGTTTCTTACCAGCCACCGTAGTAATGTTACAACATAACTTGCAACAAATTCAAACGTATATTAGTATGATTGTTTTGACCAAGTGAAACAGCTCTGCGTTACCTCACAATTTTTTTTTAATTCATCAAATAAAATAGACCAGTGTGTGTAGTAATTCAGCATTTGCAGGTATTTCATTTGAATAAAATAAAATTATGTGAATATACAGTAAGTGATCAAACATAACCAACAATGTTCAAGTTCAGGGAAGAAGGAGGTGGATGTTAAAATCATAAAATCTTACCTTTAATCATAAAATAGGCATAAAGCGAAAGGAGCGACAGCGGCCGACTGCAGCATATAAACATAATAAAAACAGCAGCGTAAAACGTCCCAGTCTCTCTGCCCCACCCGACTTCATACCACAGTAACGTTCATTAAAACTTTAATACATTAGCCCAACCATGAACATAATTTGAGTCCCGTCGGATTGCTTTCCATCAGCTGTGGAGGTAAAGACAACTCCCATGATTCCGCACTCGTTCACGGCATCATCAAGCTAACCCTTTATTGTTTTGAATAAGCGACCTCTAGTGGCAAAAATTACATACTGTGCCTTTAGAAGGAATATTTTACCCAAAAAATGAAAATGGCATTTTCTCACTCTGATGATGTTCCAAACCTGTATGTATTTTTTTCTTCTGCTGAACACAAAAGAAGATATTTTGAAGAAAGTTGATAACCAAACAGTTTCAGTTGCCATTGACTTAAAACTTCATGGACAAAAAATACAATGGAAGTCCATGGGAACTGAAACGGTTTGACTGTCAACATTCTTCAAAATATACTCCTTTGTGTTCAACAGAAGAAAGTAAGTCATGCAGGGTCGAAACAACATTAGAGTGAGTAAATGCTGACAGAGTTTCTCTTAAGGTCCTAAAATGTGGTGTGAGCATGATGGGGTAAACGTGAAATAGAGTGAAAAGTCACTTGATGTCTATCATCACAGTCGTTTTTGCAAATCACCCTGAATGGGTTCAGGAAATGATATCTGATGTGTAGAAATACTGGTATGTATCTGGCAGGACTCTTTATTCGTCAAGTGCCGTGTTAATAGACTTGCTGCTAATAAAAAGAGCCTATCAGCTGCTCCTTGCACTGTAGATGCCTCTTTTCCTCTAAATATTGCTCATATCTGTCTGTCCTGTCTGCTAAATTAACGTCTGCTGTCTCTGTTTTGTGGCAGGTTTCATCGGCCCTGAGGCGGTGCCTGGTGGAGGGGGTGCTGGCTCTCTCTTCCTGTCTTTTCGCCATGTTTCCTGCCGAGAGGCTAACAGACTGGCTCCCTGCGGAAGCCGGCTCTTCTCTGGCACCGGATGCACTTTGGTTATTGCTTTCAGCCACTAGGGGGCTACAGCGTGGCTAAAGATGGGCCTGGAATGCCATTATGAACATAGAGAGACCTTCAAACAAGATAAAGCAATGCAATGGTTTTTTTCATATCAGGAACATTTTTTTGCACACACTAAGGACACGACTTACACTTTTAATTTAAAGTGTCCCTGATATTTTCTAAATGTTCACTTCAGCACAACAGTGTAAAACTGAGCACGTGCAGTGACTCAACAGTGGCTGCGTTGAGTCGCGTTGATGCGTGCAGCTCTGAGGATTGTTTTTTTGTTGTTGTTGTATATATTACATATTTCTTGCTGTATTCGTGCAGAGTCCAGTAATATATATGAATATCCATGCATGTGAAAAAAACATTTTATAAGACTCATGTATCTGGTTCTGTGTACATTACATGGATATTGAGGTCCATTGTGATGTCCAGGTTTATTACTGCCATTATTCCTCTGTATCCAGATTAATACCGTCCTCAGTATAATAGAATGTAATCAGATTTATGTTGTGCCTTTACAGTGTTGTTGTTTTTTTCTTCCTTAAAGTCTGATTACTTGATATACATGTGGTCATGTTGTAACATATATTCTATATAACTGCTGTTCAGGAATAGACTATCATCATATGTTTATGACACAATCCATGTTTATTTAACTTGCATTTTACTTCCCCCTAAACATTATGACAGATTTCCCAAAAATTCCAGATAGTCTCATTGATTTGGCTTTTAGGTTGTACATAAATGTGGTGAGTTTTATTAAGTACAGTGGTGCCGAACAAGATGTTGCAAGCAATATAATGTAGTAAAACAATAGTTTTAACTCAAAATTGGAAAGGGCTTCTAGTCCATTATTTTAGTCCATTATAGAATGTGTCAGTATTGCATTTTTGCACATTTTGGTGCTTTATATAATATCTGATTGTATGTCAAATACAGAATATGCTGGACGCTCACTTATGTCCATCTTTTTAGCGTTTTTTGTTCATGTTCAAAATTAGGGAAACTTTTAAATTATTTCAAATCAATTGTACAGTCTGTGTATGATATATGTGAATACAGTATATTGCAGTATATTGGCTTGATTTATTTCGCAGAGAAGCATTTAAAGGGGTAAGAAAGCACATTAACTTGTATTAACATTCTAAATGTTTATATTTAGTTTGATCTTGGTTGAAGAGCTCTTGCATTTACAAATCGCCATTTTAGATCACATTTATCTTGATTTCATAAATATTTAATCATGATAGAACCATTTAAGATGTATGGATTATTGGAGTATATATTGGTGAAGTGTACATATTTGAAATTCTCACATTGTAGTGAGAGATATATTCACATTTAAAGTGTGTATGTATATCTTCATGTTTTAAAACGGTATCCAAAATAAGTCAAGTCTTACAGTAGATCGTATAGGGTCCTATTTTCATTCTTTCTAATTAAATTATCTTCAGTGTTGGAATCATTTTTGAGAATTATGTGGTGGTTGTTTTTTACCACATACAAAATTTAACACAAAATGTCCATTTAGATGTAATAGAAATAACTGATCTTTGCATATGAGTGTGTGTGTATATATATATATATATATATATATATATATATATATACACACACACATACACACAGTGTATATATAATGAAAAACTAATATATCTATTACATTTAAATGATCTCAGATCACTATTGCCTTATTTTGTGCTTAATGAAGATGTGCTGAGAAACCAAACATGAGTGCATTTGTTTTACAAAATAATTGTGCAGTGAGTGAAAGGAAACAAGGACATCTGGCTGGTTTTATTTCATGGTGCAGTCCATTTTAGTAAAACAAAACAAGAGGATTCCTTGCAAAGTAAGCAGCTTTCATTATCATCTTTGATTATTGAGTGTAGAGATCTTAAATGCCATTTGCACAGCTTTTATAAGATTTTATAATTCATATTGTATAATTTAGAAGCAACTTGATATTTTATGCTGTACATACTAAATTATTCTGAGCATACATATACTTCGACAAGCTGAAAGGCTAACTAGGTACTGTATGTGAAACCTTTTTATGTGAAGATGCAATTTAAAATAAGCTACTTTATTGTAATAACACTGGCATATAAATAAAGCCATTTTAATCTATACTGGTTATATTCCTACAGTAGGAGACATTATCCTGCAGTGGCTAGATTGTCGATATTAAGTCAAAAACGATTGTATTAACATGTCATTATTGTATGTGATAAATCAGACTTGCTATTGTAAATACTGGATTTTGTCCAGGAAATCTTTGTGCGTAAGAGGACTAAAGGAGTCAGCTGTGCTCTTGAACTGTTTTCCCAGTGACGCACACTACACAGTCATGCATTGAGTATTGTGCATGTGTTTGCTCTAACTGTGGATCTGTCATGACCCCCCCCCCCCCCCCCCCCCCCCCCATTTAAAGTACAGTAAATGACATATGCAATAGTCTACTTCTTGGAGGGGGAAACTGCCATACACATACAGAGCAAATATTGTATATGTCGGCTAGACACACATTTCCCATCAAGCCCTTTTAGACATGACCAGCGCTGTCGTCATTGGCGCCAAGTGCACTCCATTTGATTTCATGCTTGTTTTAACTTGTTTTTCCTCTCCAGTTGCTTGTGCCTCTAATCAGATGGTGCTGGCATCTGTTCTCACATATTTAGTCATAGATATGCTTATGTACTCAGAAAAATGTTTTAAATGTAAACCTTTATGGTCTTATATTGAATTGCAGCATGACAGACAGATTTTCAAATTAATTGTGCATAACTGATTTGCTGGAGCAAAATGACCTTTAATCTATAAGCACATTTAGGCTCTAGCGCACATAATAAGCTGACTTCAGACTTATCTAGCATGTGACAGTTCTTCCTCTGCTCGTATTCAATGGCTTTCCGCTGGAATGGCTGTTTGAGATTTTACCATTAGGGATGTAGATGATTAGCCTGGCTCCGCCCTCCTACGCACTTCCGCTCAATTTCATTTTCAGATGATGGCTTTATGGTTGATTTAATGTAGCAATAGCCACGTCCTTAAACACATGCTGTCAAGGTTAGCGCCAACCACTGAAGGACATTAAATGTTTGCTCAGTGGTCTTTTTGTGTGGTCAGCCCAGGTGCTCTTTTCTCAGAACAGCGATAATGTTTGAAAGAAGAGCTCAGTCTGTTAGTGTAGAAGGGCAATGACTGACTGAAAGGGTTGTTTGTTACTACATAAATGACCATCTGCTTAAGTGCAGCATTTTTACATAATTCCTTCTGGGGCATCTTTCTAAGACTTTCTGGACTCCTCATTTTAAATTAAAAATAGCTGGTCTTCTTCAGGATGAGCACCACCGGTGATCTGCTGTGCCAGTATGTTGTTCCTGATCCTGACACTGCAGAAATGACCCTGTTGTAAGAATAACTCAAACTGTGGGGCCAGCTGGCGAGGATTTGCCCTGCTATGATAGTGGCAACCGCTGACTGTCACGCTCAAAGACTGCAAATCTCTTATCAGTGAAGTCATGGTGATGCCAAATTTCCTCTGCGCTGATTCATCGGACAAACATTGGAAAAATCCACTCCTTTTTTATGCTTTCGCTTGATTTATTTGTAAACGAGCAATATACCGAAGCAACTTTCCACACTTTTTAGTATATGTAAATAGATATGATTTCCCATTGAGAGTAAATTTGCTTATTAGACCAACCTTACAATGTACTTGCTATAGTAAGGTCTTTCATCGTTTACAGACTTCAACCCCCACTCAGTTTCCCAGACCAACTCAAAGACCCACAAAATCTTGGTTATACAACTAATCTTCATTAAAAACATTAGCATCACTATATTTTTTAATAAAAAACCCAGGCTGGATTTATTTGACCAAAATGTAGTAAAAACTAATATTGTGAAATATTATTACAATTTAAAATAACGTTTCTATTTCAAAATGTAATTTATTCCTGTGATGGCAAAGCAAAATTTTCAGCATCATTACTCCAGTCTTCAGTGTCACATGATCCTTCAGATATCACTAATGTGCTGATTTGCTGCTCAGGAAACATTTCTTATCATTAATGTTGAAAACAGTTGTGCTGCTTGATTGTAAATACTACAATTTTTTCAGAATTTCTTGAGGAAATAGAAAACCAGAAATCTTTTGTAAAATTATAATTTTGTTTACTGCCACTTTTTATCAGTTTAATGTATCCTTGCTGAATAAAAGTATTAATTTCTAAAACTTTTGTAACTAAAATAAATTGTATAATATTAAAACAATACAATCAATGCATTTGTGTGAGGGTATCAAATTTATTTTCTTAAAACACACTTGCAGTTCAACAACCTATACAAAATATCACAAAAAAGAGAAAACATTGACTGGTTCTCAAACAAGATGATTTAAAGAGCACCCACAACCCCCATGTGTACAGGGTCGATCTCTCCTCTCCCCTCTCTTTCTCTCTGTGATTCTCTCAATAAACATATCAAGAGCACAGCATTATAAAGCATCCAGTAGGGATTCAGTCACAATGGCCCTAAGCATCTTCAGGTTTGTCGGCTGGTGGACCACATGGCTGCAGCATCTTCTCCATCAGGTTAAAGCGGACCCGAGCCTTGCTCTCGTTCTCAGCGACGGCAAAGTAATTGAGAAGGTCAAAATGGCCCATGTAGGAGCAGTACGAGTCTCTGTGCTGGTTAACTAGCCATTCCCATTTGCTAGTGTCTGCGTGGCCCGTGCCGATGTACTTCGACTGCAGATGCTCCAGCTGACTGTGGATGTTGTAACGGTCTGTCATCTTCGATTAGAAAAATCTGTTTCTGACACAAAGAAAGAAAATGAATAACTTTAACCTCTTCAGAGGTATAAAAATTTATTTATTGCTATTCTTCAACACATTAGAAGTCAAATAATACATTTTATGGTTCTCTCCGAAATATGGTTTTGTTTTCAACAAAGGATGGGAGTTGATTTTTTTTCATATTAAGTCAAATTTCGATAAATATTCGTAATATTTTCCCTGAGAAATTAGGCTCTTTCATTCTCCATTCCTATACAAAAACAAGTGTGGTGGGGACTAACGTTAATCAACTCCAGATTGTGTGTTCGGGTAACAGAAATAGTTAAAGCACAGTGAGAAATAGCTTAAGTTAGATCACGTAGAGTTGCTCGGAAAGCAAAAGTTATTCAGTCTTGCCATAAATCAAAGCAGAAAAACAAATGAAAACCATTCGTTGTACTACGTTGTGGACATTGAGTAACGTTAGCCTATATTTGTTGTTAAGCTAATTTAGCTGAACAGTTTAACGTTACATTATTTTCAAATCAAATTTCTCATTAAACCACAATACTGTCGTTGGTTATTATTTACAAACACTATTATTGTACTTACCTATGGTAAAACAAAACGCAGAAAGATGTGAGAAAAGTAAACGAAAGGATCCTTTAGCGGTTATTGTTCAGTTAACTTAGCTCAGGCTCAGTTCAGTTGCTGTGCAGGCTGTAACAGGAGCGGAAGGAGTTACTCAGATATCAGTCGGTGTGGAAAATACTGCCGTAGACAGAGTTCCGCTCTGATGAACCGCAGGCGTTGGAAGTCCTGGTCACTCTAAAGGGGTTTATTATTGTGATAAAGAGTGGCTAATTATCCCGGTTATTACACGGCTACATGGATATTAAATATTGATTTCACGGCTACATGGACATGAAATATTGATTTAAGTTTATATTATATTATATTATTATCTTACTTGACTATCGTAAAGATTCCACTTGGAAAAATAGTCACTGGGTGGGAAAACAGTCAACCTAGCAACAGGGTGAACATATAATATTAACTATAATAAAAATGATACATTAGGCCTTTAATTTATTTCAAATAAGTTTACTTTTTCTGTTGATTAGTTATCTAGCATAATTAGGTTATGAGGTAACAAATCTTCTATTTTTTCCATCTAGTTTGTGTTTTCTTGCTTTAACTTGATCCTTGAGCTTCTGACAAAGGCTGCATGCTCACCAGCCTATATTAAAATTATTACAGCCAATTTTTATTACAATCAGTAGTTATTTTGAGTCAAGAAAGCTGATGAAATATTTTAACTTACATTGATATGAAAAGACCTCAGAGTGATACAAGAAACATAAGAGTAGGCTACTCATTATCCACATTATTTTATTTTTAAGAGCAGACACGGCCATTTGTAACTTGAATGTGCAAGGCTTCCAGTGTTATTTTCTTCCAGTTATTTTACCTGTACAAAAACAGCCCATTGTGCTGTTTTATATTGCAAACTGGTAGGCCTATTTGTTATAATATTATTTCCATTTAATATCAAAATCATAATCACACTGGTTTGTAGATCAAATAGTTTGACCATTTACTGCTCTCTGTTATCCTTTTAGTTATTTAATCTGAAGTCTCAGAAGTCACATTCACAGAAAATAGCCTACTTCTGTTTTTCAAAGTAATGTGGTCCAGACCCGGCGCCAGACACAAATTCACGGACGGGCATTCATTTTTTTTCGGGGGGGCACAAATGAAAACAACCTCATTGCATCATAACAGAATCGATTATGATACTATGCATTGATCGATCGAGCATAATAATTATATAATAGGCTACTGACGCTAAAGGTTCGATCTTGCAGTCCGAAATTCTCACATATAAAATAGGCTACGACCTCAAGTTGTGTCGACCTCAATCACGTTTACACACTGCCTCCGCAAATTTCGTCCGTCATAAACAATTTTTTTAAGTAGGTTTGAGAGGTGTTTTCAGGGCCGCTGGAAGTAATTGTGATCAGTGGGTGCTGTGAATTATTATTTTTTTATTTAAATTGGGCATGTTGTGTGGACCTCTGTCCCAAGGGGGGTTCGGGGGCATTCTCCCCTGCAAGAAAATGTTGTACATTTTAAGTTTAAATGCATCAATCTGGTGCACATTGAGAGCTCAAAATTAAGAGCTTCAACCGGCTTCGACCCATGAACTGTGCACATTGAACAAAGAAAAAGCATTGACTTGTACCTAAAGAGGGCTCAAACATCTTGTTAATTATAGTCTCAGTCTACATTACATTGTATTTTATATTAAGCTATAGAATAGGAAAATTACATTTGTCCTAATTTCTTCACTTGTAAGAAATAAGCCCTTGAGCTTTTATTTAGGAGAAAACACAAGATCACCATGCTGATCGTGTGAGCAAGAGCGCACTTTTCTTTAAATCACACAGCACACACAGAATGGCTAACGTTACTTAAAGTCTTGTGCTGTTTAGCCAAAACAACGAAATATAATACCGAAAACACTCGACATGTCAACAAAACATAAACATCTTCCCAAACACATATCAAGCTTATTTAAAAACCTCGAAAGCATAAACACTCATTCAAAAACGTATTACGTATTCAGAATACAAATTATGAGTAGGCTAACAGTAGTCTCCACAGAGCATAAAATATTCATTTCATTTTATTTTTCGTGTTCGCATTTATGAGGAAAAAACAATGTTACGGACATGAGCGCTCTGAAAGCGGCACTAAAAGATGCTTTAAAACTTTCACAGAGACATCAAACAGAAAGCAAAACCTTTCTTTAAAGTGAATTTCGTTTTGTATAAATTGTATCTTAATTTTAATCAATGTTTCATCAACCCATTGCCTGTATTTAATAAATAAGAAGTAAATATAGCAGACGATAATGACGAACCGGAGGCGCCAGCGCGTGAACTGGAGCTCGTCGCAATTGAACCGAAACTCAGTGTAGGCATATAAGGTAGCCTACTCGCCTCACAGACATGTCTACTTTTAAACAGAACAATTCAAAACGAAAGAAAACAGACTATAGACTGCTCTCTGCTTATGTAATCCGTATGAAATGTGCATTTCTCTATGGCGTTTGAACGAAACGTTTGAATGAATGACTCAAAGACTCGCTTAATAAGACCGCTATCACATGCGTTTCCGCGCTCACTATCGACAAACCAATCAATCCGTTTACAATTTAAAAAAAATCAGACCAAACACATTTTTATTTTTATTCAGGAGTTATGTATATTCAAAAGGATAACTTTTGATAACAGTAGCCTATTGATAAAAAAAGATATTGTGCAAACAAGCAAGGACTGGTGGGACTTGAAGTGGAGTTGGTGAAGGGAGAGACTCGCTCAGGGCGGGCACTAGTGACTCACAGGGCGGGCCAGGCCCCCCAATGCCCGCCCATGGCGCCGGGACTGATGTGGTCAGAGTCCAACAGCGTTTTTTAGAGGCCTTGGTTCAGGAAATATTTTTCATTTTCCCCACAGGTTTAAAAAAAAAAAAGTCTAAAGAGTTATAAGCCATGAACCAAACCCACAATGTACGAGATGTATGGCGGCAAATCAATGCCAATAATAACCGAGCGCACACCTGATGTTGGCGCGCGCGGTAAATGACTTTCGCGAGAGGATAACAGATCTACACGCGAGGAAACGGGAACTCGCGAGCTCATTCATACTCTGCGCGCGCTCTTGACATCTCCTCTGCACGCAATACAAGCCCTCGCTCGCGCGCATGATCATTTCACACGTATGGGAAGCCAAACAAACCAAAAGTGGGACGAGACAGCGGGGGTTTACAGAGCTCGCGCCGCGCTGACATGTCATCTGCGCGGTTCAATGGTCCGAGCCGCGCGGCCGATTCGTCAGCGCAGCGCGGACGTGTTTCCTAGCGACATCCAATGGGCAGCGCGGCGCGAACAATCCTCACCAGCGCTGCGCTGACCAATTTAAACAGCGCAGCGCAAACCATACATGCAAATAAATGTACAATAAAGAAACCCCTCCTACCTTACAAAAAAATGGTTCTCTGCTGAAGTTTAGGAGTTTTTCCCCACAGAAGACAAAGAAGAAAGACAAGATGAAATGCATACATTTCTTATGTTTATTATCTTTAATAGTGTTAGTAAAGAGTAGTGTGTGTGGGACCCATCAACTGACAGATTCTGACAGTGTCACTGCACAGCAGATTTTGATTTACATGAACCTAAAGAAAAAGCCTTGAAAAAATAATAATTGCAAAACTGCTGTGTCAAACTTAAAATTAACATTACCTTGGCCGTCACCTGGTATGTAAAATCAGTGAAAATGGGGCGTTCACAGGAGGGTTGAAAATATGGTCCACCAGAAGACATAAGTCTTGTATAGCCTCTTGAAGTTCATTGATTGTGGTGATGAGGTCAAGGTCATTCTAAAACATTATACAGATATATATATATATATATATATATATATATATATATATATATATATATATATATATATATATATATATATATATATATATATTGTGTGTGTGTGTGTGTGTGTGTGTGTGTTTAGGTTGATTGGGAGGGACACTTTTTCCAATTAATTTCCAATTAATCTAACGACTACGATATTGAAAGTCATTGAAGTTTATGCTTTGTACAGCTCTTTCCATAGCCTCCTCTATACATATGTGCAGTTCTTCAAAGTATCGACGCATAACACTACTCTTTACTAACACTATTAAAGATAATAAACATAAGAAATGTATGCATTTCATCTTGTCTTTCTTCTTCTTTGTCTTCTGTAGGGAAAAACTCCTAAACTTCAGCAGAGAACCAATTTTTTGTAAGGAAGGAGGGGTTTCTTTATTGTACATTTATTTGCATGTATGGTTTGCGCTGCGCTGTTTAAATTGGTCAGCGCAGCGCTGGTGAGGATTGTTCGCGCCGCGCTGCCCATTGGGTGTCGCTAGGAAACACGTCCGCGCTGCGCTGACGAATCGGCCGCGCAGATGACATGTAAGCGCGGCGCGAGCTCTGTAAACCCCCGCTGTCTCGTCCCACTTTTGGTTTGTTTGGCTTCCCATACAAACGCTCTCTGGCGCGCGCATGATCATTCCACACGCTCTCGCGCTTGATCTGCTCTCGCCTGCTGCTTTTGCTCGCTCGAAAAATTTTATTTTTGACAGTTGAGGGGCGGGACTTCCTGTTTTAATAACCTCAAATGTCATTGGTTACTTCCCATTTTCCGGAAGTAAGTTGTGATTGGATGCCTGTCCAATGACTCGTAGGCTAATTCACTTGACTTGAGACAACACTTAATTTGTCTTTTATTGTGGTTTATTAATGTGTAATGTGGTTTAATGCATTGTTAATGTAGAATATATTCTTACCAGATACTTTATTAACAGAAAGTCTTACTAGTGATTGCATTGTGTTGTTAAGAGATATTTACAGACTGTAACAACGCATTTCCATGGTTATTAGCATTGTAAATCTACCAAAATTCATATGTATTTTTACATTTTGTATTTATAACACTATCTAAAATATCTAAAAGAAATTGGAGAAAAATGTGAATGCAAAGTCATATTTGCTGTAGTTCACCATTACATTACCACTATACCCCCATTTACAGCTATTTACGTTTATCCAACCAAAATTAAATTGGATCTGAGAACCTCAGAATGTAAAAAGTAAAAAATGTCCATTAAATAGTTGTAAATATAACAAGGGCTTTGAATAAAAGATAAATTAATTGTTTATATCAATAAGAAAGAGTTGTTGTGTAAGCTTTTTGTTTTCATCCTGTGTATTACTATTATGTCATTTTTGAGTGGTTTATTATATTTTCTATTAAATGTAAAAGGGGTTCTGGCAGCATGAATGCCTTTTATTTTTTTAAGATAGGCTATGTTATGTTCAGATGGGTTGTAATCATTTATGCTGTGTGCTTGCCTCATACTTTCTCTTATTAAGTTGTTCTCACAACACATGCAAACAAAACGGCACTGTTTTTGAAGATGTCTTTATCACATTTCTGTCTTTATCACATGCTTGAACCTTACTAACTGAACAAATGTTACTGCAGGAAGTGGAGAAAAAAAAGGAATGTTTTACACAAAACTCTTAGTGACTTCAAGCAAATGCAGACACCCAAAACTCTTAGTGACTTGCATGCAGACACCCAACTTTACACATTCATTTATAGATTTAACACTTAGTCCTGACCCTGAGGATCATGTTCTGCAGAGTAAAGCTTGTTCTCATACACAGATATGGCCTATTTATGAATGAAATTCATGCATGTATTTGTCATTTAAACTGATGCAAACAGGAAAAGAGAGTAGAAAAGATTTATTATCCTGTCGCCCCCTCTAGTGGACAGCATTAAGTATTACGGCCTTCATTGCTCAGATTACGCAAATCAATGGGATTTTTTGGGAAAGTAAGTCTGACCAGTTAGAAAAGATATAAGCGAGTCTAACCAGTCTGAAGTTCTGAGCCGAGTTTGGTGAAGCATTAAAGTTCTAGGCGGAGTCAATTTCTCACAATAATAATAATAATAAATACTAATAATGTTTAAATATATGCTGGCTTTCTCAAGCCAACATAATAAAGAAGACTCCCGAGACACATCGACCAATTCAGTATGTAATGAAACTGTATTAGTTTTATAATAAAACTAATAACATTTTAAAGGTATGTCGTGCTCTTAAACCGACATGATTTTAATTAATTCCAAACCCTACTAATTTCGTCAGTATATTAATGTACGTTCACTGATTCTAGCCTATCTCTTTTCTGTCCGTTTCTTTTTTAATGGTAATGAGGCAAATACAATGTAGCTTACAAAAAGTTAGATGATTAAGATCACTATATAATGTTGTAATAGCTACTTTGGTGGGTTTAAGATGGGTTTAATAATTTGCTGGGTTTAATATTGTTCCTCTGTATTCGGTAGCAAATTCTGAAAAGGCATTTGTAAGCTATAATTAATGCTGTGTACTGTATCTTAACTTACGAAGCCAGAACCCCTTTTACATTTTATTAGAAAATATAATGAACCATTTATATTATGTAAAAATGCATAAGAATTTTGGTAGATTTACAATGCTAATAACCATGGAAATGCGTTGTTACAGTCTGTAAATATCTCTTAACAACACAATGCAACCACTAGTAAGACTTTCTGTTAATAAAGTATCTGGTAAGAATATATTCTACATTAACAATGCATTAAATCACATTACACATTAATAAACCACAATAAAAAACAAATTAAGTGATGTCTCAAATCAAGTGAATTACGAGTCATTGGACAGGCGTCCAATCACAACTGACTTCCGGAAAATGGGAAGTAACCAATGACATTTGAGGTTATTAAAACAGGAAGTCCCGCCCCTCGACTGTCAAAAATAAAATTGTTCGAGCGAGCAAAAGCAGCAGGCGAGCAGTGTTGCCAACTTAGCGACTTTGTCGCTATATTTAGCGAGTATTTAGACCCCTCTAGCGACACATTTTCAAAAAAGCGACTAGCGACAAATCTAACGACTTTTTCTGGTGTTATTGGAGACTTTTGGAGACTCTCTGATGTGAAAGCACATATCGTTCTTACTCTTCTCAACGAGCAGCGGGTGCTGCCGTGGGTCCCACCCCCGTCCTAAAGCACTCACAGGCGGCCCAGTCCTCGCGCAGCAGCCAGTCCCAGCTGCAGTCAGAGCAGGAGATGTTCACTCCTCCGCGTACAGACTGCAAAAGAATCGCGCGAATGAGTCGCTATTTTTAGCGACTTTTCAAACGTCACTCACTCTAGTAGCTACGTCTACCCTGTTCAGTAAATGGCTGAGAGGAGCAGCAGCACATTCATCTGTTGAGCGCACGGCCGCTGAGAGACGTGAATGAGCAGTGTTTTTCCACGGATTTATCACTGCTTTTCTTTTTTATTTTACTTAAATAAGTTAGTTTCCTTCCTTTTCTTGTGCTTACGGTATTACTTGTAATAGGCTACTCACTATCACAGAGCTTTTGTTCATCCGGCTCCCAAACTCTCTCAATTCAAATAATTTTCCACATTGGCCTATAAAAAAATTTAGTCATTCACTAGGTCTATATCATAGCTACTCGTTCTATTGTCTGACAAAAAATATATAGGAAACGAGAACAGCTTTATTTTACATTCGGCTACATTATATTATAATATATTAAATACAGTATGTGAGCTGAGCATTAATTTATAGAGAAAACACATTAGACAAGCAAAACGCAAGTACGACGCGATGACGTCACGAATATTCTAATTAACGTATGACGTCATCTAGCGACATTTAGCGACTTTTAGGGAAGGCGTTAGCTACTTTCCTTTGAAAATAGTTGGCAACACTGAGCAGATCAAGCGCGAGAGCGTGTGGAATGATCATGCACGCGCGCGACAGCGTGTGAAATGATCATGCGCGCGCGCGAGGGCTTGTATTGCGTGCAGAGGAGATGTCATGAGCGCGCGCAGAGTATGAATGAGCTCGCGAGTTCCCTTTCAAGAGGTCTCTCCTATTGCGTAAGTAGCTTACGCTATGGGAAAACTCCTTTTCTCGAGAATATTGAAGTCTTTATGTAAAACGCATTGCAGCTGCACAGCTGACAGCAATGAACGAAGGAACTCGGTCATTGGCTGTGCTGCGGCAACTTGCTCGAACCAATGACGGGGCGACTCTGAATGCGCGACCAATGAGCGCGCTTCGCGCCCGCGCGCGTCAGAGCCCGCCAAGATGGGCGTGGCCAAGCTATATATTGGGCGCCCCGTCATGAGAGTTCTTTAGATTTAATCTCCTTCAGCGAACACCTTCTTCGCTGGATCCTCCGGATTATTGGAAGCCTTCGCCGCCGTGGAAAAGCATACCAGCGGGATTGCTACGAGGACGTCGGCACCTTCAGCCGCCTTCAAGCACCTCCTACTGAGCCATCCGGCGCGCCATATACGCAAGTATTTTACATCTGTCCGCCCCGCGACATTTGTGAAAGAGCAATTTTCCAATAAGGCGTTGTTTCAAATGCCTTCCTGCGCGTCGTGCAGAGACCTTCTCCCGGACGGGGATCGTCACATCATCTGCGCTCGCTGCCTGGGCCGTGACCACGCAGAAGCTGCATTGACCAAGGGCGGATGCCCGGAATGTGATGACCTGGGTCTCTCCGCACTACGGGCTCGCCTCGCCGCTTTCGCCGTGAGCGAGCCCATCGCCACCCCTCTGTTTGAGCCGCGCACTAAGAAAAAGCGCCGCTCACAGAGGCTTCCTGAACCTGAGCTCAGTGACGTCATGCCGAGCCAGTCTCCACGTGCTTCACCGCCGCTCTTGCCTTCCCCACCGCCGGTTCAGTTCACCCAGCCGGACCCACACCCCTCTAGCAGAGCGGTGGGCCTTGTGACTTTCGGCGCGTCCGAGGACGACGGGGGAATGGACGACAGCTTGTCCATCGACGCTGCATCGGACGACTGGCCGGGCTCCACTCTCGACCCCGCCCTGTCGACGCTGGCTAGCACGAGCGGGGGCTCCACTATGGATACTGAGATTATCCGTGTCCTCTCTAAGGCCGTGGAAGACCTCGGGCTCGATTGGTCTTCTCCCGAAGAACCAACCCGGAGCTGACTGGATGAGTGGTTTCTGCAGGGGCGCCAGCAGGCCCCTCGGCAAAGGCCTTCTCCCTTCTTCCCGGAAGTTCACGACGAACTCACCAAGTCGTGGAAAGCCCCCCACTCTGCG
This sequence comes from Gila orcuttii, assembly GCA_026230005.1. Taxonomy (NCBI): domain Eukaryota; kingdom Metazoa; phylum Chordata; class Actinopteri; order Cypriniformes; family Leuciscidae; genus Gila; species Gila orcuttii. Next base: position 15,317,459 of record JAPDVR010000019.1, on the reverse strand, counting down.
CGCCTAAAGCCTTCTTTTTCTTCTTCGCTCTCCTCAGTGGACGGCGCGAAGGAAAGAGGCTATGAGGGAACGCCGCCCCTCGAGGAGGCCGTGGCCAATCATCTCTGCCCGCCCTCCACCACCGGATGGAAAGCCAAAGCTTCCCACCCCTCGAAGCCCTGCCGCACTACCTCTGCTCTCGCCGGTCGCGCCTACGCCGCCGCCGGCCAAGCTGCATCAGCGCTTCACTCAATGGCGGTACTTCAAGTGTTCCAAGCCAAGCTTCTCCGCTCTATGGACGAGTCTGGCCCCGAACCCGAAGCCTTCAGGGACTTACGCAGCGCGACTGATATAGCTCTGCGAGCCACGAAGGCCACCGCCCAGTCCATCAGCCGTGCTATGGCTAATTTGACTGTTCTCGAGCGCCATCTGTGGCTGACTCTGACTGAAATGAAGGACGCGGATAAGGCGCCATTTCTCGATGCGCCTATCTCCACCAGCGGGCTGTTTGGACCGGCGGTTAAAGGTTTCGCCGAACGCTTCACTGAGGCCCAGAACGCTTCACAAGCTATGCGTCATTTCCTGCCAAAGTGCTCCAGCTCATCGCAGAGCAGACAGAGACCGCCACAGCCGCAGCGGGCTAGAATAGCTCCCACCGCCTCTCAGGCGGCTGGATATGTCCATACAGCAGTCAATGGGCCAGTCACAGACCTCGCTCACCTGCAAACAAACGCCGTTTTTACGGCGACGCACAGAAAACACAAAAAGAGTCTTTTTCTGCCTGCATCACTAAGGGTTCACATGTCCACAAAGTGTGCATTCCCAGATACTTTCAAAACAGTGCCAAATTCATTCCCAGCTCAGGCTGCGCTTCCCATGAATGTAGATCACGTGCCTACGGTCATGTACGCACCACTACACACAAGCACTGTTCACACAGTTATAAATTCATCCCCAGTAAAAGCGGGAAACATTATAAAAGTGACGCGTGTGCCTACCACTGTTTATGCACCCCCACTTATAAACACTGCCCTTACAGTGTCAAACAAAACCTCAGCTCAGGCTGCGAGTTTTACAAACACAGCGCGCGCTGTTGTAATCACACACGCGCCCATTCACTCAGCTGCCAAGCGCGCCCGCGCCTCTGAGAGCTACGAGCTCAAGCGATTCGCTAGCCTGGTCCCTACGTCACAGCGGCCCGCCCATAGCCTGTATTCAGCCCATATCTGTACACGCAGCGGCATGGGAAAACATTCCAGATATGCCGAAATGGGTATTGAATATAGTAAAGCACGGATACTCGCTCCAGTTCGCTCGCAGACCACCACGTTTTACGACTGTGGTCGAGACGAAAGTGAGAAAAGAGTGTTCACATGTTCTACGCACCGAGGTGCGCAAACTAATAGAAAAGGGCGCTGTGGAAACTGTTTCCCCCTCTCTGAGCGGGACAGGTTTTTACAGCCGCTATTTTCTCGTCCCGAAAAAGGATGGCGGTCTCCGCCCCATCCTAGATCTCAGACACCTGAACAAAGCACTAATGATTTGCTCGTTCAGAATGTTAACAACCAAGCATATCCTCGCGCAAGTGCGCCCAGGAGATTGGTTTCTCTCAGTGGATCTGAAAGATGCTTACTTTCACATTCCAATAGCGCCTCATCACAGGCCGTTTCTGAGATTCGCTTTCGAGGGACAGTCATACCAGTACACAGTACTCCCGTTCGGCCTGTCCCTGGCTCCCCGTACATTCACGAAATATATGGATGCAGCACTTTCCCCCCTAAGACGAAGGGGAGTGCGAATACTGAATTATCTCGACGATTGGCTGGTTCTAGCACAATCAAAGAGTCAGCTAATAACACACAGATCTTGGATTATCAGCCATTTAGAATGCCTGGGTCTAAGAATCAATTTTGCAAAAAGCATACTATCTCCCAGCCAGAGAATTTCTTTCCTGGGAATAGTTCTAGACTCGATGCAAATGACAGCGCGTCTCTCATCGGAGCGCGCGCTCACCATCCGGCGCCTTGCAACATCATTCAGAGCGGGCGCGCGCGCCCCCGTCAAACGGTTTCAGAGGATGCTCGGTCTCATGGCCTCAGCATCGGCCGTACTCCAGCTAGGATTGTTGCATATGCGCCCTCTCCAACGCTGGTTCAAGAGCCGCGTCCCTACTCACGCGTGGCGTTCGGGCCACTTTTTAATCAGAGCGAACCACGCCTGTATAAAAGCCCTGACTCACTGGAAAGCCGCCGACTGGTACCAGTCAGGCGTGAGTCTGGGTGTGAACACAAGGAGAAAGATGATAACGACAGATGCCTCCAAAATAGGTTGGGGGGCCCTTTACGAGGGCAGGCCTGTCTCCGGCTTTTGGTCAAACCCGGAGAAGCGCCTACACATAAACTGTCTGGAAATGAAAGCGGTCGCTTTGGCTCTCAGAGCCCTGCTCCCACATCTAAAAAACGAACACGTCCTGGTCCGAACGGACAACATGACGGTAGTGTCGTACATAAATCGCCAGGGTGGACTCAGGTCGAGCTCCATGCATTCAATGGCCAGGAGACTCATTTTATGGTCCCAGCACAACTTGCGCTCGCTGAGAGCAGCGCATGTGCCAGGCGCCCTGAACCAGGGGGCAGACATGCTATCCAGAGACAAGATTCTCCCAGGAGAATGGGCTCTCAACCCTGTGACGATTCAGTGGTTATGGAAAACCTTTGGCAAAGCGGAGATCGACCTCTTCGCCTCCAAGGAGAACGCGCACTGCTCTCTTTTCTTCACGAAAAGCACGGACGCGCTCGCCCAGAGCTGGCCGAGCCGCCCCTTATATGCCTTTCCCCGATCGCGATGCTGCCACAGGTCATCAGTCGGGTCAGAGAGGAGGGAAACGCAGTGCTGCTGATAGCCCCACTCTGGAAGAACCAAACATGGTTTCCAGATCTGATGCAAATGCAATCTGCACCACGGCCGATTCCACTGAGGCCAGACCTCCTCAGTCAGGCCAGCGGGATGATATTTCATCCCCGCCCCGATCTGTGGGCCCTTCATGCATGGCCCCTCAACGGGTTCCCAGGAACCTCGCGAGCGGAGCACTAAAAACCATCGCTGAGGCGCGGGCGCCCTCCACGAGACGCTTATATGCCCAGAAATGGAAAGTGTTCAGTGACTGGTGTAATACCAAGGGCCTGAACCCTGTAACATGCGAGATTACGAGTGTACTCGTTTTCCTACAAGGGCTTCTGGAGGCGGGCCGCACCCCCTCCACGCTCAAAGTATATGTGGCTGCCATCACAGCGTCACACGACCTTGTAATGGAACGTCCATTGGGAAGAAACGACCTATTTATTTGTTTCCTAAGGGGCGCCAGGAGGATGAACCCTTCACGCCCCCCCTCAGTGCCGATCTGGGACCTAGCTACGGTCCTAGACGCTCTTAAAGGGCCCCCGTTCGAACCACTCCGAACCGTGCACCTTAAACAGCTCTCGCTCAAGACGGCGCTCTTGCTGGCACTCGCCTCGGTCAAGAGAGTGGGCGACCTGCACGCGCTTTCAACAAGCGCTGCCTGCCTAGAATTCGGACCTAACGACTGCAGGGTCGTCCTTAGACCGAAACATGGGTATATTCCTAAAGTGCTCACCACTCCCTTCAGAGCACAGGTTATCTCCCTAACTGCCCTTTCGTCTCCAGCAGACGAACACGACGCTAATCTACTCTGCCCCGTTAGGGCTCTCAGAGTGTATTTGGAGCGTTCTGCCCTATTCAGACAGACAGAACAACTGTTTGTATGCTTTGGCGGCCGTACGAAAGGTTCCGCCGTTTCAAAGCAGAGAATCTCTCACTGGATAGTCGAAGCTATAGCGCTGGCTTATGAAGCTAAGGGACTTCAATGCCCCTGGGGAGTCAAAGCACACTCCACCAGGAGTGTGGCTTCTTCCTGGGCATGGTCGAGCGGGATACCGATCGAGGATATTTGTGCGGCGGCAGGCTGGGCCTCACCGTCCACATTTATCAGATTCTACAACCTACAGGTCCCGACATTGCATTCCAATGTGCTATCAGCATAATGCTAGTTGAACTGCGAGTTCGTATCTAGATTATGTATGTGCTTGTGTCACACTGAGCGCCTTCTAGCCGCTCTGTATTTTTTCCCACATATAAAGCTCGCCTCTGCCGGCTAGTTGGATGATAACTTTGCTTTTTAGCTCAGGCATCTGCCTCTGGCTATCATAAGGCGAAGTTCAGCACGCACGGCGTTTTGCATGGTGTTCCCATAGCGTAAGCTACTTACGCAATAGGAGAGACCTCTCGAAAGGGAACGACTCGGTTACTAACGTAACCTCGGTTCCCTGAGAGGAGGGAACGAGTATTGCGTAAGCTGCCGTGCTTGGTTAGTTCGCTTCAGTCGTTTTAACCTAAAGAACTCTCATGACGGGGCGCCCAATATATAGCTTGGCCACGCCCATCTTGGCGGGCTCTGACGCGCGCGGGCGCGAAGCGCGCTCATTGGTCGTGCATTCAGAGTCGCCCCGTCATTGGTTCGAGCAAGTTGCCGCAGCACAGCCAATGACCGAGTTCCTTCGTTCATTGCTGTCAGCTGTGCAGCTGCAATGCGTTTTACATAAAGACTTCAATATTCTCGAGAAAAGGAGTTTTCCCATAGCGTAAGCTACTTACGCAATACTCGTTCCCTCCTCTCAGGAAACCGAGGTTACGTTAGTAACCGAGTCGTTTCCTCGCGTGTAGATCTGTTATTCTCTCGCGAAAGTCATTTACCGCGCGCGCCAACATCAGTTGTGCGCTCGGTTATTATTGGCATTGATTTGCCGCCATATAGATGAATCACATTACAAACTTTGCACTATAGAGTTCTTGGTGCGATTGCTTGTTTTGATTGTGTGATTGGTAGAAATTTTTCCAGAATCATGGGTAATGTTGTTTTAACCCGGAACACCACCTTTAAACATGATGGCTTCAACAAAAGAATATACCATTGATTAACAACCCCGTAGCTTTCAGTAGGACTGTCTTATCTTAAGTTTTATAAGTTGTTGTTAAAAATCAATTCAAAAATGGAATGGGATTTTTACTTCCAGTACCAAACTGTTGTGCTCTACAGACTCAAAAAAATGTTAACTTCTCAATGCTGCAATTGACCAGTCAGAATCAAGTGTTCTAAAACATAATAAATGGTGATTGCTTTTTGAAGGACATATGCTGATCTTGTTTGTATAATGATAAAGAAACGGCAGATTTACCACACTGATGTTGACTACATTAAAAAACAATGGCTTTATTTCTTACGTTCAGTGTGGGTGTGCTGGTCACATCACACGGATGCTCTGTTGGCCATGAAATACTTTTAGAAAGCAGACCTCATTTCATTTTTCAACGTTCAAAAAATGTATGTGTGAGTCATCAAAAATGGAATCAGACACTTAAATGGGTTCTGTTTGATCTCATTACTAATTTAGAGGACATTACATGATTTTACTTCTGCAGCACATTTTTTTCTTAATATCAGCAATTTGCCACTAATAGAGTTTGCCATCTACAATATCAGTGGTCAAACCCTTATCTTACTAGCAGCCGCAGTGGAAGAGAGCATGTAAGATTTGCACTAGACGGGTTCTATTATGCACTTGCAGCAACCCGCCTTGTGCAATTTTCTGGGATCATACAGCACAAGATGTCTGTTAAAGAGCACTTCAGCTGGAAAGCATCTGTTGCATGCAAACATCTGATAAACATTTTTTTTAAAAGCCGTTTAACTTACATTATAAATTATAAATACCTTAAAGAGTTTCTATTGACCTCTGACAGGAAACATATGGGACATCTTATGGGACTGATTGCAGATCAGCAAATGGTCTAAAAATACATCTATTAGATGAAAACATGCACATTAATAAGACATCTCTGAAAAGTATGTGTGCTATCAGGGATATTTGTGTTCTCTCTTACTGTATTTACAACCATGTGTCGTCTACTGTAAAAACACAGGGATTCTGATATGATTGTCTCTATATGAATCACCAATATATTGTGTGTGTTTTTTTTTTTTTTACATGCATAAAACTGTATGAAAATTGCTCACATTAAACCCATATAGATTCTTGTGTGAGTTTGGGTGATCTCACCACGAGGGAGAGAGAGTGTGGGTAGAGGCAAAGAGATGTAGATTAGATGTAGATTCTGAGGTGAGACTTGCGTCTCGAATGGTGCACAGGAGTGAGTTCAAATGGTAATTTCCTTTGTTTTCTCAGAGAGTAGCCCTCTCTTCCAGTTCTTCCAGTTTTTCCAGTCTTACAAGAGATAAGAGCGCAGGCTTTCAAGAGCACTTGTCTTTTAATAATGCCAAGTGTCAGTGGCATTCATGGATGTGTGATAGCTGAGAACCGTATACATAAAAATAGTATTGTTGGCACAAAGTTAACTGTTTTTCTTTTGTTCTCATAATGGCATATGGTAGGTGGTGTGAAAATCACCAGTCTCTTGCTTTCTGACAGCCTCATTAATTTTAGCAGTGCAGTACACCACAGGTTTGGAGAGGAAAATAACTGATCTGTACTTTACAACTGCAGTACATTACAAATGACTTCTGACGATGTAACTATGTTACGTTTTGGCAAATTGGTGGCGAATTTGTGTGAATTCATACCCCTAAACCTTAAAGGGTTAGTTCTCCCAAAAATGAAAACTCTGTCATTATTACTCGCCCTCATGTCGTTACAAACCCTTAAAACCTTCGTCACACAAATGAAGATATTTTTGATGAAATCCGAGAGCTTTCTGACCCTACATAGACTGCAACGTAATTGCCACTTTCAAGGCCCAGAAAGGTAGTAAAGACATCATTAAAGGGGTGGTTTACTGCTTTTTTTCTTTGCATGACTGTGTTTATGGGGTGCAATATAACATGTCTTCGTGTTTTTTTTTTTAAAGCCTTATTTTTCATAAATTTCACCTTTGTAGTAAGCCGCTTTCTCCTCTGTCATTTGAACGACCGGTTGACTTCCTGATTCTATGAAACTACTCCCTCAGAAACAGGCAATGGGCTCAGATTGGTTAGTTGGGCCGGTGTGTTGCAATTGGCTAAACTGCGTAGCGCACGTAGTACGGAAACTTCACGCCCATTACCTTTACAGGCGAAAGCTGCATGTGCTCCGGTCAAATGTAAATAATGGTGTCAATACTTCGTATCAGCTTGAGCCAGAATCAGACCCAGAAAGCGGCAATGAAGAGAGTCAAGCAGAACCTCCCCAAACACGGCTCTTACAAAACGTTTCTGAATGGTACATTTTTGAATCATTATTATTATTCTATTCTACTATTATTATTTAAGAATTTCGATATGTTGTTACTTGAAAATGCTACTGCCGCTTGTTAGCTTTCGAGATACGGTTTGCTCCTGATTAAATGTTTAATATAACTGAATAAATGACTGAGTAATACCGTTTTTTAAAGTTATTGTTTTGTCGATATAATGAACAACCGTTTATCTATTCACAAAACTTAGTTTACTTGGTGTATCGTTTTCTTTAGGTGTACATGTGGCAACTGTGTTAAAACGCCAACAGAACGTGAAAACATCTGATAGCAGCTGAAGTTTGCTGTTGCGATTACATATAACTTTTGAACGTTATACACGTTTGTCTTATACACACAAAATAGCAAAGAACTAACTAGCTACAAACAGCGTTGGCATTGGTTTACGTTCTTGATCAAATCGAAAAATTACGTCATAAAGTATACATGGAAAATACATTTACAAAATTAGTACATAATTACAAATTCAGGTCCAAAATGTTTGTACGCGTTTGTCATAGACACACAAAATAGCATAACTAAGTGGCTACTAAAGCCAGCGCTGGCATTTGTTTACGTCCTTGATAAAAACTAAAGAATTACGTCTAAAATTATACATGCAAATACATTTAAAATTATTAAGTCTTACTTACTGGTTGTGGCCCAACAACTGCTGCCTCTGGTTTTAAAGTTGGAACTGCTTCATGCTTTAGTAACAGTTTGTTTGTTGAATCCGACATTGAATTTGTGGAGATTCTGGAAGCTGTCTTCCGTAAAATGCTCAGCACAGAGAGCTAAACTACGATTGTAATTTTCTGGAACATAATCAAACATAAATTGTAGCCATTGTTGACGAACTACAGCGTCCGTAGGAAGCCCGAACACAGAAGACCTGACAGCTGGGTGAAAATAACACACTTTCGACGGCATGGCTGCTCTCCACTATAACTCTTCCTCTTCGACAAAGCCGCAGAAATATGTCCATGCCCCCTTTTTTAATATTCCGGAGGGAGGGGTGATTATGGGTTAGTTACGTATAAAACCCAGGAAGTATCGTTGTAGTCCTATTCGAGTCGTTTTTTTAGGGATTAAACTTCCTGATTTTTAAAAGACGATATCTCTGCTTACGTTGAACTTTCAGTGCAGCAACTTTGCAGATACTGTTCATGCACCAACAGCAACATTACACACTATTTAAAACGAAAAAAGTGAAATCGCAATCAACCACCCCTTTAAAATAGTCCATGTGACTACACTGGTTCAAACTTAATTTTATGAAGCAACGAGAATACCTCTTGTGCACAAAAAAATAAAAAATAATGAGTATATTCAACAATTTCTTCTCTTCCTTGTCAGTCTCTGATGCTGTTCACGTTCTAATCACAGTGCAGCGCTTTCAGAACCGCCGGCTCAGTCTTGGCCTGCTCCTGCATCAGCATCACACGCATGTGTCGTGGTTCTCACGTGAACAGCTTCGGAGACTGACACAGAAGAGAGGTAAAGAGTTTTTTAAGAGGTTTTCCTCTGCAATCTACAGAATCTATGTCAAACTTTAATTATGTTCAGAGGTGGACAGTAACAAGGTACATTTACTTGAGTAGCCTATTCATTTTTCTGGAAACTTTTTACTTTAACTTCACTACATTTCTGTCAAGGTCCTTGAGTTTAAAGTAGTAACATCAGTCAGGGGATGATTTTGGTTGCAGGGGTTACATTTTGGTTGGAAATAAAAGTTGGGTTGACGTCAGAACCCGACTGATGTTGGTTTCTGACGTCAACATGATTTTCATTTTCAACCACAATACAACATCTGTCCAACGTTGGAGATTAACGTCAATTTGACGTTGGATTCTGACATCAACCTGAATTTCATTTTCAACGTTGGGTTTGGTCTTCTAAATGTGAATTTTGTCATTGTTTTGGAGCACACATAGCTTATAGATAACAGTAAGGCTAACATATTCATTCTAAAAGCCGAAAAACTAAATAGGGCACTATTTGAGGGAACAGCCATTTGGCTGTCCGAAACCATTGTGGACGTTATTGAGTGCACTTATTCAATCTCACATTCAATCCCACTACTGGAACTGTGTTCTAGAAATAAATTTGATATTGATATGAGGGTAGGAAGTCAGGCATAGATTAAGAGGCATTAGGTACTGTAAGTATTACATGCTGTACAACAATACAACAATAATAACAACAATGCATTGACATTTACTTTTGATACTTAATTACTTTTAAAAACGAGTACTTCTGTACTTTTGCTTAAGTAAAAATCGGTCTTTACAACTTTTACTTGTAACGGAGTAGTATTTGACCAGTAGTATCTGTACTTTCACACAAGTAAGGAAGTTGTGTACTTTGTCCACCTCTAATTATGTTATACTAATGACAGCCAGCGGAAGGGATGAAAAGAGGCAGATGTAAAGAACTAAAACTCTATACATGGAGCAATCAACCCAAATGTTCATTCTTGGTTTCATGTTATGGACTTCATCTTTTTAATTAGGTTTCATACATGATCAAATTTGCAGAGGAAAAGAAACAATTTTCCATTGCAGTAAAAATACTGCACCCTAAGGTCACAGTTAAATGCGAACTACAATGATGACCTGAATGACTGCCGCCCCCCTCCCGCCAGCCGCTCTGCTGTTTATCTCGCTTTAGGTTATATGCTGAGCTGTTCTGAACGTACTAGCTCTCTGTTCCTTAATTTCCCGGGGGTGTTGCAGCAAGACTGCATGTGGGGGGAAACTCTGCTACAAAATGACTGAAATGGCAGCTCAAAGACCATGATTATTTGATTTCACAGTATTACAGAACCAAATTATTGGCCCCTTACAGCTGGCATGAGTCTCAAACTAGATAAGAGATTCTGGTAATAACTGAAAACAGCTGCAGCAGTCTTATATTTTGTGTTTTCGAAGAGTTCTCTCTTTCTTGTACTAAAAAGAGTTCTGTTAAGTTAAATATGTTCATCCAAAGAGATTTTGATTCGAAAGAAAAAAAAAACAAGTAATACTGTAACTGAAAAAGTTCAGTAACTAAAAAATGTGGTGTTATGATATAAGGCTCAGTAATTTAGACAAAATTTTGCAGGCAACAAAGGTCTATTTTCAATAGTGTAATGATGTATGAAGCACCGCTCACACTGAAGTCACTTTCAAACCAAGTAGCTTTTTGTTGGTCAATGTCAGATTCCAGATCGTGTGGATTCCTATTGAAATGACTGGATTTCGCCCACGAAAATTCGCCAAACAAGGGTAAACGTGACTGTACTTTTAGAAATTTTAGAAACAAAAAGTTGTTCACATTCACTGTTAAATGTCAGATCAAAGTACATTTAGAAAGCTCTGAATGGACCTTAAGGCATTAAACTCTTTTTCAGAGCCACAGCAAATAGTGACTGACACGAAGCACATTTAGTATCACAAAGCAGTTGCATAACTTTCAAATCAAATCTAAATATTCAGTGCCATCTCACTAAAGACAGATATTCTGTTGTGATTTGTTTATTTATAATGCTGCATATATAAAAACGTACAGAAACACCAGCACACAGATCTTCTATTTAACAGCATCAAACATTTTCAGACAGGTCTTAATATGAGTGACAATCAGACAATTACATTGGACATTTACATTAGTACAAGAGATTTGCATCAGCGTACAAGCACAATACATTTGTCACCACCAAAGCATGAAAATTATGCATTGTAGCAAGAGGCATTTCTTATTGTGTTCAGCTTTTCTATGAAGTCCATGGTAAATCAGAGAAACAGTGTGCACGTCACTTCTAGCAGTCATTTGATGATTCATTTCAATCACTCCAAAAGAATATAATTGAATAAGACAGCTTAACCAAATTGCTTTGTTGTCCATGAAAGCAGGTTGAAATTGTAATATGATTCAAGAGAAAGACACTGAATGCATTTTGAAAAAACATAATTTTATCTTACATAATTTACATTTTCTGTGAGCACAAGTGAATACATACTTTTTATCACTTATAAAATAATTTTTAACATTTAAATGTTAAAGGGGACTTAAGAGGCAACTATAAGATAACTATAATATATATATATATATATATATATATATATATATATATATTTATTTATTTATTTATTTATATACACTTCTTGAATACTGGACCAATCTAACAGATACATAAGATGACTGTGAACATCACAGATAGTGAAATAAGCTCAGCTTATCGGGGTAATTTGGGGTCATTAATATAGTATTTATATCATATTTCACACTGATATCTACTTTAACAGTCTTTCTCCAAACCAAAATTGTAAAACAGCTCTTTAGGGGAGGCATAGCAAGATGCATAAAGAGGTTCAACCCGCGGCAACTCCTATAGATGAGGGTGTTAGACACCTGTGGTGACCTGCGTGACCTCTGAGCTCATGTCAACACTGGGTTGGCAGTGGGACTCCAGTGATGACATCTCCAGGACTAGTCATACCTGTTGATTTGTCCTGTCAACCGTATTGCCACTGGACTGGCCCTCACGCTGGGGGTTCCTGGTGCGCGTGGAGTTCTGCAGGTCCAGCACGGAGGGACTGGGAATACAGAACTCCCTGAAACAACGCTTGAAGTTCTCATCCAGGAAGGCGTAGAGCACCGGATTGAGGCAGCTGTTGGTGTAGCCGAGAGCGATGCAGAAATGCCAGGTGACGGTCTGCAGGAGTGAGCTGGGAATGTTCACCAGGGCCTTGATGATCACAAAGATGTGGATCGGCGTCCAGCAAACGATGAAAACCGCCACCACCACCAGGACCATACGGGTGATGCGCCGTAGGTTGCGGTCCTTCTCCTTAGAGCCAGACAACATGCGCACGCTCTTCAGGCGGAGGATCATCAAGCCGTAACAGACGGTGATGATGAGGACGGGCATGATGAAGGCAAAGATGAAGACGCAGATCTTCAGGAGGTTCTCCCAGTACCAGGAAGGGTGGGGAAAGAGCAAAGTGCAGTCGATGACTGCAAACGCTGTGAAAATAAGAATTGACCTCAGTACAACAACACAGTGAGACATGAGAAAATCAGTTAATTTGCAAAGATGACAGTTAAACCACTAGTCATTATTTCCTCAAGGCATTGTTTAGGGAGCCTCAGAGACACTATTAAAGCATCTTATAATTTTCTCCCCAAATGTCTAGAAGTGACATTAATCTAAAATGTTCTGCCTCACTTCTCTTGTGTCTGCAAAATATGTGTCAACACAGTAACAAAACTGAACATTTCCAGTATTGAGAAAACTGTCTTAATGCTAAGAAGATTAAGCTAAGAACAGGTTGAATGCAGTGGTTCGCTCCTTGTGGTGCACAACAGGTCTTGCGGACAGAATATAAAAACTGGGACTGTATGTTTGTTTGTTTTGTTTTTTTCTAAATATGATTATTATTGTTTTTTTCGAGAACAGCGTCAGTTCAGACAGGCCACGTAGGCATAGACCACTACCGTTCTCCTATTAGACCGGAAGGATATATATACGCGGTGCTTCCGCCTGGGAAATATGCTTAAACTGCTCGCAACCCCCCCATCCTGACCACTATAAGTATCAAGCATTTTTCTGTGCACCTTTTGGCTGTTGTCTTCTTCGTTTCAGATCATCAAGGCTTCCAAGTCCTAGACTGACGGACATCATCGTAAGAGACACACCCTTCCTCTTAGCAAGCTACAGCATGTTAAACCACGGCTTAAAGACATTACTAACTGTCTTAACCATCTGTATATTGCTCAAGCCGATGGTTACATAGGGGGGTTAATGCTAAAGCTACGTATGTCATTAATTATGGAGCAAGAACCCCCATAAGGAACCATACCGCCAAAGATAAATTGTGTGCAATAAACTCAAGTAAACTTGCCAAAGTGGTCTCGTCTGAAATATAGTTGCCAGTGTTGACTAGATTTAAATTATTGTCATAAGTTTTTGTCATAGGAAAGTCTGTGCATCTAATCAGACTATTGGAATTTTGTATTTTGGCACAACATCACCTGGAAGCTAGTCAAAAGGCAATAGTACGTTTCAAAATATAAAACTATTAGATGTTTTTCATTGTAACTGGCCTAAAAAAGAAATAAAAACAAATAATGGCTTAGTTCACCACAAAATGAAAAGAATTCTATTATCAATTCACCCATATGTCTTACTAAACCTGTGTGACTTTCTTGCTTCTGTGGAAAACAAAATAAGATATTTCTTCTTATTTTATATTGCCTGTACATAGGAGAATGTGGTGGTAAACATACAACTGCCGTGGTACTCAATAGTGGTGGAGGCCATGACCATGACAGGGAGACTGATGGCAGATGAAAGGATCCAGTTACACACATTGACAATCTTGGCGTTTCTGGGGGTTCGGAAGTCCAGGGCTTTAACCGGGTGGCAAACAGCGATGTAGCGGTCGACACTCATAGTGGTGAGGGTAAAGATACTGGTGAACATGTTGTAGTAATCAATGGACATCACAATCTTGCACAGCACGTCTCCAAAAGGCCAGGTACCCATCATGTAGTTCACACTCTGGAAGGGCAGAGTGCTTGTTGCCAAGGCATCTGCTAAAGCAAGATTGAAGATGTAGATGTTGGTCGCAGTTTTCATTTTGGTGTATCTGCAATAGATAAAAATAGATCGGAAAAACAGTTTGAATAGGGAGAGTAATGGGTATGTGAGGTTCTATAGAAACGGACTTGAAAAAACACCCCTTTCCCCATATTATATTATATATATATTATGATTTCAGTTACAATACACATTGTGCTTCAAGCCATTAAGTACGGTACCATGTGCATCTTGTAATGCAACTATGACCTTCATTGAGCTGTTAATTTAAGAGGCCAGATAACCACCATTTTCTACACCATTATGCAAATGCACTCTCCACAATACCACTGCAGTAATGGACATATTTTACCAGCTTTTCAGCACTTTTTTTTTATCCAATTTAAAAATATGAATATGTGCTGAGGTGTAGAGATTTACGACAATGATGTTTTATGTATTACATCATATACTTGTCAATTCAGAAATACACAGGTTAAATTTTAACAGGATAAGTAATCCAAAGTCCTCTTGTAAAACATCTACGCGGGCAGACAAATGGAAAAGTACAATTACAAAAAGGGATGATTTAAACCTGAAGTTTAGGAACTTTCAAATAATTTTTAAGGAACTTCAGAAGTTTAGGAACTTTCAGAATACTTGTAATTTCAAAAGAGATGGATGGATGGATGGATATATATTTTGTTCTGTCTGGAAGACACTATGATTTTGATTTTATTACAAAAAGAAATGTTAAACCCCACAGATCATAGATGTAATCCCAAGCTTGACTTTCATAATACCATTATGAATGATTTGCACACATCAGCAGCACACACCACTTTGGGTGCTCGAGCCCCTGCCCTATTTCAAAATTAATCAAAAGTGCCCTTCTCAAACAAATATCAATGATAATATTGTGGTCAATAAAACAAAATTCATTTGATTATAATTAACATGACAAGATGTACAAAACTAAAGTAAATTCACGTTTATTTTTACGTTTCTGTCAGTCTGTGGTGTCGTTGCTATAAAGTAGCAAGAGCCCAATTTATAGGCCTACTTCTGGGTCGAACTCACGCCTGAGCTACGTCGTAGGCTGTGTGTAGTGCACGTACCCTTCAGCGTACCCTGACTTGGACCTCTCCAAAAACTTAACAACGCGTCAATTCTACGCGGACGCAAGTGCTGTGATTGGTCTGCTAGAACCCCTCCTTCAGGTTTCACATGCTCCTTCTGCATGTGAAATTTCAGATCGCTTCATAAATGTAAATTCGTCTGTCCATGTAATTTTCATGGACAATTTTCACTTCAGAATTTTGTAACTTTTTTTTTTCAATAATAAGAGCTTGTGTGTCGATTCAATTAAAAATCCACATGTCACATATTTTAAAATATTACATAATTCATTGAAGCCTGTTTGTCAAGTATAATACACCGACCAATCAACATCTGGCACAAGAAGTTCAAATTTCATTGGACAAGGTGAAGTGGAGCGGTAATTTTCCGGTTATTTATAAATAAATCGTTTGAAAATTACATGGACAGACGAATTTACATTTATGAAGCGATCTGAATCTGCGTCTTTGAACTAATGGATGTTAATTGACTACAAAGCACTGCACAAAACCAGCACCAAAAGTAGCATTAATGGTAAGTATAGTATTCAAGTCACTTTAGTCTATATTGATAGCCTACACAGTTTACCATTTGATGAAACTAAACTATCATAGTTTGTTAAACGAAGCCCTGGCCTAGCCTACGTACATGCCTATTATATTACAGCCTACAGGCTGACAACAACAGGCGAAATGGTGACTTTATTATTTTTACATTTTTGATAATTTTGCAGCAATAGTAATAGTATATTAGTACAGTAGGCTACTACTGATCAAAATTTGCACACACATTACTATTTTTTTTAAAGAAGTCCCTTTTGCGCATCAAGCCTGCATTTATTTGATAAAATATACAGAAAAAAATTAAATTATTACAATTTAAAATAATGGTTTTCTATTTTAATATACTAAATTAAATAAATTAAATATAATTTATTTATGTGATGCAAAGCATATATATATATCCAGCTTTAATATATATATATATATATATATATATACATGCCCCTTTTTACATTTGAGCCCCTGCCTTTGAGGAACTCCCTGCATGTCCCTTCCAAATACCTTTGGTGTGGAAAATAGAAGGTAATTTTCATGCTATTGTCTGATAGAGAACCGCATAAATGATAGAGCAACAGGGGGATCTTTCATTCGCTGAAAAAATAAGATATTGATTTAAACAATAATTTAGTCTAGAATAATAAAAACTTGAGTGCAAAGTGGCTGCATCAATCTAAATACATAAGCTTTTTGTGAATAATGCATAATTAATGGATACTTGGCTCATTTCCATGAAATATATTGATATTTAGCACCTCTTTTCTGTCTTTAGGTCTCTGTCCCTTCCGTAATGGGGCGTTTTGAGACTGTATATCAAATAAAACTGCATTTAAACATAATTTCCTGGGAATGCTGGGGACTTTTATTTAGAGACAGCTGATAAT
The DNA here is from genome assembly GCA_026230005.1 of Gila orcuttii. NCBI lineage: Eukaryota > Metazoa > Chordata > Actinopteri > Cypriniformes > Leuciscidae > Gila > Gila orcuttii. The sequence goes on along the minus strand of JAPDVR010000019.1, from coordinate 15,301,053 downwards.
ATACAGCTGGTATTCTTTTGTAGGAAACTCTACATCCAGATGAAAGAAAAACATACTTTAAAGACTATGTTCCTTACCGTTCTTCTGGGCAAGATAATAAACAAGATGAGTCATGCGGCAATCTGGACTATGAAGATACACAATTTCTGATGTATTGCAATAGCAGCAGAGATGATAAATTAAGAGCATTTACACTATGTAAACTACCATCCCTGTAAAAACTATTATGGTTTGTCAGAGATACAATGTTTGACTTTCACAGCAATATACATAAGTCAGGACACAGTCTAGCCCATCCAAATATATACAGTCAGCAATAGAAATATAGCCAGTGTGTGGACAAAACGACATCTGCAAAAAACACAGCAACTGCAGTTCTACTTAGCAGTCTGTCAAAGCAAGGCCAAACTGAAGAAAACACAAAAGGTCTCAAGCATGAATAAGGACAGGCTAAGCCTATTAAAAAACAACTTTATCTTGGTTTCCAAAAAAAATAAAAAAAATCTGCACAACTGTTTTCAACAGTGATAATAATAAGGAATGTTTCTTTAGGAACAAGTCAGCATATTTAGAGTGATTTCTGAAGGATCATGTGACACTGAAGACTGGAATATAATGGCTGCTGAAAAAAACAGCTTTGCCATCGCAGGAATAAATATAATATAATAAAAAAATATATAATATTTTAAAATATTATAAATTAGAAGTCATTTATTTTAAACTGTAATAATATTTCCAAAATATTACTGTTTTTAACTGTATTTGGATCAAATAAATGCAGTCTTAGTGGGCATAAGAGACTTCTTTCAAAAGCATTAAATATCTTACAGACCCCAAACTTTTGAACGAAAGTGTATTTATTTAAATGAATGTTCACATATTTATTTTTCTAAATTATTTTTTGCAACTTTTATCTTATTTTAATTGTTAAATTGAATTCTAAAAAGGCCATCATGACCAGTGTTGGGTAAGTTAATCTAAAAAAAGTGATTTACTACCTACATCTTCAACAGTGAAATTAGATTACTGTACTAATTACTCTGTCTAAAAAAGTATTGCATTACTCATTACTAATTAAATTAATTTAAATCCCATATTAACCTCAAACCAGCTGAACAATACCAGCATAGACATAAAACTGCTCTTTTAATTCTTTCAAATAAATAATATAAAATCGTAAATTATTCTTGAACTGGTTAAAGTATTTAAAGGGTGAAGGTTACATTATAAACATCAATTTTTTTACCAGTAGACATTCAATTTTGATGTTAAATATTGTTTTATATAGAATTGTTTTATAGTCTGTACACTCTAAAAAATGCTGCGGGTTGTTTCAACCCATGTTTGGGTCAAATATAGACAATCCATTTGGTAACACTTTAGTTTAGGGTTCAGTTCTCACTATTAACTAGTAGCTTATTAACATGCATATTACTAGGATATTGACTGTTTATCAGTACTTATAAAGCACATAATAATGCCTTATTCCTCTTGAACATAATTCTACATCCCTTAATCCTACCCAATACAACAACTACATTATCTTTTAATAATCAGTAATAAGGAGTTTATCGAGTCAAAAGTCGTAGTTAACAGTGATAACTGGACCCTAATCTAAAGTGTGACCAAAAATAAATTAAAAAATTTAAATCAACATTTGGGTTTGTCCATATTTGACCCGAACATGGGTTGAAACAACCCAGCACTTTTTAGAGTGTACAGTAATGCAATTATATCAGATGTAACTGTAATTAAATTACAGAAAAATTAAGAGTAATCCCTTTAATTTTTCAAGGGAATTTTTTTTATTACAGTAATTAAGTACTTTGTAATCCATTACACCCAACACTGAGCATGACATTCTCTGTAACAGACAAAATGAAAGTGAAATTTTAAAAAGCATTGAAAAACAATTCTATTTTTCAAAATGTTTCGACAGCTGTAAAGCATTTGTGAAAATGCCTAGACACAACACCCTTCCCCACAGTGAGGTGGACGCATTCATTCATCACTAACTAGAAGTCTCATGTAAGGGTTTAGGCCAACAGCCACTACTAATGATTAGTTTCTCATCCAAGGGCTCTTTGCACCAGACAAATGGTCACACCGTTTATTTTCCCCACAAGGCGCTGACTAATTATGAGGGCATCTCAGGGACGCACTGCTCCTCTGTACTCCACATTAAAGACTTCAGAGGAGAAATGCCAGACCTTTGAGTCTTTTCACTGAGTGGAGGAGCTGCTGTTTGGTGTTGTGAACATCACTTACTGGAAGGCAAGCACATTAAAAATGTATTTATCTTCCTGGCTGAATCAACACTGATGGTTAGCAGCATTCGGTATATGTTGTGTTTTGGATGCTGGTGAGCAGTTTTTTACAGCAAGATAGATTACAGTACATCTATGTCCTCCCTGAAGCTTTGTAAATCAACCAAGGGAAGTTTACCAAGAGAATAAATGCATTTCGGACAACATGCCTGGCAACCAATACCTCTGATTAACCTAGAGGAAGGTGTGCAGTATTGCTTATGGAAAGAATTAGGACTGTCAACCAACAGAGCAGAGTCCATAAGTTCAGAAAGGACATCGACCTGCTAACTCCGAGATGAAGACAGACACATGTCTTCTAGTTAACATGTTTTCTACAGAGAGCTGTCAAAAGTAACAATTATTCAAAAGTTAAAACAGGAATGTAATGTCCGTCGTTTAGAAGGTGGTATTTATTCACTCATGCATTTGCTTGAGTGAAGCCGAACTGATTTAAAATTTCTGAGTATAATTATTTTTTCTCTGCCTCTGGCATGTAAAAAAAAACTAGTGCTCGAGGATGAAACATGACAGGTGAAAATAGGGAAAACATTTTGTGAAAATAGGGCTTTTAAATACCCTGCTTGTGCACCTTCAGGCATTGATGGTGAGAATATTTGTGACAAGACAATCAATTTTCTTTTGTTACGGTTGTATTCTCAATGTTATTTCCATAAATTACTTTTAAAGAAAAATATTTTAAAGAATACTGTTTAAAACTCATAAGAGTCATGTCTTTATGTAAAATAAAGAATAGGCTATTACTCTCAAAATTGTATGAAGACAAGCCATAATAGCGCCATTTCACTCACATTAGGCTGTTCTTTTGAATGTTCTATTTATCAAAGAATCCTGAAAAAAATGTATCACGGTTTCCTATAACATATTAAAATATTAATATTCTTGAGCAGCAAATCAGCATATTAGAATGATTTCTGAAGGATCATGTGACACTGAAGACTGGAGTAATGATGCTGAAAACTCAGCTTTGCCGTCACAGGAATAATTAACATTTAGAAATATATTCAAATCAAAATTATGTACTTTAAATTGTAATAATATTTCACAATATTACTGTTTTTACTGTATTTTTGGTCAAATAAATGCAGCTTTGGTGAGCATAAGAGACTTGTTTTAAAAACATTAAATCGTTAAAAACATTTATTTGTTTAAATTAATTTTTGCATCTCTTACATTTTAACTGTAAAATATGAGTATTCTTATAATTATTTTCATAAATTACAAATGAAAAGCTTAATTTTCAAAGGATACCGTTTGCTGTAAACAATACTGTTAACTTTGATGACAATCCAAAATAGATTAACTGCCATTTCAAAGACAATGCATTTGTAAATTACTTTTGTTGAAGACAAGGAACTTGAAGGAAGAGTGTAGTAACCAGGCAAATCAGATTTTGTTGTGAAAAAACCAAGGACTTGCTTGTTGCTAGGGAACACCAGAACATGTGCAGATTCTTATACCATCTACCTATGTGCAATCTGCTCATAGATATGGACATAATACTATGTTAAATTACATTAAGAAAACACTTGGAACAAATTAACTTTATAGTGTATGTGAATTAGATGGTGCATTAAAATAATTAACATATAATTGCCGTAACTAGGCAATTTTGCATCACAAAAAAAGGATGATGACTCAAAATATTCAAAGCTTTGAAATTACGTGTTGGTTATCACTGGTTATTTGATTTGATAGAATGTATATGAAAAAAAAAAAGCATCATTTAAATAACCAATACACAGCTGTCAATCCAAATGACAAGCTTTTAAAATGAGCACCAGCAAACTTTTTCATCTTTAAAAGCAAGAAAAGAAGAAAATGGGGTAGAAACAGATGAATCACTCAAAAGCTTCTTTTCTCTTTTTTCATGATGCGCTTCTGATTTCAAAGCCTCCAGAATGGCTGGGGAAAATATGATAATGTAACCAAACTAATCTGAGTGAGTCATGCATGAATTGCCTATGCTGATTTAAAACTTATCAAAGGTGACGTTTACATTTAGAATGTCAGACACGGTCTATAAGGCACGGTTGCAAGGCTGCCGTCCAGTCCAGCAGCTGGAGTCCCAACAACAACCAGTCAGCTTGTCCTTATGTTTCTATGCCAATTAGGTGGATGTCAAGTGCAGTCTTGTTATCTGTCAGGTTCATTAAAAAGAATAAAGGTATTGACAAATAGCACTTTTCAAGACAATCTATGGCTCTGAGGAGTCAAAATGTCCCCAGGAATCTGTTTAGGCTTTGAACAACAATTTTCATTTACTGTATTCTCTGTTGCTATACTGTCCTCCAGCACTTGCTCTTTAGGTAGCAAAACCAGAGATGTGAGTATTAAAAGACAAAAAATAACCCTGATAAAACATGACAATAACAAAGACAATTAGAAGTCAGAATAATAAATCAATATTTCTCTAACCACGCCATTATTATTCATTTCACCATATCAGCCAAGGCAAGCACTGCGGTTTTATCTTACACTGAATAATGTTCTTTCAATGATTCTGCAGTGCAGAGCAGTTTGGTCTGTCTCTTGCATCCCTACAAATATTCTCATTTAGTCCATTCACACAGCAGCACAACACTTTCATTCCAATGTCACGCATGATTGGTCAACAGAGCTCTATATCCTCCTGTGAACATCCTCTGTGTTTTGCATACACTGACTGCACTGTGTAGATTATTGACAGTAATAGTAAAAACTAATAGCCAAACATAAGACATAGTGCCAGATTTATTAACACTTTGCACCATGTAGCACAAATCCTCTTTTAGTGTTACAAACTAATGCCAGGATTTACTTAAGACACGCAGGGACAAATCAGCGATGAAAAGGCGTGGACAGTTATTTTTGTGGCTGACTTTATTGCATATACATTTGTAGGAATTTCATTCATCAATATCTTCTGCCACTTTTAGACCCTGTTTTACATATATTATATACTTAGAATATAGGCTACTTATATACCCTGTATACTTATATTAAGATGCTTTGGTCGACTGGATCAGAAGCAGACGAGGGAGACACACATGTTTGGCAGCTAATAATTTTTGGTTCCCAGAACGTTATTTTTTAAGATTTGTTTTTGGTTAGCCGGGAAAGTTCTCTTAACAGAAATAGAATGTTAGTTTTTGGTTTGTATAACGTTATTCTAACATAACATTACTTTAACATTTCCCTAAAGTTGCTCTAACATTATTATAAGGTTTCCCTAATTGTGCAGTTTAGCGGGAAACAAAAAAATTCTCGATTAACATCATCATGTTCTCTTCAAATCTATCCAAAATCATATTTACTCTCCCATCTATAGGCTATTAATTATACGTATGGATTTAATAAAGAGATCGAAACACGAATATAAGTCAGGTAGTAAAACGAAGTGAAGTTCACTACGTAATTTCGGGAGGATTGAACCCATCTAATCTTTCAATTAACCGCCAGAGCATACACGTAGCCGCTCACCTTGCTCTGGCATCAGCTGCTTTGGCATCGCTCCACATCCATCAACATAATTTAGGCATCTTGCTAGTGCTACCATACTCATCCAAGCATTAGTGGTCCCACTGGGGGGTATATCTAAGCTCGAGTTGAAGCTGCTTCCTCTAGCCCCTCCACTGCAAACAGCAAGCCAAGTACGCTTAAACTTATTAGCTTAAAGATATGGACAAAGAAACTATGGGCGAAAATAACCACTCTGCAAGTTATTTTATGGTTGCAGAATAATAACCATTATAGAATGTTCTGTACAAGTTGTTTTAAGGTTATTTAAAAAAAAAAAACCCTACAATGTTCTGGGAACGTTCTTTTATGGTTGCACAATAATAACCTAAAAATAACCATTATTTTTTCAGATCTTTCGATCTAATGGATAAAATAAGCATGCGCAATTTATATATGAACATGCCCAGAGACAAAGGAAAAACATACAGAGAGCATCAGCTTTAGTTTCTGCTCTGATAGCCACAAGAGAACTCCGAATACTGTGAATGAGTGTTAGAAATTAGGAATGGTGAGAGAACATTGTGCTTGGTATACGTTTTTCATCTTCAAACCAAACTTGGGTCTTCAGATGACGAAGTTAAATCCCCTCTGGCTAGCGCTCTTCCCATAATGTTTACGCATTAAGTCAGTATGGGTGGTCTTTTGTGGCTGTTCGAACACATTCAACCACATGAGCATCTACACTACTAACCTGAAATTAAGGCCCCGTTTTCACCTGGAATTACAGTTTTTCTGAATTGCTAAAACACATTTCTTGTAACCATCACTCACTTTCTCAAAACCTTAAACACAAAACCAAATTTTCAAACCACATTCAGAGAATCTCTGACTCTTCTGGCAAAATCAAACAATTGCCTCAAAACCATTTTATCTGTGCTCAAAATCAAACAATGCTTTCAGTTCATACACACAAGCGAGTCAATATTTTAGACACTACAGATCATTCATTAGACACTACATCAAAAAATGGAGAACACAGAACCCAAAGCATGCAGTTACAGAAAAAAAAGTATATTGTAACAAAGTAAACAAATTTTGCAATTATGTAAAAAAGTATAGTAATGCCAACTTACAGTAGTAAGGTGAATAAATTGTATACTGTATGCACTGCAAGTATAGTATTGCACTGAATATTGTATAGTATTGAATGTCTGTATACTTGCACTTGCATACTGTGAAAATAGTGACCCAACTGCAAAAGCCAAAAAGGTTACAGTAAAATACTCTAAATGAAAATCATGTTACAGTCCCTCAGAAGAGTTGTGCAACTGCAGAATCAAGGTGAGTGAAAGATTGATTCTGCTTCAGTATCACGTCTTCATGTCGGGTCCGAGACATGGTGTGATCACAGACAATGTCGTCTCTGCAGGGCTTTGGGAAAAACCCTAAAGCCAGATCCAGCCTTGACAACATTCTCCACACCTTGCTCTTTCTCGTCCTCCTCCTTTTTGTTCACCACTTCTTACACACATACTTTACCTCCTCTCCCTCTTATATCGTTTCAATCCATTGTTGGTACCAACATTCAGTGCAACATTTGGAGTCAATTTTGGGACTCTGAACTGACGTATTATATACAGTTGGTTTGACCACATAATTAGAAATAAGTGTGAACAATTTTGACTCATTGTGTGTAAACGATGACAACTGTGTTGTAGTTGTGTTTTACTTTTGCCTGCCTGTGTTTAGCATTTTGAAACTTAAGTGTATCACAGTGCGAAATGTGTTTTAGTGAGTGAGAATGTGAAAAACTTGTTTAATGTTTTACAGAAATTATGATTTATTCGACCAATTGGTTTAGGCTATTGAGAATTTGGTTCAGAGAATGGGGTTTAGTGTTTTAGCATTTCAGAAAAACTGTAAGATGTGTTTTGGTTGATCGGATCACAAGTGGACAATGTTAAATGTAGGTATAAACAGGTTCTAAAACGTTTTGAACTTGTCCACTTTCAACCACAGCCAGAGTCGAAAACGCATTTGAACCGATTTGCTTTCATAGTGTAGACGTCCATGTGGTTAAAAGCGTTCGAACAGCCACAAAAGACCACCTACTCTGACCTAATGCTTAAACATAATGGAAAGTGTGCTAGCCAGACAGATATAAAAATACAACCCAGATACCTAAGCTTGGTTTGAAGATGAAAAACGTACCAAGCACAATGTTCGATCACCATTTCTGATTTCTAACACGCACTCGGCGTGAACAGAACAGAAGCGAAAGCAACTGCTCTTCATATGATTTTCTGTTTTCTCCAGTCGTGTTCATATGTAAATTGCGTGAGCTTATTTTGTCCATTAGATCGAAAGATCTGAAAAAGTCCATACATTTACCCGCCCATAGACCCTCCCCACGAAGAAATCAGGACAGAAGTGGTTGAAAGTGCAAAAGAAGGTGTAAACAGGTATGCGTCTCCCTGGTCTACTTGTGATCTGATCGACCAAAACTCATCTTAATAACAGGTGTAAATGGGGCCTAAAGCAATCTGGTCTAATGCTTTTCAACTACCTCTGTGTCATACACACAGAAAGGAACAGACATATGGTAATGTAAAACTGGTTTATTATAAAGCAGAGGAGACAAAGAGCAGGAACCAGGCGATGGTGAGTGGATGGTGACTAAAGATTGTAGATGGTGACTTAGCTAGCTGTAGATTGATGTGGAGTTTCTGTGTAGATGGTGAGGAAAGGTGAGTATTCAGGTCCACTGTACTCAGAGGAGTCTGTATGTCGTTGAGCATAGACGAGACCAGGGCTAAGTTCCAGTCCAAAATTGTCATGCTCTTCACTCGCTAACTTCCCTTCGTCGTTCACTCGGATGTACGTCATTGCTTGCGTTGCATGAGTGCCCACTACTGGCGGAACCTTTGCAATAGGCTGAATTGGAACGTCCTAAGCCCTTGATCACTTAGAATCCACTATGGGGTTGATTTATTATTTATTTTTTTACCTAACGAAATTGTGTAATGCAGCATTCTATATGTATATAGGTGTGTTTGAGGTTTTTTTTATTTATTTTTTATAATTAATATATCATATAGTTGTTTGGTTTGTGGTGGGGTAAATTAAATGATGTTTTATTAACAAAGTTCGGGAGGAGCATGCTCAGATAATTAACACGAGTTGAGAGCACTCAGCGATCAACGATAAGAGGTGTATTCAGCAGTCTCACCTCAATTCGTTGACAGTTTAGCAACATCTTGGCTCGCCGGTTTGTTACCATGTCGCAACTTCAAAGCTCTTTATCTGATGAAGAAACAAACATCCCCAGGGATCCGCCGTTGCATTCCACCGGCCCCAGGACCATTCCTCCTACGCCAGATATCGCACCTGAGCCCCAGGCTTCTTCGCGCGGCCGCTCGCCAAGGCACCGAGGCCAGTCTTCAATTTTTTTTTCTCGTTTTACCGAAATCATCTGTTCAGCTTTCCCCCACAGGCGGAATGATTACAGATGAAATATGATGCAACTGAATGATTATCTAGCAATCATAGCCGAGCTCGCGCTGTCCTATGGTGTATATTACTTAGTCCATGTATTGTGGCCTGTGTATTTGTTGCTTTGTTCTGGTGTCCTAATGCAATATGATGTCATTGACAGTGTTTCTGAATGCTTGATTAAGTGTTGTTTTCTTGTCTTGTTGATATGACTGGTAGATACTAAAACTAAATTGCCCTACGGGGATAAATAAAGTTGTTTGAACTTGAACTATGGGGGAGGGCACTTCTACACACGTACCATAAACTTTTTTAGCCAAAAGTGCCGTGCAAGTCGCACAGTGGAACCAGTGCACATACTAGGGCGCACTGGACCCAGATCTCCACAACAGAATGCCTGCTCTCCCAAAACATCATATACAATAATCTTTCCAAGCATAAACAGCTTGATCCCTCTCGACGAATTTTCGCTTAAATACCACGACATAGACCAGGCAATCGACATGATCAGAATCGCAGGTTGGGTGCTTGGCTTGTCAAGATTACATCTGCTTTCAAAGTAATGCCTACCCATCCAGATTCATGCCACTTATTCGGAGTTCGCTGACTCGGGAAATAATATTTCGCAGTGAGTTTAACTTTCGAATGCAAAAGCAGTCCTAAAATATTTGACATGCTATCAGAAGCCGTTTGCTGGATTTTGTTGAACAACTATGTTATTCCCCACCTCATTCACCTGCTAGACGATTTTTTAATAACTTCGCCTCCCAATGCCATCCCAGCCGCGCACATCCTCACAGTCCAAAACGTTTTTTCTGATCTTGGCATTCCCATCGCACAGGAAAAAACCATGGGCCCTGCAACATCCATCGAGTTCCTAGGAATTAATTTGGATTCAGTCAAATTCCAAGCATCCCTGCCCAAAGAGAAAATCGACTTAATAATTCTCGTCTCATCTACTCTCCTTGAAAAATCAAATTGTTCAAAATGCGAACTCTTATCCCTGCTCGGCCATTTAAACTTCGCAATGCGCATCATTCCGCAGGGCCGTCCCTACATATCGCATCTCCTCTCACTTGCATCCTCCGTCCACTCGCTAGAGGACCTCATTTCCATAACTCAAGCTTGTTGCGACGAACTCAGGTTATGGTTAACATTCCTAAACCAGTGGAAGAGCCTATCCTTTTCCTATAACGATCTCGTTTCGTCCCCCATTGATATCCAACTGTTCACAGACCCCGCCCCCCGCAATCGGTTTCAGGGGATTTTATCAAGGTCGTTGGTTCGCGTCTCCATGGCCACCGCAGCTCCAGGACATATCACAATCCTCAGTGCTATTCAAGCTTTACCCTCTTGTCGTAGCAGCTCTTCTGTGGGGGAAAGAATGGGCCACTAGCAGCATTTTAGTGCATTGCATTAAGAAAGGCCATTCCCATTCACCTGCTCTGATGCCACTCCTAAGGCGTCTCATCTGGATTTCAGCTTGCGACCAATTCATCATAATTGCTAAACACGTCGCTGGGTCAGAAAATTTAATCGCTGACTCCCTGTCTCGTTTTCTGTTTCAGAAATTCAGGACACTGGCAACTTCAGCAGCCCAAAAAGGCCTCTCCCAACAGCAGATCCAAACTTTTGGGAGATGGTCCTCAGATGCTTTCCAAAGCTATATCACGACCAACTGGTTCCACATTAAAAAAGCCCACCAAACCCTCATTGATTAAAACCCCCTGGGTCATCCACCTGGGGTCTCTCTCTCTTTCCGTCCAGTGAGCTTTTGTCTCACAGCAGACGCAGTGAGAACTCTCCGGTGGAGCACTTAGGTTTCTATCTTCCGTCCAGCAAGCATTTGGTCTCACAGCGGACACAGTGAGAAAATCTCCCAGTCGAGTACTCATGTTCCTCTTTCCCGTTTTCTCTTTTTGTCCAGCGAGCATTTGGTCTCACAGCGGACGCAGCGAGAACTTTCCCGGTAGAGCCCTTACGCTTTCTCTTCCGTCCAGCTGCTCGCTTGCTTTGCTTTACTTTCCATCCAGCTGCTCGCTCGCTCGCTTTGGTCTCACAGCGGACGCTGTGAGAAAATCTCCCGGTCGAGTACTCACGTTCCTATTTCCTGTTTTTTCTTTTTGTCCAGCAAGCATTTGGTCTCACAGTGGACGCAGCGAGAACTTTCCAGAGCACTTATGTTTTCTCTTCCGTCCAGCGAGCATTTGGTCTCACAGCGGACGCTGTGAGAAAATCTCCCGGTCGGGTACTCATGTTCCTCTTTCCTGTTTTCTCTTTCTGTCCAGCGAGCATTGGTCTCACATCGGATGCAGTGAGAACTCTCCCGTAAGCATAGATCGGAATTTCCACTCCACCGTCGGCGGGTAGGGCCCACAAGGGCCGGTCAGTCCGGCGCGGTGAGCCGCCATCACGGGCCCTCCTGGTCAAGCAACCAGGTCTTGCTCGAGATGCCAGCCCGCCAAACTGGAGGGGGGTTTGGGTTACAGTACTTCAACCAGCTGAATTCTCACAGCCAGTCTTCCCGAAAATGGTGGGTTCGGGCCTTTTTCCGCCACACAAACCTCTGACTCTGAATCATCATCCGACTGTGACACTGTAGACTCTTGCACTGGCACACTAGCCGCAGGTCGGATGAACGAGTCAATAGTTTGCTTGCTCATTGCTCAGACGCACATAGCAGGTTGTGATATTTGTCTCCGTCTCCTTCCCACAGACGTTTACGAGCACTCAATTATCTCTAGGACCCTCCCCCTCCACACATTAGCTGGCCATTCCCTACTCTTCTCACACTCATTGGCCTGTCACACATTCCGGATTCATTGACAAAAAAGGGGAACATTTACTGGTGGCACACTCTCAAATTTTGGTCGCAAGATGCGACCATTTGGTCACAGTCTGGAGCCCTGCGGAGTGTGATCAGGTGTGAGCCAGGGAGGATGATGGGAAGTGTAGTGCTGAGGGTGACTGTGACACTCTGGATGTGGTCAAAAGTGGACAAGCTCAAAACGTTTTAGACCCCGTTTACACCTGCATTTAGCGTCGTCCACTTGTGATTCAATCGACCAGGTGTAGGCCTTAGAAGCACCTATTTATTCTATCTAAGATACAAACAAGACCAGAGGGGAAAAAAGAAAATAAAAATACAAATATATATTTTTTGTTTTGTATTGTTTTTCTCTTCTTCTTTTTCCGCAAAAACATTACTGGGGGTGGGTTGGATACAACCTCTCAAAACTATTTCCTTCCAGACAGGAGCTCTTTTTACACAAATTATATAATGGATCATTAGAACCATTAGGATTGCACAAGGATCAATAAACATTTGTGGCTACTGTACCTTTTGTTAGCTCAGTATACATCATGGGTATATTTACCTGAACATTCTGAAGCCGTGTTCAAAATGCTATAAAGTGAAAAGGGTGCAAAAAGCCGGGGCTGGATTGAGTAAAGCTGTCTGAACCCTGAAGACATTAATCATTCAAGTTAGAGCTCAGTATAAACTAAATAACCCCTCTTTTGATTGTCTCTGTAATGCAATGTGATTTTTACTTTTATCATAATAATTGAATATTTGAGGTTCATTTGGCACAAATCAAGGGGAAAATATGCAGAGATAAGGGAGAGATATCAGCAAGCTTTTGATAAATAAAACAGATGAGAGAAACTGTGGTCAGTATTGATTTTTTTGCCTCATCTCGTGTGTACTTTCCTGTGGAACAGTAGTAAAAACAAGAACAGGTTTTAACCTTTCCTCAAGATTAGAGAAACTAATCCAAAATTAATTGATATGTAAAAATGTTTACTCTATTCAAGTATCCTTCTGCCTACAGAAATATAATTGATGAATGTTTTCCATTTATTTCTCATTTGTTTCTAGCTGCAGGACACATGTAAAGGATGCGGTTATTGCCAGAGCCGAATTGTTGTAAACAATCGCATAAGCTTCTCCATCACAACAAGAAGCTTATGTTATTTGAACTCGCAGCATTTACCCTCTGCACTTGAAACTAATTTTCCGCACAGCTGTGACTGTTTATCACTTGCAAGTGACAACAGGTTAAAACAAAATACAATGCATTAAAAAAGGCGTCTGGCCATTTACTTCTAAGGTTCAATTTTCACATTGTCAAGAAATGGAGACGCAAGTTAAAATGTTAAGCAGACTGTTTTAGAACACATTTTACAGCCAGGATTACATACCTGTTTTTATTTATATCATTTTGACACCACAAGAAAAACAAACAATTTAAAAGACAAAGTTTTTCTAATGAACATCTATGTTTTTGTATCAAGGGAATTCTATGTGGAAATTATAAATAAGAGGGGGAAAAAACTTAAATGAGTGCTGTAGTGTAAGGGGGTTGGTTTTGGTACAAGTGTGACACCAAATTTGCAGAGGCAGGACTTGCAAGAAGTGCCTGTGATCTTGACTTTTGATCTTTTTATAAGTAGTGCGTTCCGGTGTGTTTTAGACAGTGATCTGAAATAGAGATGTTTGAATTCCGCAATACTAGTAACCATAGAGTTATAAAAAACTAGAGTGTACATATTTACTATTTATTTATTATAGTGAGTACACTTAGTATTAAAAAAGTTAGACTCTATTTACATTGATAGTGGTAGATGTTTGCACCATGTATAAATAGCAAGAAGTAGCATCTTTACATTAAGTGCAAATAGAAGTGACATGCAATTTTTAATGCAACGTTTCACTCAGATATACGTCACAAAAAGGAAAAAAAAGACTTTCATATCTTCAGTTTCATGCCGACTTTAAAGTCACCATGAAATCAAAATTGACAATTCTTGATTGTTTTTTTTTAGAATATTGCAGTATTTATTATAAAAATACTTGCACATCCATTTTTTTTATTCATATGCCCTTGTAATCTGTAATCTAAATGACTTCCCCTTCCTCTTGCAACAACATCTCTTCTCTTCTCTGATGATGTGTTTACTGCCGTGAGGGCGGGACAACCTGTCACTCACATGAGATCACAGCAATAGTAATGTCAATACATTCTCACTTCCAACTCGTCACATATTGATGCTTTGTTTTTAGCATAATTTAGCAATTTAGCATAATCTATCAGTACTTCATTGCTTTCAATGAGAAACTTTTGGCATCATACATCATGTTCTGAGGCCAAATTATTGATTTTTGTGATGAACAGACTAAAACTAACACCGTCTCCATCAGCCGTCAAGCTCCAATGCACAACCATCCAAAAATTGTCAGCTTTGATTGTGAACTGCCATTGTGTGTCTCGTCACTGATTGCGTCATGCTAATGTTTGAGTGTATCTTTTGAATGAGATATGACTGAGTGTATGCGTTCACGGAGCGGGATCTCTTTCAGTGACTAAAACCTTAATGCTGCCTTCACATCCTATTGGAAATGTCCTAATTCCCACTTCTTAAGTTGTGCTTTGTTGTCGAAAAGAACAGAAATCATGGAGGACTCCGGGTTTATTCTTGCCTATTTATTGGGAAAATCTTTTTAAAGTCCGTGTGAACTGGAAGTTCAATTGACTTTACTTCAGTGTTGTGACGTATTTCCTCCTCTCCATCTCTTGCTTGTAGCAAACTGACGGTTGGAGGGGAGTGGCTAAGGATATTCAACCCAAGCCGTCAAACTGATGTCATAAGAGAGGGAACGCCATTCCTTTGAGTTTGATTAAAGTTTACCACGACGTTAATTGTTCACCACAAGACTAGTAATGTGCACTAACAAAGTAAATAGTGTCAATTATGATTTCATGACGACTTTAAAGTCAAAATCATATTTAGCATCCCATTCATTGACTAACATATAAAGATTCACAGACCACGCTAACTATATTGTTCTGGAATCGGAGTCAAATACAGACTACTATAGCAGTGGGTAAAACAATAGGCTTCGAATGATTATTCATGTATATAAATATGAACTACTTTGCATATGATGTAGCTGTGGTGGAAAAAAGAACGAATAAAGAATAGAAGTCACAGCAGCATTCGCTCTCCTCTCCGCCATGTTTAAAATTTAAGGCACGCCCAACTAAGGAACTTGGATATCAGAATTATCCCTCGAGCTTCCCAGTGGTAAATATGACTTGAGAGAGCGTTCATGTCAAGTTGTTTGTAATATTGTATACTGTTTTTTTTAATCAGTTTTTGCAATAAATACCTGTAACCTTATAGCTATTTACCTGTTACGTGTTTTATATTGTTGAGAAGAGGGTAGGTTTAGGGTAGGAGTGGAGTTAGGGGCTCTAAAATATCTATAAAAATATAAATATTTATACAATTATTTCCTTTACTTCAAATGCAAAGAAACAAATGCATCTTGATTTGACACATAAGGCAAACAACAAAGCCATGGAGTACCCTGCACGTCGAAAATGAAGCAAAAAAAAAAAAAAGTGCCTTAAAAAGTGACGCCAAAGGCTCCTGACAAAGCATAATTATGTGACGAGTTTGGAGTGACTTCTGTTTCATGCCAACTTAAAGGGATAGTTCAGCCCAAAACATAAAAATGTTGTCATAATTTGCTCAACCACATGTCATTACAAATGTGTATGACTTTTCTTTGTGGAACACAAAATAGCCTATATACTGTATTTATATTTGTTAAAGTGTTTTTTCCCCCATACAATAAAACTTACTTGGACCCAGTGTTGTTTTGGACTCAACTGACTTTCAGTGAATGGTCAGAAACAGTTCTTCAAAATATTTTCTATTGTGTTCCACAGAAGAAAGAAAGTCAAACAGGTTTAGAACAACATGAGGATTAGTACGTTTCTTCATTTTTGGGTGAATTATCCTATTAAAGAAAAGTGCATTGCTAGACCCGTTCCTAAGGTCTTTAGATAACTGCGTGAGGGGAAACCAGCTATGCACCTTTAAATTGACTTACAATGTCATAACTCAAAAAAAATTATTTCTCCCAAGGCTTATTTTATTACCACATGATGGGGTCAATAAACCAATCCCTGACTGTAATCGGCTCATTACTCACAGAAGTAGATTGCACCTACTGAGCTATATCTTTCTTTTGCCTCCCACTCTAGGCAGCTGCCTCTAAAACTCTGACTGGTTGCTCATAAACTCTCGGAAAGCACTGAGGCTCCACAAAGCAAAGAAAATCAGGTGACCTTACACAGGGGTCAATGCTTTAGCAATTAAAAACAAATCGACCGATTCCTGTATGTCTTTACGCTCCATATGCCTCATATATCTGTTGACCAAATATTATTCTGTTTATGCAGGATATAAAAGTTGTATTCAACGTCTTAGACACAGCATCTCTGAATTAAGTAGTTAATGTGTGCATGATCTGAAATACAGAGCCACCTATTTAATCACAATTCTCTAAGACAAACAAGCCCTCACCCTTCTCATTGAAATTCATTCACTATCTGTTTAATTACTGTATTGATTGCATCCTTCCCTTATGCCCAATACTGTGATCCAAGGTTTTATAGGATCAGGTCAGATGTGTTTGCCATGTATCTGGTTAGATGAAACCGGTTCTGAATCATCTTAGCAGTTTACAGCTGTGAATTGTAGGTGCATATATCGGGAAACAGCATGGGTATCTATCCATCTATCTATTAAAGCCATACACATTTTGCTGCATTTTAATGGATTATTCATGTGAAGCATGCGCCCAGTTTTGTTCCATTTGCTTGCTCTTACATGAAAAATGAACGTTACTTAATACACGTGATAGAAAAGTATGAGTACTTCACAATATTAAGTGTCAACTCAATGTGAATGACACGTAATGTGTTGTTCTCGCTGACAGAACGCGAACGCACTCAATGATCTGTTTCATCGGTGGATATGAAATATTCTAGTTCTACTGAGCTGAGAAGCATTTATATTTTACAAATGAGAACCACGCATATTTTATATAAAACATGAAATACGGCATGAAGAGATTATTTAACTGTATTATGATATCAACATAACAGGCAGTTAAATGTTTCTGTAATGTAATGCAATGATCGTGCCGTTTACGACTCTAATGGCCGGAAAACACTATCACCATCTCTTTCAACAGGTTCTCTTTTAAATGAATAATAAGTCTAGTTTTTAAAGGAACCATTTATCCCTTAAATGTGCTATTCAGGTGAAGCCAGATGTTTTTATGCATCGGCAACAGGTAAAGCAATTTACCTACATGTAATCTCTTACCTTATAATAACATACATGACGAGGACGTTGCCCACTA
This sequence comes from Gila orcuttii, assembly GCA_026230005.1. Lineage (NCBI taxonomy): Eukaryota > Metazoa > Chordata > Actinopteri > Cypriniformes > Leuciscidae > Gila > Gila orcuttii. Next base: position 15,283,572 of record JAPDVR010000019.1, on the reverse strand, counting down.
GTCCCAACACACACACTATAGAATATAACGTAGTGATGATGATCGCCACTATAACAGGAGTTGCGCTTTTGTCCAGCTCAGCCGTCCTGTCACATCTGGAGCTGTTCGTGTTCACTAGACTGGAGCTGTTGCTGAAGTTTCGGCAGAATACGCTGCTATTCGACATCACTGGGTTAGAAAGCGCATAGAGAAAGTCCGAAATGTTGCCAGTGGTTTCCATAGCAAATGCTGTACGGGTGAGATTCGCCCAAGTTCTTTACGCGCGCGCGGTTTATCAGTCACGTACTTTGATATCGATACCTGTTCGACTTCAAAATGCTCGGAGTCTCTACTCTCAACCGTTCTACTGAGGCAGTCTGATGCTGCTGCAAGTGTAGCCTACCTAACAGTCCCCTTTGTTTACGACTCTATGTTAAATCTATCACCGCTGTTCTTACATTACCCTCGTGAAATTGTATCGAGCGTCGCTCATAGCGGGTATTCGCATTTTATTCAACAAAATGACGTCACATATATATGCACATGACTACAGGCTTTTCAGCAGTCGCTGACGGCTTTCCAGTGATTCCAGCACTTCACTTTCTCATCGGTGAAGCTGTATGAATTTACAATCGCTCATCTGCATCTGCATCTCCAGCTGGGTTTACGGCTTAATGCCATATTTACAGGATGCGAATTATAGGAGAGTTTGAATTAGGCTTTAACTATAAAAAAGGAAGTGAAAACAAATGGTTGAGATCCTAAAAATACATATTCCTTTATGAGGATATTCAGTTCAACGGGGGTTTAATTTTAGTAACCTCAAAAGTATAAATTAAAAGTTAAACAAAGCTCATATTTTCACCTGGAGATAAACAGAAAATCTGTGGTAACCATGGCAACAATAGAAACTTGAGAATTATTTTTATCATCTTCAGCATGGAACATTGACAAAACTATATTGCAATATACCTGTATTGTCATTATTTATCACTTAATTATCAATATAATTATAACAACAAGTCTCCTCACATCAGTGTTGCACATTTTACACTAAATATGAATTAATAGCTACTGATTTGGCTTTTGTTTTTGTTGTTTTTCTAGGGCAAAATTTAGGGAAATGTTTATTTGCTTTTTTGATGCCTAGATTTAAGGTATGTTTCACAATTACTTTCACGAGTAAACTGACCATAATATTATTAATTTACAATATTAATTTACTGTAAGTCAAATATGGATTGTGCCAACAATTGTACTAAAAAAAAATTCCAGTTAAGGATAAAATGAGTAATTATAGCCATTTGATTTTATATTATATTATATAAGATTATAGTCATGTATTATTTCATGGAGATTCAGCATGTAAATAATCTGCTTTCTGATTTTGCTTATCATTTACAATTGCTTAACAATTAGGCTACAGAAACAGTTCAACTTTAAACATTGATATAATGGTCACATTTATCTGTGCCTCTATTGGTGTGAAATAAGTTGTCTGATGTGTTTCTGTCTCTGTATGTCTGAATGCAATGAGTGCTGTCAGTGAGCGCTGTCTGTGATTGCTTGTGTCTTTCATAATTTCTTCACATGTTCAGATGAGCGGAAGGAAAAACAATTCCTTTCCTACACAACTAACACAGTTAATTTTTTTCATTTCGAGCGTTCTGTTGAATAATTAATAATAGGCTAATCAATATTAAAAGTTTTAAAAAAAACTACTCAGGAACAATATTTTAAGACATAAAACATTAATAGAACGTATTTATATTTCAAGATCAATCCAACCCACCCCCTTACCAAAATATAATAATGCAGGGCCCTTGGATTTCAAATATAAAACAATAGTCTCTTCAAATGACTTAACTGCCACTTAACTCTGCTTTGAACTAAACAATATAGCTTATTGATGTATTGGGGCTGAGAGACATACCAATTGTACTGATGGTCTCTAATGATTGTAATGATTTGCCACAGGCCACTGAATCTTTTGAATCCAATGAAAGGTACAAATGACTAATACAAATTAGTTTCCCTCCATCAAAGAGAAGAAGGACTCATACTCCTTAATTTTTAATGTTTTATGTTATCATGTAATTCTGTTAGTATCAGATGTCAGGTGTTGCAAAGTCCAAATTAATCTAATAGTAATTGATTTAATAATCCTAATGTAAATGTCTGTGACATCACTTTCCTTTGAAAGTGTTAAATGCAAGAAATTATATTCTGAGGACATGATGGGTGAGCATTACCCAGCATTACTTTAACGTAATTTCAAGTATGATCCATCATGCAGAAACTAGTATGCATAAAGGTGCAAAAGAGATGTGACATAATTTAATTTAATCCAATTATATTCTGGCACCTGGGTTGCTGAAACAGCATTTGCACAAATGAACAGAAGTACACACTGTTCACATAAAATAATTTTTTCATGCCTTTGAGGTGTGCCTGTTATTTGGTTTTACAACGCATCTTTTGAGTCATCTCGTCCCTAAGAGTTCAAAAATACTTTTCCTTGCACAGCCCACTTCAGCTAACCTAATACAAGATTTAGGAGATTTTTGCATATTGCAAATTGCTAAATCTAAGAAGATTATACAGGGCACTATAAATTGCTCTTAGCATTTTCAGTTTGTAGAGGCTATTTGATCCAAGCCCACAATGAATGGTCCTATGTCTGTAATTAGAGTTGAACACCATTGTCTCCTTAAAGTAGCTACTGTAGTTTAGGAGCTGACCCTGATCTCCAATTTCTTGCCCAAATGCTCATTTCTCACAGCTGTCTTTTATGTGCCTTTTTAAATAAGATATTGAACTCAATGATTCCTGGTCTTTTAGCCAATAAAGTGGTGCACTAAATTCTAAATATGCTCAACTGACATCTCATTTAAGATCTTTCATGTAGGTTGGATCTGCCAGGCATGCTTCCAGTTAGAACAATTTGAACCAATTTAAAACTGACTTCTTTATAACAGACAGAGTGAAATTATAATAATAAATGTTGTAAACTTGTAATAGGCTATTTATTTATCAAAATAACAGGTGTCTTTACTTTGTGTGTGAATATGTATATGTATTGTACACTCTTAGAATTCAGTTTAATTCAATTCACAATTATTTGTATAGCGCTTTTCACAATATAGTTTCAAAGCAGCTTTACAGAAAATGCATGTTTACATTACAAATTAAAGTATAGGCTAATCTGTTAGTGACAGCTTCAAAATAATGTTGTCCATATGTCAGAAATGTACAGTTATAAGTTAATACAAATCATGCAGTTAGCTAACATTATGTATTCATTTTAGGCAGAAACAATGAGCTCATTAAAGCAATTAGCCTATTACAAAGTTGATCATAATTATTACAATATATAGAAAATCTGTCAGTTGACATGTTGATTCAGAGTTGGCATTATTTATCCAGTTGGGTCATCTAAATTAGAAGAAAAAGATCAGTGGGGTTTCTAAATAAAACCAGAGACTAAAACCCTGTTCTTGACTCTGTTTTAACCCTTTCGCACGTATGATCACACCGGTGTGATTGGATTAGAACTAGAGATGCGCGGTTGGCGGTTATAGCCGCGGATAAACCGCGGATTGGGCGGATGACGTGATGCAAAAAAATATTTTAATTAAATTCGGGCGGGTGGCGGGCGGTTTCTAGTCTCGCGGCTGTCATCAGCAGGGCCTTGTATCAGCGAATTGTATCAGCGGTTTTGAAAATTGGTCAAAAACGTTGGTGCGGATGGATGGCGGACGGATGATGAGTTTTGTGATGCGGTTGCGGATGAAATAATAGTCCATCTGCGCATCTCTAATTAGAACGGTCAGTGCATCATGTGATCAACTGCTAAATTTAAATGTGCCTTTGCAGTTGACTGGGCTGAGCCAGAGACGGACTGACAGCGCTTAATTTAGGTGTCAGACATTTAAAATCACATAAGTAGCTACTAGAAAAACAATGAATTTGAGTTTGTAAAATACACTGATGTCTATAGAGGCGGCAATAATCCTCCATTATTCTCCCATTTCACCGGCCAATTACTTTCATGTATTTCGTGAGAAGTGGATGAATTGACATGTTGTAAATCCAACAGATCCGGTTCTCTGAAATGTGTTACAAACTAAGGCTGCGTTTACACTTTGCATTAACATGCAATCACCGTGATCCGATCAAGCAGATCGGATCATTAGCCATTCAGGACATAATGTGTTTACATTTGTTCATATTAAGCAGCCTCTGTATCTGCATAACCGATCGGATTTCTGTTTCCCGCATAATATTTAAATCAGGTCTGTGGCACGACACCAGATTAATAATAAAGATGTTACAAATTAAACAATATACCGATTGCTTTCACTCACTCACTTTACTTTCCTTTCATATGCAATCTCCATTAATTAGATCAAATTATATTTTTTGAAAGAAGGAATAGCCTACTTCCAAAGTTGATCTTACAAAAATAACTGGGTTGATCATGTTAAACAAGTCACATCATCGATCATCTGGGTTTAAGGTTATAGCGTGCAATGACTATATTGACAGAAATGGGAGATTGATAAACATGCTGAAACAATAAAAACATTCAACATTTAAAATATTATTCCGATTGCGATTATTCCTCTGGCAAAGCAGCGTGCAGCTCTTCATTAAGATCTCATGACTGACTGTGATGTACAGGCGATCGCCTCGTTCAGATAATGTTGCACAATTAAAATGAAAAATGACACGCATAGTAGGCTATCATGTAAGTAAGTCTAAATAAACTGTTTTAAAGATTGACGTTTATTGTTCAAATAAGTTTAATTTCGTGTCTAAACTGCGTCTGGCCATTATTTTCTGACAGCCACGTGGGGAGACTGGGCGGAGATTTAAATTACGTCCACCTGTGAATGCAGACACGATGGCTGGATTGCGTTTACATTACACTGAGATCCGATCACAATGCGTCCTCGACTACCTCTGAACCGGGACACCCTGATCGGATAACATTTCGATCAGATGTGCGTTTACACTTGTCTTTTCAATGTGTATGTGGACGACATCCAGATACAGGTCGCATGTTAATGCCAAGTGTAAACGCAGCCTAAAGGCCTGTTCACACCGGGACGAATTTCGCGTGCGATATTCGGCAACGTTTAACGCCTCGTGATTAAACAATGGGCGCCAATGTGAGTGTGCACACCGACGCGTAAAACAGTAAAAAAGTTTGCATTTTTTTTTAAAACGCCTCGGGTTCGTTTTTTTGGTTTGACGCGCCGCGTCAAAAACTATCCGACCAATGAGATTGGCGCTTTTGCTCACGTGTCTGGAGCTTCTGAAGTTACAGTAAAACACAACTTGGGGGCGCTCAAACACAAAACGGTCTTGCCGAGCACACATACGTAAAGGCGAAGAAGATATACAGCGTCTACTACACTCTGCCGGGAAGAAATAAGACGAGGAAGATGCAAGGCCAGATGAATGTAGAGCTGCTGGTCTTGTTGGTGTCTTTGTGGGGTGGATATTCAGTTAGAATATTTTAAACTCCATGCCAAAAATGTTCAGAAGAGAAATGTCTTACATTATTGCATAATACTTTTATGTTTAAAGAGTTATTGATTTTTTTTCTAGTGATAAAGTAGCCTATGTTTAATACTGTTTAATTCATAAAATGTAATTAAAATTGAAAATAAATGAAAACAAAATTAACTAAAATAAAATCCATAAAATGATCTCATGATAGGAACCCCATAAAAGACATAACCCTTTAAAGTTGTAGAACCTTTTATTTTAAGAGTGATACAATGCAAGCATGTATGAATTCGTGCATTCATGTTCCCACTGATAATTTTCCAAATTTTTCAGTTTTATGTGTCAAATAGCTGTTAAAATAATACACTTGTTAATTATAAGCATGCTTGGTCAGATCTAACAAATCACATATGATGTAACTGGCACCATTTTGCTGCTGTGGTATACGGCAAAAAAAGGCAATGAAGAGTTGCTCTGAACATGAGCGGAAATGTTGCACTGTCATGAGTGGTAGAGGAGTATCTCTGTTGCCACGGAGATGAGAACATCCAAGGTGCACCCAAGCAAAGCTTAAAATCCTGTCAATTAGAGATAATTTGTTCAAATATCCATAAAACAAGGACAATTACATTACCTCTGCAAGCTTTCAAAGCCATTCCTCTGTCAATGAATTCTTAACTTTGACTATGAAACACCTTATGAACAACATCATGAGGAATGCCCTTATTGACCCCCAAATGTGTTGTTTATTAGCCTACTGTTAAATTCAGCCATATGGAAAAAAAAGAAAAGAAAAACGCAACTGTACAAATCGGGTTATTTCGGGAACTTTTTTGCCTCATGCACACAACAAGTCATTTAGACATTTGCTACAGTTTATTTTTTTACATAAAGTTTGTTTTTACGCAATTAATCTGTTTTGCAGTTCTTGCCTCTGTTGTTTTCGGTTGCAAATTGCTGTTCACAGGCTTGCAGTGCTTTTGGCTGCATTTGTGCGCAAAAATCGTGCCAAAAGTGAAGCGCGGGAAAATGAAAGTGTGAAGAATACAGATCCTATTTATTTTGCGTTAGCATGAAGCTGCAGTTTCAAAATACATGAATTACACTTACGAATACAGTTAAATGCTGCAAATATTTTTTTCTTACACTTGGAAGGGCGATTTACACCTTTACAAATCTTCTCTTGCACATGCAAATTGAATTTACGCTTGCAATCTTATGTAGCCTACACTTTTACAGATCTTACCCTGCGCATGTGATTCTTTATGGCATCATTTTACCTTCATAGTTTTGATTTAGGCTATATGGTGTTTAATGTTTGATGATCGCCTTATTTTACATGTGCATAAGCAATGCTTCTCCTGTCCCAAATGGCGCACTTCATGTGGACTTTCTGTCTCGTGGACTTAATTGCGCGTGCTTGCTGAGTCTACGAGTCTGTAGGTCATCCCCAGAGCCATAGAGAGAAAGAGTTGCCACACTCTTTGATGTCGCCGCTATGGCTGTCACGTGGTTCATGTAAGCCCCAATAGTTCCAAAACATACGCTGGCTGTCATGTTCTTCTATGGGACAGACAGCAGCGATTGCATTATTGAACGGTAAATATAAAATAAAACACACACCCAAGTACTTTTTCAGCTGTTATTGGATTTTGTTAATGTCAGTTTTGCATTTGGAGAGGCAGGGTAACAACGAAATACTGTATATTACGTTTTAGGCTATATTTTTGGAGGGAAAAGCTTAGTTTTCATGTTCGCATGAGTAGTAGCACTGGCTTTAGCGGCTCTAACTTAACTTTTCCATATCATTCATCTGATGATGGACGTCTCATGATATTTATTTTAGCACAACTGGGCTGTATTAGGTTATTGATTCCCGTGATTTTGCTTATAAATTCTGATTCAGCCATTAGCCTACCTTCGTGATCACGCAAAGAGGTCTGCCTTGGCAGAATTAAGTACAGCCAACACGTCACATAATGAAAAGTTAGTATATTCCAAAAAATTAAATTAAATAAAAGTTGCTATAAAGGTGGTAGCGATTCATTACCGAACTCTTACTGTCACAGCTGACGAAGTCGCGCTAGCTAACTAGCTAGCAGGCAGTGCTTGAAAATTGGTTGAAACAACCAACATTAAATATAAATAATAGAATAGAATGATTTCTGAAGGATCATGTGAGTGATGTGACACTGAAGACTGGAGTAATGATGCTGAAAATTCAGCTTTAATCACAGGAATAAATTACATTTTACTAGAAACAGTTGTTTTACATTGTAATAATATTTCACAATATTAGCCTACTGTTTTTTTTCTTGTATTTTTAATCAAATAAATGCAACGTTAGTGAAGTGTTGGTCAGGTAAGCTAGCTGCAATTAACTATTATCTTCCAATAAACATTAACTAAAGTTGGCTACATAAATTACAACTATAGAGGGAATGCACGAGACGTCACCGTTGGCCGGAGTGACTGCGGTTACGCCCACAAGTGGCAAAAAGACTGACCGGCAGCAGGGGTGTCGGACGGGGGGTAAAACCAGTACTGATTACCAGGGCCCCAAGGGGAGAGAGGGCCCTTGAAAAGTCTGGAATATATTTTATTTGGAACATGGGGGCCCATCAGGACTGCCTATACATAGGGCCCGGGATCTTGTGCTACGCCCCTGACCGGCAGCATTGGTTTTCAGCGTGAATGCTGCGGAAAAACACACAAAACGCGTCTAAAACGGGAAAGAGCTTTGACACTGACTGTACAACTAGATTTGACAAGAAATATTAGGTATATTTTTACAGACTACCCAAAGCTACAGAACAGAGAAGCAAATAGATCGCTGCAATTCATAGAAACAACTGGACTCCAGGCAGCGAAAGGTGGATTTGCAGTTATCATTTTTGTGTCAATATGCTGAATTTAGTGGTAAAATCATTCTCTATGTATTGTATTGTTATATATTGCAGTGACAACTCATCAATCAAATATTTACCACTGTAAAAATCGAAATCAGGCACATATAAATGTCAGGAAACACGATTCCTGGCTGCATGTTAATATCCATGGATCACTGGATCTTTAGTAAGTTGCAAGGAACACTATATTGAGTCCAACCTTTAGTTTAAACTGATAATCGTTTGTTTTACTTGCGTTTTCGCAGTTTCCCCTATTAAAGGGTTAGTTCACCCAAAAATGAAAATTATGTCATTAATGACTCACCCTCATGTCGTCCCAAGCCCGTAAGACCTCCATTCATCTTTGGAACACAGTTTAAGATATTTTAGATTTAGTCCGAGAGCTTTTTGTCCCTCCATTGAAAATGTACGTACGGCACACACTCTTTGTCCAGAATGGAAATAAAGACATCATCAAAGTAGTCCATGTGACATCAGTGGGTTAGTTAGAATGTTTGGAAGCATCGAAAATACATTTTGGTCCAAACATAACAAAAACTACGACTTTATTCAGCATTGTATTGTCTTCCGGTTCTGTTGTCAATCCGCGTTCATGAGTCCGCTGACGTAAGACGAGCTGACGTGTTATCTGGTGCGCCCGAGCTTCGGTTACAGTCTGAGGGAGACGCACGCTGTAAACAAAACAATCTTCGCAAACATGTCTAAGGATTTCGACACAGGGGAAGACTTGCATTTTTTTTTAACCAGACATATTTATTTGAACCCGAATACACGGACGCACCAGATAACACGTCAGCAGCATCTTACGTCAGCAGCGTCACTGGCCTCGTGAACGCGGATTGACAACAGAACCGGAAGAGAATACAATGCTGAATAAAGTCATCGTTTTTGTTATTTTTGGAACAAAATGTATTTTCGATGCTTCAAAAAATTCTAACTAACCCACTGAGGTCACGTGGACTACTTTGATGATGTCTTTATTTCCATTCTGGACAAAGAGTGTGTGCCGTACGTACATTTTCAATGGAGGGACAAAAAGCTCTCGGACTAAATCTAAAATATCTTAAACTGTGTTCCAAAGATGAACGGAGGTCTTACGGGCTTGGGACGACATGAGGGTGAGTCATTAATGACATAATTTTCATTTTTGGGTGAACTAACCCTTTAAATCCAGTCACGCAGCAGCTCTTCTGCCACTCAGTCCGGCTGAGGGGGCGTGTTCCGGCGTGAAAGTGACGTTAATGCATTCCCTCTATTGACTAGATTCATGAGAGGACGGCTAATGCCTTCAAATGTAAAGAAAATACAGTAATTTCATCAACTTAACAGCGAGCGTTATTCGGAAACACTGAAAATGAATGGGGTTCAGTGCTGGAACTATCAGTGTTTGGAACTATCGGCTGCTCCACGACAAGCGTTACTTCCGCATTCCAAAGTTCCCATGGCGGTCTATGGGAGTGTCGTAACTCTTTCTCTCTATGGCTCTGGTCGTCCCATTCATCATTTTAATCATAGACAAACAAACAAACAAACAAACAAATAAATAAATCATGATTGCTTAATAGTCTGTGCACCATTAGGCTGACTATATGAGCCAAAACTGAATTTCGAGCTGGTGTGTTAAGAAAGAAAATTTCTGTGTACCCAGTGTATGTATTCTGCTCATCATCATCCTCCTCCTCATCAGGCCATATCAGTTTGTAATCTTGATGCTCAATGTAGGCCTAGTATCTGCACTACTGCATGCATATGTAACGGATGTGGAAAGACACACTCACACGTTGCACTTGACTTTATCTTTATGAATAGAAAAAAAGTACAGATCACTGAAGAGAAACTAACGTTACTGCAGACATTGATAAGACCACAGCAGCGACACTCAAATCTGCTCAATACAGCCAAACTCGTATTACAACATGAAAACTGTAACAATATACTTGTAATTAATAACACAGTATACTAGTACAGGATAATCAATTGCTTAATATCATCAGTTAACATTTCTAACAACATAAACACGAAAGCAACATACCTTTATGAATAGAAAAAAAGTACAGATCACTGAAGAGAAACTACTGCAGACATTGATAAGACTAGAAAAATAGAAATTACACATTCACTCAACTCATAATACAAATAATTGTCAGAATGTTAAGACAGACAATAACCACAAGAAATGAACTCGTTCACACTCGTGTGACGCATGTGGAAATCGAAGTACATTTAACAATCTCAACAATCGTGTTAAAGCGTTAAATTAATTAAATATACGTTCAAATACATGTATGAAAGAAATTGCCTCAAAAAAACTTAAAACATATTATTATCACAATTAATCTGTCAATGAGTTAGAGCGTGAAAAAAAATCGTACGTACCCAGGGCCGGTTCTAGACATTTGGAGGCCCTAGGCAATATTCATGTTGGAGGCCCCCCACCGCCAATAAAAAACTCTTGGAACAAATATGATTCCTAACCTTTTAATTTATACAACATTTAATTTTAAATGTTTTTACTTACACAGTACATAAGTTTGGACACATTACTATTTTTAATGTTTTTGAAAGAAGTCTCTTATGCTCATCAAGCCTGGATTTATTTGATCAAAAATACCGAAAAAATAATATATTATAAAAATTTAAAATAATGGTTTTCCTATTTTACTATACTTTAAAATATATTTCTGTGATGCAAAGCAGAATTTAGTGTCATGTGATCCTTCAGAAAACTTTATAATATTCTGATTTATTATAAAATGTTAGAAATGGTGCTTAATATTTATTTTATAACCTGTGATACTTTTTTTCAGGATTTTTTTTTTATTATTAAAAAGTTGTTTTAAAAAAGTCTTCACTATCACTTTTTATATATTTAACACATCCTTGCTGAATATTCCTGTTTTTTTTTTTGTGTTTTTTTTTTTTTTTTGTATTTCTGATCAAATAAATGCAGGCTTGTAGAGCATAATAAAAAACTTCTTTCAAAAACATTCAAACTAGTAATTGGTCCAGACTTTTTACCAGTAGGCTACTGTATGTGCATATTAATCAAACTTCATCTAAGGTAATCTCTTTTTTGTTTAAAGAAGATGTTATTGTTATTGTTATTTTGCTGTTTTATACAATTTATTCACTGTTCCAGAATACCACTTCAGTGATATATGCTTTTATCATTTTTTTTCATAGCTGGTATGGGCAGGATTTTTCCCTCCCATTTAATCAATATTGACTGCAGATATTGTCATATTATTAATATAAGTAATATGATATTATGCGTTGCATTGCTACCTTAAATATGCTATACACAAATCAAGTGGACGAGAACGACACGATCGCTACTGATTAGAAAAAAAAATCTAAACTGATATTATTGGCGATATTATTGGCGTAAGTAGGCTGATGTCAGACAGGGTATAATCTAATCATCAGGCGAATTTAGAAGATAGACCCATGAGATCCTTTATTTGAAACATTTAAAAATGTTGTAGTGTGTTGGCTTTTTAACTTTGAATACAAACGTCTTGACTTTTACTTTTGTAGCGTTTTTAGTCAGCTCCCGACGCGATGTTATTCATTGTACGCGCAAATTCAAAGCGTCGCGTCTGGGCACGTTAATGACGCTCGCGCTCTTTTAAACTCGTAATAAAGCGGTGAATGATTTTTCCAGAAACGACGCTGATCTACAGTACAAGTTTATATTTAGAATACATTGCAATCACTCCAAAATAGATGACGACAACGCACACACCTGCATTACGAGCTGTGCTTCTTTGCGTGCCTATTTAGGCTTTTGCTACGCAGCACCTGATGGGCTGGCGTTAATGTGACGCAATGTAACAGTCTATGGTTAAGATAAACATCGTCACTATTTTTAGTTAATTAATAAATATTGAAATAAATTGTAGGACATTTGTACATTTTTTTATTTTTGTCCCTCTGTCTGGGCCCCATCCCGCCAATCGGGCCCTAGGCACGTGCCTAGTTTGCCTTTGCGTTAATCCGGCTCTGTACCCACAGCAGCGACACTCAAATCTGCTGTAGTACGGCAAGAAAAGCGGAACAGAATATTATATCTGCAGTACCATAAATAACCACAGGAGGGGAGCCTTTGAACACTGAATACAACCAAATGCCTTATTTCATGGAATTCACACATCAAAACTCTTTAACTTAAATGTTCTTTTTAACCCTGTTACACATAATTTCTACTGATCAGGGGGGATGCCAGAATTATTATTATTATTTTACTAAAATGAGTTACAATAATATTGTTTCACTTGAACATGTATTTTAAGAGCATCTCTAAATTATGCACCATTTATCACCTGCAATGCCATCATGTAACCACTAGATGGCTGTATAGCCCTATATATAAACATATCTATCCTGTGTATTCCCTGGTTGCTGGGTTTTTATTCAGACATAATTAGTTACTTTTTGTAAAAGTTGAGTTCATGTTGATTTAGTATCAGTTTTTCATTACAGTCAAATCTGGACACAGAGAAAGCATTTTGTTATTCATACTATCTACATATAATAGCTTGATCAGTCACACGGAAGTAATCAGAATCAATATTGACAGTGCAAGACAATATTTTAAAATATATTATTGAGTGTTAAATACCATGAACAGAGATATGATGTGAAAAACACTGCATCAGAATGGTATTATTACATAAAGAATGGGTATTAAATGTTTTGATTGTAAAGTTTAACATCAGCTCAGTGGTGTAACAGACTATATAATACCTATATAAAATTTCAATCCAATAATATTAACACCAGCTCGAAATTCAATATGAATGTCAGTCAGCCTGGTACACAGCTTATTAAGCAATCATGATGTATTTATTTATTTATTTATTCATTTATTTACTTAGTTAACATGTATGTGTCCATTAAAAGTACCATTTCGGCATTGAGAACGTTTCTGAGCCAAATGAAGATAAAGATGTGTTCTGGTGACTGGCGTGTTTATTGAACCAATCAGATCAGAGTAAATCGACTGTCAGCGAGAAGCTCATTTGATTGGCTACATGAAGAAGGTGGACCCGCCCTCCTCTTCGCACTTGCAAAAGCTCGCTCAGTGACTGAGAGAATCGTACCAAAACTGGAAGCACAGGTAAAAGAAAGACACAACTGTACAAATCGGGTTATTTCGGGAACTTTTTTGCCTCATGCACACAACAAGTCATTTAGACATTTGCTACCATTTATTTTTTTACATAAAGTTTGATTTTACGCTATTAATCTGTTTTGCAGTTCCTGCCTCTGTTGTTTTCGGTTGCAAATTGCTGTTCACAGGCTTGCAATGCTTTTGGCCGCATTTGTGCGCAAAAACCGTGCCAAAAGTGTAAGCGCGGGAAAATGAAAGTCTGAAGAATACAGATCCTATTTATTTTGCGTTACCATGAAGCTGCAGCTTCAAAATACATGAATTACACTTACGAATAACAGTTAAATGCTGCAAATATTTTTTTCTGACACTTGAAGGGCGATTTACACCTTTACAAATCTTCTCTTGCACATGCAAATTGAATTTACGCTTGCAATCTTATGTAGCCTACACTTTTACAGATCTTACCCTGCGCATGCGATTCTTTATGGCAGTGGTCTTCACTATTTTTTTCATGAGAGCCGCACTGATAGGACAAAGTCAGTAGGAGAGCCATTTTTACAGGAAAGTATAAAAAGTTACATCCAGTCATAAATACCATGTCTGTTTATTAATCTGTCACCCCTGAACATACCATATGCAATGCAATCAATACCTTTTTTAAATGATTTACCAGTCAAATTTGTAAGTGAGACAAGATGATTTCCCTTAATGACAAAAAAAGCAGGATTTACAGAATAGGCCTATATTCATCCCAGAATTACATTAAGTTATTTTTTTCTACATTATTAGCCCATCATGTATCTAATCATCCTAGAGCACATGCGGCGTTAAGAGCTGGAAATACCGCCATAACTGGCAACTCCGCAGAGACTGGATATGTTCACATGCACAACTTTTGTTTCAATCGGTCTGAATTAATTCTTATTAATTAATCTGAATGTATTGTAGTTTACATGAATGCTGAACATCGTGATATGATGCATGATCGGGGTGATGTGCACGTTTATAAGTCAAAAGATTCAAATCGGAATAGATTTTTTGACATTCGCACACTGAACAAATATACAAAGTTTCACGCTGTTGTTGCGTAATAACCATTTTCCTACATTGGTTCTTTATTTGTTTTAAACAGCAGACTTAATATTTATCAAATTCTGGTCATAATTTGGAGACTATTATGAACCGTTATGCCGTGCTGTTTGTATATTTCACGCAGTAAAAATGTCCAAAATCAATTGTCTGTGGATGAGAATCTGAAACAAGGACTGGTGAGCCGTTGTCCTGCTTCACTTCACAGATACTGAGTGAAAGGAGAATTATAGAACGACGGGACACTCGTTTATAGGCTACGACACTTTCATCAGAAGAACAGCTCGTTCAGCGCGACATACGCTGTCCTTTCAGTTTCGGTTTTCAATCGATCAAGTGTTTACATGTTCTCTCGATAAACCACCCCTTTCAATCCGATCGAAATTATTTGAAAATAGAGCTGACACTTTGAGTTTTTAACGGGTTATGTTATAGTCCTACTTCATTTTTAATGTTTTTATGATATATCTGTAGTGACTGCTTGATAATTTCACTGTATTATTTACCGCCATGCGAGCCACAAATGAAAGCTTGGCGAGCCGCATGAGGCTCGGGAGCCGCGCAATGAGGAACACTGCTTTATGGCATCATTTTACCTTCATACTAAACTTCCTAACGTTTACAGAATGAAAGGAACAGGAGAGGTAAAGGACTGTGAAGCTTTGGGGGTGTTGGTGGAAATTATTAACTCCATCTATGTTTTGATCATCGTTCTGAATCCGATCTGGACGAACGTAGTCTGACAAAAAACAAATTTTTCTAAGATTTTTGTTCAAAATGTTGCTTTTATTTTTACCCACATTCAAGTGTTGATAAAGCGAAAATGTTTTTTTATTTTTTTTAAGCAGATGGCTCTGTTCTTTCTTTTGATTATTATATGTTCAGATGTTCATACAACAAAATATTCTGGGGGTCATGAAAGTTTTGTAAAAATGATCAAAATGCTGGTGCTGGCTGGCAACGTTAAAAAAATTAAAAACGCTGGCGGGGAAAGGGTTAATGAGAAACATAAAACTGGACTGTAATTAGTGCCTTCTCTATTATAAGATTTAAATTGAGTCTGTTAGTTAAATTTATTATTTAAAAATGCCTTTGTCCCATGGCTTATGTGTCTCTGGCCTGGAGGACAACTTGCCGGGAGTTAATTTGACTTCTGTGTTATTAGACATTTGGGAATAAATTAAATATTAATGGAATGGCTGTTTTTGATGAGAAAAAAAATATTTACCTCATATTTCAGCAGTGAGACAACTTGAATGACTCTTAAAAGCAGCACTGATGTGCTTTAGTCATTATTCGGTTGTTTCCACGTAGGCCTGTCTTATCAACTCTTCCAGCAAACAAGCTGTTGAACAGGAAGATGACTGTTGAAGAAGGTACTGTAATCATCCACAATACATCAAAACACCAATGGTTAAATATTCAGACTTTTAGATTTTATAACGATTTGAGTAAGATGGGGAAAGATGCCCCCTGGGGCAAGACCAGAGAAAATCTCATCTCAACACTTGCAAGATTTAGTCAGTCGAAACAGTTTTGATAATGTTAATTTAATCTAATTCTGTGTCTCTGGAAAATAATGATCTTTGACTGAGATATAGCCTAATATGTTGAATATAAAATATTTTTTGTGTGAATAGTCATTTTAAATATTTTTACATTTTGTGACAACTAATTTTACAAATATTTATATTTATTTTTAATAACAACACATGACGCATTATCATCCTGTACACGCTAAACTTGTATCTAAATATGTTTCCAAGTAAATGCACATTGGGGGCATCTTCCCCTCTTAAGCGACTTTGCAATCTTCTGATCCATTATATGTGAAATGTATGAGAGAGAACACTTGTCAAACAGACGTTAAATAGACCACAAAAATTTCAACATGGCCAATTTGAATAAGCCTTGAAGCATTTACACTTAGGCCTACTTTAAGCCTCGCAAAGATCATATAGTGTGAATTTAGCTTGTGATGGACAACTTAGTAATCATACCCTGCAACCTATTTGTTATGCTCATCTCCTCTATAGCGATTTAATACCTCCAAATGGTTCCTAGGAAATTAGAGGGCAAGGGTATTGTATTTGTAGGTTTGCACCTCCTGAATAATTGAACACATTATAGAACATGGTTTTATTCCCCTGTCCATAAACACTCATTTTGGATGCATCCATCTGACTTTTTCACCTTCTCATTACAGTCTGTTTGAGAAAAGACAGACTTGCATTGACTTTGTGTTTACATGTGAGTCACTGCTCATGCTCGTCTTTTTGAGATTTTTCTACACAAAAAAAAAAATGTCCAGAATAACTATGTTATGAAAGCACTCAAGCATGGAATATGAATATTTTTTATAACTAAAGTGCAGGTGTAAACTTAGAATTAATAATGATATGCAGCATGTGCCGTGATGCTTTAGTTTAGTTAGAAATCCACAAACAACACAATCACTAAATCACTAAATAAAACAATTACAAATGTAACAAAAGGTAGCCTAATCACATTTTGGTCACACTTTGTTTTAAGGTGATTACATGTACTCAGTACTTATTTGAGTAAGTACACTTAACTACTTGTACTTACTATAGAGTTAGGGTTAGTGTTAGTTACTTGTAATTATGCATAATTTACTGTTATTACTATAGTAAGTACATGTAGTAACGTGTAACTATGTCATCTTAAAATAAAGTGTTACCCACATTTTTATACTGATGGAAACCTAAATGTCATTTTTGTTCTTTCTTGTTCATTTCTATTGTTTTAAATACTGGATCATTTCACAGGGAGTTCAATTTATTCATATTTTGAAGAGTGCTAATTTATCAATTTCTATTATAGCTATTGTGCCCACAGAGAATATATCCTCAGAGAAAGATTTGAGGTTATGCAACAGCGACCATGCTTGTAAAGGCAGGTCAATGAAATGTAAAAACAATCGTCTAGATATTTCTATTACAACTTTGAGACCCCTGTGGAGACTCAATCTGAATTCCATCAAGATTCACATAAACAAGAGGCTAACAAGCTTTCACTGTGTTACTTATCAAAGTTTGTGAAGAAGAGCCACCACTTTGTCATCGTCACAGCCAATATTAGATCTCCTGAGATAGGCTGATATTATAGTTGAGCATGTATTGAATGTCATTGTCAGGATACAGGCAAGGAGACAGAGGTAAGTGAATCCAAACACAGCTTTATTAAATGTGACACAAGTGCAAGGGTGAGTATTCTCAGAGTGCAGGTGCAGATACGAGGTGGATCACTACGTGCGGGGCAGATTACAGGTGAGCAGATCCTCTTCAGGTTACTTTATGTCAAGCGGTTGCAGATCTTTCATACGTGTCTTTTCTCTTTCAGATGTCGTCGTGGGAGAGATAACTCAGCGTGAACACCGGGACTCAGGAAGATCCAGGATTTAAGGGGACAGGGATCCAGATGGGGTTTCAGGAAGCAAGGACTCGGACAGGATGTCTGGAGGCAGTGGAACAGGAATGCAGAGGTTAGTAATTCACAGGTGAGTATACTTTACTTGGCTGGAACTGGACTTCTTTAGAGGCTTTGTAGGACAACGGGAAATGGTCTGTTCCTGTTGGAGGCTTGACGGTGAGTGAGGCTGTGGTGAGTGTTTTTATGCAGGGGTTGATGAGGCTTACTGATTGTGAACAGGTGCAGGTGATTAATATTCTGGGGAGAGTGATCGCTGTGTGGTGAAGGATGTGGTGTCTGATTGGTTCCTGACATTACCCCCCCCTCCAGGGTCCGCGCCAGCAGACCTTGGACCCCGACGTCGTGGTGGTCTACCTCTTGGCCGTGGTGCAGGTTTGTCTGGATATTGAGCGTGAAACTCTCGGAGCAGATTGGGATCAAGGACGTCGTTCCGGGGCACCCAACATCTTTCCTCTGGTCCATACCCCTCCCAATCTATGAGATATTCAATCTGACCACCTCGACGTCGGGAGTCCAAAATCTCATTAATCAAATAGATGGGCTCTGGTTCAATAGGTGGTATCGGGGGGTTATCCTCAGGGACCGGTTCTGTGGCTGAGTGGGGTACAGGTGGGTGGTGAGGTTTCAGGAGGGAGACGTGAAACGTGGGATGGATCCGATGTTCTGGAGGTAGGCGAAGTTGATAAGTGACTGGGTTTACTTGTCTTACGATGGGGAACGGTCCGATGTATCTGGGGTTGAGTTTGCGGCAAGGTTGGCGTAGACGGATGTCTTTAGTGGAGAGCCAGACTAACTGTCCGGGTTGGTATTCGGGAGTTTGACGGCGGTGAGCATCTGCAAAATGTCGTTGGCGATTTACTGCTTGCTGAAGATGATGATGAGTTTGGTTCCACACTCCCTTGCTCTCTTGAAACCACTTATTTACTGCTGGTACTTCTGAAGGGTCGCCGGACCATGGAAACAGTGGGGGTTGGTAACCCAGCATACACTGGAAAGGAGTCAGTTGAGTGGATGACTGTCTGAGGGAGTTTTGTGCGTACTCTGCCCAAATGAGGTAACGACTCCAGATGTTTTGGTTGGAGTGGCAGAAGGTACGCAGGAATCGCCCTACATCTTGGATTTTACGTTCGGTTTGGCCATTTGTTTGTGGATGGTATCCTGATGACAAGCTTACGGTCACGTTCATGAGGGTGAAAAAGGCTCGCCAAACTCGGGAGATAAATTGGGGTCCCCTGTCAGACACGATGTCCTCTGGGATGCCGTAGTTCCGGAAGACGTGCTCCATCAGAAGTTCAGCAGTGACAAAAGCCGTGGGGAGCCCTTTCAGAGGAATCAGCCTACATGCCTTGGAGAACCGATCAATGGCTACGAGGATACAGGTGTTACCGTCGGAGGCAGGCAGGTCCGTGACGAAATCCACTCCAATGTGGGACCAAGGTCTATGTGGAACTGGAAGCGGGACGAGTTTACCCACAGGGAGATTTCTGGGAACCTTGGACATGGCACAGGGGATACAACCTTGTATAAATGTCGTGATGTCATGCTGCATATTGGGCCACCAGTACTTGACTTGGAGAGTAGTGAACGTTTTATTTATTCCGGGATGACCTGTGCCTACGGAGGAGTGAGCTGAAGCAATGAGAGAGTTGCGGAAGTCCTCTGGGACGTAAATCTTCTCGGGGGGACACCCTGGGATTCGAGGTTGTTGTCGTGACAGTTCCAATAATTGCTCGTTGATCTCCCACTGGATGGGATTGACAAACAACTTTTTGGGCAAAATGGTCTCGGGTTCCTCCTTAGGGATTTCTGGGGCATGGATGCGAGAGAGGGCATCCGCTCTAGTATTCTTGGAGCCTGGACGATAAGAAATCTTGAAATGGAACCGGGTGAAGAACAACGCCCATCGCGCCTGACGTGGATTCAGTCTTTTCGCATCTCTTAAGTACTGGAGGTTCTTATGATCCGTAAGTACCAAGAATGGATGCTTCGCCCCCTCTAACCAATGCCTCCATTCCTCCAAGGCAAGTTTCACAGCTAAAAGCTCTCGGTTCCCAATGTCATAGTTGATTTCCGCTGTGGATAATTTCTTGGAAAAGAATGCGCAAGGTACGGTCTTGGAGGATGAGCCTGAGTACTGGGACAGAATCCCTCCTACCCCGGTAGTGGAGGCATCTACTTCCACCACAAATACCTTCTCTGGATCTGGATGGTGGAGCAAGGGTGCAGTGGTGAAAGCGGCCTTGAGGGCGTTAAAGCCACGCTCAGCTTCTGGGGTCCAAAGCAACACTTTCGGTTTCCCCTTTAACAGGGAGGTAAGAGGAGCAGTCAGGAAACTGTACTGGTGTATGAACCGTCGGTAAAAATTAGCAAAGCCAAGGAACCTCTGGAGCTCTTTCACCGACTGTGGGGTTGGCCAGGACATGATGGTTTCGGTCTTCCGTTTGTCCATCTCCACACCTCTTTCACTGAGTTGGTATCCCAGGAATTCGACATCGGTCTGGTGAAACGTGCACTTCTCTGCCTTTAGAAAGAGGGTGAATTCCCTGAGTCGTTGGAGTACCAGGGCCACATGATGTTGATGTTCAACAGGGTTCTTGGAATAAATCAGAATATCATCAATATACACCAACACAAATTTCCCCAGGTAGTCTCGGAGTACCTCGTCCATGAAGCTCTGGAACACGGAAGGAGCGTTTACTAACCCATACGGCATGACCAAGTATTCATAGTGCCCTGCAGGCGTGATGAAAGCTGTTTTCCACTCATCCCCTTCTTTAATTCTGATCAGATTGTAGGCACTTCTCAGATCCAACTTGGTGAAGATCCTGGCTTCTCGGAGCTGTTCGAGGTCTGTTGGGATGAGAGGCAGCGGGTAACTGAATTTGATGGTGATTTGATTCAGGGCTCTGTAATCAATGCAAGGTCTTAATCCTCCATCCTTCTTGGCGACAAAAAAGAAACTAGCGGCAGCAGGGGATGTAGAGGGACGAATCTACCCCTGTTGTAATGCTTCCTCGATGTACTTCCGCATAGATTCTTGTTCAGGAATGGAGAGTGAGTAAATCTTACCCTTGGGAATCGAGGCATCGGGGACCAGGTCAATGGCACAATCCCAGGGTCTATGAGGTGGCAGGTTGGAGGCAGTAACCGGGTTGAATATGTCAGAGAACGAGGAATAGCAAGAGGGAATGTTTGTAGACAGATTCTCCGTGGGGCTCTCGATGGAGGTGGAACTCACAGTGAGCATTTTCTCGGGTTCTGCAGCTGGTGGAGCAGAATGTGCGCATTGCTTAAGCGGACAATGACATCCCCAACTGGTTATCTTACCGGACTGCCAATTTATGGTAGGTTGGTGACGAATTAACCATGGACGGCCGAGAATGATGTCTGCTTGGCTATTCTGAAGAATGAAAGGTTCGAACATTTCGTGGTGAAGATTTTCAATACACAGTTGGATGGGTGTGATTTGCAAAGTAACATACCCCTTGTAAAATGAGTTCGCCGGTCACTGCATGAATGGAATATGGCTTTGGGATGTCGACCTTTCTGAGGTTAAGTTTCTTGCAGAGTTGCCCTGATATGAAGTTCCCCGCTGATCCGGAATCGACAATGGCTGCTACAGATACATGGAAAGTTCGAATTTTCAGGATTACTGGAATTGTGAGTGGTGTCGATACGGCGTGGTGAGCCAGAACGAAGCTTACCGTCATCTGAGGTGGCCGAATGGGGCATGCAAGTCGAAAATGACCCTTCACACCACAGTACAGACATAACTTCATTTCTCTGCGACGAGAGCGTTCAGCCTGGGTGAGCCGGTGAGTATCAACTTGCATTTCTTCTGGGGCTTTTTCAGACTCACGATTCGTGAGGACGTGAGGGGATGTGGCGTGAGAAACTCAAGTATCTCGATAGCAGCTCTGGGACCGTTGATGAATACGGAGAGTTTGCTGTATGAATTTTTCGAGCCCCAGGTTGTCATCGTAGATCGCCATTTGGAGACGAAGTGCAGGATTGAGACCGCCGCGATAAACAGCCAGGAGAGCCGTTTCGTTCCAACCACTCACTGAAGCTAGAGTTCGGAATTCAATGGAATACTCTGAAACGGATCTCTTATCCTGTCGAAGATGCATTAGCTTATCACTGATGGTGGAATCACTGACTGGTTGGCCGAAAACCTCCTTGAAATGGTGAATGAAATTTTGTAGTGACCTGGTAACCTCAGTCTCTTGTACCCACAGCGACTCAGCCCATCTTAATGCTGTTCCAGATAACTGCTGAATGATGAAAGAGATTCGTGAACGGTCTGTGGGAAACAGATGAGGCTGCTGTTCAAAGGTGAGCGAACACTGCAACAGGAAGCCATTGCAATCTTCCGCCCGACTGGAGAAGGGCGCTGGTCGGGACGTGGGGCTAGCAATGCATACCATCGTGGAAGTGAGGTTCGCGGAAGTGGAGGTGGGCTGTGGAAGCGAACTCGCCGCATCGGTTGCTGGTTGCCCTGGAATGGCTGCGGTTGGCGGTTGTGTTGGATCCATAGCGGTAGTTGGTCAAGCCTTCTGTCAGGATACAGGCAAGGAGACAGAGGTAAGTGAATCCAAACACAGCTTTATTAAATGTGACACAAGTGCAAGGGTGAGTATTCTCAGAGTGCAGGTGCAGATACGAGGTGGATCACTACGTGCGGGGCAGATTACAGGTGAGCAGATCCTCTTCAGGTTACTTTATGTCAAGCGGTTGCAGATCTTTCATACGTGTCTTTTCTCTTTCAGATGTCGTCGTGGGAGAGATAACTCAGCGTGAACACCGGGACTCAGGAAGATCCAGGATTTAAGGGGACAGGGATCCAGATGGGGTTTCAGGAAGCAAGGACTCGGACAGGATGTCTGGAGGCAGTGGAACAGGAATGCAGAGGTTAGTAATTCACAGGTGAGTATACTTTACTTGGCGGGAACTGGACTTCTTTAGAGGCTTTCTAGGACAAAGGGAAATGGTCTGTTCCTGTTGGAGGCTTGACGGTGAGTGAGGCTGTGGTGAGTGTTTTTATGCAGGGTGTAGTAATGTTCAGTGTGTGTGGGTGAAGGAAGGAGAAGACAGGGTCGGCGATACTGGGACTCGTACGGATTTTATTTACTCAGAAACAAAAACAAAACAAAAGGCGCGCACACAGCGCATTCACCGTAGGTTCTCTACAGCACAGCACAACTTCACTCAACACTCTTTCCACGCTGATTCAGCTCTCTTTCTTCTCGAACGCCGCACAAGTCCCAGTCCTCTCTCTCTCGCTCTCTCCTTTCTGGCAGCTTATATGCGGTCTCCACGCCAATCACTGCAATCAGACACAGGTGTTCATCATCTGCACTTGACCTACTTACTCACCGCACAGCTCGCTGACTCGTCTCTCGCTACAGACTTCGCGAGACCACGCCCCCCTCGCCACATACCCCCACCGCCCGACTCAGGCCGGGGAGCCGTCCGGCCTGTAGCCCTCCCCCCCCCCCCCCCTCCTGGAGAGGAAGTCGGCCACAGCCATCTGTGCACCCGGCCTGTGGACCACCTGGAATTTAAAAGGCTGTAAAGCAAGATACCAACGGGTGATCCGCGCGTTGGTATCCTTCATGCGGTGGAGCCACTGCAGGGGAGCGTGGTCCGAACAGAGGGTGAACTCCCGCCCCAGGAGGTAGTAGCGGAGGGTGAGAACAGCCCACCGGATGGCTAAACACTCTTTTTCAATGGTGCTGTACATCGTCTCTCTCTTAGAGAGCTTTCGACTGATGTACAGCACCGGCCGCTCTTCACCCTCCACCTCCTGGGACAGGACCGCGCCCAGCCCCCTGTCCGATGCGTCCGTCTGTAGGATGAAAGGGAGAGAAAAGTCAGGAGCATGTAAAAGCGGCCCGCCACACAGAGCAGCCTTTATCCGGGTGAAGGCCTGCTGACACTGCTCCGTCCACTGGACCGTATCTGGTGCCTCCTTTTTAGTTAGATCAGTCAGCGGGCTAGCGAGGTCCGAATAATTAGGCACAAACCTTCTGTAATAACCCGCTAGCCCCAGGAACTGTCTAACCTCCTTTTTGGTCTTGGGTCTCGGACAGGTCGCAACCGCTGCCGTCTTATCAATTTGGGGACGCACCTGTCCGTGACCCAAGTGGAAGCCCAGATACCTTACTTCCACACGCCCAATCGCACACTTCTTCGGGTTGGCCGTGAGCCCCGCCCTTTCCAGCGTCTTCAGGACAGCACGCAAATGCTGCATATGACGCTGCCAATCGTTACTATAGATGATAATATCATCCAAGTAGGCAGCGGCATATGCAGCATGCGGCCGGAGAATTTTGTCCATCAGACGCTGAAAAGTCGCAGGAGCCCCGAACAAGCCGAAAGGAAGGGTGACAAATTGGTGTAAACCGAACGGCGTTGTGAAAGCTGATTTTTCTTTGGACATAGGAGACAAGGGGATCTGCCAATAGCCCTTTGTTAAATCCAGTGTCGAATAAAAACGAGCAGTACCCAGCCGATCAAGCAATTCGTCAACCCTCGGCATTGGATAAGCATCAAACTTAGACACCGCGTTCACCTTTCTGTAGTCTACACAGAACCGGACCGAGCCGTCGGTTTTAGGAACCAAAACTATCGGGCTCGCCCAGTCACTGCTGGACTCTTCTATTACCCCCATATCCAGCATAGCCTCTAATTCGTTCTGAACTACCTTTTTCTTGTGTTCAGGTAAACGATATGGGCGGCAGCGCACCACCACACCCGGTTCCGTCTCAATGTGGTGCTGAATGAGGTCCGTTCGGCCAGGCAGGGGCGAGAACACATCCGCAAATTCAGTTTGTAAATTTATAATGTCAGTGAGCTGGGAGGGTGAGAGGTGATCTCCACCAAGAGCCAGCGCGAGAGATTGTGATTTTGTGGTCGCTTCTGGCCCGAGATCCTCCTCTCCGCTCACTACCGTCGCCAGCATCACTGACTCGGCCTCAACCCACTTTTTGAGAAGGTTGAGGTGATAAATTTGATGTGCTCCGCCCCTATCTGTTCGAACCACCTCATAATTGAGATCGCCAACCCGCCGTGTGACCTCAAATGGTCCTTGCCACTTGGCGAGTAATTTAGAGCTGGAAGTAGGGAGTAATACAAGTACTTTATCTCCCGGTGCAAATTGACGCAGTCTAGCCCCCCTGTTGTACAGCTGACTCTGTCTGCCTTGAGCCTGTAACAAATTCTCCATTGATAGCCGCCCCAAAGTGTGGAGTTTTGTTCTCAGGTCCAAGACATACTGAATTTCGTTTTTACTAGCGGACGGTCCGTCCTCCCAAGTTTCTCTAAGAACGTCCAACACCCCGCGGGGCTGACGCCCATAGAGAAGCTCGAAGGGGGAAAACCCCGTGGAGGCTTGGGGGACCTCGCGTACAGCAAACAAGAGGGGTTCTAACCACTTATCCCAATTTTTGGCGTCTTCGTGAACGAACTTCCGAATCATGGACTTCAAAGTGCGATTAAATCGTTCCACTAGCCCGTCGGTCTGTGGGTGGTAGACGCTAGTGCGAATCGATTTAACGCCCAATAATTCGTAAAGCTCGCGAATAGTTCGTGACATAAACGCCGTGCCCTGATCGGTGAGAATCTCCTTAGGGATTCCCACCCGGGAGATTAACGAGAAGAGCGCGCTTGCAACACTTTTGGCAGAAATGTTACGGAGCGGGATTGCTTCGGGGTACCGCGTTGCGTAATCCACCAGGACTAACGCAAAGCGGTGCCCCCGTGCTGACCGTTCTAATGGCCCGATGAGGTCCATACCAATTCGTTCGAAGGGGACCTGCACTAATGGAAGGGGGCACAATGGTGCTTTTGGATTGGCCGGGGGATTCACCAACTGACATTCACGACAAGACGCGCACCACCTGCGCACGTTCTCGTGAATGCCCGGCCAAAAGAATCGGGCCATGATACGGTTTAGTGTCGCCGTTTGACCTAAGTGCCCGGCCATTGGATTACAGTGAGCCGCCTGAAAAAGCATTTCCCGGCGGCTCCTAGGAACTAACAACTGTGTTGTATCTTCTTTTGATTGGGTGTCTTGGGTCACCCGATACAACTTATCTTTCAAAATAGCAAAATAGGGGTAAGAGAGCGGTTGGTCTGGGTGGAGTACCTGGCCGTCGATAGAACAGACCTGATCAAATGCACGTTTTAGCGTCTCGTCCTGGGACTGCTCCAGGGGAAAATCATCGCGTTCTGTGAGGATGGTTCTCTCCAGAGCACTCCGTTCCCCCGCAGCAGAAGCCAGAGGTCCCGGCTCAGCATCTCCCACCTGAACAACCGCTGTCTTCCCCTTGCTTTTCTTTTTCCAAGAGGCATCCGCACACAAAGACCCCAAAAATTTACTAAAAGCCGGCCAATTCGTTCCCAGAATTAGCGGATGCCGGAGGTGCGGGTTAACTGCTACCTCTATGCTATGTTTTTGTCCCCTAAATTGGATTACCACAGGCATTATAGGGTAACTCACCACCACCCCGTGCACACACCGCACCTTAACCATGCGGCTGTTATCCAATGCCCCAGGTTGAATCAGGCTTTGATGAATGGAGGTTTGGTTGCAGCCTGAATCCACCAAAGCCTGATAAGTACCCCCCTTGATACTCACTGGTATCTGGTACAGGCCAGCTTGATCGAGGGCAGCCTGCGGCGCGTCGGGGACCCGGATCAGTGTCCCCACCTCCATCACTGGACACCGGTCTATAAAGTGTCCTGGGTCCCCGCAGCGCCAACAGGCCGGCCCAGGCCTCCCCGCCGCCCCAGTGGCGGGAAGCGGGTCAAGGGATTGGCGTGGAGAGCGCGAGGCTGCAGAAACCGGGGCGGAGTGGTCAAACGACGGCGTCCCCCTGGGTGGGGCCCTAGATGCCGGGACGGGATCCGCCGGAGGCCCCGTTCTCCACCATCAGCCCCCCACGAGTCCTGGGAAGGGGGACAGGTTTGGGGAGAGAAGGGGACAAGAGAGAGAGAGAGGGAGAGAGAGAAACAGATGGGAGGGGCTCGCCGACCCCTGGGCACGCCACCATGTGATCCTCCGCCAGTTGGATGGCCTGGTCCAGCGACGTCGGGCGGTGGCACTGGACCCACTGCGCGGTTTTCTTGGGCAGCTTCGCGATGAACTGTTCCAGTACCACCTTGTTGATGACATCCTCGACGTCGCCTCCGTCGGCCATCAGCCATTTGCGGCAGGAGTCCCGGAGCTGCTGCGCCATGACGAAGGGCCGGCCGGACTCGTCCAGGCCCAAGGACCTGAACCGCTGGCGATGTTGTTCCGGGGTCCGGCCGACCCGCTGGAGAATGGCGCGCCTCAGGTCTTCATAGACCAGGAGATTCTGGACTGGCAGTTGGTGGGCGGCTACCTGCGACTCACCTGACAGTAGGGGAATGAGCCGCAGGGGCCAGTCCAGTCGGGGCCATCCCCGGGCCTCGGCCGACCTCTCAAAAAGTTCCAGGAACGCCTCTGGATCGTCCTGGGCCCCCATTTTATTGAGAGGCAGGGGCGGGGCCGAGGCCGTAGCTGGATTGGGGACGGCCCCAATCCCCCGGTCGAGCCAGCTCCGGAACAGCTCGCGGTCTTCTTGCTGGCCTTGGAGGAGCAGCTGGAACCGTTGATCCTGCTCCTCCTTTACGGCCAGCAGGGCGTGGTGTTGTTCCCGATGAAGACCCGCGAGCGTTTGGATGAGATCCGCAAATGGCGTTCCCGGCGGGTTCTGCATGGCGGCGGCGGTCTTCTCCTTCCCGGGTTTCGGCACCAGTGTAGTAATGTTCAGTGTGTGTGGGTGAAGGAAGGAGAAGACAGGGTCGGCGATACTGGGACTCGTACGGATTTTATTTACTCAGAAACAAAAACAAAACAAAAGGCGCGCACACAGCGCATTCACCGTAGGTTCTCTACAGCACAGCACAACTTCACTCAACACTCTTTCCACGCTGATTCAGCTCTCTTTCTTCTCGAACGCCGCACAAGTCCCAGTCCTCTCTCTCTCGCTCTCTCCTTTCTGGCAGCTTATATGCGGTCTCCACGCCAATCACTGCAATCAGACACAGGTGTTCATCATCTGCACTTGACCTACTTACTCACCGCACAGCTCGCTGACTCGTCTCTCGCTACAGACTTCGCGAGACCACGCCCCCCTCGCCACACAGGGGTTGATGAGGCTTACTGATTGTGAACAGGTGCAGGTGATTAATATTCTGGGGAGAGTGATCGCTGTGTGGTGAAGGATGTGGTGTCTGATTGGTTCCTGACAGTCATGGGAAAGTAGGAAGTCAGAAGTTTTATTTAAACTGCAGGATACTGTCTGCTGCTGCATTGATAAATGACTTTTTTGGAGATTGTGAGCAGATGTATTTGTGCTTGTAATTATACTTGTCAGTGAAAGCTCTAATGCAAATGTTTAGGATTAGTCATGGAGTTGACAAATGTGGCCGTAAAATGCCCTCCATGCAGTGCTCTTATCTCGCGTCACGCACCCCGCCCTGCCATTTTATTTTCTTTTTTTAATTTTCTAACTGAAAGAGCAACACAAGCGTGACCCTACGTCAGTGGCGTGCACAGACCTCCTCAGGTGCAGGGGCGGAGGGACCAAAAAGGGCACTAAATTTAAAAAATTATTACTTCTTGATTTTTTTTGTTTTTATTCTTTCTTTCCTTGGCATTCTAAGAAAATATGTTGATACATAACACATCAAATGAAAATAGGGAAATTATGATAATATTACTAAATATTATTTACTTCACCAAACAAAACAGTGAGAATCAAGAAGGTAATTATGGAAAATTAATTTTTAGTTTTGTTGATGTTGTAAATGTAATGTATGCATTATATGTATGAAAGACAGTGTTAGCTATCATGAATCAGTAACACTTTACAATAAGGTTTCATTAGTTAACATTAGCTAATAATGAACTGCACTTCTACAGCATTTATTAATCTTAGTTAATATTAATTTCAGCATTTACTAAAACATTAAAATCAAAAGTTGTATTTGTTATCATTAGTTAATGCACTGACTGTGACATAACATGAATAAACAATTAACAGTTGTAGTATTAACTAAGATATAGCCTACAGTAACAAATGTGTTGCTCATGGTTAGTTCATGTTAGTTCATACATGAGTAATGAACAAATGAACCTTATTGTAAAGCGTTACTATGAAATCAAAGATATAAGTTCCTTACAATTTAGAGTTGGACATGGACTTAAGATTTAATTTAACTAACTGTTAGATGTATTTCCCCTTGTACTTTTATTCCTTGGATAAAAACGAATGACATTGTCACAATCGAGTTATACTTTTATTGTAGTTAAGAATAACTCGCATCCTGCAGCAACTTTTAGAGTAGCATGGTGATGGTAGGATAAATGTAATTTTCCGTATTAGCTTAAACGTTACCTGCTGCTCGTTTGAAGAGACTCGCGCGAACTGCTGCGTAGTGCGTACCAGAACCGTTAAATGCGTATGAGCCGCTGCAAAGGAAACTCCGCCTACCACTTCTCCGCCCAATTTTTTTTTTTTATATAATATTTGTTTGTAGCCTATTATTATTGTTAGTGGCAAGGGTGTGTGTGTGTTTTATTTATTAAAATATTTATAATAATTATTATTATTATTTACAATTATCAGAAAAGGGCAGGTAATTGCCCCCCCCCCCCCCTTTGCACGCCACTGCCCTACGTCCTTTTCAGGATGTCATTCCGCTTGTGCGTTTCCTCACTAACGCTGCCGCCGACGGAGCCTCGAAAAGAACGCGCTGGTCCTTCAAATGGACGTGTCTTTTGGAGCTCCTCCTGATGACCAGATGTCGGTTGCAGCATCAGAGGTGGAGCTTCAGTCCTCTGGAGATGAGGATTCGGCTGTGTTGCCCCCTTTGGGGAGTGTAGCGTTGCCCGAGTCTGATTCAGAATGGACGGCTGCTTTCCTGGGCCACTGAGAAAGTCAGGCTTGCGTGGAACCCTCCACCACGTCCCGAACCTTCCCGGTTGGACGATTGGTTTCTCGAGGCGGGCCGTGCTGGTTCTCAACGCGCCGCCCCGGTACCATTCTTTCCGGAAGTGCATGAGGAGCTCACTAGGATGTGTACGGCACCGTATAGTAGGGGTTGAACCAACTAGTCGATTAGTCTACTAGTTGACCTTAATGTAATGCCGTGACGCTTTAAGCTTGACGTTGACTTGTCGCGCTGTTCATGTGACACTATGATTGCGCTAATTTTGATACTAACAATATGGCCGCATCAGCAGGTGACAACAGATGAAGAGCCCAGACTGTCACTGCAGCAAGAAAGCAGCATTGGTACATAAAGTGTGTGGAAATAGTTTACTAACTTAACACTAGATATTGTTGAAAACGAAAGTAAAAGCATGACGCACGCTCATTGTTTTACCGGAAAATGAGAGTTCGGTGTCTTTATTAAAATCATTAAAAAAAAAAAATCATATATTTAAACATATTAATGATTTATCTCTAATTCACCCGCAATTAATTGGAATATTATTTTGTATTACTCACTACATTACACCACTAACGCGCAGATGTGAATTTATAGCTTTTTTTTCCTTTGCTTTTTTCTTTTTACACCAGGCCACTTCATGTGTCTGATAGCTGTCCGATCGTCAAAAGACCAGGTGTAAATGCCTTACGGCAAAGCCTTACAGAGCCTGTAGACAGGCTGCTTCCGCACTCCATGCCATGGCGCTCATACAGGTCCACTAGGCCCAGGCGCTCATGGACATGCGCATGTGAATGCGCATGCGCGTGCGGTGATTGTTTGTGTTTGGAGCTCCGTCGAATTGATTCATTAATCCTTGATTTTCTTCTTTACCACTCATTTATAAACAAGTACTTTCTATTTTTATATCGTGTGAACTTATCCTCGATACTATTCCCTATAAAAAACAATCGGATTGCTTTGATATCGCTACTTAGATCCAACTTTGCGAATCCCAGCTACTAGCCTTTTAGCCCGCTAGCATTTCACGCGTGGCCTCGCGCCAATCGACCGTCGGATTTTACACCCGTTTCACTGAAAGGATACGGGTTATATCCAGGATTTCAGTCCTAAATTAGTAGTGATATTGGTAGTATCACTACTAATTTACTGTTCATCTGTTATAATGGCGAATATATCGGATGTGTGTCTAACGCTACCTCTGAGTGCAGGTGAGGACACATTCGAGCTGCATTCGGTGCTGTTGGAGCTGGAGTCCGTGGAGAAGCAGATCCGTGGTCTGCTAGAGAGGCAAGCCGAGCTGCGAGATCGGCGATCAGCGCTTGAAACATCACGCGCCGATGCTCACAAGTCAGTAGTTAGTAACTTTTTGACTCCGACTTCGTCTACTCCGTGCGTTTCTCTGCCCAGGAGGACGCGATCATCTCTGGCTTCATTCACTCCGGCACCGACACAAAGCCATGGACCCTGGGTGATCCCTCAGCGGAAGACACGAGCCAGGACCAGACCAAGAACCTCTCCACCGCTCCCGGTCTTCGAGATCTCCACCCGGAACCGCTTCTCCCCTCTTCGCGAGTCGGAACGTGACGACGCCGTGATCATCGGCAGTTCCATCGTCCGTCATGTCCGCGCTACCTCAGGTAGGGGTAATGTGCGCACTCACTGCTTTCCTGGTGCTCGTGTTCTAGATGTCGCTGCACATGTTCCCGAGATCCTGAACGGTGACGAGCGCGTCGGAGCTGTGGTGCTGCACGCGGGAACGAACGACATCCGGCTGCGGCAGACGGAGGTTCTGAAGAAGGACTACAGGAGCCTGATCGAGACGGTACGCAGCACAGCGCCTGAGGCAACGATCATCGTGTCTGGACCGCTTCCCACGTACCGACTAGGACAAGAAAGGTTCAGTAGACTATTTGCTCTAAATGAATGGTTAATATCATGGTGTAATGAACAGAAACTGCTCTTTGTAAATAATTGGAATCTGTTCTGGGAGCGACCTAGGCTCTACCGTGCTGATGGCCTGCACCCCAGCAGAATCGGAGCGGCTGTGCTGTCGGACAACATCTCCAAGACGTTACACACCATCTGACTAGTAAGTCAAAGTCCAAATCACAATCTCTGCTGTCCCAACTTAATTGATACAAGTAGTGTAGAACATTATATAGAAACTGTGTCTATTCCTCGTCTAGTGAGGCCAAACAATAAATCTAGTTTAGGATCTAGGAAAAATCTTATTGTAATTAAACCAGAAAATCTAAATCTCAGTGAACAAAAAGAATTTCTAAAACTAGGTCTTCTAAACATTAGATCGCTCACACCTAAGGCGGATATTGTAAATGAAATGGTCACAGATAATAATTTCGATGTTCTGTGCCTTACTGAAACCTGGCTTAAACCAAATGATTATTTCGGTCTAAATGAGTCTACTCCACCAGGATACTGTTATAAGCATGAGCCCCGTCCGATCGGTCGTGGCGGCGGTGTTGCAACAATCTATTGAGATATCCTTAATGTTACTCAGAAAACAGGTCACAGGTTTAATTCGTTCGAAGTACTTGTGCTAAATGTTACGCTCTTAGATGTAAGAAAGAAATCCCTATTATCTCTAGCCTTAGCGACCGTATATAGACCTCCAGGGCCCTATGCTGATTTCCTAAAAGAGTTTTCAGACTTTCTCTCAGATCTATTGGTCAATGCCGATAAAGCAATAATTGTTGGAGATTTTAACATACACGTAGATAACACAAATGATGCGTTAGGGGCTGCGTTTACAGATTTATTAAACTCATTTGGGGTCAAGCAAAACGTCAGTGGTCCCACTCATCGTCTAAATCATACACTAGATTTAATTATATCATATGGAACCAATCCAACCGATATAGATATTATAGCGCAAAGTGACGATCTCACTGATCATTGTATGGTAACGTGCATATTACGTACTGCTGAAATTTGCCATGTTGCGCCACGTTATCGACCAGGCAGAACAATCGTTCCAACCACTATAGATAGATTCACAAATAGCTTACCTGATCTATCTCAGCTGCTCAGTGAACCCCAACAAACAGATGAACTAGAGGAAATGACTAGCAGTTTGAGCACCATTTTCTCTAGTACATTAGATATTGTTGCACCAATTAGATTAAAAAAGGTTAGAGAGAAAACTAAAGCAACATGGTACAATAGTACTACACATGTTATCAAGAGAGAAACTCGTAACTTAGAGCGTAAATGGAAACAAACTAATTTAGAGGTCTTTAGAATCGCGTGGAAAGACAGTATGTCACGTTATAAAAAGGCTCTAAAAGCAGCCAGGGCTGAGCATCTCCGCAAACTAATAGAAAATAACCAAAATAATCCAAGGTTTTTATTTAACACCGTGGCTAGACTAACAAATAAACAGACATCACCAGAGCAAAATACTCCGTTACAGTATAGTTGTAATGATTTTATGAATTACTTCAATGAGAAAATAGAAAGCATCCGAAATACAATTGTAAATGTACAATCCTCTATGGTGTCTTATGATTCAGCCACAATTATCGCCCCTCAAGAACAACTACACCGCTTTACAACTATAGGACAGGAAGAGCTAAATAAACTTATCTTTGCAGCGAAACCAACAACATGTTTATTAGACCCAATACCCACTAAACTACTGAAAGAAGTGTTACCTGTAGTGGAAGAGCCTCTTCTCAATATTATTAACTCGTCTTTATCTTTAGGTCATGTTCCAAAAATATTTAAGCTGGCAGTAATAAAACCTATTATTAAGAAACCGCAATTAGATCAAAATAACTTAGCAAATTACAGACCCATTTCAAATCTTCCATTTATATCTAAAATACTAGAAAAAATTGTGTCCGCTCAATTGTGCTCTTTCTTGCAAGAAAATGATATCTATGAAAAATTTCAGTCAGGATTCAGACCGCATCATAGCACAGAAACTGCGCTAGTTAAAATTACAAATGATTTACTTTTAGCTTCTGACCAAGGCTGTATCTCAATACTAGTTCTACTCGATCTTAGCGCTGCTTTCGACACTATAGATCATAAAATACTCTTGGATCGACTACAAAACTACACTGGTGTTCAGGGACAGGCATTAAGCTGGTTTAGATCGTACTTATCAGACCGCTACCATTTTGTCTGTTTAAATGGTGAAAAATCGAAGATAACGTCAGTAGACTATGGAGTGGCGCAAGGATCGGTGTTAGGCCCTCTGCTATTCTCAATATATATGCTGCCACTGGGTAATATTATAAGAAAACATGGAATTAATTTCCACTGTTATGCTGATGACACTCAATTATATATTTCATCAAGACCAGATGAAAACACTAACTTATCTAAATTGACAGAGTGTCTTAAAGATATAAAATGCTGGATGACGTGTAATTTCCTGCTATTAAATTCAGATAAAACGGAGGTATTACTTATTGGTCCAAAAAACTACCCACAAAACCTCGTACAATACAACTTTAATTTAGAAGGATGTCCAGTTACTTTATCCACTACAGTAAAAGACCTGGGTGTTATACTAGACCGCAACTTGTCTTTCGAAAATCATATTTCATATGTTACAAGAACAGCCTTTTTCCACCTTAGAAATATTGCTAAGCTACGTAACATGCTATCTGTTTCTGATGCAGAAAAGTTAGTTCATGCATTCATGACCTCAAGACTAGATTACTGTAACGCTTTATTAGCTGGTTGTCCTACATCCTCAATAAACAAGCTACAGTTAGTGCAAAATGCAGCTGCTAGAGTTCTCACTAGGTCAAGAAAATATGATCATATAACACCAATTTTATCATCTCTGCACTGGTTACCTATTAAGTTCCGTATCAATTACAAAGTACTATTACTGACCTATAAAGCCCTAAATGGTCTAGCTCCTGTATATTTAATGGACCTTCTATCGCCCTACAATCCATCGCGTTCTTTAAGATCCCTAAATTCGAGGCTTCTGGTCATTCCTAGGATATCCAGATCCACTAAAGGAGGGAGGGCGTTCTCACATTTAGCTCCTAAACTCTGGAATAGCCTTCCTGATACTGTTCGTTGCTCAGACTCGCTCTCCCAGTTCAAAACTAGATTAAAGACGCATCTCTTCAGCCAAGCATTCACATAATGCTTACCTTTTATACCACTGTTGAATCAGATCGAATGCATTAATATTATGAACAGCAGCTACGCTAATTATTTCCCATCTGCTTTTCTGCTGTTATCTCGGGACGCTAGTCCCGAGGTAAATAGCGTTCTTCAGCTACAGTCTGTATCCAGCCTCTCACGGAGACTTCAGAGTCCCCAACACCTGCGATGAGACGACTCGACGCCTGTGAAGAGACGACTCAACGCCGGCGATATGTTATGCCCTAAATTAATATATGATGATTAACTAACTGTATTTTTTACGTACATTTCTGAAATGCACTTTCTGTAAAGCTGCTTTGAAACAATATGTATTGTGAAAAGCGCTATACAAATAAATTTGAATTGAATTGAATTGAACATGCACAAGGGTGGTTCTGACCCAGAGCTCCTCTGGGAGCTCCGTGTGGCAACTGACAAAAGAAACCACACGTTCCGCCGGTCAGGCGATGTCCACCTTGGTGGTCCAGGAACCTCCTTGGCTTAACCTGGCGGATATGAGGGACACCGATAAATATTGGTTCCTGGATGCTCCTCTGTCCCAGGTTGGGTTATTCGGCTACACTGTCGAGAGCTTTGCCCAGCAGTTCTTGGCTGCCCAGAAGCAGACGGAGGCCATCCGGCACATCCTGGCCTGACGGACCGCTGCTGCTCCCACCCGTCCACCGGCAGCAGACCCTCCATCCGCTCGTCGCCGAGGCCGACCTCCTGCAGCGTCCTCCACTCCCGCTAAGCCTCAGCAGCAGCCTTCATCTAGGCCTCAGCGTGGAGCAAGTCGTAGGAAGTCGGCCCCGCCTGTCCAGGCCACTGCCAAACCAGGAGGCAAGCGGAGGTGCAAACGACCCTGAGATGGGCGACCCAGAGGTGGATCAGACTGCTCTTCAGGAGATGGTGAATGCGCCGCTTCTCCCCCCGGCCGGGTGGAGAACCTTTTGTTTCCTTTTGTTTTTGTTCCGCCACTGGTACCCACAATTTCAATAAAAGAGCAGTTTCTGAAACCTCTGGGTCCCAAGAGGACTTGCTAGGCTGTTGATGACGCCATGCCTTGTCACCCTCAGGCCCCTCTTTCATCACTAGCGAGCAGCAGTGGCTGTGTCCCGGACGCACTGACACCTCCGCACACTCATTCTGCCCTTCGACGGAAGCAGGTATGTGTTGCACCGCACACTCGGACCCCACTCCGTGCCGCAATGCCGTCTGAGTCGGGTCCCTGCATTCCGCCGCACTGCCTAACCCCGGGTACGTCTGTGGTGCCGTTGGTCCCGCTTGCACGGTGTCTGGGAGCCTGGCTAGCGCTTTCCAGCCCGTCTCGCTGGCTCACCCATACTATCAGACTCGGCTATGCGATTCAGCCAACGTCCATTGGCTCGTTCTGTAGACACTCGAAGATGATAGGGCTCCCTGAAGTGATCCCAACGTCTCCTGTTCCCTGCTTCAGGGAACGAGGGTTACATTAGTAACCGAGACATTAATTCTACTTCATATTCACAAGCTGGTCTGTGTCAGTATTTAATTGTTGCCAGAGATATTGATTTCCATTGCTGTCAGTACTGCTCAGCATCTTGAGGACAACTAATTACAAGAGAACATTCTTTTCTTTTTGTGCAAAAATAGGTTTGATTCAAATGTTTATATGAAAATTATATAAACTTAATCTCTGCATTGATGGTTTGACTCCTTCTGTAGGCTCCATTGTTACTGAACGGTACAATGTTTTTATGAGTGAGTCATTTGAACTGATTATCAAAACTAATATGTCATTGAATCATTCACTCAACCGATTTGTACAATATACTGATTGATTCAGGAATGAAACAAATGAGTCATTGAATCATTCACTAAACCGTTTTGTTCAAAGCAAAGTACTTACACTACGAGCGCTAAAAAGTTTGTTCTATATAGTACGAATGTGTGTTGCTCAAAGACGGATAACGTCTGCTTCTGTTTTTGGTTTGTTTGGGAATATTTTTTTTGTTGCAGTGAAAATGGATAAAGAAACTGGCGATGTCTCTAAAATGTAAGTCGCTTTATATCAACGTCTTGTTTACTAAACTATCGTATTGTTCAATCGTGCTGTTGGTCTGGATATAAGAATGACTGCTATATTTGGAACAACAGCTGTCTTGCACGTGTAATATTGTATCTGTACAATAAACGATAATGGTTTGAGCACTCTGCCTCCTCTACGTAATAAGCAACATGTGTTTTTAAGTATTCAAACAAAGCAGATGTTATCTGCATATTGTAAGCTTGCTGAAATCGTTTAAACTGTGCCTTTCAACAGTACCTTGACATTACATTCAGTCATTCAATTACGACCCTTTGACAAAAAAAATAATTTCATTTATTGAATAAGAAAACCTTAATCAATGTTCTTGGTAGTGTTCTCTTGAACTGATTCTTCGTAGCATTTTATGCTAGCATTTTATGTGCTCTCCTCACATTTGATCTACTTTATAAAACTACGAATGTGTATTAGCAGCACAGAGCTCCGAAAGTCATCATGATATTGTGGATAGTATTGTTAAGCCAATGCCAAAGCTTTATCCTGTTTGGATAAATACTTTAGCTGTGATTGCAGGCCTGTGTTGTGGATGATAATGGCATATAAAGTGATTTATTGATAATGTGATATTAGAGTATCTATCTCTTGAAAAAATATATTTTGTTGGGTGTGCTGATCAAACAATTCTGTTGTCTATTTTACCTGTCTGAGATTATGTATTGATATAGCAAAACAATGAAAACAAACAAGTTCGGATGCAGAGTACCACCAAAATTAGCTTTTTTTTCCAAGCATGCAATTATGCTATACAAAACAATATTGAGTTTATTGTTATGCAAGTCTGCAAAGTGATCCAGCTCTGCTCGCACGACACATTAGTACAACCACAAATTTTATTGAAATTGTTGCTCTTAGGGAGATGTCAAGAGGCCCGGAAAGGGAAAGGATGATGATGTTTGGGAGGGGTGGTGATGACAGCTGTTTGGAGTGGAGTACAGGCTTCCTGATTTCTTACAGCATAAATGCTCCTTCATTTTCCATTGGCTCAATCCCAAATGGATTTGTCTGGACTGAGACTTCACTGCTTTTCCTCACCCTTCTTTCAAATGATGTGAGCGAGCACTGTGTTGGAGAATGGAGAGCCAGTGATTTGTTGCAGCAAAGGTTGTGCTCTGCAGTACACCAATCACACGCATTTCAGACAGCTGTGTTTGTTAGTGCCTTGGCTGAGAGGAATCGGATGATATACTATGTTCAGTGGTCAAGCATGAATTCAGTTTATGGTTGTTACGTTCCCAACTGCGGCTGTTCAATTTCATGCGGTCTTTTAGTTTAATCTAAATATAGGTGCAGTGGTACAGTGGTGTTAATGTCCATTTGCTCTGAAGGTGAAACTTCTGTTGTAACAGTGGGTTCAAAAGTGTGAGACCATATTTAAAATCTAAGATTCAGAATCAAATTAACCCAGAAATAATGTTTTATGATATGAAGCAAAAGAAAGCCATACTAAACGAATTCATGTTCATTCAACTTTTCACTTAAATATACCCTCAAATAACAGACTGTAACAATGTGGTTGAATCATAGGAGGAAGCAGGATCCATATGCAGCACACTTTATTAAATAAAGTCAAAACTCAGAACTAGACAAACTCAGGCTAGGGAAACAGGACACGGGAATCGAATAACACAACATTACAATAACAAGAACTCACAAAGACTAAACTAGACACAGGGCTTAAATACAAAAGGCAAACAAGCTAAACAAGATAAGGGGGCGTGGCTAATCAGAAACACCTGGGGAGACTAATAAACAAGAAAAACTACAAAGGACTACAAAACATGGCACAGAACAGGAAATAACAAAAGTCCACACAAGACAAAGGGAACACAAGACTGAAATCACAACACAGACATTTCCAAGACTCTTCGAAGTGAAAGTTGTTATTGTTGGGTAAACTTTTATAGTGGTGAGCAGGAGAATACAGCAAATATGACTTTTGCGTTCCCATTTTCTCTAGTAACAAACATAAAAAAATAAAAAAAATCCATGATACCCTTTCCCATTACTTTCCAAAAGTGGAAAAAAAATACAAGAGTCAAAAGCGAGAAAGAAGTCAAATTTACTGTCACTTCCTTAGCCAACTTATTAAAAAGACCCTTCAACAGTTAACTATTTTTTTTTTTGTAATTGAATGGAATATAATACAAAGTATGATGTTATAAATGTACATCAATAACAAAAAAAAAGAAAAATAATACAATTGATAATTTATAGTAGAAACATTTTTTTTTTATTATTATTTTTATTTATAGTAGAAACATTGTTACATGTGGTTTGACTTTTAGACCCTATACTATCTGTGTTTATTATCTCTGGAATATTTGATTTTGATTGGTCAACTGCAACATTCTGTGGACAGATATTTTTGTACAATGATGACTGCTAAACTCCAGAGTTGAGTCTGAATTTCAGACTAAGTAACCAGTCGTATAAATGATCAATAGGCTGATTGTGTGATTAATATGCAAATGTAAGCAGCATGTAAATGCGGCAATCTATAAACTTAACTACTGTATATAAAGTTATTTTCTGTTACATTAGTTTGGTATTGGACTGCATTTCCCATCATCCTCCCTGGCACCTAACTACGCACACCTGTAAATCATAGCCTTCATCACCAGCACTATATAGAGCACGCACACTTCCTCTGTCATGGTCTGACCTCGTCTGATGCTACAGAGTTATCTGCTTTATGTAATTTTTATGTAATTTAACTAAGTCATCTTCCAGTCATCACTTCTTCCCTTGTCTCAATGTTGTTCCTTCGTGTGTTTCCACCGATTCTGTAAGACAAGGACTTAAAGTTAACAATACATGCCCATCTCACCTGCTAATGATATCAGTTCATTGTGTCCTGGACTTGGCATGACAATTGCAGCACTGCTAAAAAGTTGTGAGCACATCAAATGCATGCCTTTTTTGAAGTTTTCCTAAAAGTGCGGTCACAGTACATGTCTATAACTAATATTCAAACGCATTTAGATATGCGGTACTAATAGCCGTTTCTGGCATTGGTCGTCACTAAGTGTCAGTATGTTTTTGATGATGACCGCCATATAGGTCAGCATAAACATGAACAAAAAAAATTACAGCTATGATCATGCCGTGTGATAACTCACTGCAGGTTTGATCACTGTGGTGCACCAAGTGAATTTCTCAGTGTTGACAAGTATCAGGCAGTAATCTACAGAACTGTCAGTTTGGTGATTTTTTTAATATTAATTAATTTATTGCACATATTTTTTTGTAAAGTGATCAAACTGTTCTTATAAATTTTTTAAATATTTTGTGTTCTGATATCCTTGAGTGTTGAAGTAGTTGCTAAGCTTTTTCAAACACCGAAGGGATCTTTCAGTCCACAGGCCCCATAGATATAAACAC
This sequence comes from Gila orcuttii, assembly GCA_026230005.1. Classification (NCBI taxonomy): domain Eukaryota; kingdom Metazoa; phylum Chordata; class Actinopteri; order Cypriniformes; family Leuciscidae; genus Gila; species Gila orcuttii. The sequence continues at coordinate 15,242,921 of JAPDVR010000019.1, read as the reverse complement.
TAGATGTCGCCTTGGCTACGGCAGTTCATTGGAACGAATGCGTCAATAGTGCCGCCATCTTGAAACAGGGGAGCCCCTCATCAGCGTCAATGTAGGAAATAAAATCACCATAAATCATCATGAATGCGTTTTTCTAGTTGTTTTGGTTCATTCCAACGGTCAGACATGTATTTATTAGAGTCCAGAGAAATTTTAAAAAAATTTTACTATCTTGTGAAATGTAATCCCTTGCTGTCTGGTTTTTAGATTTCGTTCGTGTGAACATCCATACGCAGCACAAAAGTCCGGCATCATCCATGAATTTAGCGTTACCTAGAAAAAAGAAAACAGATTATAGGTTATCAAACAAGCCATTCGATTTCCAAAATAACAGCAGTGCCCAAGGCAGAGACTGATATTAATTTGACCTCAGGAACCTCAAGCGATCTCAACAGACCAAACTCCTAAAAAAGAAGAAAGGAAACAGCCACGAATATTGAACACTGGGCTCAGCATCATGTACATAGCCAAGAAGCTAACTACAATGGTTTGGTTCACATTGCAATTAGTAGTTTTATATAACAAGTCATCATGCATCGCCTTGTCAGGGTAAACCAGACTCAAACAGAGATAAACAATCCAAACAGTTGTTTATTGAACAAATGTATGAATGGCACAGTTCAGGTGAGTAGATGGCACATAAACAGTTCCTGAGTGAATGCTGGTGGATAACTCACGTTTACTGAACTGGATGAAGCGCACCTCTTGATGAACACGTTGAGTAGACAGGTAATCTTTATACAGGTAATCCACAGGCTTCAGACACGAAGATGGAGATAGTTGAAGAGATGAAGGAAACACAGGGATTCAACAAAGGATGCTTACTAGTTGAACCACCAAGGTCTGTTTCAACGTTCGAGTCCAGACGTTGAGTGGCTGAGAGGTGTGCGCTCGGCTTTACTGGTGCTGCAGTGATGAGGAACAGGTGAAGGTGATTAGAAAAAACATTCTATTTTTTGTTTATGGGGAATTTATATGTATATATATATATATACAGGTCCTTCTCAGAAAATTAGCATATTGTGATAAAGTTAATTATTTTCCATGATGTAATGATAAAAATTAAACTTTATTTAGATTCATTGCACACCAACTGAAATATTTCAGGTCTTTTATTGTTTTAATACTGATGATTTTGGCATACAGCTCATGAAAACCCAAAATTCCAATCTAAAAAAATTTGCATATTTCATCCGACCAATAAAATAAGTGTTTTTAATACAAAAAAAGTCAACCTTCAAATAATTATGTTCAGTTATGCACTCAATACTTGGTCGGGAATCCTTTTGCAGAAATGACTGCTTCAATGCGGCGTGACATGGAGGCAATCAGCCTGTGGCACTGCTGAGGTGTTATGGAGGCCCAGGATGCTTCGATAGCGGCCTTAAGCTCATCCAGAGTGTTGGGTCTTGCGTCTCTCAACTTTCTCTTCACAAAATCCCACAGATTCTCTATGGGGTTCAGGTCAGGAGCGTTGGCAGGCCAATTGAGCACAGTAATACCATGGTCAGTAAACCATTTACCAGTGGTTTTGGCACTGTGAGCAGGTGCCAGGTCGTGCTGAAAAATGAAATCAGATGGAAGCATGAAGTGCTCCAAAATCTCCTGATAGCTAGCTGCATTGACCCTGCCCTTGATAAAACACAGTGGACCAACACCAGCAGCTGACATGGCACCCCAGACCATCACTGACTGTGGGTACTTGACACTGGACTTCAGGCATTTCGGCATTTCCTTCTCCCCAGTCTTCCTCCAGACTCTGGCACCTTGATTTCCGAATGACATGCAAAATTTGCTTTCATCCGAAAAAAGTACTTTGGACCACTGAGCAACAGTCCAGTGCTGCTTCTCTGTAGCCCAGGTCAGGCGCTTCTGCCGCTGTTTCTGGTTCAAAAGTGGCTTGACCTGGGGAATGCGGCACCTGTAGCCCATTTCCTGCACACGCCTGTGCACGGTGGCTCTGGATGTTTCTACTCCAGACTCAGTCCACTGCTTCCGCAGGTCCCCCAAGGTCTGGAATCGGTCCTTCTCCACAATATTCCTCAGGGTCCGGTCACCTCTTCTCGTTGTGCAGCGTTTTTTGCCACACTTTTTCCTTCCCACAGACTTCCCACTGAGGTGCCTTGATACAGCACTCTGGGAACAGCCTATTTGTTCAGAAATTTCTTTCTGTGTCTTACCCTCTTGCTTGAGGGTGTCAATGATGGCCTTCTGGACAGCAGTCAGGTCGGCAGTCTTACCCATGATTGCGGTTTTGAGTAATGAAACAGGTTGGGAGTTTTTAAAAGCCTCAGGAATCTTTTGCAGGTGTTTAGAGTCAATTAGTTGATTCAGATGATTAGGTTAATAGCTCGTTTAGAGAACCTTTTCATGATATGCAAATTTTTTGAGATAGGAATTTGGGGTTTTCATGAGCTGTATGCCAAAATCATCAGTATTAAAACAATAAAAGACCTGAAATATTTTAGTTGGTGTGCAATGAATCTAAAATATATGAAAGTTTAATTTTTATCATTACATCATGGAAAATAATGAACTTTATCACAATATGCTAATTTTTTGAGAAGGACCTGTATATATATATATATATTAGGCTTGAGTTTAATTAACCAAAAGTATAGAAAGTAGAAACTAACTGGAAAGGCAATTGGCTTAAAGAGGCAAAAGGATTAAACTAAAAGGCTTGTCGACTTAATTCTAACTGCTTCCAGTGTGATTGAATTTCAGAATGTGTTGGCAATGGAATCATGTAGTCTAATGCTTTCATCGTGGCCAGTTTAGAAAAAGGGGATTTAACTGTTAGGAAATAATGATTCTGCATGGCCACTAATACATAACCTGCATATCCACATGCATTTACGCATTACGGTACTGTCTGCTTACTACAACACTTATATTTACCTCAACACACATGAGGAACAGAAATACTATACATAGTGCCTTACAAATCAAATTAAGAAGTTTTTTTTCTCCAATGGCATTGTAAACACCTCTCAATGTTTCAGTGGACAGCACTCCAACTCTCCCACAAGGGGGAGACAGTCTAAATTGTCATAACAGGCCCTAGTCATCAGAATGCATGCTGGGGGAGAAAATCAGAAACACATTTGGAGTTTGGAAATATATTTACATTTAATCAATTAGCAGACGCTTATATCAAAAGTGACATAAAAATTAGGGGAACAATAGAAACAATGAAACCAACAATAAGGCAACAATATGTAAGCGCTAACTTTTTTTAAATAAATACATATAGAATAGTAAGCATTGGTATTAATGGGTCAAGTGTTGACAAAATAAGATTCTTGAAAATGAAAAATACACTCTTGAAGACTCAGCAGCTTGGGTTGAGTTAGGCAAGTCATTCCACTAGCAGGCAACAGTCAAGGTAAAGGTCTGTGAAAGTGTGAAAGTCTTTATGATAGCACCATAAGGCGCTGTTCACTTGCAGAACACAAGCTTCTGGAGGTATTTTGCTATGTGTTGATATACTGTAATTATTATGTTGGAGATTTATTCAAACATACATTAAACAGTTTTAAGTACAAACAAGTACATAAATGCAAATATAATGTCTTTTATATAAATGGCTTTTACTGGGCTTCATTAAATATAGGTTCCATTTTCTTTAGGATCTGCCAAGTGAGATCCCATGAGTATGAGATCCTGTAATCTAGACCCTTGTAGAATCTTCAATCAATAAGCTATAATATTTGTGTAAGTATTCTGCATTTCTTCTCTTCTCTAGCCAGTTTGCTAATCTAGTTGTCTAATAAACCTGGCATAATGTACTACAATGATTGGCTCTTTGATGAATGCTTTGTTCTTTTGTAAGTCACTTTTGATAAAAGCGTCTGCATAAATGTTTAAAAGTAGGGTGCAGAGTTTGAGTAAGAAGAGCAAAATTAGTGCCCACCAAAAGTGAATTACTATGTTACCTCTTACTTTTTACTGTGCTAAAGTTTTTTTAACCATATGTCTCACAAACGTCTTGCTGAAAACATTCAGTATTCAGGCTACCCTAATGATTAATAACCATCAAAGAAAAAAAGAGTTTCATATCAAACACTTTGTGTGACCTAACTTCAGCACACACAGTTAGCCATGTGTTTAATTAGTCTTCTCTCAGCTCTTCAATTATTTAAGATTGCCAAGGCTTTGATTGCAGGTTAATTAATGGGTTGACTCCCAGGGGCACAGAGGTGTGAGATAAATCATATCTCCGGCTTCATGCAGACATACAGAAGCTCCCTCAGCGTCTCCTGTCCAACCACTGGAACCCTGGTAATGCTCAGGCTTATCTTACCACCTAGAAAGGATATAGTGCATTTGTTACAAGTTCACCCGTGTGCAATACTGAGATTGCTTGTTTAGAGTAAGGCTTGTTTTCATTTTCGGATGAAGATGAGGCAATGACATTGGTAGTTTTTCAAAATCTTTTCAAAGATTTCCAGAAATGTTTTACTCCTAAATTAGACTTTTTGATGTTGTTGGATGATGAATGCTCTCCAATTGGTTTAAATTTCTAGGAGATGAAAGTAATTTCCTGGAAAGTGAAGCACTGTGAACTCTGTGAAGTACCATATGATGTAGGTTATAAACAGAAATCAGGGGAAAAAAAGTGTTTTTATCTGTTTTTTTTTAATGGTTTTAGATGTGAGAATGGAGAATGGTGAGTTTAAGGTAATGACAAAAACAAATTACATTACGATACATTATCTTATCACCAATGAATTCATTTCCTGTTACATTAATCTGGTACATCATGTCATTGAAGTCATCAAGGCAGGCTTCAATTGACTGATGCTGCTTTCCAGTAAAACTGACTTCCAAGAACAAAATGTGATCTTAACTTTGACCTGTTGCATTTGTACTTATCTAACGGACTCTGCAAGATTGTGTCTTTCATCTGTTGGGAACTAGATTAAAAAAGGGTAATCAATCCAATATGAAAAACACTGACCCTGATGTTGTGTAATTTTGGTTTCATTATTAGTGTTACAGTTAGAACTTTACAATTCACAGAACTCTTCAACACCATTTTATCAACTAATTAGCACTAGAATCAGCTAATTAGTGTGTTCAACCGTCTGTTCTCAAGTGAATGTCTGCTGTCAGTGCTTTGATGATTCCCAGCTCTCCAGTTTTCCTTGACTGCTCATCTATCTGTGTGTTTTGTCCACAGATTTAACTTAACCCCTGTGGACAGGCATGTTTCTTGTGTTTTAATTAGATATTGTCTAATTAATTTTTTTTTCGTGGAATGTCACTCACTGGGAATAGCTTAATGGGGAATCAGGCAAATCAAAGCTACTTTCTGTTGCCCAGAAGAAAACTGCCATGATGATTTATGAAATAGTTCATTCTTTTAGAAATGGAAAAATATGATAGCAAGGTTGACACTTTACAAAAGTATTTTTAATAACACATTAAAGGGCTGGTATATTATGATTTCACTTTTCTAACCTTAGTTAGTGTGTAATGTTTCTGTTTGAGCATAAACAACATCTTTAAGCAACGTTACAACGCTCAGAGTTCAAAGGAAGATATTTTCTTTTAAATAAATCGTTTTTTAAGGACTACAACAAAAGGCTGGTAGGGACTACACGACATTCCTAAAATTTACATAAACCCCGCCACCGGGAACACAGTCCACGGGTGCTTCTCAATATCCCTCCTCGTCTCTTCGCTCCTCCGTCCTCCATCCTATGACCCGGAAACTGATCGAACTCAGCCATCATGAAGGACATCTCAATTCTCTAATTGCACCGCGAGGAGTCGAGGAGTGAGGAGGCTTCCTGAGGAGTCAAGAGCGAGAATACACAGGTGTATCCTTTGCGGAAGAGGTTTATCGACTAAACGTGACACACATATCCTCCCCCTTCACATCGGTCACAATAATTTTAATTTATACTTTACCTTTGCAGTTTATATAAACCACACATCTCACATATTTCAACAATGTATCTTGCTTTATTATTATTTATTATGAATTTCTTAAATAACCAAACTAATACAACAGATCCTTTGAGCGCAGCTGTTAACGCTATGAAGTGATGCTCGAGTGATCAAATATTCCAAAAAAAGGTTTCATTCGATTCCTCCGTCCTCATTTTCTTTCCTTGCAGCCTTCCCTCGCATCCTACAGGGGGTGGAGCTGAGCTAACGTTAGCCTAACATTAGAAAACGTTAACGTTAGCTTCTAGCTGCGTTCTAGGCATCATGTCACTTAGCTTCATTAACGTATCTGTAAATAACCGAGATAACAAATGTTAGCAGTATTGTGCTGAATGATTCATGTAAATACTGTAGCACCAAACTAACGGAGAGGTAACGTTACTCTTGGTAAAGATGGTAAAAAGGCTTGTCCTGGAAACGTATGCAACTTAGACCTGTACATATTTAATTTGATCATGAACCATAATTACATATTAAAGCACAACATTAGACTTTCTATCAAAACAACTGGGGAACTTTTTTAGCAAAACATGTAGCCTTTTCTCTCCTCTTCAACATAAATAAATAGCGCCTGTGACCGAATGTTGACTGTTTGTCCGAGTGAGTGGAGGGGGCGTGGCTTAGCCATAGGTGAATTGAGAAGCACCCCTTGTTGAGAAGAGGAGTTGTAGTAGAAGACATTATTTTCACATGCAATACAGTACGTAACACAAATGCAAATGCATGTCACTCTGTAGGCATCCTACAACAGTTCCCACATGAGTGATTTTATAGATTATCATGACAGAATATGTAATCGAAGACTTGAAGATAGTTAAAGGACAAGTTCGGTATTTTACACTTAAAGCCCTGTTTTAAGATCGTTTCTGACGAAATAGAACAGTGAAATTTGGACAAATGCTGCTGTCCCGAGAATTTTCGGTTTCTGTGTTAGCACCCCCCCCCCCCACACCTCCACAATGGTTTCATAGGGGCACTGGAAGAATCATTCATAAAATGCATTAAACTTTAGTTTACAAAGACGTGAAACTCATCGAGTGGTCTGGGGTGTTCACTGAAATGCTCACACAAAAATCGCTGCAAAAGATGCTTTCCAACAGGTTTTATCGTAGTTTTTGTCCAACTCCATTGACTTGTATTGGATGTTCTGTGAGGTACGGTATTAGTACAGAGCATATCAGTGCTCCTTTCCCAAAATCCCTTAACCAAGTTTCATACCATTCCAATGAAGTAAAAAATTCTAAAACAACAAAAAAAAACTTTTTCGGTCAAAAATGACAGAAGAGCACCAAAAGGGGAAAACCAATATGTGGTGGCAATTTTCCACTTTACTTTGGAAAAGAACAGCTTCCTTAATTCTTACATTTTGTCATTTTGTCAATTTTTCCTTAATATAACCCCAACTCTCCACGCCTCCACATGACCAATAACAAAGAAAATTCATCAAATCCAGTAAATGGAAAAGCATTCATCCTTTCAAACATAAATTGCATGGCAGAGCACTGTAATGGTCAGTCTACAATAAACCACATTTATGTATATTTTAGGGACAGTGAATGTCGGCTACATTTGGACCACCTTCATTCAGACTTTAATCTTTTTCAATATTTTCAGCAGGCAGATGTTTACTGTGACCACTCACTTACTTTCTTTAACCAGCATTTGAGAAATGCCAAATGGATAAAAAGGGTTTAAATATGTTTCTCCTTATCTTGACTAACCACCAGCATACAAATATAGACACAAGTACTTGTGAGACTGAGGCATAACAAGTTATATAAATACATAGGCCTATATATGCATGGTAATGCACTGGGGACACAAATAAAAACAAACATTTTGGAATGTTCAAATCCAGAATTTTGGAATAAAAAAAGCCCTTATTCTTTTGAAATGTGCTGTTTTGCTTTTTAATCAGCTTTGAATGCAATATCTAACCTCTTTCTAATCTCATAAACAGTAACACTTCTGCCCTGCACCATATGACAACCTATATATTTTTTTTATGTAGGTGTGTATCCTGCAATGTCACTCCATGGAATAACACTGACACACACCAGCTCCCATGCTGATGCATTCAGCGTCCTCCGATCGTTAATTCAAACATGAGATGTAGTGGAGACATAATATGTGGGATTGTAGTAAGAGAGGGAATTTAAGATTCATTTTTTTCTTTCTAGTGGTGAGGGGAAGGTTGTATGGCAGATAATTAGAGCCTAGTAATTGTGCTCTCAAGCTGGGGGAAAGCAGGGTGTCCATGGCAACTGATGGAAAAGTGAGTCATCTGAGATTTTTGTGTGCACATGTGGGTGTGTGTCTGCCCGTGAGTGTCTACTTGGGAGTTTTTGTGACCACTAAAAGGGACGTACATCAGTGATTTTCACATTAATTTCAGGTACATGTGGAATAAGTGTTCTGTTTGTTTGCAGCAAGCAAGAATAAGGACTTTTTTGTCGGAGCACATTCACATAAAATACCCCATGCATCCATTTCTGATGAATTAAGGTGTATAATTGAAGGGAGCATATATCATGAAAAATCTCATTTTCATTGCCCTTCTTAAATAAAAGTTTGATGTACTATATGTAAACATACTTTCAGAATAAATAAACATTTGAAAGTAAAAGGACAGTTGGTTTTACCGGTATTTTTAAGAAGCAGGGCAACATCCTTACTTAGAATCCTATCCTCAAAGGTGATTTCACTTAGGAAATTGAACATTTTCAAATCGTAAGTAAAAAATTGAGATAGGAAGTTTCCGTAATAAAGATAATGTGGGGGAAGTTTGTCATACATGTTTTTTTTCTTTGGTAGCATCTGGAAATCTTTATAACCTTATGACAGTACAGTGTTCTAACAAAATAATGAATTTTTTGACCCTGTACTGCCAGTCGGACTTATTAGTTTCTTCAGAACATCTCAACTTGGATTGTTTTGTCAGCCTGTCACAATGTCGTGTAGGTTTTGCAAAAAGGTTGTGTCATTAAAAGCTGTTGCAATTACAACTGCAAACTTACAACACAACCCATAAGTAACGAATGTGAATAGAGGGTCTACATGGAAGTTTCAGTAGAAAAAGGGAGATTATATTTTTATGTTTATTGAGCAAAGGCGTATCAAACTGATCTGAGACAGTAAAGGCATTTACAATATTACAAGAGAGTTATATGTCAAATAAATGCTGTTCTTTTGAACTTTCTATTCCTCAAATCCAGAAAACATTTATCACTGTTTCTACAAAAACTGTTTTCATCATTGATAAGAATTTTTGTTCTCTTATGAGAGTATCTCTCGTACTGCGTAATATCTTACGCTACGGGGAAAACCTCATTTCCACGAGATATTGAAGCCAAAAATTATCCTTAATTTTGAATTAATGTAAAACGCTGTGCAGCAGCATGCAGACATAGGCAAGACGGCTCGCGCGCCTATTGGCTGCCCTGCGGCAACAGCAGCAGCCTATCGAGAAAGGCGCTGCGTGACACCATATCCAATGGGGGCATTTCGCGCCCATTTCGTCACGTCTCGTCCTATAAATATAGCTCGATAAGGCTGGTACACTGATTTTCATCTCTTCAGCGAAGCGCACGCATCGCTGGATCCAGAGTGAGAAGCCGCGCCGTCGACACAAGCCTTCTGCGGGACGAGCCCTTGAACCTGAAGCCACTGGCCTTCACCTCGCCGCCTTCAGTCGCCGTACCTGCTACGCTTTCCTGCGTCAATATCCTTTTACTCTGCTGAGAGTGTGTGTTCGCCGTCGCGACTCACACTCTCTCTCTCTTTATCTAAAAGAGCAGCGTCTTTTTAAAGATGCTTCGTTCCTGTGGCTCGTGCCGAGCCGCACTCAGCGACGGGGACCGCCATTTCATCTGCGTTTCCCGCCTGGGTAAGGATCATGCAGCTCTCGCACTTGCTGAGCGATCTATTGCCATGGTGACTCTGAGGACTCGCCTGGCATTTTTTCTCCGAGTCTGCACTCCCGCCCGCTGTAGTGCCGCGCCGTAAAGCGCCGTACTCAGCGGGTCCCCGAGCCTTCTCCAGCCCGTGAAAGCTCGCCGGTTCGCCCGCCAGCTTCACCAGCTTCAGTCGAGTCGCTCACTGACGGACAACGGCCGCCGCGCGCCGCCGCCTCCGCCATTATGACGACGAGATAGCTGCATCTGTAGAGAAGACCAGCTGCTCTATGCTGGCGTCGGACAGTGAGGATGGGGCGAGCTCTGTGGACCTCCCCCTTCTGCCCGCGAGTCGTCAGGGAAACGGGCCAGCATCAAAACCGCGGCTAGCTTTCTTTACGTTATAAGAAAGCTGCCCCGCCCCCCGTGGGCGTGCGTCACCGGCGAAATGAGGAAAGAGTGTGTTTTAGTCCCGCCGAGGCCGGACCAATCTCCATTTCTCAAACATTTCTCAGCCCCTTTTAGTTTGAGCGGCTGAAAATGTCAATATTGCAGCGGTGAGCCTGTTGTATAACACGCACGCCTGCAAACAAACGCCGACACACAAAGAACTGTGATGACGCTCTCTTATCTGCTCGACACCCCCCGTGGGCATGCGTCACCGGCGAAATAAGGAAAGAGTGTGTTTTAGTCCCGCCGAGGCCGGACCAATCTCCATTTATCAAACATTTCTCAGCTCCTCTTAGTTTGAGCGGCTGAAAATGTCAATATTGCAGCAATGAGCCTGTTGTATAACACGCACGCCTGCAAACAAACGCTGACACATACAAAACTGTGATGACGCTCTTTATCTGCTCGGGCTATTTTAAGCGTTTTGTCGTTTCCCCCTGTGGCTCAGTGGCGAAACCCAAAACCTTCGCACGGGAGACCCGTGTTCGATCCCAGCTCTCGCAGCAGATAAAAATTTAGTCTCGCCGCAGCCAGACTTACACCCAAACTTTTCACTCGTTCAGTTCCGAGAAAATGCGACTGTTCCAGTGTGTTTTGCAGTAAACAAGCCGGTACCATGGCCCGCTTGCCTGCACACAAATGCCGTTTCCACGGCGACCCAGAAAAGTCATGTAAGCAGTGTATTTTCTGGTATTCCGGCCACAGCCGATGGTGTTATGAGTGTATTAAAAATGCCACAGCCCGTGTTCATTTCTACACACAAACACAGCCCGCCACAGTGCAGGGCTCGCACAAATGAGCTCATGTCAATTGTGCATTAATTATAGTGAATGTGCCCACGACCCAGTGCCCACAAACACTACACACTGCATGTGCCACGTTTTCTGTAAAAGAAACCAACACACATACAGTCAGCTAAGGCCCACGGTATTTAAGTCTCGCCGCGACCAGACTCTAACGAAACTTCTTGCTCGTTCAGTTCCAAACAATGTGACTGTTCCAGTGTATTTTGCAGTAAACAAGCTGGTACCACAGCCCGCTTGCCGGCACACAAACGGCAATTTTACGGCGACCCAGATAAATCCCAAAAAGAGTGTATTTTCTGGAATTCCAGCCACGGCCGATGGTGTTATAAGTGTTGTAAGAATGCACACGTCTCAGTGCCCATTCCCACACACAGACACAGCCCGCCACAATATAGGGATAGCACAAATAAAATCGACTCATGTCGATTGTGCAATAAATGTAGTGTACGTTCCCACAACACAGTGCCCACAAACACTACACGAAACATGTCCCACGGTTATTGTAAAAACAAAACCAACACATTCTCAGTCGGCGCGAGCCGACAGTGTTCCCAGTGCAGTGAGTGTGCCCGCTATCCCGCGCCCACATTCCCTCACAGACATGCCGAACCCAACGGGGCTCGTCCCGCTCGCATTCTCTCCACAACCTGTCAGAGAGAAGCTGAGTGCGGCCGGGCTGCCCGCTGTGATCAGCGCACCCCCCGCCTCGCACACTGCAAACACAGTGTTTATTTCTCAGCACATCGGAGCTCTCCGGCCGCCGTTATGCCGCGGCCAGAGTCCAGATTTCATTCTACCTCTAGCTATTCACGCAGATGCGTGGGCGAAGCTTCCCGGGGTATCAGAATAGGTGCTGAAGACTATAAAAAGAGGCTATTCGCTACAGTTCGCTCAACGCCCCCGCCGTTGTGCGGCGCGAGCCGAAACGACTGTAAAAAATGGAGTATCTCATCTACTTCGAGCCGAGATAGCGAAACTACTGAGTAAAGGGGCTAAAGAACCTCAGACTCAGAGCAAAGGGGGTCTTTACAGCAGGTATTTTCTGGTACCGAAAAAAGACGGGGGTCTCAGACCCATTCTAGATCTGCGACAGCTGAACAAAGCGCTCACGAAGCGCCAGTTCAGAACGATTACAACCAGGAAAATCCTCGCGCAAGTTCACCAGGAGGACTGGTTTATGTCAATAGATCTGAAAGACGCCTATTTCCAAATACAAATAGCGTCACGTCACAGGCGATTCTTGAGATTCGCCTTCAAGGGCCAGGCATACCAATACAAAGTCCTGCCGTTCGGCCTGTCCCTGGCACCCCGTACATTTACGAAGTGCATGGACGCGGCTCTCGCACCCCTGAGACTCCAGGGCATGCAAATTTTTAACTACTTGGACGATTAGCTGATTCTAGCTCGATCACAATCAGAGCTCATAGAACACAGGACCACATTACTCGAGCATCTCGAGAATCTGGGTCTCACAGTCAATTGGGCGAAAAGTTCACTGTCTCCCAGCCAGAAAATTTCTTTTCTGGGAACAGTGCTGGACTCGCTATTCATGACAGCGCGTCTGTCGCCAGAGCGCGAGCTGGACATTCAGCGCGCCGTGAAATCCTTCCGCCGCGGCTCGATAGTCCAGCTCAAAAGGTTTCAGAAAATGCTGGGCCTCATGGCCTCAGCAGCTTCAGTACTCCAGCTGGGTCTGCTTCGCATGCGCCCACTGTAGCTGTGGCTGAAAGCGCGAGTTCCGCCCCGGGCATGGACCGCTGGCCGGTTTCGCCTCCGGGTCGATCTAAAATGCGTTTCAGTTTTGGAACCTTGGAAAGTAACCGACTGGTATCAGTCAGGTGTGAGTCTGGGGACTCCCTCGAGTGTGAAGGTGGTGTCTATGGACGCCTCCACCTCGGGATGGGGAGCGCTGCTCGAGGGCAGACGGTTCTTTGGCCAGTGGTCAGAACGGGAAAGCTCCTACATATAAACTGTCTGGAAATGATGGCAGTCGACAATGCGCTACGGCGCTTCTGTCCCCAGATAAAAAGTAACCACGTCTTGGTCCGTTCGGACAACATGTCAGTGGTGGCATACATAAATCGCCAGGACGGCATCAAGTCCCGAAACCTTTACAGGCTAACGGAACGCCTCCTGGTCTGGGCTCAGCACAACCTGCTTTCACTGAGAGCGGCACATGTGCCTGGTCACCTGAATCTGGGACCAGACAGACTGTCCAGAAACAATATCCCAGCAGGGGAATGGTCGTTGCACCCGCAGACGATCCAACTGCTGTGGGAGACATTCGGCAGAGCGCAGGTGGACCTGTTCGCGTCCCACGAGAATGCTCACTGTCCGAAATATTTCTCCAAGAGCAAGGACGCGCTGGCCCACGTCTGGCCCCGCTGTCCCCTCTATGCTTTTCCCCCCGTCTCGCTCCTGCCTCAAGTGCTGGAACGAATCAGGGAAAACGGATGCCCAGTGCTGCTTGTGGCTCCGCTCTGGACAAACCAGACTTGGTTCCCAGTCATGATGCGGCTGACCAGCACTGCCCCGTGGCCAATACCGTTGAGGAAAGACCTCCTCTCTCAAGCCAAGGGCTCGATTTGGCATCCTCGCCCGAAACTATGGTCCCTACATGCATGGGCCATCAACGGGTACCCGCTAACCTCCCAGAGGGAGTGTTAAACACGATCACGCAGGCGAGGGCCCCGTCTACTAGATGGCTCTATTCCTCGAAATGGTCTGTGTTCTCTGCCTGGTGCCAAGCTCAGGGCTTTTCACCCATAGACTGCGGGGTCACGGAAGTACTCTCCTTCCTTCAAGAGCTGCTGGATAAGGGCAGGACCCCATCCACACTCAAAGTGTATGTGGCAGCCATAGCAACGTTTACAAAACCTGTGTCTGGCCAGTCACTGGGGAAAAACGACCTAGTCGTGCGATTCCTCAAGGGAGCTCGGAGGCTGAACCATCCCAGACCTCCTTCAGTCCCGGTGTGGGACCTTTCTACGGTTTTGGAAGCCATGAAAGGTGCCCCGTTCGATCCAATCCATTTGTCAGACATGAAGTATCTTTCTTTCAAAATGGTGTTTCTCTTGGCTCTCGCTTCAGTGAAGCGCATAGGGGACTTACAAGCGCTTTCAGTAAGCGCGTCATGTATGGAGTTTGGGCCTAATGACTCAAAAGTCATACTCAAACCAAGGCACCGGTATGTGCCCAAATCCCTCAACACACGGTTCAGGGCCCAGGTTATTTCCCTTTGCGCCATCTCGGTTCATGATGAGGAGGAGGATGCGTGTCTCCTTTGCCATTTCAGGGCACTGAGAGCGTATGTGTCCCGCTCGTCTGTCTTCAGACAGACTGAGCAGCTCTTTGTTTTGTTTGGCGGACGCTCCAAGGGACTGGCCGCATCAAAACAGAGCCTATCCAGATGGATAGTCGACGCCATAGCACTGGCTTACACTTCTAAGGGCCTGCAGTGTCCTTTGGGTGTCAGAGCGCACTCCACGAGAGGCGTGGCCTTGTCGTGGGCGTGGTATAGTGGGGTTACCCTGCAAAATATCTGTACGCCCGCGGGCTGGGCCTCGCCGTCTACATTTATAAGGTTTTATAACCTAGAGGTTCCCGCCTTACAAGCCAAGCTTCTGTCGGTATAGAATTCAGTGCTACCTGCCCGGCTGTGCCGGCCCAGATGCTGAGTTTTGCTTGTGCATCGCTCACTGAGCGATATAACAGCTCCATGGGTGTTGAATAACCCATACTATTACCCAATTCAGGCTGAACACGTTCTGTGGGAAGCTATTTCATGGGGAATGATGCTTGCAGCCTCTCTTCTCTCTGACACCATGAGTCTATGGTGATTATGCACTATATGAGCCCCGGGCTACTGCCCTTGGGACTTTGGTGTCAGATCCCAGTACGCACAGCGTTTTGCATTGTGTTCCCCATAGTGAAGATATTACGCAGTACGAGAGATACTCTCGTAAGAGAACGTACTCGGTTACTAACGTAACCTCGGTTCTCTCTAGAGAGGGAACGAGTACTGCGTATCTTGCCGTGCATACACAGCTTTGGTTCGCTTCGGCGATGAAAACCAGTGTACCAGCCTTATCGAGCTATATTTATAGGACGAGACGTGACGAAATGGGCGCGAAATGCCCCCATTGGATATGGTGTCACTCAGCGCCTTTCTCGATAGGCTGCTGCTGTTGCCGCAGGGCAGCCAATAGGTGCGCGAGCCGTCTTGCCTATGTCTGCATGCTGCTGCACAGCGTTTTACATTAATTCAAAATTAAGGATAATTTTTGGCTTCAATATCTTGTGGAAAAGAGGTTTTCCCCGTAGCGTAAGATATTACGCAGTACTCGTTCCCTCTCTAGAGAGAACCGAGGTTACGTTAGTAACCGAGTACGTTTCTTGAGCACCAAATCAGCCTTAGAATGATTTCTGAAGGATCATATGACACGGATGACTTGAGGAATGATGCTGAAAATTCTGCTTTACCATCAATAAAGGTAACACTTTACAATAAGGTCCCATTATTTAAATGCATTAACTAACTTTAATTTAAAACGAGCAATGCATTTGTTACATTTATTAATGATTGTTAACGTTAGTTAATAATAATGCAACTATTCATTTTTAGAACATGTTGATTCCAGTTCATTACATATGACAATGAGACAACTTTTGATTTTAATGATGTATTATTAAATGTTGAAATTAACAAACTAATTAATAAATGTTTTAGAGGTATAATTCATTGTTTGCTCATGTTAACAAATGTTAACAATTGGAACATTGTTATTAAGTTATAAATAAAAAACTTATTTTAAATTGCAATAATATATCACAATATTACTGTTTTTCTGTCAAATAAACGCAGCCTTGGTGAGCATAAAATATTTATTTCAAAACGTTATCATTATTTTATCATTTTCAGTGAACCTCAGTCCGGATTGGAAAGTGTCCTCGAACAGCTGAAGGGGTGAGAAGGGAAGCTTGCTGCAGGCGAAAGACATAATGAGCCAGAAAAGACTGTTGTGCCACCAGCAATCATAAAGAGATGTGGACACCGTGATTAAGAATGATCCTCCCACAGAGACATATAAATCACAGCTGATGATACTTCAGACACAGCGAGACATGGGGAACACAGTCCATAATTGGCATTTGACTCAGCTGGGAACTAAAGCCTTCAGTCTCTCTCACTCAAAGTTTATTTTCAAAAACAACATTGATTGAAAAACATCTGTATTGTTAAGATTCAATGAAGGCTCATGGAGGCATCACTGCCATGAGGTGTGGCCAACAGACCATGAATCATATGGGATGAAACATTTCGGGTGAAGTGTGGAAGGTGCCTGAAAAGGTTATCTGCCAAATTCTGAAAAAGAGATGGCAGTGCTAATGTCATGCCTGAAGACGTGTCTCATGCATTTCATTTAGATGTGACTAAGCAGTACCTGGCAAAAAAAGTTCACTCAGATTTGCCTGCCTGGAATTACCTTTCAGATGTTCTCTGTATTGTGACATTTATGCTTTAAACTGCTGATCTAATTAAAGAACATGTACTATCTGAGCTACCCCATTATGGCATAATGAACAGTCTTGAGTTTGGCTGGAACTGCCACCTTATCGTTGTGGAGGGGTTTGAGTACCCGAATAATTCTAGGAGCTATGTTGTTCGGGGCTATATGCCACTGGTAGGGTCTCCCAAGGCAAACAGGTCCTAGGTGATAGGTCAGACTAAGAGCGGTTCATCCCATTATGAGACAAAATCAATCAAGGACCTAGACGTCGCCAGCCGGGGCTCCACCCTGGAGCCAGGCCCGGGCCTCTTGGAGTCTCTGGGAGGGGTGCTGGAAAGTGCCCCGACTGGAGACTCCTTCGTTCTACTGGGGGACTTCAATGCCCACGTGGGCTGCGACAGTGACACTTGGAGGGGCGTGATTAGGAGGAACGGCCCCCCTGATCTGAACCCGAGAGGCATTCTGTTATTGGATTTCTGTGCTAATCACAGCTTGTCCATAACGAACACCATGTTCAAGAATATGGGTGTCCATCAGTGCACGTGGCACCAGGACACCCTAGGCCAGAGGTCGATGATCGACTTTGAGGTGAAGAGAGGGGTGGAGCCGTCAACTGATCAAACCTGAATTTGGGCAAGATCAAGTTTTAATATAGGTAGATCTGTACATGTGCATGTCCGTGGACTCCATCCATTCTTTTAGTAAGGTGGATTTAAATTTTTTTTTTAGATATAATTACTTGGCATTACTTGTCATTGTTGTATGTCCAGAAGGAATCATGCCATATCCTAGGTTTTTGTAAAATGCCACCACTGTATACAATAGTTTTGTATGAGGTACACAGTAGAATTTAAGTTGTTAATCGCTGAAAATCGTATCCTGATCCATTCCGTGAAGGCGCGCATTTCATTTAAATGCACAACCATGTCGCAATCAGTGACGAAGCATGCAAGAGCCAACAGGCAATTGATATTACTTAACTGTGGCAGTTTCTCAATTCCAAGAACGCGAAGAACGAACTTGCATTCTCGGTGAGACTGGTCTTGCCAGACGACCTTAAAAGAACAAACTCGAAAGGACGCGAGGACACATAACTCATATTTGTGAGAATTGAGGTGTGCTGCGATCTTGCTGCTCAACTGACCATCACAAACAAATGTCAAAACTTATTAAACATTATTATAGACATAGTTTTCATATAAGTTTATATCTTTTTTTATTTTACTGTGTGTTTATGAGAAGGCTATGTTTTAGCTATACTTTGTCAATGTTAAGATTCTTTTTAATATGCCAATAAAAATACTGACACTTTCTTAAAGTCTTTATCACTTTAAAATTAAGCAAAAGAGACCAACAAATGTTTACTTTCACGAGCTGTCACATATTTCGAGCTTGCAGCGGGAATCTCTTTGACGTAATTTCCACTGAAACAGGAAGCTAAGGCGGGACATATTTAATGACTCCTCCCCCTTTTCAAATAGACAATAGTGTTTAGTTTACCTTAAGGACTGCAAGTTGTACTTGAAGCCAATCCGAGCACTGATGATACGTTGGATTCAATAGTAGAGGTGTGAATAAATTCTAGCCATTTCATTCTTAACCAACGTACAGTTGGAAAACGGAATTAAACTCGAGCGTTTAAGCAACCAAACTCTCATCTCCAACCCATATTGCTCCGTGACTTGTCAACTGTAGTGATGTCCAGTTCGTGAACTAATCGTTTTTTTGAAGAGTTATTTTTAGTGAACCAGTTGACCAAATCGAACTGAATCGTTCAAAACAGTTTGCGCCTTGTGTCAGCGCTGATCCACAGTTTTCTAAAGTTACTTGCTTTTGGAAGTGCCTGATATTCCCTCCGGCTCGAAATAAACCAATATCCTGGAGTATATATTACTACAGTAACTCCAACAGTTCACTGAACTGAGACATGTTGTGCTGAGAGAACTGATGAGCACGAACAGCTGATATTGAGCATGCGTGTACTACCGAAAGTAGAGGGGCAGCCACGGTCGCTTTGGCCAGGTGGTATTTATAGCATAAGGGGGTGTGACACTTTAGATTCTAGAGAGCATTTGATTGGACAGAATATATATATATATATATATATATATATATATATATATATATATATATTTTTTTTTTTTACCAGGATAGTCTCTCTGAGATTAAAAATCTTTCACAGGTGTGTCCTGGCCAAGAATGGGCAGCAGTTACAATCACAAACTTACAGATCAAAACAACATAAAACACTTTAAACAATTGCATATCATTGAGTCTTCTTCAAGTGACCGAATAATAGATTTAAAATGTTTCATAGACACCAGAGTTTGTAATTTCAATTTCGTTTGGAGTAGATTCCATTCAAATGGAGCTGCATACATAAAAGCCCTTTTTTCCCAGTTCAGTTCTTACGAATGGAACAGAAAGAGTATAACAATTTTGAGACCGGAGGGAATATTTCCCAACACTTTTCTGTTGAGTAAGACAACCTATAGATATGAAGGCAACAACCCCAGAATTATAGTTTTATAAATAATTAGGTAATAGTGCATTTTCCTTCTAATGGACAGAGAGGGCCAGGCTACTCTGTTATACAATATTGTCGGGATGGTGATACAACTGCAGCCGCCTGGTGAAGGAAAACCACCCTGGCTTGTTGTCAGATGGCTGCTGTATACCGTTACCCTAAGTTGTTATAAATTTGTTTCCCGATAGACCAACGCTACTTTTGCGTCATCGAAGGGTAACGCCCCTTTTTGGGGGAAAACAAACGGATTCCTCTGAGAACAGAACCATTTTTGCTATCAAGAAACTTTGCAGATCTAGAGCGAGTTCTGTTCTCAGAGGAATCCGTTTGTTTTCCCCCAAAAAGGGGCGTTACCCTTCGATGACGCAAAAGTAGCGTTGATCTATAGGCCCGGGAAGAGATGGAAGGACTTGAGTACCACACAGGAGATCCTTTAACATCCAAGTGAATTTATTTAGGACTGCTGTCTCTGCACCCGTGTTCCAAAATCAATTTCAAAATAAACAAACAAATCATTCAAAAAATATAGATAAATGTTACAAAACATAAATAAAACATGCTGAGAGCAGCAAAACACGGCATCAGATCTAGCCTCGAGGGACAAGCCTCTCACAATGAAGGTTCATGTCTCACAGCATTAGACTGTACTAGCTCAGGCACTTGGCCCGTCTCTCCCCCCCGCTCAACTATTCTCACTCCTTTGTATTGGCCATCTTCCCGCCAAACCCTAGCGGATCATACCAACAATAGGGGTCGGTTAACTCTCATAAACATGGAAACACATTCAAAGTCAGTGCTTTTACATATGCATCTAAACAGATAACATAATCACAAATAATATCCTTAAATCAAAGATAAACTATATGAAAACAATCATAACATTAAACAATAAATCAATGCACACAATAACACTGTGAACTGATGTTCACATGGTGATAACCTCCAGGTTCATCATCACAAATATACAATGATGAGTTACAGGTTTACAATTTACTGATATAAATCTTAAAGCGCTATGATAAACAGCATCCAAAGAAGAGAGAAGATGAGAAGGAGCAAATTGATACACCACATCACCGTAATCAAGTACAGGCAAAAAAGTAGCAGAAACTAACCTCTTTCTTACATTAAATGAAAAACAAAACTTGTTTCTAAAATAAAAGCCAAGCTTTATTTTTATTTTTTTCTTTAATTGAGTTATCTGAGTGCCAAAAGATAATGTATCAATAATGATGCTGTCAGGTTGGTGTGCAGGTAGCTGAAGACGAGGACACGGTAAGGATGGCTGGCGCGAAACAGACGTTCCGAAGCTTTGCGAGATCCCGAAGCAAAGATGATTCGAAACACTGATCCGAAGCGTGATTCAAAACACCCACGTCACGTGACAACGGCTAAATGAAGCGTCTAAGTGTTTCATCAGGTGGAGTGCTCCGCCGAATCAGGGTTTCATTGATTGGTCGGTTCGGGAACAAATCACACAATCACACAGTATAAAAGTTTTGTCAACGCATTTTCATATCGTGGGTTTTTGTGAGAGGAGTTTGGTTTTGAGATAGCGGATTTTTGGTGATATAGTGACATTTATAGTGCGATTTGTTTAGTTATATTTAGGATTTAATTTACATTTACACATTGACTTAGAGAGACACAGAGTACATATAGTGACACATTAATAGATGCATTGATAGAAATATATATATATATATATATATATATATATATATATATATATATATATATATATATATATATATTAATAGATAGATACATATAGATTATTAGATAGATAGGCTACATATAAAATAGATAGATAGATAGATAGATAGATAGATAGATAGATAGATAGATAGATAGATAGATAGATAGATAGATAGATAGATAGATAGATAGATAGATAGATAGATAGATAGATAGATAGATAGGGTAACTAACTTACTGGAAAGAGAGAGCAGTAATCTTTCCTCATTTGTATGTCCTAGCTAAAAAATATCTTTGTATGCCAGCAACAAGTGTCCCTTGTGAGAGAATTTTTTCAAAGGCTGGAGAAATTATCTGTAAAAAAAGAAGTAGGCTGAGTCCTTCAACAGCAGAGAAATTAATATTTTTGAATAAAAATCTATAAGAAAGGGAGACATTGTGGCTTGATTTATTTTTATTAATATTCATTTTTCATGACCAAAATCACATTATGCAATGTGAAGAGACTACAGGTTACAAGCTTCATATATTACAAAAATACAATAATAAAAAAAAAACCCAACACATTTTTTTATTAGCTCTTTGTAAAGGTTGTTTCAGATCAACACCTGCAAGTGACCACTAGGTGTCACCGTGGAGACGGGTTTCGGATTGATTCGAAGCCTCGAAACAAAATGGCACATTTGCTTCGACTGTTTCATTGCTTCACGAAGCCTCGATCTGCCCATCACTAGGACACGGTAGCTGCAGTTTAGAAGATTTATTTTACAAACTAAAAACTTCCAAAAACAAACAGGAACAAAAGAACAAAACTCCAGGACTTCAGGGATAACACACAACCATACACGGACGACGACCAACAAACACTGAGGGAAAACACTAGGCTTAAATGAACAGGGACTAATGGGATGATTAACAGAACACAGGTGAAGGGAATTACTAATCAGACAGAGCGGAAAACTAACAGGACTGAACCAAAATCACAAAGACAGGGGAAACCAAGATCACAAAACAGAACTCAAACACATTGAAACATGACAGATGCCAAGATGTTTATAGGCCTACTCTTTTACTCAATCACATTACCTCGTAAAGTCTGGGGAGGAATAAGATTGTCTACTACCTTTGTCAAGCTTGAAAATAACATAAGTTTGGTTTTATCTACATTCAAAACAAGTTTTAGTGTATGAAGCCATGACTGAATGACATCAAAAGCCATTCGAAGCTTAAGCAAGGCTTGCTGTTTAGAAGATGCACCACAATACATGACAGTATCATCTGCATAAAAGTGAAAATTAGCATCCTGAATATCATAATCAAGACTATGTAGATGGTAAATAAAAAAGGCCCCAACACAGATCCTTGAGGAACACCTTTAACAATCTCCAATAGTCCTGAATGTTTACCTTCAGCCTGAACACATTTCAGTTCTTTCACTTAAATAATTTTTAAACCAGAAAATAACATGATTGATAAACCAGCCCGGTCTCATCCCAAGGCGTCATATAGTGACACTTTTGCAATTTCGTCTAAATCGAACGCACATGGCACCCTTTAGCGTCAATATATGACGCAGATATATATGGGCCAGAACGCGCCTCCTAGTGGTCTAACCCTAACCCTACCCCAGACCTAAACCTACCCATAACTGAGCGTGTTATATTGACGCTAAAGGATGCCATGTGCGTTCGATTTAGACGAAATTGCAAAAGTGTCACTATATGATGCCTTGGGATGAGAATGCGTTGGATAAACCAACACTCTCTAGTCTCTGCTGCAATATTTCATGATCCACTGTGTCGAAAGCCTTTGACAAATCAATAAAAAGGGAAGCGCAATAATCACCTTTATCCACTGATCCCACAATATCATTTAAAACTTTCAAAATGTCTGTTGTGGTACTATGTTTTTTACGAAACCCTGATTGATTATTAGATAGAACTTTGTTTACATTCAAATAACAGGTCAACTGGTCACTAATAAAACATTCTAAAATTTTTGATAGGACACAAAACTTTGAGATTGGTCTATAATTATCTAGTATAATGGGATCTCCCCCTTTTAATAAGGGAACAACAAAAGCTGATTTCCAAATTTCCGGAATAACACCAGTATCTAGTGAAAGATTAAAAAGATAAGTTAAAGGGGTCGAAATAATATCAGCTGCTAATTTCAAATAGACAATAGACAACACAGGGCCTGGGGCCACCATGATGGTAGTTGAACAAACTTAGGGTTACAGGATTAGTTTCGAGTTGACAAAACCAAACCAATCCAATCTTTGTTGGTACCATGATGCTGATCATCAACTTTCAGGCTTTGATCCTGAGTTTAGGAGTTTAGGTGTGACATCAGTAGCGAACAGCCAATCCCATGCTGAGAAAGAGTGAAAGTGAAACTGTGATTAATTTCTCGCGAGAGAAGCAGCGCGATTCACTTCTCTCTTCTGCAGAATATTACGAGAGTTAAAAATATTAAGTATATTAATATTTACACAGCAAGAAGAAAATAGCTGTCTATGAAAGAGGACAACTAAAAGAATAAGTCTTGCTATATCAGTGCAAGTAAAAGTTGTGAAGTTCATTTATACAGTTGATAAAGGTATAGAAAGAATTAAACACTAAAGCTCACATGTATTCATTATATAGCTTTATCGATTCTAAAGTGTATTTATATTACCTTCATATATTTATTCATTTAAACTGTGCGTAATAATAATTGATTAACTAAAATTGTAAATGTGTGATTGATTAAGGGTATATCTAATATCTAAATTATACAAAATTATTATTCTAAATAAGCATTAGTAAAAGCCAGACAATTTTGTCTTTAAAAATCATTTGCTATGTAGTGACCTTTAATTTGAAGTAGAAACATGTGGAGTGACTTTATCATTTGCTCACAGCTGATTGGTCTAAGTTCGGTTTGCAACCTCTTACCTGGAACATAACCTGGCCCGGACCAGGTTAGCCGTGGAGCGTAAGTTACTATGGCGATGAACACTGCTAAAAAACAAACCACTTTCATGGTGCTTAAAACCCAGGGTTGGAGCAAACTAAACTGAGACATACCTGGCTAGCCACCTAAACCGGCTTCATGGTATAGGCCCCTGGTGATTTATTTATATCAAGCGATTTAAGTGCTTTGTAGACATCAGAACTCTTGATATGTTCAAAAGTGAACTCCTCCTTTTTAAAACAAGTTTCTGCACTAACAAAATCATGATTTGAGAGTAAAAGATTTTGTGACTCAAATAATGACCCAGAGGCAATAAAATGCTTGTTAAATAATTATGCATTTGCCCTTTATCAGATATGCTAGTAGAGTCCGTATTTATACATAGAGTAATTTTTGTTACCCATACTTTATATTCTGCCAAAATTTCTTGGGATTATTTAAATCTTTTGTAGTTTTTGCAATAAAATGATCAGCTTTAGCTTTCCTATTGGCGACTGTACATTTATTTCGAAGCTGTCTAAAACAAATCCAATCAGAACCTGAGTCAGACTGCCTAGCTTTTGCCCAAGCAGCATCTCGCTCACGTATAAGAACAGACAATGCTGCGGAAAACCAAGGGTTATCCCTGCCTTTAACTATAAATTTCTTAAATGGTGCATGCCTATTAAGAACCAATGTTGTAACGGTCATCAGCTGAAGTGCCCTTGAGAGCCACCAGAGGGCACTCCACTTCAGATTTTTGTTTTTCCCTCACAACTACATTTCCCATAACTCACTGCCCGGACTCATTATCACTTTCACCTGTATGTCATTACCTTGTTTAGCTCACCCCTTATAAGCCTGGTTTTCACATTCACTCACTGCGTAGTTTTGTATGTTGTTCCACTGCATCTCTGAGCATTTCTTTGGTTCCCTGTATTTCGGTTTCTTGGACTCTCTGCCTGCCTCTGGATTACCCGTTTGCCTTGTCCCCTGCCTGCCTCTATATTACCCGTTTGCCTTGTTCCCTGTGTTTGTTTGTTTGGACTTCCTACCTGGATTTCGACCTGTTGTCTGTTCATTTGATTACGTGTCTGGATTACCCCATTTTATTGACAGCTGCATTTGGATCTAAACTTTCTGGTATCAGAGCAGTTTGTGACAGAAAACTACGCCGTACACAGATCCAGCAGCCGAGTAAGACCTAGAACCCATCATAACATGGACCCAGCAATCCGTCTCTTTCGCCTCAGCCAAGGTGACTGCCCGATTAAGAAGAATGTGGAAGAGTTTTGCGAGCTCTGCCATGGGGTGGATTTTAATGATAATGTCTTAAAGGACATGTTCCGCTATGGCCTTACGGACCTCCTGGAATACCTTATGCTTGACAACACCCCGCAATGGACGTTAAAACAATATATTGACATTGCCCTTCGGATAAGCGGCTCGCTATTTACTGGGGGCTTTGTGGATGAGGGGTCCCACGAGCTTACAAGATCCCCTCAGCCTGATATTCACGTCAGATCTGCTCTTAACATCACACCCGCCCAGCCTGGGAATCTTCACGTCACGCCAGCCATCAAGCCTGCCACCGGATCGGTCTATGGGCGTCCAGGACTAATTTCCAACGTGACAGATCCACTGCTGATGTTAGCACGTACTGCCAAGAGGGCCGCCCGAACAGGGTCTCGTTCCGCCGAGACCACCGTTCTAGGGTCTCGTTCCGCCGAGACCACCGCTCCAGAGTCTCATTCTGCCGAGACCACTGTCCCAGGGTCTCGTTTTGCCTCGACCACCATTCCAGGGCCATATCCTAGGATGGCCGCCATTCCTGAATCTCTTCACGTCATGCCTGCCAAGTCAGAGTATCTCTTCACGTTATGCCTGATTCGCCTGATCTTCACGTCATGCCTGATTCGCCTGATCTTCACGTCATCCCTGTTCAGCCTGATCTTCACGTCATGCCTGTTCAGCCTGATTTTCACGTCATGCCTGATCAGCCTGATCTTCACGTCAAGCCTCATCATCCTGATCTTCACGTCAAGCCTCATCAGCCTGATCTTCATGTCAGTCCTGCGAAGCCTGAGCTTCACGTCGGTCCTGCCAAGCCACTTCACGTCAGTCTTGCCAAGCCTGAGCTGCTTCACGTCAGTCCTGCCGAGCCTGCACTTCACGTCAGTCCTGCCGAGCCTACGCATCACGTCATGGCCACCGAGCCAGAGACTGTTCATGTTATGCCCACCGAGCCAGAGACTGTACACGTCGTGCCCGCTGAGCCAGAGACTGTAGACATCGTGCCCGCCGCACAAGTGACTGTTCACATCATGCCTGCCACACTAAAGACTGTTCATGTCGTGCCTGCCGAGCCAGAGACTGTTCACGTCACCTCTGCCGAGCCAGAGACTGTTCATGACACATCTGCCGAGCCAGAGACTGTTCACGTCACGTCTGCCGAGCCAGAGACGGTTCACGCCATGTCTGCCAAGCCAGTGTTTCCGGACAAGATGGCCACGGCCGAGCCAGTGTCTCCGGACAAGATGGCCGCCGCCGTGCCAGTGTCTTCGGACAAGATGGCCGCCGCTGAGCCAATGTCTCCGGACAAGATGGCCGCCGCCGAGCCAGTGTCCCCGGACAAGATGGCCGCCGCCACCTCGCATGAGCCCTCGGACAAGATGGCCACCCTGGTGTCTGTGAGCCGGTGTCTGTTCCGCGTGAGCCGGTGTCTGTTCCTCGTGAGCTGGTGTCTGTTCCTCGTGAGCCGGTGTCTATTCCTCGTGAGCCGGTGTCTACTCCTGAGCCGGTGTCTGTTCCACCCCAAAACCCCATAGCTGCCCCCAAGAAAAAAAATTTGGGGGGGGGGGGGGGGGGATGGCAGTAGGTCCCTGGATGGGATCATGGAGGCCACCCCGCCATGGCTGCCAGAAGGGTTGTTTCTGCCATGGCCACCCGAAGGGTCGGTTCGGCCCTGGCCCCCTGAACTATCTGGTCCACCCTGGCCCCCTGAACTGCCTGGTCCACCCTGGCCCCCTGAACTGCCTGGTCCACCCTGGCCACCTGAACTGTCTGGTCCACCCTGGCCACCTGAACTGCCTGGTCCACCCTGGCCACCTGAACTGCCTGGTCCACCTTGGTCCCCTGAACTGTCTGGTCCGCCCTGGCCCCCTGAACTGTCTGGTCCACCCTAGGTCCCTGAACCGCCTGCTCCGCCCTGGCCGCCTGCACAGCCTCAGTCTCTAGGCCCTCTTCCGCTCCACAGGCCTGGCCCTCCATCCCACCCCTGAGTCTGCCTCCGCTCCACCTCCCTCCTGGAGAATTGTAGGAGCAAATTTGACAGCATAAAATCCAGCTGTCGGAATCCGTTCCCCCAACCCCATGATGAGAGAAGTTGCTGTAGTGGCTTAAAATATGCTGAATCTATTCTCTGTGTGGATGGAGCTTAACCAGTATCAGCCTAAAGGTTTTGTCTGGGCATTTTTGCCTTTTATCATGATAGAACAGTATGTAGACAGGAAAAAAGTGGGAGCGGATGTTGGTGCAGGCAGCTGGCATTTCTGTGGTAATATCAAGTGGTTGTCCCACCATCAATTGTACTACCTGTTATGGTGATGGCCATTCTGTGTGTCTGGGCCGCGTGCGCTTCAGCTTTTACCGAGGCTGCAACACCTGATCTTGTTTTGCACGAGACGGCGGTGTCCGCTTGTGAACTCCCTGTTTGCTACGACACAACCACTGTGGTTACATGTGAACTCTCAGTCTGCCCTGACATGACCACGGAGGTCGTTTGGATTGTTTGGATTCTTGTGTGTATTTGATCATTCGCTGGTTTTTGATTACTCTTATGGATTTTCCTAAATAAATGCAGCATTTGGATCTGCAACCAAATCTCAGAGCAGTTTGTTTGGGAATGGGAGATGAGACTCTGATTGGTTTATTACATGTAAAGCCCAAAACACACCCATTACTCATTAAGAGAATGGGACAGCCCTTTTAGACCATCCGCCTGGCGCGCCGAACATTTTTCCAGTCGTTACTAGCAACTAGCAAAAGTGGATTCGGACATGCCCTAAGTGCACTTGTGCCATGTGCTTTAGACCATGCGCTTAGATCGTTAAAATCTCGAAAACTACTCAATTAAATCTTTAATTGCTAATATTTCTGTCAAACATAAAATGAGAGAGAGAAAAAAACAGAAGAAAGTTATATTATGCTGTGAGGAGAGTCTGGAGACTTCATGAAGATATAAGAAGTTATTTTTAATTCATGATTTGATGAGAAATGCTTGGGTTCGTAATGAAGTCTCTTCATTACTTTGTAATTTTCTTGACCAATAGTTTGAAGAGGAGATGTGAGATGTTTACTGAGGAGAAATTTTTGAGAAGCAGGTGACCATTGCCATTGGATCCCCATTTATCTAAATGCAGGAGAGTCTGGAGACTTCATGAAGATATTGAAGATATAAGAAGTTATTTTTAATTTATGATTTGATGAGAAATGCTTGGGTTCGTAATGAAGTCTCTTCATTACTTTGTAATTTTCTTGACCAATAGTTTGAAGAGGAGACGTGAGATGTTTACTGAGATGTTTAAGTGTTTGTTTCCTATGTTGGGTGATACATTGAAGGTTTCTTTAAAATAGGGTAATATTAAACATCATCCATATAGGTTAGCTACAAATTCTTCAATGAATTACAAAACATTTTACAATTAAATAAAACATTGTGGCTTAATGAACTAGTCTTAGATTGCTAGTGAATAAAACATAATTGCTGTTTCCACTGTATCAGCTTGTGGTGCAAGTCTAAGCAAAACTGACTTGGATATACAGTATGATTAATATTTTTTTTCCGGTCAGTGTTATTTTAATTATTATTTATTTATTCATTTATTTATTTATTTTAAATCTGTGGCAGTAGACTGATGGCTGAGGAGGGATTCATGACATCCATGTAACATTATAGTCCCCATGAAATCATGAAGTTTTTTGGCTTTTGGTATGAATATAGTCGGTATCTATAAGCTGTGCTTCAAAACAATTTAAAAAATCGCATTTTGAAGATAAGCATTCAAAATTACAGTCTCTCACTTCTGCCAATATGGATCAATGATCAATGTGTAACCAGCCCAAATAATTGAGGCTGTTTCATTTACATCTATAATATTTTTTTGTTTGTTTTGATTACATATTTTTCCTTGCCTATGCATGAAATGTTCAGACATGTTTTATTTTTATTTTATTTATTATTTTGTTTTCGCTGAGGGATAAAAATAAATAATTGCGTCGATGGGTGCTGACGTCACATGCGCGCCAGCTCATTGAAAAGAGAGAGATGTGAGCCACATGTGTGGCTATGTTAATCTAATCCATCGTCGTCAATATTTTTCTAAATAGATGTCTTAACTGTTTCATTGCATTAGTTTGGAGAGTGTTTCAACGTTCGGTGATCGTGTTGGATTCGCGCAGTGAGGGAGAACAGCGCTGGATTTCACTGTGGGGAAATTGCGTCATCGGGGACTCTGCCTTCACGAGGAAAGAGATTCGTTATCGTTCATTCCTGCAAAGACTGTAGTAGGCATTCACATTCAAACGAACTGAACTGAATCAATTCTACACGAACTGAACTGAGTCAAGTACACTTCCACATGAACTGAACTGAGTCGATTACACTTCCACAGGAACTGAACTGAGTCACATTCAAACGAATTGAACTGAGTCATATTATTCACACGAACTGAGTCGATTACAGCCACACAAACTGAACTGAGTCAATTGCATTGACTTCAATACTTCAGTGTACACAGAGGTTGATTCTTTATTTTATTTTATTTTATTTTATTATTTCCTTTATTGTCATTGATGAATGATATATTTTGTTTTCAAGCGGGGATTTGTAAAGACTTTGATAGTCTCATGCGATGTGTGCAAAGCGATATGTTGAATTGAAGGGAAAGAGAAATTTCAGTGAATACAGTTACTGTTCAGTGAATCTATTGTTTCATTCATTAATTCATTTTATTTAATGTATTGGTTTAATTATTTTCTAGTTAGGACTATAGGCAACCGTTTAAACAAGTGCAGACACACATTTAAAATTCTTTTCTTTTATTAATGCAAGGTGTGAGACCCCGAACCTGGGACTCCAGATACTATTATAAGTTCTTAATACTGTATGTATTTGGTGAGCTCAGACCCAAGAAGATATTTTTCCTCCTTTTCCTTTTCCGGGGTGAAATCCTACTAATGGGTTACAAATGCACTTCAGTTTCTCATCAGATTTTCTGACCAATCAAATGCTCTTTAGAATCTACAGCTTCCCGCCCCCAAATTGAAGCTGAAGCTGAAGCTGCGGCTAAAATTGGTCACTTTCACTTGTTCACACATTTACTAGTTTCTACATGGTGAATCGCATATAGTGTAGCCTACTATTTAGGGCATGCTATTCAGACAGTGTGGGGAATGAAGTCTGGTTTCACGTTAGTGTCACACGAACTGCCGCAGCGTGCACTGCACACATTCTGCTCTGGTCCAGAGAGACGATAAACACAGCGTGGATTTTATGCGCAAGTCCGCGCAGACCACAAAACATATCGGATC
Organism: Gila orcuttii; assembly: GCA_026230005.1. Classification (NCBI taxonomy): domain Eukaryota; kingdom Metazoa; phylum Chordata; class Actinopteri; order Cypriniformes; family Leuciscidae; genus Gila; species Gila orcuttii. The sequence continues at coordinate 15,212,512 of JAPDVR010000019.1, read as the reverse complement.
CGTTTGAATTCTGCACAGAATGCTATATTTTAAAGCGATATGGAGGAGGTTAAGAGGAGAAACGGTTAGAGATTAGAGGAAACTACAGCTTTACCGAGCCCTACAGTTCTGGCCGAGCTGATATAAACTAAACGCTATTGGCTATTTTAAAAGAGGTGAGGAGCTGTTCTATACGTCCCGCCCTATTTTCCTGTTTCAGTGTAAATTACACATTGAATAATGCTGCACGTTTCAAGGCACATCAGTTGGCCTTTAATGTAAAATTTGTTTTTTACTACACTGTGTAATGAGATTCCGATTGTTAAATGTAAAATATGGAATATGGAATGTGAATGTAAAAATGAAAATTATATGGGGGGAAACTCAAGGGCAGACAAAAATTCGAATTATGTATTAAACAGCTAGGCACTCTGCCATAACATGATGTTTCAGCTACAAAACATGTGCCAAGAAGGACTTTTTATGTCCTTTTATAGATTGAACTTAAACCTATTTTAAAATCTCTCCTGATCAGTATTAATGTTCTTCACAACAGTTTGAACAAGGCTTTACAGAGGTGATAAATGTCAAAATTATATTTCATCAAGGAACTTTGACACTGCATTCTGTGAATAATGAGCATAGAAAATTTAAAATGTAAATGGTTTCAAATTAATAAGCAGCCAGAGAGAGACCTTTTTCATCAAAACGTATGAGAAAAACTCAAAACTGTTTTCACTGATTGGACTGAAATGCCATCTCTCTGTTGAGAGCTTTGTTTAACATTATTCTAACATTTCCTTAGATAAAAATTCCTGTGCATAAAAAGGATGTTTAGAAACAAAAAAATGTGTAAAAATAATTTCTGTGTGAAGAATATGTGAAGGGAAATGTTTTTCTACTGCGAGATACATTATCGTTAAGGTTGAACCATCATGTCCACAAGGTATGGATATGACTCTATAATCATTCTACACCAGTTGTTCTATTGACAGTATAAAGCTGTTGAGATAAGGCAGTTAAAGGCAAAAGGCCTTAATATTTAATTGAAGTACATACTCAAGGCCCTAACAAATCCACAATATTACAAGATAAAATCTATTACATTTTGAAAGTTGTCTGTTCTTAAATCAATGCAGTATATTGAATACAGAGCAAAAATGTAGAGGCATGATGAGGGACTTTCAGCACATCTCAGCATATCTGAGAGATTTGACTAAAGATGGGGGGGGGGGGGGGGGGGGGGGGGGGCGGGGCTTACTAATAAAACAAGCTTACTGTAAATAGATAATTTTATTCATTTTTAAATTTTTCTTTACAGCTTTTAATTTTATTGTTATTTATTAAGGTAATATAAGACATTATATATTTTTGATTGTAGATTATAGTCATCATTTGTACAGAATTTGTGAATAACAGAACTCTTTTTTTTGAACAGGTAAAATATTGTTTTTGGTTATATAAATCCGTAAAAATAGGGCACAAATATAAAGGTATTTTCCGTATTGTTTTTTTAACAGGTGTTTTACCTGTATTTTCCATGTTGTTGTTTTTTTTAAATAGGTGTTTTACCTGTATTTTCCATATTGTTTTTTTTTTTTAAATAGGTGTTTTACCTGTATTTTGAATTCAATAAATGTTTTAGGGTCAATAGAAATTTCTGTAAAATTACTGGATTGTCCTGGCAAAAAAAAAAAGATCCGTTTCTATTTTTTTTTTAAATAAAATGGAAAATGTACTGGTAATTTTCTGCTATGACATTATCATGATCATAAATATGATCACCCAGCTGATGTATCTGTGATGTTTTCTGAAAAGAATATTGTAAATGTAAGGTGTGTCACATTTGGAGCTCAAATCGAATCTTGTGCAAATTTGTTGTTCCAACCCTGATGAATCATAAAAATCTCTATCTTATTAATTCTCCTATACATTAATTCACATTTGTTTTCTTGTCACATTTGCATTCTCACCAAGAGACTGTTTGTACTTGTACCCACCATTTATTCAATGCAAGTAACCAAGGATATTCTAAAGTCAAGTGGTAAGTCAAATACTAAAAACTCAAGTGTTAATAAAAATGCTAATATACACTTGTACTGTGATAGACCTCCTTAGATGACTCAAGTCAGGTATTAATGTTAATAGAGGGAACATGAGAGATTTTGCTGAAGCTGTCAAGGACAAAACCCTAACAGCAAATCAGCTATTAGGACTGGAAATTAACTTAAGTATCTTTTTACAGTTGCAAGAAGCGAGTTTTATTTAGGGGACCAGCTCTTGATCCAATGGATAGGTGGGCTTTCATGTAATTTCTTTAATCATACAGCAGAGGGGTGACTCAATAATATATATAGGTCCTTCTCAAAAAATTAGCATATTGTGATAAAGTTCATTATTTTCCTTAATGTAATGATAAAAATTAAACTTTCATATATTTTAGATTCATTGGACACCAACGGAAATATTTCAGGTCTTTTTTTGTTTTAATACTGATGATTTTGGCATACAACTCATGAAAACCCAAAATTCCTATCTCAAAAAATTAGCATATCATGAAAAGGTTCTCTAAACGAGCTATTAACCTAATCATCTGAATCAACTAATTAACTCTAAACACCTGCAAAAGATTCTTGAGGCTTTTAAAAACTCCCAGCCTGTTTCATTACTCAAAACCGCAATCATGGGTAAGACTGCCGACCTGACTGCTGTCCAGAAGGCCATCATTGACACCCTCAAGCAAGAGGGTAAGACAGAAAGAAATTTCTGAACAAATAGGCTGTTCCCAGAGTGCTCTATCAAGGCACCTCAGTGGGAAGTCTGTGGGAAGGAAAAAGTGTGGCAAAAAACGCTGCACAACGAGAAGAGGTGACCGGACCCTGAGGAAGATTGTGGAGAAGGATCGATTCCAGACCTTGGGGGACCTGCGGAAGCAGTGGACTGAGTCTGGAGTAGAAACATCCAGAGCCACCGTGCACAGGCGTGTGCAGGAAATGGGCTACAGGTGCCGCATTCCCCAGGTCAAGCCACTTTTGAACCAGAAACACCAGCAGCTGACATGGCACCCCAGACCATCACTGACTGTGGGTACTTGACACTGAACTTCAGGCATTTTGGCATTTCCTTCTCCCCAGTCTTCCTCCAGACTCTGGCACCTTGATTTCCGAATGACATGCAAAATTTGCTTTCATCCGAAAAAAGTGCTTTGGACCACTGAGCAACAGTCCAGTGCTGCTTCTCTGTAGCCCAGGTCAGGCGCTTCTGCCGCTGTTTCTGGTTCAAAAGTGGCTTGACCTGGGGAATGCGGCACCTGTAGCCCATTTCCTGCACACGCCTGTGCACGGTGGCTCTGGATGTTTCTACTCCAGACTCAGTCCACTGCTTCCGCAGGTCCCACAAGGTCTGGAATCGATCCTTCTCCACAATCTTCCTCAGGGTCCGCTCACCTCTTCTCGTTGTGCAGCGTTTTTTGCCACACTTTTTCCTTCCCACAGACTTCCCACTGAGGTGCCTTGATACAGCACTCTGGGAACAGCCTATTTGTTCAGAAATTTCTTTCTGTCTTACCCTCTTGCTTGAGGGTGTCAATGATGGCCTTTTGGACAAAGCCTCAGGAATCTTTTGCAGGTGTTTAGAGTTAATTAGTTGATTCAGATGATTAGGTTAATAGCTCGTTTAGAGAACCTTTTCATGATATGCTAATTTTTTGAGATAGGAATTTTGGGTTTTCATGAGCTGTATGCCAAAATCATCAGTATTAAAACAATAAAAGACCTGAAATATTTCAGTTGGTGTGCAATGAATCTAAAATATATGAAAGTTTAATTTTTATCATTACATTATGGAAAATAATGAACTTTATCACAATATGCTTATTTTTTTAGAAGGACCTGTATATATATATATATATATATATATATATATATATATATATATATATATATATATATATATATATTGTTGCATATTGCTGTTAAACACAGAATATTTAAACAATAGAAAACATCAATGATGACTTTGATGACAAAACCAGATCTGAAATTATGCTGTTTAAAAGTCTCACACAAGGCACTACAAAAGAATTGTAAGATAAAGCATGAAAAGGAAAAGGTGAGTAAATGTCAGCTTTGATAAGATTACAAAAATAATATTGTGGATAAACACTGCGGATCATCTTTCATTAACAACAATTCCCAGTTGGCAGTCTAACCACTATAAAGCTTGATAGAAGTGGTCACTTAAGGCTTATCCTACTATGACCCAAGAGCTGTGGTCTCAGTGCCTCCTAGTGGATACCATAGTGTTGCAGGTGGTTAGTCTGTTCACTCTATCTGTTCTTTGAGAAATGCATTAAAACAGTCATTGTAAAAATTCATGTCTATTCTTTGTACTTGGCTTGTGTGTGTGTGTGTGTGTGTGTGTGTGTGTGTGTGTGTGTGTGTGTGTGTGTGTGTGTGTGTGTGTGTGTGTGTGTGTGTGTGTACGTACATAATTTAGAGTGAAGAATTATGCAGTCTTCTATAATTTTCTGATTTGTATGTATCTTGGCAACTCATCTCTATAACTGAATTTGAATAGGCTGAGAGATTGTTAAGTGTCAGGAAAAAACATAATACAAAACAAATCCATAAACATATTTATTTTTATTTGTTGCTTAATTTATTTTATTAAACCTTGTGGAATTTAAAAATACATTTCACTACACAGAAACAATATGTATTTAAATTTCAGTACTGGATAGGTGGTTATTTTCCTCTACATTTTTTGTAGTTCATTAATAGCCTTGCATAAAAATCAAACCTATTCAAATAAAATGCCATAAAGCAAATAACATTAATTTAAACATCAATATACATTTAAACTGTCTAAAAGAGACAGTTTTTCTGAAAGTTATTGTATTGTGCCAATACAATATGTGTGTATATATATATATATATATATATATATATATATATATATATTGGTCTTTAGTTGTATTTTATTAATGTTTTATTAATCTTCTATTGATACAACATTAAAGTTGTAATATTATTTTCAAGGTAACCATTAGCAAACCAAATGCTTAAATTATAGTCGCAATTGGAGAATTTATCTTTTTACAACAAAATACTTTTTTTGACAATGTTTTAGACAATGTTTTATAGTAAGTCATAGAGCTTTTTTACGTATACTATGTGTTGTGCATGTATAAAGTGCAGCCAGGCAGTTATTGTGAGATAGCAGAATCTCAGCCTGTCCTTGCCCTCTGCACCCCATTGACCCTGTCCGCAGCTCGCGCTCCTTGAGCTGACAGCTCCGCCGCGCATGCGCAGGGCGTCTCCACTGGCTCGCTCGGTGCTGAAGTTGGGCGGATGGACGGAAAACACCGCTGATGGAGATAAAACGGCAACATGCAATCTCAACGCGTGATACCCCTGATATCCGCATAAACACGTGTAACGACACCCTTTTAGAAGACTGACATCTAGAACAAAAGGGGTAAGGCGACATATGCTCTTTAACGGTCTCGGTGGTACCGCTAGCTCGCCAGCTAACGCGCTAGCCGTTGCCTCCTTGCGCTTAGAAAATCAAAGAGCCACTGCGAAAATGTAATAAACTGGAAGATACACTTGTCTAAAAAAGCCCTGCTTTAGCGAACAGTTTGCAGTTCACTTTCAATTGCACTTCGCTGTTTTTTGATAGAAATGGTTTGGGCTTTACCTGCGATGACTTTAGGAAAGATGCTGGCTGTGTCGTAAAACCTAGCGAGATGCCTACCCAGACAGCATTTTTGGACATTATTCGAGCGGTTGGAACGTTCCAACAGCATTTGTAATGCTCGACAGCGTTTGGGGGCTTTATATGGGCGTTCAAACGATCGTTGGTTTTTCAACGATACCTAAAATGCTGTCTAGGTAGGATCCTCTGTAGGTTTTGACACACAGCCGTTTTGATTCCACTGCAACGGGGAATGAAGGCGAATAGCGGGATGACAGCCGTTTATATCTATTATCACGGAGCCTTGTATTATTTTGTTATATATCAAACATTAAACTGTGACTTGTCCAAATTTATCTTTTACATTTACGATTATGGTAGCCAACCATTTCCTCACGGTTGACCTTCAATTAAATGAGACGCAAGGTCTGAGTTTGTTTTTATATCTCGGTCTTGCCTGTAGTTATTTTGCTTGCATTCAGTTATTGATGACAGCCTACGTGATATTAAGAGTTTCCTTCCGGAGGAGGGCTGATTGCTCGACCATTCATCATCATACGTACAAGTTCCTCCCATTCACGTGTGTTTCTGGTTTTAATATGCAGCTGGCTGTGTGAAACATTCTGTCTAAAATGGGGAACATTCTGGGTGTCAAAAAAGATGTATGCAATGAAATGCCCAGATTGTAACTACAACGTTGTTTTACTTTTGAACATTTAAAATGCACAGAAAATGAGTCGGTAAATTGTATATGATATACTTTATTATTCTTGGGATTATTTTCTTCTATTGCTGATATAGTCAGGTTTATTGCAATTTGCTGTAATAGATAATGTAAGATTAATTGGTACTGCAGTTTATTGCCTTGCAGAAGTATTTACTTGTTTTTATTTTTCCACAGTGTCTGAACAGTGTTAAAACAACCAAAATTGTAAATTGATCTAAGTAGTTTGAAAGTGTAGTTTTAATGGTTAGTGTCAAATAGTAATGGGGGACATGTACAGTACATTTTAAAATGCATATAATTAAATTAGTTAACTTATAGATTTTATGGGAACAATTTATCTGGACAGAGTGAATTTATAGCCCAAGATGAAAGCAGTTCTGATGCTTTCTTTGTGTTTTGATCTATTTCTCAGATGTCTTATCCTGGATCATTTAGCCCGTGACTCAAGGAAAGGGTGTGCCTGCAAATACCAGGTGTTTGAAACCTACCTCCACCCACCTCCTGCGTTCTTCATCAGGCATGATAAGAGAAGATACAAGAGGCCACAGTTTGTTTTCCAGCACCGTGCCCGTCTCAACGTTTGACATTACCGTCATGATTTTCTTACCTGATCTTCGGATGGATCGCTGCTAATTTGCATGGTAAGTTAGAGGTGGTTCTCTCCTAGATTGATTGCAAGTGCATTGATGATGTGAAAAATCACAAGACGTGTTTTCCGAGTGGTGATGTGATGCAGCGCAAGGTGAGAAATGTGGGCGAATTTGGCCCCGGTGTGATTATCACATGTATCGGAAGTGTGGTGTGACATGTTTCTCGAGCTAGGCTTTGTGGGTAATGGCTCTAGGAGGCTTCTGTTGTGCAGCCAGCCATGGCCTGTGCTATGCATCACTTGCTGCCCTAGAATGTGTATGCGGAAGTGCACAAGGCCACACAAGACTTCCAGTGAGAGAACGGGGTTAGAGGCAGGACGACTGCTGCATCTGAGCATGCTCACACGCAGAGGCATATTCACACATTGTAATGTAATTCCTGAGTGCAGACTGATGTATTTTAAGTGAGGGAGTGAGCATTCAAATGCTTGTTGTTAGAATTATGCACAATTAAAGAAACATTATTTTAATTGTTAAAAATACATTCAGATTATAAAAAGCTTTTGTAATCCATTCAGCAGTCATTACTCTAATAGAAAAATATTTTTTTCTTTGAAGATGTGCAGTTTGTTTGTCTAAAATTGAAATTTTAGTTATATATCTGATCACTGACCGAAACGTTGCTAATAAAATTGTGATACTCGTTTGCAAGTATTGCTAGTGTGCGGGAGTTCCTTGTTTTTTTTTAGATATCTGAAGAATAATTATATCCCAGTCAGATTAATGTTGTTGTTTTGTTTCAGTTGTAGCCATGTCTTGTTTAAAGTGTAAAGCTTTTTTTTGTTTTGTTTTTTAAATTTGTAAATTATTACATGGCTCTCTGAAACACTTAATTCTGAATGGTCAATGGTGGCTGTTGTCCAGGGCAATACTGTTACCTTTTATCTTCTTTTAAAGTCGTGTTTGAAACGACATGAGGTTGCGTTAATTATGACAGAATTATTTTTACCTATCCCTTCAAAGGCATGGAGATGCACAGTTATAAACTTGTATTAAATAAACATTTTTGACAGAATATTCGAAATTCACCAAAAATGTCTTGTAACTGGCACAAGGTAGAGCCAATGCATCTGTTAAATAGCCAAGACAGTTATTGTCAGATTTATTAGCCAATAATCTAAAAATAGCTACATATTAGGCTGATACACTGATATTAGTTTTTAGACAATTTATTTATTTTTAGCTTATCGTAATAAAATTGAATGTATGATTTCCCATAAAATCGAACAGAGTCTGGTTGTATAATTTTCCTCAATATTCAACTTACTCTTTTACATATTGAGCAGAGTTGTTGGTGAGTGCTCTAGATGTGAACAAAGGGACTCCTCAGTGTGTTTTGCATCAGGATGCATGTTTTCCATTGCCTGGCACTGAATAACTGATAGTTATGTTTTGCATATTTGGTTTATATGGCTCCTTTATGGTAAACTCTCAAAGGGTGTTCACATTACATCCCTGGCACACTGAGTTTTCATTTCCAGGTAGAAGGGCTGTTTATCACAACACATGTTTTAAGTGAAAGGATGAATTTAGAGGTAAGGTTTCTGTTTCAATGTCTCTGTTTAACAATAATTTACCTACAACAATTCCAAAATGTTATAATATTAACCTATAATATTATTATAGATATATAATCAGAGTGGATTTAGAGATTCACAAACAAAATATAGAATATGTAATATCAGTAATGTGTCTATAATAAAGCCTGAAGTATACTTCGGCCATCCGCGTTCCGTGATGGTACCTGTGACGTAAATTTCATCATCAGGAGGATACGCGGACTGTGCATACACACCGGCTTTAGATAGCTTGAAAACAAAAGTCCACTAGTGTGCTGTGCAGTGTGCACACACCGAACACGGCTTTCTACGGCTAAGGAGTATACCAGGCTTGACGATTACTTTGTAATAGGAGCCCATGTGCTCTTAAGCTGGAAAATTTAGGAGCGCATTAAAAAACTTTAGATGCACAATATTTATCAAATAAGGTGCTTTATCTTTAACCTTCAAAAGTTCTTCATTTCCTGTTTACACTTCAGTGCTTTGGGGTCTATATGACCCCAACAATTGATAGAGTAATTGTACAAAAAATAGACATTTTTAATCATACAAATAATATATCATTTTTTTTTTTTGTTTACTTCTAATCTATTCATTAATGCTGTGTTTTGGGAGATATGAAGTACTTTTTTACCTATTTACTGCAGAATTCCTCCACTACACCATTAGCATACGTATGAAATATTACATTTTTATGAAAAAAACACATTAATGATGATCAAATTTAAATAGGAATCGTTTCTGGATATTGATCTAGGTGTTAGATGCATAATTCTGCCATCTGCTGGTTAGATGTTTTTTTGTAGATAATATATTTTTAGCCTTAAAGTGTAATTACCATATACTTCCAGCAGAGGCCCCCTAGAGATCCATTCATTTTTCTGGATGTGACTTACTGCTCTTATAAGAGCTTTTTTTATGAATATATATATTTAAACGCTTAAAATACATTAAATCAGTATTTTGTCAAAGTTTAGAATTATTTTTGTTGTTGTTTGAGGTCTTTTGAAGTATCTTGTTATTGCAATAATGCTATATAAATTTTGCAGTAATGCCAAATAAATTTGCAATAATGCCACAAGTTACCACTAAAAGAAAATACTTGATTGCAATTTCATATTATTTCAATAATCGAAATGTATAAAACGATTAACTTTAGAATGAGAAATTAATTTTTAAAAGGAAAAAAAGCAACAAAAAAAAACAGCTATTGGCGGATATGAACAGGAGTGAAGAATAAACACCTGTGTTTGTGTGTGTGTGTAATCATGCTCATTCCACATTGTTTTTTTCTCTAATGCCAGGCCTTCATTTATGTGTGAACATTTTTAGATTCATGCTGGAATTACTGATTTTATTTCACAATTTCTATAAAAATGCTCTCTTTTGCGGTCACACCTGTTTGTTTGTTTGTGTCTCTCTCTGTGTATATGTCGTGTGTGTGTAGTCACGTTCTTTCCATATTACATTTGTGCTCTCATATCATACCTTCATTTGTGTGTGAAAAGTTTTAGATTTATGCAGAAATTATTGATTTTATTTCCCAAATTCTATAAAAATGCTCTCTATTGCAGTCTCACCTCTCTCTATCTGTGTGTGTATTTGTGTCTGTGTCTGTGTGGGCGCACATGTGTGTGTGATAATGTTCATTCCACATTGTATTAGTGATCTAGTACCAGGCCTTCATTTATGTGTGAGAATTTTCAGATTTATTCTGGATTTATTGATTTTTTTTGACAAATGAAAAATAAAAAACACATTTTTTTCGATTTTCCCATTCATTTGAATGTGGGGTCATATTGACCCCGAAGACCGGAAGTGTAAAAAAATTTTTTACATACCTATAGAACAACCAAATCAAGCCCAGTTTTTTTGTGTGTGTATAGATAGACAATGTAGGAAAAGTTACAAAATCTTATTCCACTGAGATGAAGGGAACCATTTTTTTTTACTAAGGAAAAGTCGATCAAGGAGACATTTATTAGCTAAATTATTTCATTTATTAGAATACAAAAAGTACACAAGGTTTTATATATTTCTCCTTCAAACTGTAGGCCTATTTAATGATATAATTCTTTATAGGCCAACTTTAAACTGAATATATATTAGGCATGTGACCGTATCAAATTTTCATATCAGGATAATTGCTGAAGCTTTTTTTGCGGTATTGAATTAAGTTACAAAACTAGTATTTATGAATCTTTGTTAACATTAGTTAAAAAAAATTATTAAATCCATACTGTTCGTTTTTCTGGGTTTAGTCTGTTGCTGGAGTGGCTAAGAAGGGTCCGCTGTCTTTATAACAGTACAAGAGCGGCCTCTAAAGGCGAAATAAAAACTATCACTGACGCCTTGTGGTGTTTGTTTTGACACGCGATTTAAGATGCAGATTTAAAACATAGACAATGAAACGTATGTATACAGTACACTACATGTTTTCATATCATTATAAAGTAATTCATTTGTTAACTAGATGCTGCATTAGTGGAGAAAGAACAGCAGTATGTTTGCCGTCAAGAAGGAGACGACGCTAACATTAGTAGTACCTCAAATAGTTAAAACAGTGTGACAAAAATACATGCAAGTCTGACATGCAAATGTTTGTGTCACAATTGTTATTATCTGTTTGCATTAGTTTATATCCAGCGGGTAATTTTTATGCATTAGTTTTCAAACAAAGCATATTTAAAGCTATAGCAGTATTACTTGCCCCCCTGGTAAATATGATCAACGATGGCTGTAAAAAATAAATCTGCATTGTTAATCCTTTCGATATTTTATTAAAATATTAGCAAAAATCTAACCTTTCATTGAAGTAAAAGAATTGAAAGTGGGGATAAATGTTTTTCTCCAAAACACGTTGGGAACAATTATTTGCCCCCTTTTATTAAATACTTTTTGCATCCTCCTTTTTCCAAGATAACAGCTTGATATCTTGCCCTATAATGCCTGATGAGTTTGGAGAACACCTGACAAGAGATCAGAGACCATTCTTCCATACAGAATCTCTCCAGATCCTTCAGATTCCCAGATCCATGTTGGCGCTTCTCTTCAGTTCAGCCCACTCATTTTCTATAGGGTTCAGGTCAGGGACTGGGATGGCCATTGCAAATGCTTGGTTTTGTGCTCAGTGTAGCGAATTAGCTAAAAAAAGAAGATATATAATTAATTATTAATCATACTGGTTATGATCAATTATTACCATATTTTAAAAAAGGGATACAAAGCCCATGTATTTGTATCTATATATATATATATGGATAATTAATTACAACGCATTATAATCAATTATGAATATACAGATAGGCTAGAATAGATCAATTTTCAGAATAACCTTTAACAGAATTAATTTCACATCGAATAATCTGTTTGTCCACTGAAACGACAGTACGATCTTCTTATTAACTCTCAAGGAAGATTCTTCATCTTATCAACTCTCAAGAAAGGTTATTCTTCTGGTCATGAAGACTAAGTTTCCTATTCTACACTGAACAAATCACTTTTGAAGAATGAATGTCTGCACAAACTGTGAGAAACCATCTCAGGGAAGCTCATCTGCATGCTCGTCGTCCTCATCGGGGTCTCGACCTGACTGCAGTTTGTCGTCGTAACCGACTTGAATGGGCAAATGCTCACATTCGATGGCGTCTGGCACTTTGGAGAGCTGTTCTCTTCATGGATGAATCCCGGTTTTCACTGTACAGGGCAGATGGCAGACAGCGTGTATGGCGTCGTGTGGGTGTGCGGTTTGCTGATGTCAACGTTGTGGATCGAGTGGCCCATGGTGGCGGTGGGGTTATGGTATGGGCAGGCGTATGTTATGGACAATGAACACAGGTGCGTTTTATGGATGGCATTTTGAATTCTGAGGCCCATCGTTGTGCCATTCATCCACAACCATCACCTCATGTTGCAGCATGATAATGCACATCCCCATGTTGCAAGGATCTGTACACAATTCCTGGAAGCTGAAAACATCCCAGTTCTTGCATGGCCAGCATACTCACCGGACATGTCACCCATTGAGCATGTTTGGGATGCTCTGGATCGGCGTATACGACAGCGTGTTCCAGGTCCTGCCAATATCCAGCAACTTCGCACAGCCATTGAAGAGGAGTGGACCAACATTCCACAGGCCACAATCAACAACCTGATCAACTCTATGCGAAGGAGATGTGTTGCACTGCGTGAGGAAAATGGTGGTCACACCAGATACTGACTGGTTTTTGGACCTCCCTGGACACCCCCAATACAGTAAAACTGCACATTTTAGAGTGGCCTTTTATTGTGGCCAGCCTAAGGCACACCTGTGTGCAATAATCATGCTTTCTAATCAGCATCTTGATATGCCACACCTGTGAGGTGGATGGATTATCTCGACAAAGGAGAAGTGCTCACTAACACAGATTTAGACAGATTTGTGAACAATATTTGAGAGAAATAGGCCTTTTGTGTACATAGAAAAGTATATTAGATTACTATAAAATACTTAACAATACAAAAGCTTGTAGCTTAAAATCTCACATTTAAGAGACTTTGCTAGGTGAGCAGGAGACAGAGGCACTCAAGCGTTTAATGGGTTTTAATAAATTAAACTACAAATATATACAACTATACTTAAACAAAGAATACATATACATCAGAATTTCACAAACAGTTAACCTTTGAGAGCCAGCAAAGAATCAAATCACCTTAAAGCAGGGGCAAACAATCTTAAACGCATCTAAATCTCAATAGAAATAATACTTGCATGGATCTTTGGTGCTGAGAAAGAATGCGTGTGTCTGTGTGATGATCCTCGCTGGGCCCGTGAGTTTGAAGCGTTCTTTCAGTTCTTCCTGAGAGTGCGTCATTTGCAGGAAGTTTAAAGGGTTTACTTGAAAGCAAAGTTGCCGGAAATTCAGGCTAAGTCCATTTCACCCGGAGATAGAAATGAATGAGCACGGAAGAAAAACTAAAACATAAGACAAGACAAGACTAAGACAACACTAAGTAGTAAGATGTAAGAATTTAGATAGTGATGAGCCATCATCCTTGTTTCCCCCCAAATAGGTGTGAAGTGATCAATTACACTCAGAAACTTTTAGCGGGAGAGAGTTTCTTTGTCTCCTTCTGACAGCCTAATTTGCATGTTTTATGATTGTGTCCAGAATTGGTCATTTCTACTCCAAAGGATGGTAAACATAGTATAATACATTTTATCGTAACCTACTATATAGTATATAGCTAAGGCAAACTGAGAGGTTTAATTCGGTACCAAGAAAGATATGTCTGGAAGATACAAAAGTAGAGATACATTCTTACACTTGATGATCCTCGCTGGGCCCGTGAGTTTAAAGCGTTCTTTCAGTTCTTCCTGAGAGTGCGTCGTTCACGGGAAGTTTAAAGAGTTTTCTTGAAAGCAAAGTTGCCGGAAATTCCGTTTAGAGTTCAACTAACACAACTAGAAAGTCATAACTAGGCTAATATGAGGTGGGAAACATACATACACACAGGAATATATCATATACATTTTGGAATGACTTATATTATGAGTTAAATGAAAATAATGTTTGTTGCTCTAATGTTACACAAACCATTTTCCCTTTTATCATCTCAGTCTGCCTTCTAAAAATGAGTATCCTTAGAAACGCTTTGAACAACCTAGAACGTCAGTGGAGAAAGGCATACTGTAGTTCATCATAACATCGTAATATTCATTATACACAATTAACCGTCTATATTGCTAAATGTACCAGATTTTTCATATCAACAGAAAAATATACAGAGATAACCTGGCTTCTCTTGAGACTCCCCTGCTTCGCAGCATAGTTGTTATGCTATGCTAAAGCCCGCCCACACGTTGACAGGATTGGTTATTTGGATATTGTGACGTAGAGAACTACTGCGATTTCAAACTGCGTTTTTGAGACTGTCTTTGGTTCACTGCAGTTTTAAGTAGAAAATACTCAGCAATGTTTTTTACATGGTTTGTCTTAAAGCAAACTAAAAACACCAAATAGACATAAACAACATTGAAAACTTGATTTTTTACCACAGGGGGTCTTTAATAAATGCTGTAGGAGTATTGTTCATTGTTAGATCATTAATTTCAACATTTACTCATACATTTTTAATTTTTAAAGTCTGTTAACATTAGTTAATGCACTATGAATTAACATGAATGATTAAGGTATAATTAATACATTAATATTTATATATTTATTTTATTTAATAAGTACAGTACATTTTCATGGTTCAGCACTGTTTTTTATTTTATTTTATTTGTGTTATAAAGTTTCAGCAAAGTTTCATTTTGTTTGTTTTCATTCAGTATTGGTTGGGTAATCGTTATCGACCAGTGCGATCCAACCTAGTTATCGTTATCTATAAAATCCACTATTTTATTGACCGACCTCTTATTTAGTCGACCTCTAAATAAGACATTTGTTATACCATTTAATATATTTAAGACATTTTATTCACTCTCTCTTAAATACATTTTACAGTTCACACGTCCATTAGTCGCTAATGCGAGTGAAACTATCGAGCCCTGGTATACTTTGAATCTTTGCGCGAGATGGAGCGGAACACGAAAAATAAAGTATACCCGGGGCTTAAGGCTTCTGAAGACTTGTTATATAGCGTGCAAGCAGTGTTTTTTTTTTTTGTACCATTTATACTATTATAGTGTTTATTAATATTTTTAATTTATTTTAGTTTAAGTTTTAGTAATTTTGTTATGTGCTTTTGTTATTTTTATTAGTTTTTTCTTCTATTTAGATGAATAGCTTTAGTTTATTTGTATTTCTTCAGTTTAGTATTTCAGTTAGTTACCAAGGCAACATTTCTCATTGTTGTTAGTTTTTCATCTAATATTTATAATTTGTTTGATTTTAGCTTGAACTATTTTTAATAGTTTTAGTTATAGTAACACATTTTAATTTTTAATATTTATTTATCAGTGATCAGAATCACATATGACAAAATATATCTTTTGAATCACAATGTTCATATTTATGCAGGTAAGCTGCTTCAGTAGTACCTACCAAGATCCTATGGTCACTTTAATAAAACTGTCAAACAGAATAGTCAGTCATGTGTTTCAATGACATGTTAATGGTACCTTTATGGATCACAGTTAGAGTAGAGCAGAGCTCAGAGAAAAACACTTGCTTACTTCCTCTCCTGATAGAGGGCTTCTTGGAAACACATGCCGTTAAAATGTTTGTGGTCACGATCTGTGCTCTGATGTTGTTTTTAACAAGCCAGTGATATTGGGAACCCAACATGGAAGAATTTATTGAAAACCATTTTATTTCACGTCTGCTCCCTAGTTGTCTATTTACTGGTAAAAAATTTTATTTGCACAGATTGCATATATTTATTCGTATATGGAGCCAAGCCTTTAAAGTAAAGACATTATAAAATCAAAATGAGAATTTTAAAATCAAACGTACATGTAATAGCAGGCTCCTAAATGTTGACAATAATCACACATTTATGTATAGTTTTTCTTTTTCCAGGAAGACGGACCAAATACTCGTTTAGTTTCAAATACATTTTTCCTTGGCAATGTATCTTATCTATTTACCTAATTAGTTTTCCTTTATAGAATACATCTTTTAGGGAGGGAATATGCTTTTATTTAGTGTATTTAAGAAACAGGAAGTGACAGCCATTGCATTTTTATAAACCGTTTACTTCCGAAAAGGAAATCCGTTGCATTTGCACTTGTGTCAGAACATGTGAAATCCCACACTTCTACAGCCTGTTTGTGTTCAGGGGTGGGAGAGTGACTGCATCTCTCTCTCTCTCAGCTCAAACTAATTTAGCATCTTGCCAGAAGAATGAATGTGTAGTCTGAAGAGGGTATTTCTTTACTTTCTGTCTGTCTGTCTGCCTCTCTTTTGTTCAATCTCTACAGACACACTCTCACATGGATTTGAGCTGAATAGGCCTAAGCCTCTGACAGTAGAGAAGGACAGAGTCAAACATGCCCAGATTCTGAGCATCCTTATGATCGCTTACATCGGAAAAGCTACCATAACCCATCATGCCTTTCAAGCTTACTTTAGATTTAGAAGCATCTGTAGTTAACAAGATACTTCAGCTAACACAGTTCCCAAGCTCCCACTGCTTTGTTTCTAATCAGATGTGTCTGTCCACAGCCTCAGACTGTGAGTGGAGTTGAAATGAGGAAAAGGCAGCAGGGACGTATTGAAGGACCCCCACAGGCGCCTGGTCACCCGAGGCCCAACACCTGCTGTCTTTGCTGGTGTGGATGCTGCAAATGCCTCTGGTACGTCACATCTTTTCATTATGTTTTTCTGTCAGTGAAAAGATGTAATTGTACGTAGATATTTGCTTAGAAATGAGTTTTACATAGAGCTGCGCAATTCAAACACCCATGCTTTCTTATTCCTAAATGACAATGATTCGGCTAAGTCTATTAAACCTTTGACAAGTACGATCACAGTGGAACATTCAAATCTGCGTTGGCGCTGCCGCTAAGCCAGAGAGAGCTTTTGTCATGTTTAGGTTAGGGATGCAACGATACCATTTTTTCAGAATCGATCCGATCCGATCCCAAAAATTCTGAGTATCGGCCGATATAGATCCGATACCGATACCAGTGCAGTTTTTTTTTTTTAAATCAAGTAGAATTTCTATAACTCTGTGTTGAACTGATAATCACTATTTTGTGTGTTAAACACAATCTACTTAATACAGACAACTTCATTATAAAGAAAATCAACAACAACAAAAAATATATATGATGATAATCTGACATAAATGCTATTATAAACTAGATTAGTGGATAATTCAGCAGTAAAATTTAGTCTAGGAAAATCACAATAATTGTATAAAATCTGAACATTTAGTGAAAAAAAAAAAACGTTTAGTGGGGAAAAAATTAGAGACATTAGAGACACAAGTGTAACACTAAATCTGGTAAAACTCTGCACATTGCTATTTGTATTGTTGTAAAATACATCCATGAAAAACAAAATTACAAAAATCAAAAATATCAATTATTTTATATATAGCCTACTATATATATTTTTTTTAAATATATTTTTCATTGCATCACTGTATTATGATATGAAAGGCTCCAATACAGTGCGGCTCAAAGCGCTTATGCGCATCCCGAGCGCAGAATGATGCGCTTGAAGCAACATGAGTCACAGCGCGCAGCGCGTCGAGTCCGCATTGCAAAGTTTAAAGCACAAAGAAAATACATATTAATGCGTAGTCTATTATACAGTATCTATCTATCTATCTATCTATCTAATATTTTTTCAGCATTTTCTTTTAACAGTTTTAAATTTCAGTAACTGCACGTGAAGAACAAATAGTGCTCTGACTTTACTCCAGTGTTGTGATCTAGACACCCGGTAGAAAGTAACATGATTAAGGTGCAGCAATAAAGTCCAGCAAGATAAAGTTGTTTTATGGGAAACCACAGAGCTTTATCTACAGATCAAGTATAATAATAGTAACATTGAATCATCTTACAGAGAGTTTCATCGTGTTAACTGTCGTAACCGAACGCGACGCGCTTTTTAAATGCTGAATGGAGAATGATTGACAGGCGCAGCTGAGGGAAACGTTTACGTGAGCTTGAATTTAACGACTTAAATATTAATTTCTATCTCACATTATACTATATGATGGCTTCAGAACACTTATATTGTGCACGAAAACTCATGGTGTTTTAGAATGTTTGTGTGCGTTTTGTGGGGCTTAACAACACCACTGAATAGTAAACGCACAATATCGGATTTGGATCGGCCTCATCTGACCAATACCCGATCCGGCAAAAATGGCAGTATCGGAGCCGAGACCGACACTGAGTATCGGATCGGTGCATCCCTAGTTTAGGTATGACACAGTTTCATACAAACAGTCTTTTCATTATATCTCTGTTACAATAATTCAGATTATCACAGAAGTACTTGAATAAAAGTTTATGGTTCGGTTATAAAAACTGATGTCTACAGTAGCAATCAAAATAGAGTAAATCACCTTTTGAAAGGAACTTGAGTCTTGACACTTCGAATAAAGATTGTATCAATTATGTCGTTGCACCAGTAGGTGGTGACAAGTGACTGTTAAAAAATTTATTTGTGATTGAATCATTCATTAAAGAGATTTGTTCAAAAACGCTGATTCATCCAGTAAGGAAACAAGTGAAGTCTTTATGAATGAGTCATTAAATCATTCATTCATGGATTTTTTTTTTTTAAATAATGATTTGATTAATTAAATGTTTATACTATAAAATGTTATTTTGTTTAGTTGTCTGTACAGAATCGCGGGAGAATCATGATCTCTATTTTAAACAAAAATTTTTATTTTCAATTTATCCAAAATCATGAAGTTCTAGTTTTAGAGTATTTCATCACCATCACCTGCCTCAGGTACACAAGTTCAAAAGTTTGGGGTCTATAAGGTTTTTGAAAAGTCTCTTGTGCTCATCATCAAGTCTGCATTTATTTATTCAAAAATACATTAAAAACAGTAATATTGTGAAATGTTATTACAATTTGAAATAGCTGTTTTCTATTTTAATATATCGTCGCTGCCCGATGAAACTCACGTATGTCCAAAACGGTTACTTTTCAGGAAGTGAAAAAAAGACCGTAATTTCAAAAGCAGTTGAACATACTTGGTACGACATCTTTAAATGTAACCATATTCTTGCCAGTGTAATGATATAATCCACATTTGACCAAAATCGAGTTTAAATGGACATACGGGCATATTTTACAGT
Organism: Gila orcuttii; assembly: GCA_026230005.1. Classification (NCBI taxonomy): domain Eukaryota; kingdom Metazoa; phylum Chordata; class Actinopteri; order Cypriniformes; family Leuciscidae; genus Gila; species Gila orcuttii. The sequence continues at coordinate 15,193,144 of JAPDVR010000019.1, read as the reverse complement.
AACGGTGGTCGATACGCGTTCTTCCGATCATTAATTAGAATGACCAAGTCGCGTTTCATATTGACAGATGAATAGGCTACGCCCAGTTAAATAGCCTACGTCTCAGTTTATTAAATACGCTCAGTTTATTAAATAGCCTACGTCCCAGTTTATTAAATACGCTCAGTTTATTAAATGTCTCTTGCAAACTATGAAGGGACAATGAATCAATACACTGACATGGCAATGCTAGACTGATACTTTGTTTGCACAGTCCTACCGTAATTTTGTGAATATATAATAAACTTGAGAACAGTTGTCAAAAACAAACGTTTGCTGATACTTTACCTCACAGTGTTATTCGGCTTCAATGCTGAGCTTCCAGAGACGCTTCACAGGGTGGGAGATACGCGGCGTGATTGACAGCTTTGACACCAAATGGATATACGTAAAAATCAGATGACATGATTTCACAACTTTTCATTGGTCATTTAGATAATGTGAAGCATAATGTATACGGAAATGAACCTGGACATTCTATCCGTCGAAAAATCTCAAAATCGGCAAAATGGACATACGCGGTTTTCATCGGACAGCGACGATATTTTAAAATGTTAATTCCTATAATGACAAAGCTGAATTTTCAGCAGTTATTATTCCAGTCTTCAGTGTCACATGATCCTTCAGAAATCATTCTAATATCCTGATTTTCTGCTCAAGAAACATTTTTATTATTATCAATAGGGCTGCACGTATATGTGACCTGTCACAGAAACCAGGGACACAAGTTGGCAGCACAACTTTCGAGCAAAATGAGAAAGAAGAGTTTTTTTTTCAAAATTGGTGAATTTCATTTTTTTGCAGAATCTGTTAGTTGAAATCACGAAGAAGCCTCTCCATGTTTGAGATAGCAGTATTGGTATATTTAAAAGCTTACATTTTTAGGTTGAAATCGGCTTGTTTTCGGAGATTCTAGCACGCAGTAGGGGCGTGGCGTGTTATTGTCTGTGTGTATTTCCATACTGAATATTAGGGGTGGGGGAAAAAATCGATTCTTAGATGCATCGCGATGCGGACGTGGACGATTCTGAATCGATTCACAAATGTCAAAAATCGATTTTCAAAAAAAAATATATTTTTTTTAGATATATATTTATAATAACGTAATATTGACGGAACGCAAAAGACGGAACTCTGAAGTGCGGAAGTGCAGTGCCCGGACCGTCTGTGGCGTGTGCACATAACAGAGACGCGAAGGCTGAGCGCGAAATCCAAACACCCTCCTCGTTAAAAGCTGACGTGTGGAAATATTTTGGCTTCTATGAAGTTGAAGGGGGAAAGGAGCTGGACAAGAGCCACACTAGTTGTAAGCTTTGTAGAATAAAACTAAAATATTTCGGAAACACGACAAATATGTGAAGCCATATGACACGTTTCCACCCAGAGGAGGAAAAACACTCGGTTTTGTGCTGCCTTGTCGAAAAATGCTACCCAAGCGCGAATCGATCACAGAGAATGTTGATTCATTCTCTATTGTTTCCATAATGGTGTAAATCTCACAATATTATGACATAGTTATTTCATTTAAATTAGGGTAAGTGTATGAGGAGCATATTTTGATATTTTAAATGAACTAGCAATTATCACATTTGATATAACAAGTAAAAATGACATTATTATATGAAATACAATTATAATAAAATTCTTTTTTTCTTTTTATAATAAAAAGTTAAGTGTACAGTATACTGTACTGTTTTCATTTTTAAAACGGTGTGAAAAGTAAAAATTATCATCAAATATTCATCTTTGACCTGTCAAAGTTTCCTACAAGTCTCCACGGCAAGGATGCATAGATTTATGGGCGTGGTAAGCAGAAGGAAAATGAGTCTGCACATGCGCATAACCAGTAAGTAGCACATCTCGATGGGTAGCATGAATCGTCAGAACACTGGTCGTTGTTATATTATTAATTTACTACAAGTATGCTGCTGGTTCAGGCACACATTTATTTTCCTGTTGGTTCTTTGCAATGTTAAAATATATTGTACGTTAATTCTTTATGGGTCATTACTTTGTACTTTTAAAGCAAAGTATTTATATTCACACACACACACACAAAAAGATTCAGATAATCGATAATCGCTTTAGCATCGAATCGCAGCCCTCTGAATCGTAATCGAATCGAATCGTGAGGTGCCTAGAGATTCCCACCCCTACTGAATATGGCGCTTTTGTCCCCGCCCTCCAAGTGAACCGCATGGCCACTTATTATGCTGTGCTCTGGTAGGCTCTATCTGATATCAAAATTCAATGAAGATGGACGCCGCAAAGATTGTCGCAGACGAGCTGAACCGTGGCAGTTACACCGAAAATGTTTTCGCCGCTCGGGAAACTGAACCGGAGGTATGGGCGCGGCGCGCGCGCCCTCGGTGTTGAATATGGCGGCTCGGCTCGCTGACAGCGGTGGCTGGCTGTTTCATATGTGACGTCCCGATTGCTTTGAATGGGGAACGTTTTGTGAACTGAACAGACTTAATGGACTGGCAACAATCTCCATAGAACATGAACTGGCACAGAGAATCGAAATAGAGGATGCAGTTAAGACCTTTGCTGCGATGAAGGCCTGCCGTGCGCGTTTCTGAAACGTAAGTTAAGCTTCATTTGCTCTTTAGTCGTTATTTAAGATGCTGAACCTGCTGATGATATAATGTGCTTGCGGACATTTCATTTGTGTGTGTATAGTATACGCACATAAGAAAGTGGTGTAAAGAGATTTGCAACAGTAATTTGAGGAGGTGAAATGTGATTATTTGGAAAATTCCAGTCATGACTGCTTAAAGAAAAATGCCAGCAGGCATTTGCCTCCTGCATAAACTTTAATATTGTTGACATTTTGGGCACACGCGCGTTGCGCACTATTTGCGTTATATGTAGGCCTATGGCTTATTGGTCTTTGTGTGTTGTTGCTGGTTTTGCGTTATATGTATGGCATATTGGTCTTTGTGTGTTGTTGCTGGTTTTGCGTTATATGTATATGGCATATTGGTCTTTGTGTGTTGTTGCTGGTTTTGCGTTATATGTATGGCATATTGGTCTTTGTGTGTTGTTGCTGGTTTTGCGTTATATGTATGGCATATTGGTCTTTGTGTGTTGTTGCTGGTTTTGCGTTATATGTATATGGCATATTGGTCTTTGTGTGTTGTTGCTGGTTTTGCGTTATATGTAGGCTATATGGCATATTGGTCTTTGTGTGTTGTTGCTGGTACGTTGCAAATAGAGGGGCATCACAATTGTTTTTCGCCTAGAGCTGCTGCAGAAGTGCAAAAAAAGCTGTAAAGCACAGGGGGAGCTTTACAGGTGGTATGGCTTATCTTAAAGAGATGTAAATGAGCCCTATTGTCACTCCTAGCAGCAGAGAGAGGTGAGAACTGCACAATCTTTCGAGGTCGTTTTCTCATCTTTGAGCTTTTTTAAGTGCCTACCTTCAAATGGCCACAACTTCTCCAAATATTATCAGATTTCCACATGTTACACATCGTTGGAAAGCTTGGAGACTACACTTTCAGAATCTATGAATAACTCAAAATGCCCCAGAACCGACTTGTGTCCTTAGTTTCCGTGACTGGTCACATATCGAAATATCGCAAATGTACATATCGCGATATGCATATTGCAACGGCTTGCGATAACTGCATGATTTTAATACTCCAAAAGATTACAAAAAGTCCAAGTTTTAGGTTGTTGCAGACAACAGAGAATAGACTGGATACATGACTGTTATACGTGTGACATGCTTAATGTTATTAGGTGCAATAAGCAAAGTACTCATGCACACAGGAAGCTAACATTACATTTCTAACATTTCAAACATTTCTAACATTTCAAAAGGTACTGCGTAACAGGAATGACCCAGTGAAATTCGTTTATTTGTTTTGTGTTGGCATTGTTGTTGGTTAGCATAGCCTTTGTGGAAGAAGCTTTGTCTCAGTTTGCAAACTTACATGGTGCGTTTATTTGATAATTACTGAGTGCACTTTTAAGCATGCTCATATATTTAGTAACACATAACATCAAGTCAGTCTTTCTTAAAGAGTTAAATTAGCTTGTGAAAAAACAAAGAAAGATTGGAAAGGCCATAGCACAGCTTGCAGGGGGACTAAAAATAACATGAATGAATACAAATATTGCATGAAATAAAGCAAACATTGAAGAGGCACCCTACTCTGTAACCTCGGGTTTCCACAGCCATCCCCCACACACACTCTCATTATCTGCTCAGTAAACGGCTATTTCTGTCCCACATCACATGCAAAACAGCTGTGTAGTACATATTATATATTTAGCGTCTTGTCAGCTTGTCGAACCCCATGGCTAACAAACCCAATTATACTTGCTCTACAGAGACTTGGATTGAGAAACGCAGTGGATGTTCACCTGTAATTTGTAGCTTAGTTTCAGTAAATGCTGTTGTTGGACTAGAGGATAAATGTTATTACTCAGAATATGGTTAGACTTGTTCTGTACTTCTCAAATTGGGTGCCAGAAGAGGGTGCTTGGGGGTCCTCTAAAAAAAAAAAAAAAGATTAACAGTAAGAAAAACATTTAGTTTTTTGACTATTATTATTTAATTTTTAATTATATTCATTTCTATAAAATATTTATTTCTGTTATATATTATTAATTTCTAAATGTCCATTTCATTATAATTTATTTTTGGAAACAGTATATTGTCTTTATAATATCATACTTATTGTTCTACAAATGGCCCTAGACTTTAACATTGTTTTGATGGATTTTGATCTTAGTTATGTGCATTAAGATTTTATGCTATTTTATGTTGATTAAAGCTGCAGTTCATAACTTTTTTGTGTTCAAAATTTACAAAATGTGTATAATAATAGAGTACATCATGAATCCATTTTCCAAACCGTGTTTTTGTCTTATCTTCAATCACTACGGTACTCTTATAATAATTGTTTATATTCTGACTATTTTAGACTTGTTCGGGTCATACCACTGCAGAGTAACCCAGTACCTGTGTGACTCGTAATAGATATAAACAGAGAGAAGTAGCTCTGGATACAATGTTCTTCCGCAAGACGCATGCAGTTCGCCAAAGTGCCAAAAGTTACGGACTGCAGCTTTAATGTTTATTGCATTATTTTAGTGTCATGTGTGTTACCATGATGGTGTATTTGTATTTGTGTGCATGACTGAGTGCATTTCTATTTATTAATATTTTATATGAATATATAACTTTGATTCATCATTTGGTTTTCTCATTACCACCTGTGTTATTATCGTTGATGTCAGTATGTTAAAAGTACAAAACAGTTTTTAGTAGGGGGATGGCCTTGATAAATCAGCAGAAAAAGGTTAACCTTTTTGTTTTTTTGTAAATTACAGTTTTAAATTGTAGAAATGATCAGGTTGCTCAAAAATATTTTACAGAATTATTCTGGCAACTTCAGCTGCCATTTTTTTTTTCTTTTAAAAATGACAGGATATATTATATATTTATTTATTTATTTTTTACAGTGTATGATATGACCCTTTAAACACCTGAATGGCTTTGTAGTGTAGTATCAGCTGGTAGGCGCCAAAATCTAGTTGTACCATAACTGTATAACCTTGCATGACGACCAACACAACATGTTTCAAATGCCACAGAGACTTTGCCCTGTCTAACACTTCTCTCCTCACCCTAGGAATGCAGACAGAAGGGAACGTTCAGAGAGGCAAACATGCACAAAGATGGATAGCATAGAAGCAACAGAGGAACAGTGAGTTGTTAGAAACATCTATTATTGTTTAGGGACAAAATGTTTGAGGCTTTTTATAATGTTTTGCTGAAACCTCTCCAGCGTCCTGTTAAAATGAGCTACATTCCCTTAAAATGGAACTGCAGTCTTGTTAACAGAATAAAAAAATGAGGGAAATCATCTAAAAATCTCACATAGCAAGTACTTTTTGGGGCAATTGAATTTCTAATCAATCCTTTAATAACATTTACATGCACTTTATTTACTGACACCTGAAATAATTATTTTATATGGGTAGTTCCTGCTTTTTTTTTCATTGTTTCAAATGTTTAAGGTGTCCCACACTGGATGAAGTGGTTGCCTGGTCACGGAGCTTTGAGATGATGATGCGCTCTCCAGAGGGGAGGGATGTTTTCCGGAATTTTTTACGGTCTGAGTACAGCGAAGAAAACCTGATGTTCTGGATCTCCTGTGAGGAGCTGAAAAAAGAAACCAACCCATCCGTTATCGATGAAAAAGCCAGGATCATTTATGAAGACTACGTCTCCATTCTTTCACCAAAAGAGGTTAGATTATGGGGTGCATCCAAAATAAACAATGCTGTCTGTGGCTGCAATGCATCAAAATCCCTTTCAAGGAAAGTCTGTTCACTCGGCGGCCATATTTGCAATGCCTCCAGGCAGTTATTTCGGTCATCCAAGACCAAATCCTATCTGTTTGAATGGGGGAATCCTGAAAACTCAAAAACTGCTTGCCGAACTCACCATTAAATAACATATTTTCAATCAGCAACAAAATCTGACATGAACTGTCCCATGAATGTTTATTATGCTCAAATAGCGTTAAAAAAATATTACTTTCCAGGCTAGACAATGCGCATATGTAGTCCTAGTGCGAGTCTCAGGTTTCTATGGGAACCGGAGCTTCTAACGGCAGCTGCAGTGACGCAATGACTTTGCGTGGCAACATAAAAATATAAGAAATGCATATTAAATTCATAATTAATCTAAAAATGTCCAAAACAAAGGATATTCTCAAGCATTTTTTGTGCAATTTTTTGTTTTTTCTATGTTCAACTTGAGTCTGATAAAGAGCATGTAGCTCGAAACATCACATCTGTTTGCTGAGCTCATTACATGTATGTTTTACCAATCTTTTTGTGCAATTTTTCTCCTACATTTAAAAAAACCTCTAGAATCTGAATAAAACATATTTTTGCAGTACAATATTTCACACAAAGCTTGAAGATAATGATTGTTCATTCATATAAAAATAACAAAAACACAAAAATAATGTAAGAGACTTGAAAGCATTTTTTGTGTATGCACATTCTCTGAATAGGTTTTTTTTTCTTTGTCATCTGTCAATTAAAAAATAGTATTCATGAGTATATAATAAGGGTATTTTTTTTATATGTACAGTACAACTTGAGTCTGAAAAAGAGCATGTCATGACATCACATCTGTTCACATAAATGTTTTTTGGGGGGCATTGTGCTAAGTTTTTTTTTCTCTTTTTTTTTTTCGGTCGGCAGGTCAGCTTGGATTCACGGGTGAGGGAAGGCATCAACCAAAGCCTGGCAGAACCCAGCAGTACGATGTATGAGGAGGCCCAGCTACAGATCTACACCCTCATGCACAGAGACTCCTTTCCCCGATTTCTCAACTCATCTGTTTACAGGGATCTCCTTAACAGCAAGAGGGCCTGCTTAGACACCTAGGTTTCAGCAAGAACATTTGAGACAAAAAAGCCCCAAGGTGCCACTTTCAAAAGGTGTGATGTTTCTTATTTCAAGAGTGAGTAGTTAAGCAATTCTGAGCATCCACTAGTGACCCTGAAGTTGAGTTCTGTTTAAGTGCCAATATGAGCTGCTCAGGCAACTGTGACACACAAAAAAAAAAAACGTGTAGGAAAACCGACAGACCCATACTTCCTACTCTCAACTTACTTGTCTTTTTCATTCACCTATTTTCCTGTTTACCTCACCTGTTCTCTCTCTCTTTCTCTCATGTTCTTTCTACTTGATCCTTTCCATCTTTTATGCCTCACATGTCTGAGGACAGCTGAATAATGCTATTTTTTTTTTTAAAGAAAATCAAAAAACAAACGGATAAGCGGTAGATGTTGAGCTAGAAAACCTTTGCATGATACAAGGTTATGGAATTTACTCCAGTTTGACATTCAAGCCCCGATCTACAATGTTTTTTGAAAAAAAGAAAACGTTTTTTATGCTGTCACAGGGAGAGAACATTGTAAAGCTCTCGTAAACGAAGGGAAAATTAGCTGTGCCAATTGTTTTGTAAAAGAGAAGCTGGGAAGCGTAATCGCCATCTTGCCGTCCAAACTCTTTCTTTGCGTCAACAGTTCTTTAACTGGGAAACATAAGGGCTAGCTAGTGTTGTGATTGGGCAGCTAAATGAATCATGAAGATTTCTTTCTCTTTGCAAAAATCACAATGCCTCGACACTGAGTAAGGGCACAAAAGCTGCTGATGCTGGTGATGACACCGTTTTTTTGTGCGAGTCCTCCTAGCCCCTCCCAGTCCGTTACTAACAGAGAGAAGCACAGGTACTGTATATCATGGGCTGTAAGCTTCGCTGGATTGACTGAGAATTGCTTGAAAATCACTCACCAACGTTCTGGACGTTCTTAAGAGCTTCGAATTGTCTTACACATTAAAGAAATGTATTTTATTAAACAAAAGTGTAGTGAACACTATGCCTTGTTTTTGAGAGTTACACTAGGTCTATTTAAAATAACTGTGCTTGCCGAGACCCGCTCGTTGAGGTAGTGCGACGGAGTCGGATCCATCAGGGAAATTGTTCTCTGCTTCCGAGTCCAAATGTTTGTTTTGCGACTTGAAACTTGGAGCGGTCTCAGTCATTTTCACAGCTCGGAAAACTGCAGGTTATCGGAAACGAAAACAAGTCAGTCTTTTTTATAATACTTTTTTCCAGCATGCATTTCTTCTGTTGTGTCATGTACACATTGCAATACTCAACCCAGATATGATGTGAACCTCCGTGGGAAGCATCATGTCGAAGACGATACTATAAAGACGATTTTTTTCTGTAGAGGTTTAGACGCGTGTCCCTCAAGAACGACAGCTTTTCAGCTCTGTGTTGTTGGATTCAAACTTGAATGTTGCTGTTAAATTTTCTAGACATTTATGTGCTATTGCAATCGCAGCAGCCAGTGCATGAGAACACCATATTTAAAATGCCGGTGTGTTAAACCACTCTCTCACCTTTTAGCAGAGTAATTCAAGAGTGAATTGCATTTAAACCGACATTTTTTGGTCACCATACCCAACCTCATAGTGTCACTTACCCTGAACTCTTGTGCCAATGAATGAACGAACGTTTGTCAAGTAAATCATGATCAAGTGTGTTGTTGTTGGGTTTTCTTATTGGTGCTCTGAGAGTTAAGTGCCATTCACTCTGCAGGTTTACCACATTAAATTGAAGACCTTTGTCACTTTACTGAGTGCATAGATATCCTTCTTTGAAGTATTTGTGTTTTTGAGCATCAGCCAATGTGAGTAGGTCCTTCATTTATGTTGTTTTACGAACCAAATAGGTGTTACCTAGTAGTTTACTTACTGAAGCAGCGAACCATCATGGGAAGCTTGGTTTTCCCACATTTATAAAACAAAACTATTGAATTTTCTTGTTTGTTTTAAAATAAAAATCATGTCATTAAAAAAATGAGCAATAAATCAAAATTGTCTTGCTCTAAAAAAAAAAAAAAAAGACCCTGCATGACACGTGGACATTTACTATCTTTGAGGGGGGAGAAATCAGATGTTGACATATTGAGTCGCAGTGAAGTGTCAATGATAAGTAATTTATTTGTATGACTATTTCAATCCGTACAAGCTAGTAATCTGGGAAGTCCAACATCACAGAGGTCACTGAAACTACTGGACAGGGAACAGAGTGAATATATATGGATATTTTTTATGTTTTCACAATAGAACATCATCATGATTTAAATTATGAGAAATTTTAATGATACCTTTGAAGTGTATCACTCAAAGGTAACAAGTTCTTTCTCAATATTGACAAAAATGGAAGCAAATGAAGCAAGGATATTAGTAAAGTATTGTGTACTATATTTTGCTGCAGGCAGAATCATTAAATAAATAGTAAAATAAAATAACTTTTAAAATGCATCAACATCTATTGATCAACAGAAAGTTTCCCAGACAAAGGTATTATTCAAAGTATCATCCTGTAAATTAGAATAAATTTGACATTTTCACTCATTCCAACAACATGCCATGTCACATTTGATCCCATTTAGAATTAACCATCATTTTTTAGAGTAGTTATCTCTGCCTCAACTTCATTTTTGCTGCTAATGTTTTATCAGATTTAGAGAGTTTAGGAGTTTTTCACTTGACTGCTGTCAGAGTGATGGCTAACAGCTGTTGATAATGATTTTATCAGCATGGTATGACTTGGGAAAAATAATAATCTTTCTTGCCAAAAGGCTCCTTTTCTAAGCAAATGAAGTGGAGCCTGTGCTATGTTATTGTAGGAGCGCCATCCGCACGGACTGTCTCTCGTTTTCATTGGTTTTCCACTACCTCTCGTTATGCTTAGTTTTTCTCATCTATTTGTTAATGTTAAATGTTTATTTTGATCTACTTGAAGCCTAATACTGTCACTGAGATGTATGCCAGTATACTGAGGGTTTATGAAGAAGAGTAGCATTTTCTGTTTGTTTGCTTGTTGAATTCTTTTCAACATAATTATGATATATACTCATAAAGAATTCAGGAAACTTACTATTTAAGGGCTAATCCCATATTGCCTATGCAAATATCTTAATTGTCATATTGGAATAATTAGTGACTGAAGAATGTTTTCCTGAAATTGGGTGGAACACTGGTTTACATTTGCCCTTTTCTGATCTTTCTTAGTCTCTTTGGTCACTTAATATGTCATATTTTTTATATATATATATATATATATATATATATATATATATATATATATAATCCTTCTTGATGAAAAAGCTACTCATTTAAGATTGAAATAAATCTGTGTTGTGTCTACTGTGGGTTGACAGTTCACTATTGATGTAAACTGCACACTGAATGTAAGATACTGTGCTTGCTAAAGTTTATTTGTTCAAGTGATGGAAAACTGGAGCCACACATGGCAGGAGGGAAGTAATTGCATTATTTGTAGATGAAGCAAGTGTCTATTCTTGGTTTTTTTTAAGGGTGCTTCAGTCTTTTTTTGCAAAGGTTGGGCTACTTTGGGCACTTTAAACAAGCTTTTCAAGAACAAGAATATCTACCTCTTGGTTCTGTTCTCTCCATATGCTTAATAGAAGATCGAGCCTTGAAAAACAATGTAGCTTGCACACATTTTGTTTGTTTTGATTCTTATTGGAGCCACACGTGAACTGGCGGGCGCTTTTTAAGGACTGAATTTTTAGCTCAACCCCATCGATTAAACTTCTCATCCTTTAGTTCTGTTGGTTTTCTTTGTTTAAACAAAAGATCGAGAGTTTGTGCCCAAGCAAAGATATATTTTCTGTTTAAAAAATAATACTCATTTATCCTAGTGTCTGTTACCTGCATGTGCTTGCATTATGTGATCTAAATAGCATAACATATAACAGATTGCTGTAATTATAGAAAAAAAAAGTAATACTCTGTGTGCTGCGCTGCACACCCTTCACAATTCTTTATTGTGCTTACATGGAATATGCTCTTTACATTCAAGACATTAATGCCACTGATTTGAAGGGTCATGCAGGGTAATGTGAATTTAAATGACCTTGCGGTGACCCTCAATATACTGTATGAATATTGCAACAAGGAGGAAGGCTTCATGTATATCAGCTTTTTTCTTTCATTAAATAATAACTTTTTTGACATCACATGGATTTGGAAATAGGTCAGGTAACATTTTGATTAAACATTTGATGCCTGACTTTAAAATCATAATTCATAGTTCAATGATTTGTGTTTCTATAACCTCGTCATGCTCACTTGTTTTGTCTTTATACAAGTTCACAATTACATTCCAACCGCTTTCGTGATAAAACAGCCTGACTACGATTGACTCTGCAGAGCGCTACTGAATTATTTCTTATATGATTATTGTGTACCTCAAATTTTGTCACTTTACATATTTTAACAAAACATGGTATTATTTTTTTATTGCTCCAATATCACAAACAACCTGCCAGTTACAGTTGTCAGATATTTAAATGTAAAGATTCCAAACTATTTCATAATCGTTAGAAGGGATAAAGAAGCCCTCTGCGCATTTATGCTATGAAGAAAAGTAAGAATTATTAACTGATCATTTTAAGGCATCTTTCACAGGCTTTGGAGGCAAACTGTCTCCTGTATCACAGTTTATCACAGTCACCCTGAAGTGCCTTGAATGTTTAGGCCATGATCTATGATTTAGTTAATAACCGAAGGGAAGATGTTTGTCTTATAAATGTTGTGCTCTTCTCTGTGATCGAATGCATGATGCACGCTGTAAGAAAAAACATTTGCACATGCAGTAAACTATTAATGCCAAGATTTGGAAATAAGTGTGAAATTTTAGCCTTTCAGCTTCTGTCATTGTCCTCTGCACACAAAAAACAAACAAACAAAAAGCTATTTTTTATTTTACCACCACCACCATCATCATCATGATCATCAAGTGTTTGGTGCTTATTATATGTCACACAATGAAATCTCAAACCACTCGTCCCCATTGTCACAATATTTTTTCCCTTGTTTTTTCTTCTTCTCAGATCAGACACAGATCAGACCTTCACTGAAGGCTTTCTTTAGAGCTGTGCCCTGTTATGAGACCTCATAAATACTATCACCTATTTAATATAAACTGTTTTTTTAAATGATCTAATATTTAATTATAATTCTGTTGTTTTTATTACCAGAGGACAAACTATAATGCCTTTGTAAATTATTACTGATAGAAAAAAAAAGAGAGAATCTTTTATATTTGGCATGCTTTTGCTATTCAAAATAGTTTAGTTAACACAATACTGTACAGGTATACTGTATATAGAGGTACTGCAATCGGCGGACAGTAACACTGAATCTCCTGGAAGAGTTTTGGAAATTGACAAATATTGGAAATACTAGCAGTTTCTTTATAATTGTATTTAAATACAGTATTCTGTGCTGAACTCTCAAAACTTGGTGGAATGACTGAAATTTGACTTCTAGTAACGAAATTAGTTTATTGTAAAGTGATGCAGTTCAGTACAAGAACAGCAGTACTGGTTTATTAAGAATTGAGCCCAAGCGGATGGGCATCTTTCAGATCACATGTAATCCTGCATGAACACTATTAAAAGAGAGAACAAATGTATTTGTAGACATCAAATAAAGTGACTTACAATATGGTGCTGCTTCTGTCTGTCTAACACATAATAACATACTGTACCAAATAGCTGAAGAGCAAAATAACTAATTTGTGGAAAAAATGTTTGACGCTTCAAGAAAAGGGGATTTTATACTCACTTAGCAGTTTTTCTGTAATGTCTTGTGCAAAGTTTAAAAGAAAAAGAAAATATCTCCTGACCTGTAGCATATTGTTACAATAGTGGTTTTGCAGTTTAACTCGTAGATCACAGTAATGACACATCAAGTAATCAACTTTTTCAGCCTCGCACACATGAGAACTGTTCTCACATTACATTCTCCTTGGAGGATTCACATGAGCTCTGATGGTTTCTTTTGGAAGATCTCCACATCAGGCTCTTCGCTTAAATTATGATTTTTTTCTGGTTGCAATGTGTGCAATGTTTAACTATTTTTGTCTTTACTCCCCAGACAACAATATCATAATCTCTGGAGTCAATGAAAGTACTGGCATTCTCGTGTTTTCTGTAATGATTGCTTAACGTGCCAAAATTATTAAAATACTTTGATTTATGAATACAAACTGTCCAGACACAAATTCCTCAAAAAGGCATGGGTATCATATCTTTTTTCTGTGAACTCCATGTTATAATAGCATGTTCCATAAAGTAACAGCAGCCTGGCACAAATTAAGTGGTTTTTGAATAATGTTGCAGCATGTTTCTGTAAAAAGATATTCAATGAAGTGTTCAAAGGAATTGATGCATTTTGTCTCATAAATAGGTGCTCAAAAAGCTAGCTGTATTCTACACAGTATATTTTATAGTTAGCATTTTGAGCACAAAGTGACATTGAATGGTTGTTTCAAAAGCTTTACATGTTTTAGACAAGCAAATCTTCCGTCTAATTGCACTCCAGCAGGTCTGTTTCCAGTAATGTTGCTTGGAGAATCAGTCAGGTACAGTACAATCTTTTTCAATTCTGCTAAATTAGTTATAATTAGTCAGTGCCATTTAAAAGCTTGGAGACGCCTACTTATTATTTTCCACATTCTGAATAACTGTAAAGTCATCAAAACTATGAAATAACACAAATGGAAGATTGATAATTAATACTCATCAATTAAAACAAAATTTTACTTTTGTAAAGAAATTCATACATACTGTACAGTACAGACTTTTTATATTTCTTTACAAAATAATTTTCAACAATTTAAGCAATAAATTTTAGACCGAAAAGGATTATGAGAAACACATTTGTGAAATTCATATATGCTTAAATAAGAGAAAATGATTTTGTAAACCAGGGCTCTCAAGTCTCACGCATTGGGCGTGAGACACACGCATTTCAACCCATTCACCCGCTCACACGCCACACCTTGTATTTCTCACGCTGAGGAGTAAGCGAACTTGTCCCGCTATAAAATTAATGGACGAGGCGCAGGCAAACGGAGGGAAGTTCTCTGCCGAGTTCATAGCATCTGTCTCGAGTTATACAGAGTTAAATGCTAGCTACCAGCCAATCAGAAATTAGAATTAGTTGTTTCCGGGTAAATTATGTGTTCCCGCTGCAAGCACGTTCGTTACTAGACAACACGCGCACACACGGAGTGGAAGTTGAAAGAGCACGATCTGATGAATGCGGTTTGCGGACATCTTCATTTATTTTTTTATTTATTTTTTAGCATTTTGATTTTACGATTCCTGGACGATATCTCTTGCCTGTGATCAAAGACAGTGAGAGCTGATGTTGAGGAGTATAGCCAAATTCGTGCTAAATTATTTTTGATGCATTCAAAAACTCTCCAACTGCTTTTAAAGGGGTCATCGGATGCAAAATACACTTTTATATGGTGTTTGCAAATAAATGTGTCTTTGCAGTGTGTGGACACAATCACCATGCAATGAAAAAAAATCCATTCACTTTTTTTTTAATCCTCAAAAAGCCAAAAAGTTGTTGCTCATTATCATTTAAAGAGACATGCACCGAAACGGGTCACTGTGAACAGAGCTGTTTTTGAGGAGGTAAAAAGGGTGTTGTTTTACACAACCATTGAGAAATTTTAACCAAAGCATGTTACAAACTTTACATGAAGACCCAAAAGAATCATACCAACTTGTGGAAAATGGGCATCCGATGACCCCTGTAAAGGTGAACGGTTTGGGTCTTGACATACATGCTCAGGGCAAGTTGTTATGACACAATGTTATGTACATTGAGCACTGATGTTCAGTTTGCTTGTTTGGGGTCAAATTTATTTTTATTTTTCAATAAATTATTATTTTTTAAATATAACTATTTATTTTATTTGGATGAATTTGTCTTTTTATCAGATTTAACAATTGTTATAATTTCCATTTGTGCTGGTCAATTATGAACAATAGGCAAAATTGAACTGCTAGCAAAAATTGAAGCGAATTTGGTTGGGTCGAGGGACCGCTGCTGCAAATATTTGGGTGGCTCCTCCCCTAAATCTCACTCTAAACTTTTGATAAAACTTGAGAGCCCTGGTAAACAAATATAAATTGTGCCTACGATTTTTTGAAAAAGTATGAGAAACATTTGTCAGATGTAATGGTGCAGCTTTTGACTGGTACTGTACACAGATATAAAAATGAATAAGGACAAAATTCAGATTCTTTTTTAACTTGTTTTATTCAAGTTGTGTTATGGAGTGGGTTTTTAAGTTTTTGATGTCTCCCTATTTCTGGGAGCATTATAATATGCAAATATAGGTCTAAACTTACCATGAAATATTTGATATTACAACACATCATACAGACCCCCATGTCACAAAATAAATTAACTGAAAGCCCCACATTTCCCGTAGTAAAAAAGAAACGCACAACATTTTGCTTTTGGCAACTACTGTATAGTTCCAGATCCATGAAACTCATTTTAGTTCTTGGAGGAATTTCTTTATGAAGTACACACTCTTTATCTCTTAGATTGTGCTTGCCATACTCCGGGAGGTAAAGATCAGTTTACAACAATTTTCCAAGGGCCAATTAATCATCTTACTAATGGTAAAATATTAGAGGAAAAAGTGTATACACAATGGCCCTCATTTATCATTCTTGCGTAGAAACGGGCGTATATGTTGGCGTAAGATTATGCTTACACTCCTCTCACCACCTGATTTATGAAGCTGTGCGTACCTTTGAAATCTAGGTGTACGCAATACCTGCCCTTGATAAATGCCACGGCTGAAAACGATCGTCATTAGAATAACACGCCCCTATATATTCAAGTCTCCGCTTCCCCCACGCCCTCATTTTACGCCATGGACACACGGAAGACGGCAAAAAAGAGAAACTTCTCCGACGTGGAGATCGAGACCATCACCAGGGAAATGGAAAGAAACAAATTTTTTTATTTGGGAGTTTAAAGAGTGGGATTAAAGGTTAAAGTGGGATTAATTCAACCTAAATTACGAGTTCTGTTAATAGTGTGGGGGTTGAGAAGCGCACTCCAGCAGAGTTAAGAATGTTTTATTGCTTAATATAGACCAATAGTGATCAAGTTAAGCATGAGTTTTCTTGTTTATTGTAGGTGAAAAAAAAAGTGGTCAGATCTAAAGATCGCCACAAAGAGGCGCGTCTCGGCACTGAAGATCTTATTATTTATATGATTTTTTTTTATTATTAATGACGCTTATTGTTATTTAGAAGAAGAATGTCGTTATTATTATTTAAAAGAAGAAGAATGTCATTTTTATTATTTTGTCATTCTGAATTATTTTTTGGTTATTGAAAGCCTTTCATTACTGAACCCAGTCCGTGCGCACCACCTAACCCTGAAACGTCAGGTAAAGCGCACAGGCTCGCAACTGAAGGAATACATATGCCTACAAATCAAATGCTTTGGTAAAATCACACAAATTAAACATTGAAGTCCATGTTGCACAAAAATAAACACTGAAGTTTATAATTACTTTGTTATTGTTGTTGTTGTTTTTTACAGTGGGTCATAATACATCATATATTTTAGTTTGTCAGTGCGTTTTGTGGTGTTAGGAATTGTTGTTCTGCGCATTTCCGCACTAACTCAAAACGCGCCTGAGCTGGCGTAGGATTTGAGCGTGCCGTACGCCAAAGTCCATATTGATAAATCTCAAAGTCACCGTGGTTTTGGGTGTACGCCAGGTATACGCTGGAAATTTGGTGAACGCACTTTTGATAAATGAGGGCCAATATGTGCCAAAGAGTGAATATGGCAACTTTTAGTTGTTTTAGTAGGTTTACAGATTTACATTTTCTTGTCACTGCTTTTAATGCACCAGTAACCAGTTCAGAATCCTTGTAGTGCTTTTATGTTGGTATAAAACAATGACACATCTGGATCACAACACATTTCAAAACAGTAGTGTGCAAGAAATCTACTATGCAATCATTCCTGACACCTTCTTTAGTCATGTGATCTTACATTACTTATACTTGAACAACAGTTCTTATTTTGCAAGTCTATAAAAATAATCACCGCAGTGAGTGGTGTTCATGAAGTGCGTGCACTCAAGGCGCAAACATAAATTCTTCTAGTCATCAAATTCCATTGTTTAATCTCATAGATGGAGAGTAACAAGCTTCTGTTCACTCTCATAAACACTTTTTTTTGCCTGTATTCTTTATTATTATTATTATTATATAATTTTTTTGGAAGAGCGGTTCTTTTCCCTTAAATAGGATACTTACATTTTCTACACATGGCAGATGTTTTGTTTTACAAAAAGATGTCTGTAATGTACATTACTTGAGCTCAGGAGATCATGCTGGGCTGAGGCATTAAGTGATCGTGGTCTCATATGGTCTTCTGCTCCGGAGCGTCGTGGAAGGCTGAAGTCGAGTCGTCTTGGCTCTTGTCTGTGCTGTGGACCTTGGGTTCTGTGGCAATGGTGGAGGACGCATCTATGCTCTCGTACGCCTCTGATGTCCACTGCTGAAAAGAAAGGACAAGCTAAAAATGTAGTTTGGTTTGTAAAAATTTCAGCAATAACTTGACGCTGATTCCTAATCTGTAAGACTCAAAATCATTGGGAAGCTTATTTATAATACAAAGATACAGAATGGAACAAAAATACAGAATAAAAGGTGAGTGAGGAAAACATTTTTAGGATGATTAGGTGCATTCTGGGTCCAGAATTAACACATAAAATGCATTATTTAAATAAAAGATGTGAAAACCTACTAAAGAAAACACTTTTCTCAACAGTACGTCTAACCTTTACCAGTCTGGAAACTTTACCATGAAAGGTTAATCTAGAATTTTCTCCAGAACTTGTGAAGTTATACACTACCGTAAGATTTTTAAATATTGTTACAATTTACAAATACTGTTTTCTACTTTATTATAGTTTAAATATAATTTATTTATGTGAAGACAAAGCTAAAACTTCAGCATTATTACTCAAGAATAATTTATTATTATTATTAAGTTGAAAAAGATAATTTTATGGAAACAGTAATTCATTTTTTAATTTTTCTTAGTGAAACCATTTTTTTTTCAGGATTCTTTGATGAATGGAAAGCTCAAAAGAGCAGCATTTGAAATTCAAATCTTTTGTAACATTATAAATGTCTGTACTGTCACTTTTGACAATTTAATGCTTTCTTAATGAATAAAGGTATTAATTTCTTTTAAAAAAATTCTTACTGACCCCAAACTTTTGAATGGTAGCATATATTAACAAATTAAGTTACCAAAATGAATGAATCGATATATACACTCACCTAAAGTGGAAGTAGCCATCAGAGGATGGTTACATGGTGGCCATAAAGGGATGGACATGGTCAGAAACAATGCTCAGGTAGGCCGTGGCATTTAAACGATGCCCAATTGGCACTAAGGGGCCTAAAGTGTGCCAAAAAAACATCCCCCACACCATTACACCACCACCACCAGCCTGCACAGTGGTAACAAGGCATGATGGATCCATGTTCTCATTCTGTTTACGCCAAATTCTGACTCTACCATCTGAATGTCTCAACAGAAATCGAGACTCATCAGACCAGGCAACATTTTTCCAGTCTTCAACTGTCCAATTTTGGTGAGCTCTTGCAAATTGTAGCCTCTTTTTCCTATTTTGGGCGGCAGTGGCTCAGTGGTTCATGTAGGTTATCTACAAACTGAAAGGTTGGTGGTTCGATCCCCGGTTCCACCTGACCAAGTGTCGAGGTGTCCATGAGCAAGACACCTAACCCCAGCTGCTCCCGATGAGCTGGATGGCGCCTTGCATGGCTGACACCGCCGTCGGTGTATGAATGAGTGAGTGAATGGGTGAATGTGAGGCAAATATGTGAAGTGCTTTGGTGGCCATTGGGTCTGTGAAAGTGCTATATAAATGCAGTCCATTTACCATTTGTAGTGGAGATGAGTGGTACCCAGTGGGGTCTTCTGCTGTTGTAGCCCATCCGCCTCAAGGTTGTGCGTGTTGTGGCTTCACAAATGCTTTGCTGCATACCTCGGTTGTAACGAGTGGTTATTTCAGTCAAAGTTGCTCTTCTATCAGCTTGAATCAGTCGGCCCATTCTCCTCTGACCTCTAGCCTCAACAAGGCATTTTCACCCACAGGACTGCCGCATACTGGATGTTTTTCCCTTTTCACACCATTCTTTGTAAACCCTAGAAATGGTTGTGCGTGAAAATCCCAGTAACTGAGCAGATTGTGAAATACTCAGACCGGCCCGTCTGGCACCAACAACCATGCCACGCTCAAAATTGCTTAAATCACCTTTCTTTCCCATTCTGACATTCAGTTTGAAGTTCAGGAGATTGTCTTCTTCTTCTTCTTCTTCGTTTTTAATGGCGACTTGCAACCAAGGAGATTGTCTTGACCAGGACCACACCCCTAAATGCATTGAAGCAACTGCCATGTGATTGGTTGATTAGATAATTGCATTAATGAGAAATTGAACAGGTGTTCCTAATAATCCTTTAGGTGAGTGTAAATGCATATTAATTATTTAAGGTTCAATATATTTTCTGAATTCACCAAACATTTTCAGAGGTAAGGCGAGACAAGGCAGGCAAAAACATCGTTTTTTTTTCACTGGTCAATTTTGAGATTTTGGGATATTTGTCTTCAATAACATGTCTTCTTTCAGACTTGTGGTGAAAAAAAGTCCAAAATACACATTTAGGTCTTTATTTTACTACACTTTGTCTGTTTGCGTCTGTAGATTTCTCATAAATTCATCAAAAGTTGTCATTATAAATCATCCCGCGTTCTGCACCCCGTCATCACACACACCGTTAGAAAGCTCTCTCTCTCCTGTACAATACTGCCGGATCCAAATATGGTCATTTCCTTTCTATCAGCAACCAATCTCTAAAGTAAAAGGGGGGATTTTACTCTAAATGCGCAATCTCATTGGCTGATGCTAAATCTTTAAAGCCCGTTTTCTCAAAATGACTTTTCTCTCATACTCCAAGTCCGAAATCTCCACTTCAGTAGCACCTATATACACCAGACTTTCCAGTCTTGTACCAGTCTTGTAGTTATATTATGAAGACATTTACAGAGGGATTTGTAAATATATTATTCCTAGCCTGATTTATATAACATTTTATTCCAAAAAACATGTCGAAAATAATTTAAGACTATTGGCAGTATATTCTGATTTACAGGATAACAAAAGTAGATATCCATAAATCCCTCTGTAATTTTTTTCCCATCTAATATGTGAACACAATGAACAAATAATTTTGAACCTGGCTTTATCCAATACTCAGATTTCGTTTTTTTAAATATATGCAAATTAGCGCATATTTAATTAGATAATGTCTCATTTGCATATTTAAACATTAAATTACAGAAAACTTGTAATACATTTTTTTCTCATCTTAATGTAGGTAATCAACTGGCAAAGTTTCATGGTGATATCTGCTAGTTAAAAAAATAACCTATTCACCTGTAGTGTCGCCTTAAATAAGGGAAAGAAATTAAACAACACTGCAAATTAATATTATCAAACAGAACATAGAATTTATGTTTTTTTTTCTGAAGCTAAAATATAATAGTGTGAAGCATTATTTAAATATTGTTTATTCTAAGTTATAAATAAATTTGAAATGTTTAAAGGTTATGAGCTTCTGCGTTGTAAGTGTAGATTAATGACAAACATAGGGAATTAGCATGTGGTGAAAATGGACAAAATCTGCTTTATATCATCTGAAGGCTAATTAGTGGTCTATTCTGGCAAGCTTTTGTTTCTTGAAAATGCTTTAAAACCCAAATGTTTCATATATCATTGTAAAAACATCTGAAAAGACGTCCCCTCACCTGTGTTGCGCGACTGGAGCGACAGGACGGTCCCAGGGCGATGTTGACGGAACTTGAGGACTGCGTATCGCTAGTGTTTCCCCCCTCAGCTGCAGAGAGGCCCGAGATGACCAAGCCGCTGGAGAAGCTGCGCTTGCCAAAGAGCAGGCTCAGCGTGGAGCTGGAGGAAGACACCTGACTGGAGCGATGGTGACCCGCAGCTGAAGCCAGAGGCCCTGTTGTGGACAAACGAGGCACCTGGGAAAAGACAGAGGCAATGGAGGAAGTGTTGAAGGACAGCTGGCTGTTGGACAGGCGCTGTACCAGTCCGGGGCCTCCTGAGCCCGAGCCGTGCTGGCTGTCTAGGATGGGGCCCGATCGGCTGGTGGCGGGGGGCCGCTGGCAATGAGGTTGCACTGAGCAACTGCGATACTCCCGGTGAGCTGCAGGGAAAGGAGACTGTCAGCACAGACAGAAGAATGTACATTTTTCTGATTCTCTTATGGGAAACATTCATTTCAAGATGATAAAATTCATTTTGTACTGAAATGGAAAGTAATTTTCCATTTTTAATTTTGTATGTTTTTCGATTTAGGTAAAAGTAAACCAAATTGGTTTTTAATTTAAGTTTAGTTTTTATTTCATTCATATTTTTAATGACTTATTTAATTTTTTATCATTTCAAATGACTTTAACAAAAATTTTCTTCTAGGTTTTAGGGCAACAAACTGTACAGAAATGTATAAAGTGTCCATGGTTTGTTCTGACCTCCGTGGTTTCTAGACTGGGAGCTGCGAGGACGGCCGTGATATATGCTTAGGCTCTGGGATGTGGCAGAGTTATGATTTTGACTTAAGGAGGAACCAGCACAATCCACATCCTCCATGTTCATGCCACTGTTACAGCTGGTAAGATTATCTTTCCTCACCCTAGAAAATGCAAGAAAGGTTTTTTAAAAAATTATAATAATTATAGAATAGAAACAGAAAAAGAGCCTGTTAATGCCTTATACATACCGAAACAACCTGGAGAGCAGCCAGGTTCGAATGCTGTCCAAACTGAGAGGGCCGCCCCATATGTTCCTGATCTGCTTGTGAGTTCCCATATAGGAGGTGGTGAGTGGGGACACAAACATGGGGTAACCCAGGGGCTGGTCACAGGAGGAGTTGATCATGTTTCGCAGAGCCTGCTTTGAGTTCTGGATGCTTCCGCGTTCAGGATTGCGGTTCCGGAGGAAAACAAGCTCTTGCTGCTGACCTGCCCACAGCCCTCGCACACATTCTTTATTCATCTGAATGGAAAGATGACGAGATAAATTAATAACAATCAGTCTTAAAACATCTCTTCCGTGAGCACTTAACATAGGGGAAAAAAATAAATAAATAAAAACAAATTTTCTTAAAATCTTCGCTTGTCTGGTTTATGCTACTCTGAGCAATGTTTGAACTTTGTATTCTGAGCACTTCTTGCGTTGTTTTTGCCTCTCCACGATGACTCGCTTGGTTTAATCCTCAAATGTAAGTCGCTTTGGATAAAAGCGTCTGCTAAATGACTAAATTTAAATGTAAATGTAAAACATAATAAACGTACAAACTAAAGCTAGCCTACACTACAAACTTAAAAAAAAAGTGTAGAAAATAAAACTTATACATAGTTTTTGCACTCTTGCCTTTATAACTTTGAAGCTGAGATGTCGTTTGTAGAGCATGATGATCTTATACTCATCTGCGCCTTCATCCACCATGTGACGAAGCGTGAGAAGTGTGTCTTGGCTGGACAGTACTGCTCTTCGCCAGGCGGGGTCGCTCTCATGACAGATCACTAGACTGGTTCTGTAGTTGGTTATGGCCTCGTAAAGCACGGCAGGCTCCTCAGTCTCCTCCAGGCTCGTGAAGTGGTCCTGTATAACGTGAAATTATTGAGATTATACCAAATAGGCTGTGAATAGTTCGTCATGTTGTGCAATATCCAAACATTGTCCAATCATTTCACCTGGTGGAGTTTCAGACTCATTCTCACGGCTGGGGCCACAACCGTCTGCAGCAGGTCCATGTCAGCAAAGACCCATTCATCCTTAGCAGCAATGCGGAAGTCACCTTTGAACAGCGTGTTGAAGCCATAGAGGAATGACTCCAGACTGTGGAGGAAACCATTAAAGTCACCATGAAATCAAAATTGACAATTTGTTTTTTTTAATGAATATTGCAATATTTATTATAAATGATTTATCCATGCAAATCATTATTATTTAAAATCCATGTGCCTTCATAATCTTTCATTTAAATAACTTCCCCTCCCTCATGTAGAGACATCTCTTCTCTGATGACATGTTTACAGGCTTGAGGGTGGGACAACCCATCACTCACATGAGATTACAGCAATAGCAAACCACAGGAATTCTCTCAATTCCCAGATAGAAAAATAAAAAAGCCTGTCCTACATTTTTTTAGTTTGAAAAGACGTTTCAGTCGGATATACATCACAATAGGGAAGAAAAGACTATCGCAACTTCCATTTCATGCCGACTTTAAAACGTAAAATCTCTCACAGAGAACGTGTTTTTCCTTTCCACTGCACTACATTACCATTGTTTTTCTAAGTAAACGCGCTAGACGGACATAAACGTGGCGCTCAAGTTAAAATAAGCTCAAATTTTAAAAGACGTGTCTCAAATCCTTACATTTTTCCCCCATTCCACTGGCCGTTTCTTCAAAGCAATTATTGCACTTTTCAAAGCAAAACATCATTTCGTGTGGCGGTACACATTTTATTTGGTATTCTTGATTCTGATTGGCATCCATCAAACAAACTATTATCTTTTATCAAGTATTTAACTTTCGAATATTTAAGTGCACATCGCAAATTTTGGAAGTGTACCTGTTGGATCTGTTATGTGCTGCTGTGCTGAGGGATCTCCGTCCAACCACAGATAGAGCGAAACACAGAGTAACCAAGGGAGAATCTTCATCGCTGTCCACTGGCTGAGAACGAAAAAAATTAACTTTAGGTATAAGATGCAAGTTTAGATCACCTTAACATTGTGGAAATACAAAGAAGAGTTCAACTGTCCTACCAGGTACATCCCAAGTTTATGCACCATTTTAAAATCAGCCAGACACTGTTTTTTATTGCACTCACAAAGACGTCCTTTAGTGTATCAGCTTTCACTCACTCTAATGAATGCCATTTGTGTCTCCTCACCTCCTCCAGCTTGTTGGCACAGTATTGAATCCACTCCAGGTAGACGTTACAGTAGCTGGCTCTGGTGACCCCCTGCAGACAGTGGACATAGTCTTCATCAATCTTCATGCTGAACACAGCCGGATCCTTCTCAATGTGATGCCATTTAGTGTAAGACTGAAGGACTTCCTGCGTGGACTGGTCTTTAATCCATATCTGCAGCTTGGGGTTGATCACCAGGTAGTAGATGATGCTCTAAAAATAGAAATAATTGAAAATACAGAGATGTGAGTGTCATTTTATCAAAAAATAAACCTACCACAGTAAATCAAGAACATTATAGCTATTTTATCCTTTGAGGAAATGTAGAATATGAAATTTAAGTAGACAGAAGAGACTCGATCGCTTCACATGATGAACAGATTGAATTTAGTCCTTTATGTAAGGGATAATGAACATCCAGCCGGTTGTTATCTCAGAACAAACAGTGTTTGCGTTTGTATGAAAAAAGAGAGCGAGTCCACGATACTGGATGACATAATTAAATAAATGTACACAAAATATTGATTTGACTGAGTTTTAATATTTTATTAGCTCACCAAATGCAAAACCTCCACAAAGAAAAACCGCTCCTTGCAAGTTTATAGCGCTGCTGACTTCAGTAACCCGGATGAGCCTGCGTTATTTGTTTTCAGCGGTTGTTATAGTGGAATAACAAACCGCTGGATGGCGCGATTGACCAATCAGAATCAAGTATTCCACAGAGCCGTGTAATAATCACATAAACATTGATCAACGAACATAAACAGAAGCACAACCGAACCTGATTAACGTGAGAGGACAAATCTTTGGAAGCTCAAATGTGCTGCGTGACACGAGAATTAACCTCATGCTTCCTCTGCTTGAGCTTCTTTTGGTTTACCACAGCTGATGTGAGTAAATTAATGTTTGTATGTGAATAAAAGCCTAAATTCAATCCGTTCAAAATATAAAGCGATCGTGTCTCTTCAAAAACTTTGGACTAAACCGCTCAATTCATATGGATTAGTTTTACAATCTCTTTATGAACTTTTTGTTTATATGTCAACATGTAGTTCAAGTTTTGTCAGTAGTATAAAAAAAAGAAATGATTAGATAGCATTCATACCTCTAAAACTCATTTAAAAAGTAAACACCTTTCGCAAAAAAATTTTTAAATGCTATATCATCATTTGGAAATGCAATTGCATTTCTTTTTTCTTTTCTTTCAAATATCTATTTTTTTACTAATAGTACAAAAAGAACTGTTAATTAAACCATTAAGGAAACAGAGTTGTTAAGATGAATGTGAACTGGAACTGTAGAACTATCACAACTTTTTCTTTCTTCCGAAATATAAAGGTCACATAATAGTGTTGCTGGTACCTTAAGGTAGTAAGTGATGAGCAGCTTGCGCAAATCATAAACTTGCAGCATGGTGGCAGCGTTGTTTTCGCTAATGCTGTAGCCCTCCAGCAGATACTTAGTAGTGGTCACCTCCCAGGCCAGCCAACGTAGATTGAAAGCAGCATTGCAGGACAGCACATGGGGCAAATGACCCGGTTCACAGCAGCAGCAAGAATCATCCTCCTCTACACCTTCTGTGATTGCCTCCACCTCCCGCTGCTGACAGTAAGTACCTGAGGAAATGAGAAGGCCAGAGTGAGGAGAAGGAACATTTACAACAATATGACAATATAATATTAAAACCACTTACCCCTGAACTCCAGACCTCGTAGCTGGAAGGTGACCAGACCGTTGCCGACCTCAATGAGGTGAACAAGTGCATTAAGGTAGTCAGAAGCCAGGATGAAGCAATCTCCAGCGCAATAATTCCCCCAGCGGCCCAACATCAGGTCTCCACATAAAGAATGCTGCAAGGAGCGCGTCAGGTACTCATAGAAAATTGAGTTGAGGTTGTTGTCATCACAGCCTACATGGTGAGCATATAATCTCTCAACATTTTTATTTAAAAATGTAAGAGGAAACAATGTCTGACATACTTAAAGTAAAAAAAAAAACTCAGTGAAACTGAACCTTCATGCATTTTTGAAACATTTTTGCACAGAAATCGAAAGTGTGTGGTAAGACATGAATAGATAAAGACAGTATTTACCAGTCTCTTTGTCAACCTGAGACACTAGTCGGCTGTTGGAATTGTCAATTCGTTTGGTGCTGAAAATGTCAAAATCAAATCAAATGTTCATGAAGTGCAATATTCACAGTCATGTCAAAAAACCCATTTAATCTGATGCCTGTGCCACCATTCATGTTTAATATCAACAACAGAAATATTCTGTGTCATCACATTTGTGGTTGGAATCTACATCAATAATTCAACATTGTGTGGCTTTCTCTCTGCTACTACAGGCTGTTGGACTTCAGATAAAGCCCATCAACCATAAAGGACCTTTGTCTCAATGGAAACAAGACAAGTACCAATGGAAACAATGTCAAACACATCTTGCATCAACAGCTGTTTTCAAATCAATAAATATGAATTTGTTCTTTCAAGTGCTCTTAAAGACAGAAACCTGCACTCAAGTATAAAGTTAGCTGACAGTGCATTACGTCAATCTGAAGCTACATGCATGTTTTATGTACTTGTGGAAAAAACAGACAACTTACTTGTAGTTCCTCTCCCAGAACTTCACAGGCCGTGGATAAGAGGTGATAAAAATAGCGCTCCCGAGGAAAGGGCTGAGTGGTGTGTAGAAGAGCGTCGTGATTAACGTCTGCAGCAGGAGCATGGCAGAGTCTGAGCTGCTCCGTCAAGGAAAAACCCAAATATTTGCACTGCATTTGAAGCTATGATGCTTTAACCATATTGCAATAATTCTTTAAAGGTGCTATAAGCCATTTCTTTTCATGCTACCTGACACTCTAATAAGTGTCCTGAGAAATCACACCTGAAAAAATAAAGAAATTACATTTAACCGAATTTTACATTATTGCCATTTCAGTCTGCTTTCTAAGAGCTGGCTCGAAATCCTGAGATTACTCATAAAATATTTAATTCTGTTGACAAAAAGATGTGTAAACATAAAAAGTGTAAACGTAATAGAAATAATAATAACTATTAAATATTTTCAATTTTTTTTTTTTCATTGCATAAATTTTGTTTTTTATACATACGAATATATTAATATATATAGGTGCTATAGTATTTTAGAAAGTGGGTCCCTCGCAAGGGGATCATTATATTTTGGTGGTCCTTGGCTTAAAAAAGTTTGAAAACTGGCTTATGGCACCTTTACTTGATCAGATTAAAATTGTGAGTAAACAAAGTACAAGGTCTGTACTACCAATATACACACTCAAACTGGACAGATTGTAAGGATATGAGGTACAGCGAAAGGTTGTGCAAATGCATGAAATGCACTACCCCATGCTATCTGCCAGGGGGCGATATACACCAGAATGAAGTGCAGCTTGTGGAGAAGATCCCAAAGCTGTAGACAAAACAAAGAGCTGTTGTAAGACAGCAAGACAACAAAGGCAGTTATTTTGGGACTAGTTACTAAATGTACTGTCTGCTAAGAGCTATTTCATACTATTTCAGTCTGGCACAATATTGACATGTCATTTTTATCTAAGCTGGAAAATGAATACTAAATGAACACAAAGGGCAGGGAATGATGAGCGTTTCAATGCACTAATGTCCATCCAACCTATATAGCACTGACCTTGTTGAAGATGATGGACATGAGGAAGAAGTTGAGCAGGAATGTTTCAGAGGCACTGCTGCAGTCAAACTCAAAGAAGATGATGGTGAAGATGAGCGTGAGGAACTGGTAGCTGGGATTGCAGAAGGAGGCACGAAGAAGCTTCATCCCAGCAACTGTCATCAACAAGACATCACAGCTGGAGCGAGACACAGACACCTGAGCCACTCAGGTGCAGAGGCAGCACACAGCCAAGCACAGCAAACACTAATCAGGTGACTCTCACACAGCTCGGATGCTAACTTCTGATAAAACCACCACAATGAGCAGAAAAATGTGTTGTAGGAAAGTACTCGACCAATACTGCTTCTATGTGTGTGTGTGTGTGTGTGTGTGTGTGTTTGTGTGTAAAACACAATCATTGTGTTTAATACACAATTAAACAATCAAACTATTACTACTTTTTTATTGAACTATATTTTAAAGTGAAATACATTTTCAGCAGCCATTACTCCAGTCTTCAATGTCACAAAGAAAAATGTCTTAGTATTTTAGTATTATCATATATATATATATATATATATATATATATATATATATATATATATATATATATATGTATATATATATATATATATATATATGTATATGTATATGTATATATATATATATATATATATATATATATATATATATATATATCAGAGTTTCCGCTAGAAAAAAATGGTGCCGGTCAAAGTGACCGGCAGAGGTTTCGTTTTACGGACATTTTTATGATATGCCGGTCAAATATCGCCTCTTAATTAGTCAAGTTTAGGAAAACTGGAGGCAGTCTATGTAACTTAAAAAATGACATAATCAGGCCGTATAGAATGCAACATGTTATTATTAGCTTAACTTTCAAATAGACGGAAAAAAACATGAACGTCCGATTGGTGTCAATCAACGCCAATTGTTTTGTTTTTTAATGCGGTTTCACACACATTCACTTTTTGAAACATTGAAGCACGGATGTACCTAATACAAATAAATAAAATCAGATCATTCATTTAGTTCGTTATTAAATAAGAGATCTAGCGCTAAAATCTGTTGATTTTGAAATCAAGCTGAGCGCTCGTGTCCACTGCTATCAGTTGCATGGACGACGCGCTGCGCGAGTTGCGCAATCTTCACTCGGACGCGCGTTTCAATCTATCGCCGTTGCGGAGACTCTGTTCATTCCGGTGAAATCACAGAATAAAATGCAAGTCCCTGCTTGATATAGACTAACCACTGATGAACATAGGCTATTCAGTTTTGATGAGAGAAAAAAAACTGTACCAGTGCGCGGATTAGAACCACTAGGCTATAATGAGATGTTCCTGATTCACCATCGCCTGGCCTCTGAAAAAAGCTTTCAAGGCTAGTCTGCCTGGGCCTGGACATATTTGAAACGTCTCACTCAATCGTTCGTTGTTTAGGTCAATATTACAGCCGTTTTAGGCGTGCGTTTTATTTGAAATGCAGCATGCGATGTTGTTTCATATAACTTTCAAACGGTAGAGCCTGTTCCTTTATAACATAGCCAAAGATCGGTGTATTTTTGCCTTATACATTTTAGGCTTATTCTTAAATTCAGATTGTGTTAGGGGGGCGGGATTATTAGGCAATTTTTAATCGGACAATTTGACCGGAGAGATTTAATTTTGTCGGACATCTCATTTTTTTACCGGCCAATGTCCGGTAATTACCGGACAACGGAAACCCTGATATATATATATATATATATATATATATATATATATATATATATATATGGAGAGAATGTTGTGACGGAAAAACGTCCATGTTTGTACTGTAGTCAACATTTCAAAAACTGGATGACCACGAACAGTGTTTTAGGCCAAATGGAGGGGGGGAAATAAAATAAACTGCCGTTCTGTCAGGGTACAGGTAAGAAAGCTGCTGCCATAGTGATCCATATTTACTATGATGCTGTTTAGACAAAGTGTAGACAAAGTGCAATACAATTTTCAGTAATAAACCTACCCTTACAATAACTGTTCTGTTCATAACCCTGTCAATCCAACAGTCCATGGGTGGAGATACAAAAATGCAGATGTATAATCTATAGTTTTCACGAAAGCCCCGGAGCTGTCAAAGTTGCTGACAAATAAACGGTCCAGGTAACACGGAGAATGAGTAAACATTGTTCATTTACATTTACAACAGACATTGTAACAATACAAAGCGGGTTGAAAATCGGAAAAGTTACACTTTTAGCAGCACAACTGTTTTCAAAATTGACAATAAGAAGAAATGTTTCATGAGCACCAAATCAGCATATTATTTCTGAAGGATCTTGTGACACTGAAGACTGGAGTAATGATGCTAAAAATTCAGCTTTGGCCATCACAGGAATTCTGTTTAAATTCTAATAATACTTCACACTTTTACTGTTTTTATTGTATTTTTGATTGAATAAATATAGTCTTGGTGAGCAGAAGAGACTTATATTTAAAAGCAAAACGTTTAGTTTAAAATAAAAATTATGGGATTGACTGAGGAGTAAAAAATGTACAATATTTTTTTAATATCTGTATTGAATTGCCAATAAGAATTAGGGGAATTATACTTACTGTATTCCTAGTTTCTTACGATGGCTGAGGGCGAAGCCGTCGTTGGTAAGTGCACTGAGGACAATGGCTGGGTAGACAATATACTTCTCAAAAGTCAGCAGCCCCACATAGAGACGCTCGAACCACATCAAGTGAGCATCCTCTAAAAAGATAGTATACTAACATTAATATTCATATGAATGTCAATGACAGTAGACACGTCACAGATGAGCAGTTAACCGACCTCTGGGTTCAAATTGTGAGTATTCCTTACTCTTCAGCACAGGATGAGAGATCCACAGCCAGGGATGGTGTTTCCGTAACTGAGGGATAAGATAGTGGGTGACAAAGCCCACAGTGGCTGCTAATGCATACAGCACTATGGACACAAATGGCTGTATGTGACAAAAACAAAGTGTTAATTGACATGTAGGCTGCAAACTGAATTGAACTTGTAATCATTGACTCTTGTCTCTCAATGATAGTTTAGAT
Organism: Gila orcuttii; assembly: GCA_026230005.1. NCBI lineage: Eukaryota > Metazoa > Chordata > Actinopteri > Cypriniformes > Leuciscidae > Gila > Gila orcuttii. The sequence continues at coordinate 15,161,843 of JAPDVR010000019.1, read as the reverse complement.
TTGGTTATGATTTTTATGATGACGTGTATAAGAAGTTTAAAAGTAAGAGAAACTCACCCTTAGAGACAGGAAAACCGTGCTGGCAGTAATAGCAAAGGTCAAAACTGAGGCGAGAATACAGATAACCAGATCTGACAGTAAAATCTCTTTCTGCAACATAAAATTATACATGTATTTTAAGTAATAAATTAAGATTAATACATGGATCCTTAGATGCAAATACTACACTACTGTTGAAAAGTTTGTGAGAGTCAGTAAAATTGTATTATTCTTTGAAGAAATTAATACTTTTCAGCAAGGATGCATTAAATTGCTAAAAAATGACAGTAAATACATTAATAATGTTTCAAAATATTTCTATTTCACAATAAATGCTGTTCTTTTGAACTTTTTATTCATCAAAAAATCCTGATTTTTTTTTTTTATCACGGTTTCTACAAAAATATTAAGCAGAACATAATATTGGATAAAAAAAATATATATTTCTTGAGCAGCAAATTAGCATTTTAGAATGATTTCTGATGGATCATGTTACTCAAGGATCATGACTGGAGTAATGATGCGGAAAATTCAGCTTTGACATCACAGGAATAAATTACATTTTAAAATATATTAAAACAGAATACATTATTTTAAATTGTAATAGTATTTCACAATTTTACTGTATTTTTAATTAGATAAATGAGAGACATAAGGATCTTCTTTAAAAAGCATTTTAAAATCTTACTGGCTTGCAAACTTTTGATTGGTAGTGTACATCTGATTATTCTTGTCTATGCCCAAGTGAAATGAAAGTGTTTTTGAATATTCACTTGATAAATCAAAGGCACCCACCACTGAGCCTTTGAGTTTCTCAGGAAGAGGGTCTATGATCTCCTCATCCTCTTCCTCTTCATCATGTCCAAGTGATGGCATCAGCTTGGACTTTATCAATGAGCTAAGATCAAAGACAAAGAAATATGTTTTTTAGTCCAAACTATGACAGAAGTTCAAATTGTTCTTAACCAAATGGTCTGTGGAAAGTGCACAATGTTCTTACAATAACACAGATGGATCACTGCTTTGTCGACTAAGATGATAGGACAGGACCACTAGCAGGGCACAGAAACCAGAGAAAAGTGCTGGAATATGCTGTTCATCCCAAGGCTCCTACACAGAAGATGCCAATGCCATCACAAACTTATAATCTATCTCGTATTGCATTCATAAAATAAAGTATATCTTTTACTGATGATCTACTAATTTTTGGAGTATACTGCACCCTTTTATTCCAGTAGATTAAATGCATGTTGTCATTAAAAATACTTTTCCCATTCCCAACAGATCATACCTTCAAAGCGCCAAGACAGAATCCGTAGAGTAGAGCCAGCGCTATAAGACTCCGTACTATACAGTACACTGCAGATGGGAGTCCAGTTGCAGCTAAGCAGAAAAAAAGAGAAACACTAGTTTCCTCCAGTTGACCTTTAATCATTTATAATTGTCTGCATTTTTAGGAGAAAAAAAAAAACAGTTCAAAAATGATTTATCATGAATACGGACCTGTACCTCCAAAAAAGTGCATGTCGATTTGTTCTAAAAAGTATATAAAAAATGTGTTGATTTGCGGAAAAAGGCCCAGAAGAAACGTTACCGGAAAGCAGTACGTAAACCCTGAAAAGATCAGATCAACATATCCATCAAATTTAAAATTACTCAGCAACAATTTCCATTTGTAATGTTTTAAACATACTTTTCAACTTACAACATACCGACTAAAATGTCTTGCACGTACTGAAGGGTGTCTGACGTTACTATTGTGATGCCATAGACGGTGGACACAGGGAGATCTGGTCTTCTCAACACTATCTCCAAAATCCAAATAAGGCCACAGAACATACAGAAATATGCAGCACGACTGTAGATGACAATTTGATTATGGCCCTGTAAAAAAAGACAGCTTTTTTCATACTGTTAAACACAACAATGATGTGAAATTTTCTGGAATGCTTCTCTAGTAAACTCACATGAGTAGGTGAAGCTGCATCTGGCTGAACACTCTATAAAACACAAGATGCTTTAGCAGGCAGCCTAGCGGTAGATTCATTTTCAGCAAAGACAGGCTATAAAATGAGGAATGCGGTACCTTCAGTAAGGAATACTGACAGCTAGCAATGACCAGGCAGAACTGAAAGACCCAGATGTCTTTGAAGCAGCCCTCGTTTAGAAGCACAAACCCCAGAAAAGCCACCAAGACAGCTAAGAAGACAGCCACCATGTTCTCAGTCATATCCTTGTTCCTGCAAAAATAATTGGCATATTTCTGTGCTTATATGGTATTTGAATAGCACTGCAATGTCTAAAACTTTCATTGTCACACTCACCTGTCAAATAATGCCAGCAAGGTTAGCCGATCATACAATATGTTCACCCATTTCCCAGGAAAAACCTTTAATTTGTAGTACAGCTTTCTTGAGGGTTTCTCTTGGGTTGATGTCTCAGATGATTCATCTAAGGAGTCCTCCTCCTGTGCATGAGAAATATTCAAGCCCTCAAATGGTGAATAAATAATGACTGAATTTCATTTATGGGTGAACTATCCTCTAAGATACAGTATTTTGAACCAAAACCAACCAATTATGTTTTCTATGTGTTTTGTTTGTTCTGTTGTGTGAGAGCAAGCTTAATATGTGGAAAGAGGGGTTCCACACCTGGAAGATTTCCGGATGGGTTCTCCTGGGCCGGAGTCGGCGAGTTGGAAGGATGCGTCGCTGGAATGGGCATTCAGAGGGTCCTCCCACCAACCCGTCCTGGCACTCAGAGTTAGAGGACGTGGAGAGGAGATCACTAATGAAGATATGGTAACATTATAAATCTATAACAACTGTTTTTATTTTTCACTTAATTTTGTGATTGTAAAAGAGAAATAGGATACAGTACCATATGTTGCCGGTGATGAGCTCGGCACCAAGGGGTAAGTTTAGAGCTCTTTCATTGTACAGTTTCCGAGGTCTCTCTCCTGTATATATTGTACATGTTAAAAGCATCACAAATGCTCCTTTACTAGTCCTCCTATATATATATATATATATAATGACATTACACTTAATGCACTACAGTCATTTCTCTCTGTCCACTGTACTCACTGTGAACAGTGTGAAAAGTGTAAGCCTCCTCTTTGGATGTAGCCTCTGGTCTGCAGATGACCTGAAGCATTGAGCTCTCTGACTGGGACGTTTGTGAGGGCAGAGAATCATAATCAGGGTCCCTCTCCTTATCTGTCTGCGGACTGTGAACACAAGGAGAAAATGTACCCTAAAATGTGTACTTTTTCCAGAATGAGTGGAACATCCCTGAAAATTCAGTTTGGTATGTTTATAGTATAGTGAGTCTGTATTAATAACTCTTGATTTTCATGAGGGTACACACAAACTACCATTCAAAGTTTTGGTGCCTGTAAGATTTTATGTTTTTCAAAAAAGTCTTGTATGCTCTTCAAGGCTGCATTTATTTGATCATTGATTTCAATATATTTTAAAATATGATTTATTCCTGTGATGGCAAAGCTGAATTGTCATAAGCCATTACTCCATTCTTCAGTGTCACATGATCCTTCAGATTTTATTTCTCTGAAACATTTCTCATTATGCTAAAACCAGTTGTGCTGCTTAATATTTTAGTTATATTTTATTGCTTTTTATATTTTATGCTTATTATATCTAAATGCTTTTGCATTCACTCGCAAAGCTTTTGCATTCTCTATTCCCTGAGAAACGCTGCAAAAATATTATGTTCCCCCAAGAAAGGTTCATTTTCAAAAGCAGTTTTTTCTTCCAACTTATATTATTTCCATAACAAAAAGTTTTGCGAGTGAATCCATAGTTTCTCGTGGGAACACAAAAGTTTTACAACAGCACAAAAGCATATAATTTTTCCTCCCATCTCATTTTTTCTCCATCACCATATCCCTTTAGGGTCTCCATACTTTAATGCATCCTTGCTAAATAAAAACTTAAATTTCTTTAAAAAAAAATATTGATCACAACTTTTGAACGTTATTGTGTGTTTTGTAGCCTATATATATTTTTTATACATACATATATATATATATAATCATTCTTATTATTATTTTAATCTGTTGTCTATGTAAATATCATGCTTATGTTCAGATTTATAGTTTACCCACCTTTCTGGAGAGACAATAGGAATGAGAGTCCCTGTAATAGTTTTCATTGTATCTGTAGCCAGACTGTTTGGGGGATTTGGACGTTCCTGTTGTTGTCCTGTGGATTCTGACACGCCAGAGTTATTCTCCGCTGTCATGCTTTGCTCTGAAAGGAGTTAGACCATTAATTTGAGTAAAGATATTCAATGCAGTCTCATGCATTAATCAACACTCACCATTTCTCTCTTCCTTCTCCTCCTCAGCCTCATTTCCACCCCCAAATCTGGTGTTGTTGATAGACTCCAGCAAAGACACAAACTCAACAAAGTTGGACTCATTGGGTATCTGTCCCTCCTTGGCTTCTAGGTCAGATTTAGAGGAGGTCATTGTACTGAGCTTATCTTTAGCTCTATGGCTAATGAGGACAGCATCTCGTCCACTGTCGATACTGAGTCCCCTAGCATGTGTTCTTCCACTCTGAGTACATCTCATATATGCTGATGGAATTTGCAAGAATCCATCAGCATCCAGTTTAAGCTCAGGAGGGTCGTTTTCATCAGGATGGGAGTTGACATCAATGCCAGAAGAGCTATTATTGGTCAGTTGGGGGCTCAGGTTGGGTATCTCATGCTCATTGCTCTCTATTTCTTTGCATTCTTGAGCAGAGTCAGAACTGATTGGCTCTTTGGCAAGAAGACTGTCTTGATGCTCGGACTTCTCCTGGACCGAGTTGTCTTCTGGAACCGGCGTATCTTCTTTCTCATCATCGGCAGAGGGTTCCTCCAGTTCGTGAGGCGAATCAAAGGTGATGACAGGAATTTTGACAGGACAGTCGGATTCTCCCTGGTGGGACTGAGCTGACTCTAAGATGCTCAGTTTAACAGACTCCTCCAGCTCAGCTGCTGTCTGTGGGTCACAGCTCATTGTGATAATGATCTTCACCGTATCTCTCTCGTCCAGGTGGGACAAGGGACTCGAGTTGTCAACCATCACCACAGCAATTTCATCCGAGCAATAATTCTCCTCAGGTCTTTCTCCATCGTCGCCATCTCTTGTGATTTCTAGAGAGGTGTTATTGTTGTTGGGGTCAGTGGGGGGTTTGTCTTTCTCCTCTAAACTGTCCGCTTCATTCACAGGGGAAGGCAGAAGATCATTGTCAGCTTTGTCTCTGTGGGATGAAGGAATCTGCTCTCCCTGCAGGAGTGGGGCAGACTGGTCAGTGTTGGGACTGAACACATCCTCAGGGGTGAGTCTCTCCTCCAAGTCTGGCCAAGACCGTTTATTACAGATAGCATCACTCTGACCTGTAAATGTCAGTCAGTATACAAACAGCATATTTAAAATGTCGATGGACATATGGTTTATGATAGATTTGAAATGAATTAGCTACTAGATGCTGAACCCTGTTGGTTTATGTCAAAAACCATGATACACCAATTGTTTCTTCCTTGACATTTGATTAGATAGTAATTAAGGGTGTAATGATTCATGATTCATCCTGCAAAAAAGTTTTTTCCAGTGCTGACCAACATTAGGCTACATCATTTTTTCAAATGTATTTTATAAAATTATATGAAATAACAAATTTTAATTCAATAAAAATATTCTGAAATGTCTGTTTTTTTTTTTAGATGCAGTCAGAGACCCTCACAATGTAAGTATAAAGCTGTGTTTATGCAAAGGTGTCTGACAGCTTTTTTTGAGAGGTCCTGGCAGGATGTCACACTCAGTGTGGCGTGTGACTGAGGCAAGATAGAAAGTAGTCAAGCTATTTCTCAGTTCATATGCTAGGCTCTGTGACTGAAACTTAGAGTAGTGTATCTGCACAGCATGTTCCCAGATTTGTGAGGATCTCTTCCAAAGCAGTGAAACCAGGCCAGTGCTATAATTAAAGCTGGTACATACCCTCTATGTTTTTCAGCTCCTCGGATTTTGGACACTCCTTCACAGTTTTGAAAAGTAGGTTAACCAAAAAATGAAATTATTATTTAAAACACAAAAAATACATTATTTATACATAACAGTATTCACAGCTAGATTTGTGCAAGATCTGCATTCAAGAGCTGCTGTTACACTAATTACCATTAACATTTTCTGTAACAATACTTTTTTTTCAAGTATAAATAATTATAGTACATAAAATCTTGAAAGTATTACTCACTCCAATCAGTCCAGGGTCTGTTTCAGTCTGTTTCACTGTGACCTGTATTACTGGACTTGGTCTGTTTTTGGTCAATACTGATGTGGCAACACTGTCAGGAACTGTGCTGCTCTTCCTTTGGATTAAAACAATTCAGACTTTAGCCTGGTTACAAAACAAATATTAAAAACACTTTTGGCAGTAGAGTTTATGAGCTTTGAGAACAAGAAGCATATGTTCTGTTTAAGTAGGCAAAACATAGCCTTTGACAAAATAATATTGCAAACGGATATTGAAATCAATAAATGGCACAACTGATTTTGGATCTTACCTTAGGGATGGAAGACCGGAATCAGATGCGTTGCTTTTCTTGTCTACACCTTTGCTGATGTCAGGCACACTATTCTGGGCTACAATGTCGCCCTGATCGAACATCAGATGGAGGCGATAATTCACCATCTTAATGACAATGAAGAAAACTGTCACTGAGGTGCAGTAAATACTGAGGGTAGTAGTGGTGGGTGGAAGAGCCTGGGGGAAAATACATTAGAGCCATGACATCTCTGGAGCAATAGATACATTGACAGATAAATCAACTCTAAAATATCATTTTAGATTATTGGATTTGCATTATTATGATGTCTTTTCTAAATAAATAATAATAACAATAAAAAAAATATTTCATGACCACTAGAAAAAACACTCCATATATAGGCCTATTGATATTTTTGTCTACTGTAAATGCACAACAATGCTATGATACAGGCTGCCATGCGTGAATCACCTGTACAGGAAGCTATGCAGAAGAAAAATGCGACAGTGCCAGGAGCTACGAGGAGCATGCACACCTAAATTCATATAATATTCAATAACATTTAACGCGTAAATCCATTTAGAAAAATATTTCGTGTGAGGTTTCTTCAGCTACAGTATAACGCATTCAATGCTTCATATCAGCAAAGCACAATATTATCGGCGGCCTGCGACATTGTATCACTCACCAAATGAAGAGATAATGGAAGCATGAGCAAAAACATCCACAAATACAGGTGACATGAATTGTTAAATTTATTCTGGTCTGGATCATGATACCATCCACCGGTCAGTGAAGCCCAGACTCCTTGTCGTAGCGTTTGCACGACTTGAGAGCCCATATTTTCAATAATGGTCGCTACAAATATATCATGCTGCAAGCTGCGAATTCACACCACTGCCGTCCTGGACTCGCTGCCCCAACGCGCGATTACATATTTACAGAAGCTGCCTCTACATCCTTCCTTGAAGCCGTTTACTTTTCTTTTTCATCGTCCACGCCTTGTCTTCCTATTTCCCAACATAAAAGCATTGGTTTTGTGCGGTGAAAGGCTCCCAGCAGCAGCATCCTTCTGCGCCTGCTTCACATGAGCGGATAGGAGGGAGGAATTGACTGATTCATAGCGATGCTCTTCTGCTCACTCAGTCATGCGCCCCCACCCTGTGTGTGAGGATACAGTCAAAAGACGAGAGCCGTGGACAATCAACTGTTCTGAGATGGAGCCAGGGAAGCGGGACAGCATCTTGAACTAGCAGAACATTTTAAGTAGGCCTAGCTAAAATGTTTAACATATTGATTATTGTAGGCAATAAGTAAAAAATTAAAAATGCACAAAATTTAAAATGTCCATGTTTTATCGCACCACCAGCATCAACAGAACTTAAATGTACACATTGGCCTGCACTGCAGTATTGTTTTTTTTTAATACAACTAAGTAATATGGAGCTATACACAATATAAATAAATATATTGTGCTGTCAAACTGATTAATCGCATCTAACATACAAGTATTTGTTTACATAATATATGTGTTTATGTTAGATGCAATTAATCGATTTGACATGCAGCACTAATATATATATTTAGAAAAACATTAAGGCTCACAATAGCTTGGCCATGAATGTCTTTTTTTGTTAGTGTGAAGAACATTTTAATAAAGAACGTTTTTTTTACTATAAAGAACCTTTTGTGCAATGGAAAGGTTTCATGGATTTTAAAGGTTCTTCATTGACCCAGAAGCGTGTTTATGAGTGTAATATAACATTTTTATAGATATGCTAGTATGGTTTCCCTTTTTTAATAGTCAGTGAATTAATATACCATCAAAGTAATAGGTCTAGGCTACTCTTTATATCTCATTAGCCTATAATATTTAAGTATTTCCAATGTGCTTTAAGCTATTGGAATTGTATGTATGTTTGTTTATTTTCCTCGATTTAAATAATCTGATAAGTGTAGGCCTATATCATAACAGGTGTAGGCCTATAAACAATCCTGAATTGTTTAACAAGGCCAATCAGGTCCATGATCTTTATATCTTGTTATATTTAAGCTGCATGTTATAAAGTGTAGGGTAAAGCAGACTAGTTTATCCAAACATACATTATAAATCTTGAGAAGTATCAAAACATCGCAGATTGAAAAAAAGAGAAAGGTTCGCAGTTCCCACTTGTTTTGCGCTCACGCATAGTGTCACGTGAACTCCTGTAACCAATCGATTTCCACCTTTTCCTTCTCTCCTCCTCTAGGGTCAGTCGAGTCGGAGAAGCGGTGAAGTGATGGCGGTGCACACATAAACTGACCAAACAAAGTTTTCGTAGCTCAGAAAAAGTCTTTAGATCCACAGGAGAGGGAAAAGCCATCAATTATTGGAAAGCTGGCGGACGACTGAAGTGCTCGGGAGCCTGGTTGCAGGAAACGCTTACTGGTGTGCGCGCGCGACTTGTACTTGGCGACGGAAGAATTTTTGGGAGCCGCGGTTAGTTTGTGAACTTCGGAGAGAGAGAGGAGAGATAAAGCTAACGCGTTAGCACAGCTATTTAGCCTGTTTGTGCAATGTGTTTTAACCAGCCATAGAATGGCTACGAGGGGGTTTTGTACTAGTAGACACGTAAGTTAATAAGTAACTTATCTTGGGTAGAAATATTCGTGTGTATATTTAGATTGATTCATTCGTCTAGGATGAGCAGGTACTTTACTGCACCTGTAGCCTCACGGCTTGAAAACTCTCTCGACTTTCCTGGTTAGGTATGTTGTTTTACTTGTATTTGTGCTTTTGGTGACGCATGGATCGACAGGCTGATAATGTAGTTTTTACTCTATAATGTAAACAAAAAAGTTCGTGAAGCAAGTATTTAGGCTAAAGCTGATGTCCGTGCTTCAGAGACATTTCGCATTCCCAGATTGGTTAACGTTAGCTGGCTTACGTGGAAACAAAGCAATGCGTCTTTTAACCTCTATTAAGCCGGACTTGACCTGACCCACTCTCCATTAATGGTATGAACTGACCTGGCTGGGTTTGTTAGGAATTGTTTTGTGCGTGTGTGTGTGTGTCATTGGGGAATACGACTACTGGACTAGTTTACTTTGATTTGACATCACGGCACCCTATGGTGCTCTTGCGGTCACCGAGACATGGATGTTCCCCAGGCCGTTTTCCCAAACGGTGAGGGGCGCCTGAGCCTCCAAGACCATGTCTGGACGGAGTCCTCCAACTCGAGGGCTTGGGCTCACTCTGCCCCCGTGTGTCCCCGCTCGCTCTGGACGGCGGTGTTTGACTACGAGGCCAGCGGGGAGGACGAGCTCAGCCTGCGGCGAGGAGACGTAGTGGAGGTCCTGTCTAAGGACGCTGCCATCTCAGGAGACGAAGGCTGGTGGACTGGAAAAATTAACCATCGCGTGGGCATCTTCCCATCTAATTATGTTACTTACCAACCAGCTATTTACAGAGCGGTAGGGGCTCGCGAGAGTGACCCGCCCGCCCCTGTTAGGATACCTTTTTCTGAACTCGTTCTACAAGAAATCATCGGCGTCGGAGGGTTCGGCAAAGTCTACCGGGGAGCCTGGAAGGACCAGGAGGTCGCGGTGAAGGCAGCTCGACAGGACCCCGACGAGGACATTACAGCTACTGCAGACAGTGTTAAGCAAGAAGCCAAACTTTTCTCGATGCTTCAACATCCCAACATTATCAAATTGGAGGGAGTGTGTTTGGACGAGCCCAACCTGTGTCTTGTCATGGAATATGCCCGAGGAGGGACTCTGAACCGCGCCTTGACGAGCAGGAGGATCCCCCCTCATATCCTCGTGAACTGGGCCGTCCAGATCGCCAGAGGCATGCAGTATCTCCACGAGGAGGCCGTGGTTCCCATTATTCATCGAGACCTGAAGTCCAGCAACAGTAAGATAATTACCACACACTCATTAATGCCTCCTTATCTTGACCAATAATTGCTGGTATTTGCTCTACTGTAGAAACACACACTTGGATGTCACATTGGTATTTCCTTTCGCAATTAGAACGTTAATTATTAATCCCCACCCTCCTTTACAAAGCTTTATCATTAGCACATCAACCTTTCCCATATATGCCTGTGTCTGTACCTGAAAGGAGGGGAACAGAACACCACGTGCTCTCGAAAGACCTTATAACCTAGGTCATCATGGAATATCCTGCCAGTCTAACTGTAAATTTAATGTTTCATTTATATGTAGCCATTGGAGCTGTATCTTCTCGCTAAATGCAATATGCTTCTCAAAGGAAGCCACTAGCTAGTAAAAAATTTAACCCTAGAAGAAAAGCTATAAAATTGATGGATGCCCTTAGATTTGAATAGAGCCTTTGTAGTTAATGTTAAAGACACTGGATCCTTCCAAGTCCTTCTAGCAACTTCCGTATTAGTTTATCTCAGAGTACAACATTTGCGGCAAAACTTTAAATATTTAATTTACAAAAGAAACCTTATGGAAAGCATACATTTCCTTCCTGTTCTTGCCTGTACTATTCTAGATAGTGTTTGAAACATTGCCAGCATTTCTCGTATCCTTAATCCTGTAAAGCCTGACATATGATTTTGTTTGTAATGAAACAGTTTATTGAACCATTTGAAAAGGTTATTCATGTCTAACAAGTTGAAATATGATGGTTTGTAATGTAAATCAATGAAATAATTCTAATAGTATAGCAGAATATTTAAAATGCATATAAATATCCGTTGTCAATCTATATCTCAATAAAATGTCTTAGTGAGATATTTTAAATGCTTAGTTTTATGATCAAAGAAGCTCAGTATTTATTATTACCTGTAACCTATAATGTAATGCAATACAATGATGACTGAGATATGTATAAATAAACATTCCTTAAAAGCTTGATGTATCATATTTGAATTTGATACTTACATTTTAACATGATTTTGCAAAAAATAAATTATGTATGAATAAGCAAGTAAAGCTAAGCTGGTTCAGTCCAGTAAGTGTTCATCTTGACATAGGCCTATTACTAACAATACAAAAGTTATTCTTATGTTTATGTTGTTTACTATAAAAATCATTAAAGAGTTCACAGCAAAAAGGCATGTGTACCAGACCTGAAGGTGGACATTTTTACAATTATACTAAAAGGCCTTTTATTTGCAAAAAATGTATAAAGTATCAATCAGATGACAGAGGCCTTTTACAACAGCAGAGTTTTGATCATGTTGACGATTTAAAAATAGAGGCCTTTGTGTATCAAATATAATACAGTAGGTATCATAGGGTTAAGATGAATCCTTTGTTGTATTTCTCATTTATAAGAAGTTACTGGATAAAAGCATCTGCTAAATTAATGCAAATGTTAATTGTTTTTTAGTTTTTTTCTTGAAAATGCACCAAGTATAAAATAATCTGTGGTTAAACCACAATGTGTACATCTGGGTGAAAATGCTTAACTACTAAACTAAGATAAAATTACATTTGTAAATTTTGGCAGCCATACAGTCATCAAGAGATATTTAAGGTTGCATTTTTTTTTCTTCTCCACACCCCAATTGTCCCTGACTAAAGAGCAGGCTATTTGAAAACTGCACCTGCATTTCAACAGTGGATTTGAGTCATGTGCTTCAGCAGAGTCTTGAGTCTAGAGTTACACAGCCAACAAGTAAAAAAAAAAACACTGGCTATCTTCAAACCTTTCAAAGGAGCTGTGGGAATGATGGTTTCTGAATGAGTGTGCCCACAGGCAGGTTGTGAAGTTAAGAGGTTAGAGTTTGAACAGCTGGTGTCCTTGAGAAACTGGCTATCTGCTAACAAGGTTCAGTAAACTCTGGTCTGAAAATTCGTCTGCATAAAGAAGCACCAAGTCTGTATATAAATGTTTTTTCTGATGATTAAATAATTGGTGTTATAAAGTCTATTTCACATACGCTGGTGGTGAGTATTATTTTGTTGTATTGTTTCAGTGCTGCCAAGGAACAATTATTAGACCATTTGAAATGGTCTAGTGTTTTTTTATGTTTTTTTTTTTGCCCTTCACGTATTACAGAAGTTTATGGAAAGAGTTTCTTTCATGCTAATGTCTTTTTTTTTCTCTAAAACATTACTATAGTTGCAGGGGACACTGCATGACTAGGGATTGTCCTATCAAGTTTCTCAGTCATGTATGAAGTTGGGAAAGACCCTTACACATTTCAGATATTGCTTTTAGAAGTTAAGTAACTTGTTAACAGAATAGTTTAGCTTTCTGATTAATCCTCACAAAAAATATGTAACTCAAATACAGTCTTAGTGCTGCAGAGATTTGATCAGCTGGTACACCATGATAATGTAAATCCATTTAGCGGCTCTCTTAATTCCATTAATTTATTAACAAGCTGTTTCTAATAGCTATACCATTCAAAAGTTTGGGGATTTTAATGTTTAAAGTATATTTTGCTCACTAAGGCTGCATTTATTTAATCAAAAGTACAGAAAAAAAACAGTATTATTGTTAGATATTATATAAAATAACTATTCATCTGTAATTTAATATTTTAAAGTGTAATTTATTCCTGTGATGGCAAAGCTGTATTTTCAGCATCATTCCTCCAGTTTTCAGCATCACATGATCCTTCAGAAATCATTATATTATGCTGATTTGCTGCTCAAGAAGCATTCCTTATAATCAATGTTGAAAACAGTTGAGCTGTTTAATATTTTTTTGGAAACCATGATACGTATTTTTATTTTTTAGTATTCTTTGATGAATGGAAAGTTCAAACGAACAGCATTTATTTGAAATTTCAATTTCAATTTTATTGCAGCATTGTTTTTACTGTCCCTTTTGATCGATTTAATGCTGAATAAATTAATTTCTTTAGAAAAAATCATACTGAACGGTAGTGTAGATTTTTTCTGTCTGCAAACGCATTGCCATTGTCATTCTCTATAGCATTCTACCATTTGTTAAATTAGCAGAGTATTTTTAGAGCAATAAAATAGACGGCATTCCACTATCAACAATAGATGCAATGTGGCACCCTGCCCCCGTTCAGCATGGCAGTCCTACTGTTAACGCAGCTCAGTTTGTTCATCTCTCCACAGGATTGTGACAAACAACATTGGAAGCTTGCTGACCTTAATTGAAAAAATAACGTGTGTTTGCTCAGTGCAGAACAGCAACCCATCATGAGCCAGACCCTTTCTGCTGTGTTTTTGAGGGGGACTCCTTACCCATTCAGGTTGCGGCGGTACATTGTTTAGCAGGTTAAAGGTGGAGGGTACATTTTTAGGGAGGCACAAACAGCAAAGTCAAATACTCTCTCTCAAAAATAAGAAATGAAATAAAATTTGCTTTGTGCCCAGTCTTGCTTATCTGATCAATGATTACCTTTAAGATATAGCAAATAGTGAGTGAAATGATGTTTTTGTGCCCTAATCTTTTAATACCTCACTCAAAGGAATGTCGCTAACGAGGGGGCAAAAGCTTAACATAAGTTTGCACAATGGAATGGTCAAGCACTGGTTGCTAGGTGACTGCCAACCCGGGAATGCCCCGACTCCTGGGCCTGAAAGGCTTATTTTCATTATTTTTAATCTCCTCAATGGCTGCTGTTTTCTCTCCAAGATGGGGAGCTTCCCCTGATTGGGGGTAAAGAATATTGCAGAACTGTTGCCAGCAGTCCCTGTGAAACTCGGCACTGTGCCACACTTCAAAACTCGGTTTTGTAATTTCAGCCTCATGAAGTGTAATGTTAAGGAATCTCAAGCATGTGTGCTCTCCAAAAACTGACAGTGTAGAGAATAATGGGTCTTGTTCTCTAATAATTACATGGATTATTTTGTAAACGCACAGTGGAATTTCTCACGACAAATCTCCACCTAATTCACAACATGTTCATATGCACATGAATTTGTTCTTAATCTCGTTCTAATGTTATTGAATTTGAAATATTCTAAATGAGTGGCCGCGTCCAAACCACATCCAAGCCATCCCCATATAAGGGCTTTCTGCACAACCTTTCCTATACAGCCTTTCGTCACTCTTGTCAAACATATGCCACTCTCTGCAGACACGCTCTCGCCAGATCCTCGAGCAATGCCAAGTGTGTCATTCTCAAAAACAGTTCAAACTACTTTTCTACAGACCCGCACAGTGTAAGTTCCTGTATTTTTTCGTTTCCTGTAAAATGTTGAATACATTTTAGTACACAAGTTTTTGGTGAATCATGATTTGTTCGTGAAAACGTTCGTATGTGGATTTCACACACAAAATTGTGCGTACGCATGCTCAGTGAATGAGACCCAATTGCCTTGTTGGAGAGATAGAGGACCATGGCAAACAGGTTATTGTCTCATGATCTAAAGGTGATTTTCTGCTCCATAAAATGGACACCATAGAAATCTGAGCCAACTTCATGTCTGTCCCAAAATGATAGTTTTGCTAACCTTGCTAACATGCAAGCCTTTTGTCTTAAAAAGAGACTTATAAAAGTTCACAGGTAAAACGGTCTGGTTCTTTTTATTCCCAGTGTCCAGCATGTTTATGGGTTTAAAAGAAATTAAAGGGATAATTCACCCAAAAATGAAATTTACCCCATGATTTACTCATCCTCAAGTCATCCTATGGTGTATATGACACTTTATAATTTTGCTCTATCCTTTGCGCTTCCGCGTTCGTCATTACGTTGTCCTTCAAGGTCAAGTGTCACTCTTCTGCCGTAAATCGGTGCGTACGGCCGTCTGCCGGAAGCTAATTATTTTAGTTGATAGTTTTAAATATGGATATTTTTCTTACACGAACACATCGCTTCACTTAAGAAGGCCTTTATTAATCCACCAGAGCCGTGTGGATTACTTTTATGGATGGATGCCCTTTGATGGATTTCAAAACAGAAATGGCCATTTACTGCCATTATAAAGCTTGGAAGAGCCAGGACATTTTTTCATATAACTCCTTTTGTATTCGTCTGAAAGAAGAATGTCATATACACCTAGGATGGCTTGAGGGTGAGTAAATCATGGGGTAATTTTAATTTTTGGGTGAACTAACCCTTTAAGACAATTGTAAAGGATCTAAATTCTCATTATGGAACTGATAGTTTTACCTTTCTCTGGCTCGTTGCTTTAATGAATATAAAAGATGATTTTCAGTGCACTATTGTATATTGTACTGAACAAATGAAAATGTTACAGTTATACTAAATGTCTTAAATTGTAACAACTACATGAACTGGGAGTATAGTCAAGGCCAGTACTCTCCAATGTATGCTGGATGAAGCCTGGGAAAGTTAAAAGTGTTTAATGAAATGTCCACAAATAACACTACTTAGTTACCCCCTCAGGTCATGATAATGGAAAGGGAGTCAAGGTCAGATTAATTAGACATGTAGTTATCAACTGAGGGCCTCCTTATTTATTACATACTGATTTTGATAAAGGTCTCAAGTTGGAATATTGTCAAGGACAGAACCGGTGAGAAATACTACTCCTGACCTCAGGAAGTTCCGGACTTCAAAGACAGCTGGCCTACATTCTCATGTTATTTGGTACGAGGCTGTATTGTAAATTACAGCGACTTGTATGTCGCTCTGAGTTCTTCATGCAGACCTGTGTCCTTGAAGATTCCACTTCATGATAAAAGCGTGGAAATATGATTACCCTCTTAGCATTCCTGTATTGTTATTCATTGACATAAATGCTCAAAAGCTAAGGCCCACGCGTTGAAAACATTCCCATCACACTTTAAATTAGCTCAATTTGTGCTATTCATCTTGAAAATACTGCAGACTTTTAACCATTAACTCATAAGTAATTTAGTACAAATATCTAAAACATTTCTCCTGTCTCTGTTCTTTTTTTAGTTTTATTACTTGAAAAAATTGAGAATGATGACATTGGTCGAAAAATCCTGAAGATCACTGACTTTGGCCTTGCTCGTGAGTGGCACAAAACGACCAAAATGAGTGCTGCTGGCACTTATTCCTGGATGGCTCCTGAGGTCATCAAGTCCTCTCTGTTTTCTAAAGGGAGTGATGTCTGGAGGTAAGCTGTTATTTTAAGTTAATTGCAATGTTTGGATCAAAGCCTGTTATTAAAGTGAATTGGTTACTTGGTTAGACACAAATGCTTAGGCATAATTTTAAGCTTTTCCAAAAGGCATAATTATACTTCTATGACGCATCATTTTGGCCAAATTCTAAGTCAGTGTAACGTATTGTTCATGGATACTGAATATATGTGTAATGCATTAGAATATTGTGCCTGTAGCTTGCAAACTCCAAACGCAATTGGAAGTGTTCCAAATCAGTCATTAAAGGGAATCAGTTGGATGCTGTTAGGATGCTGCTCTATATGTGGGCGATAGACTGCACTGCAAGGTAGCTCCCTAGGGTCCTGTTTACACCTGATATTAAGATCCATTTTGGTCGATCAGATCATGATCGTAGATGAGGGAGACACATACCCGTTTACACCTGATGTTTTAATCCGTTTCTTTTGTCTGGTGGGGGGGGGGTAAATGTATGTTTTTTTTCAGATCTTTTGATCTAATGGACAAAATAAGCTTGTTCAATTTACATATGAACACAGACGGAGACGACAGAAAAACATACAGAGAGCATCAGCTTTCTATTCTGCTCTGATAGCCGCAACACTGAAAGCTGTGAGTGCTTGCTAGAAATCAGGATTGGTGAGAGAACATTGTGCTTGGTACATTTTTCGTCTTCAAACCAAACTTGGGTCTTCAGCCAACAAAGTTAAATCCCCTCTGGCTAGTGCTCTTCCCATAATATTTATGCATTAAGTCAGTAGGTGGAGAGTAGGTGGTCTTTTGTGAATGTTTGAACACATTTACACTACGAAAGCAATCCCGTCGAACACATTTTCGACTATCTCTGGATGTGGTCGAAAAGTAGACAAGCTCAAAACGTTTTAGACCCCGTTTATACCTGTATTTATTTAGCATCATCCACTTGTGATCTGGTTGACCAAAACGCATCATAATACCAGGTGTAAACAGGGCCTAAGTTTTAGAACAGAGTTTAAATGTAATACCTAGTGTTTGATTTAGTTTTTAGGTTCACAGAATCTTTGGGTCAGTTTCAATCAGTACAGCATTTGGTGGTGTTCCAACTGCCCTTTTACCTTGTTTGTGAAAGCTAAATGTGAAGTCTCGTCTTTCTTTTTTTAAATTTCACATGCCACTTTGTTCAGACACATGATTGGTTTCACTTCTATCTTCTTTCTTTCCTGACATTACTAGAACATTGTCTTTTCATTTCTTTGCCTTTCTTTGAGGTTAAGAAGAGAAGTAATGTTTTTTAGCGATCATACAATGTTTGCTTTGGGATCCATTAAGAATTTGCCTCTGAGATGCTTTATGTATACAAACACGTAATTTAATAATTTAAAAGTGCAATCAGTGTATAACCTTTGATTAGGGAAAAAGTACAGAGGGCCCCAAAGTTGCCTGCCTGGTTAATATTATACTTAACCTGTTAAGCTGCAAGCCTACTTTTGAAAAATCCCCAGAAATGACGTACCCAAACTGAAACAGATACAGTTCATGAACCCTTTGCACTTAAAGCACAAGTATGATCTCATTTGAAAGCTGACACCTGGTAGTTTATTGTAAATGTAGAATTAATTATTGTCATAATGAACTTTTTTTTTTAAATAGCTTCAAAGTTTTGTAAAGTTATTAGAAATTTATTTTTATGAAACATCTTCATGAAAATAAAATTGAAGTTGGCCCTGGAGCAATCTAGAAATGCACTGCAGCTAAAGCCATATGTGTGACCATTTTATATTTAAAATCTGAAAATGATAAGTCTAAAACTCTGTATTTAGTTAAATGTTTTTCAAGATCATGTCAAATTACTTTATTTTGATTAGACTCTAAAATGCAAACTGATGTTTAGTCATCTTCTGAGTCATCTATTCAGTCTATTGTCTCTATTGTTTTGTGGTGCAAACGAGCCCCATTCAGTGTCAGTCTCCCCTGCACACATTTACACCTCTCCAGACTGGTTATGGCTCTAAATATGCATTTCTTGTGTCTGCATTATAGCTACTAACGACTGGCTATTCACAGGCTATTCATAGAGTTTCAAACCCTAATTTCTTTTATCAAAGTTCTCACTAAATATTTGAAACTGGTATCAAATGCACTGAAACATTTCAGTAAGCATTCCTATTTAGAAAAAAATCATAAAACAATAACTGCTGGTGGCAGGTGCACCTGGGCTAGCTAGCATGTTAGCTTAGCACACCATCAATACACGACCATTTATGAGATTAAAACCATGTTTGTGCTCCAAACTTACTTTATAACGCAAGTCGAGTGTTTTAAATAATCTTCTGTGATCTAATTTGGCTTCAGATAAAAAAAAAATCCGACAGAAAATGTATTATTTATAGTGTTCTGCACGATGATGAAATCTATATCGATTAGCATTACATTATAAATATAATCTATTATTATGAAATACCTGGCATGGCTTGAAGAACACAGGTAACTCAAATATCATTGCAATCATGTTTATTGTCTTCAAAACATCTTTATCTGCATGTTACAACGATCTCTGTCAGCTACTTTCTGTATCGAGGTGACGTGCTGGAATGTCACATGACTATGGGTCTTCTTCATGATCCATATATGGACTATTATTGTGCATATAGCGCCCTCAGGCTATTGGTATGAATTGAAAACACAGCACATCTCAGTAAGAAGCGATCATAATGATTACATCGACGCATTTGTGTATAAATTCAATAAATATTATTCCTGTCTATAGAAATATGATGTAAATCTATGAGAATATATCAATATTTCTCCAAGTCTGCACATTTTTGAGCTAAAGCCCTGAGGGACGTTGTTTTGTGAATCGCTGTCATGACGACAGCACGGAGTGTTTTTTATGAATGGACCAGCTGACGCTCATAATTCATATTAAAGGTATCGACTCATTTTTTCATTTCATAACTCCTGACACAAATTAAGACATAACTGTCACTATAAGTTTCTCAGAATACAATAGTGGTCAAATACTGAATCTTGAGTCTGATATCTTTTTAATGATGTATAGTTTGTCAAGGTATAACATTAAATCTGATAGTAAATTTGAACTAAATAAAAAAAAAAACGCTTCAGTGCGCCGACGCACTGGCAAAGGTTAAGTGGTTAAGCACTATTCTTTCAGCCAATTGGTGTGATTAGTACCAACCCCCATACCACACTGACACTTCCCTGTGTTATGTTCTTTGTCCAGTTATGGAGTCCTCCTTTGGGAATTACTGACCGGAGAGGTTCCTTACCGTGGCATTGACGGTTTGGCAGTTGCCTATGGAGTTGCTGTCAACAAATTAACCCTTCCCATTCCATCTACCTGCCCCGAGCCTTTTGCCAAGCTCATGGAGGGTAGGTCTGCTAGTGGTTTACTGATATTACTCATTGTTTATCCCTTCATTATATGTTATCAACACTCCATGAGATTTTTGACATTTAGCCACTGATGTCCCATTCACACATGACTTTGTCGCTGCATGTGGCTTGTCTCCATACCTCAAGTTGCTCATGGGCATTCCTAGTGCTGCCACTCTAATGTTATTGGTAGACTGCACATCTGGATATATCTTTAAAAAAGGCAATCACAGATTATGTGTATTGATGGTAAAACTATGGTAACACATTCAAGTTACAAATGGCCACATCCGCTATGTTAAAATAAGGTGGATAACCAGCAAAAATGATCAATGTATGATACAGATCTCACTCCCGATTTAACTTTGCAATTTCCAGTGACCATTGTGAGAAATGTTGTACTTTATGCAAACTCATTGAAATGAATGGCATATGAATGGGAGATCTGAGTATAAACCAGTCCCTCTGCAATGAATTAAAACGTATGGCCATTGTAATGATAACCTACAAGAGTTCCAACATATTTTTTGTTCATAGAATGCTGGGACCAGGATCCCCATATCCGTCCGTCCTTTGCTTCCATTTTGGAGCAGCTGACTGCCATAGAAGAAGCTGTGATGGCCACCATGCCGCAGGACTCCTTCCATTCAATGCAGGAGGACTGGAAAGTGGAGATCCAGGAAATGTTTGATGAGCTACGCACTAAAGAAAAGGTCTGTTGATAAAAGATTTTTGACTCTTTTTCATTTCTGAGCTTGTTTTACATATAGTTTTGATTTGTTTTGTTATGAGACAGTGGGCCTATATTGTTTTCTAATCAAATATGGTTCAGATTTTATGTTTAGCTGTATATGGTTGTACTGATCCTCTGTTAGCAATGAAATGGCCTTAAGTATTCAATGAAGTTAATATGATAAGCTGCTTCCGATCTTAGCAGCTTGTTATGTTGGAAAGGGTTTGTCATTGGTTGATCAAGAATGCCTTTTCCTGCAAGTCAGCTAAAACTTAATGTAGAAATCCTGACATTGTGTTTCACGTGCAAGTCATTCTTGACCAGTGAATTTTTCCAATCCTTTAGGAACAGTCCTGTCACATAAATATCTTCCGTGTTAAGTGATGCACCAAGTGAAGTTTTACTCGATTGTAAATAAACAAATGGTTAATTCATTAATTAATTGTCTAAATCATCTGCCCAAGTGTGTTTCTTGGCAGAGTGCCCCAAAGCTTCTTACAGAACTTATTCATAAGAGATTACTCCATGTGGGCGGAAAACGGTTTTGATTAATGCTTCACAATTCTGTCTGCAAGTTTTATACATGTGGATTATTCTGTTCAAGAGATATAGAGAATGAGTAAACTAACTCTATCACAAAGATGATTTATTCTTTTAACCAAAAGGCAGAATCGCCATTACCATATTCACAGTATTAAGATTGAAGTGTTGGCCAGAGCAGAAGGGAAAATTAGAGAAAGGGAACATAAGAAATTTAAGTTTTTATCTTCCTAGCTTATAAATGGTGCTGCTGTTTTGTGGATAACTCACTCACAGGTCTAGTATTATTATTGTGTTTATGGTGCTCAAGGGTTAAAAACAAGAACAGAAGGCTGATCTGAAATAAGCAGTTCAAGGCAGAGAGGAATCTGAGCTCTGTTCTCCAAGGCCAAAGGAAGTGAAACTGCCATTCATACCAATTATGTATTTTTTGCTCATAGACAAAAGAGTTGTTTCATAAGCATGAGAACTATCCGATTTTGCTTCCTTAGGCAGTAATTTAGTATATAAAAATATTTATATTTATTTGGTAATTGTTTGGATATAGTTTGAAGGAATAGTCATTTTCTGTCATCATTCACTCACCATCGTGTAGTTTTTAGATAAACTCTTCCAATGATAGATTCCTTGCGAAATGTGCTTGATCACAAATGTTCTTGACACCAACAGGAGCTTCGCTCTCGTGAGGAGGAACTGACGCGAGCAGCCCTTCAACAGAAGTCTCATGAAGAGCTGTTGAAGAGGAGAGAACAGCAGCTGGCTGAACGGGAAATTAATGTCCTTGAGCGTGAACTCAACATCCTCATATTCCAACTCAACAAGGACAAGCCCAATGTTAAGAAACGGAAGGGCAAGTTCAAACGCAGTCGCCTCAAGCTCAAAGATGGCAACCGCATCAGCTTACCCTCAGGTTAGAGCCGTACTATCTTCTTAGTTTACATATGAATTTGTTGTCACATTAATTAATCTCAGTAAATTGTTTCTTATTACTGTTAATAGAATTTTTTTTTTGTAGTATTAGAGTTGTAAAGAAGGTTGATGTGCAAAATGTTATTGTAAAATGTTGTTTTAGTAAATATTACTTATGGGTAACCTTATTTGTTCATCAGATTTCCAGCATAAAATCACAGTTCAGGCCTCTCCAACTATGGATAAGAGGAGAAGCCTCAATAGCACTAACTCCAGCCCTCCCAGCAGCCCTACACTGATCCCTCGCCTCAGAGCCATTCAGTGTAAGTGCCCGCTCTCTTACACATCCGTACAGCATCTGCCACTTTGTTATTTTACAATTTACCACACTTTTCCAATATTTTTGAGATTTTGGGTAAAAAGTTTTTTAAACATATAAGACATATTTTTGTTTCCAAGTAGGTTTAGAAGTTTAAATATTATCTTTATTTTAAAGGGAATTTCCACCATTTATCTTCCAATTATAAGAAATTATCTTAAAGTACTTAAACAAGGATCTGAAATTCAAACAGACTTCCATTGTAATTAGCTAATATCAGGATTGGCCCATATCATTCCTGTTTAAATGTTTAAATGCCAGTTTCAATACAGTAAAAACATTATGTACCAAGGGCAATCACACTAATCAATCCATTTGTGAATAGCTCAGTGTGACAAAAAAGTGGCATCTAGGTCATTGCCAGTGGTTGCTGAATCCTGTGTTTGTCACACATTTATAACTTATTTTTTTCCCATCAGTGAGCCACCCAGGTGAGACTAGCCGAAGGGGCAGTATGTTTGTGTATCACCAGGATGTGGATATCACAAGCGAGTGTAAACCTCCTAGCGGTTTTAGGAAGAAAGGCAAGGACACTGTGGTCCTGTGAGACAAAGCCGCCCCATCTAACTGTGTGTTGGTGTGATTGCCGATTACTATGGCTCCTACTTCACAACATCTCTTTTTGTTTTGATGCCTTTAGGTTACAAAATATTGTCTTAATGCATTGCTAGATGAAGTTTTAATTGTTTGAAATGATTTTGCTTTGGGAATCAAGGACATTATTGTAGACCTTGAGCTGGTGCTGCCAAACTCGATCTGATGATTGCATCAATAGTAACACTTTTAAGTGTATACAATCCAAAAAGATTTAAAGCTAATGTTCTCTTGATGTTCTTCCTGAAGCTCCATTAACTGTTTTCGAGAATGATTGTAATGATCTAACAGTTGTTTTGCTGGGTGGTGGAGGTTGCCTTAATTGTCTAAAAACGCTGTTTCTGTTCTGCTGTGAAGGACTAATAGATTGAATCTCAGTATGTGGTGTGGCAGATATTGGGACTGTCAGTTTAAAAACATTTCCATTGGTATTAGCAATTCTGTTTCAGATTATGTGTCTCTTCATCTCTAGTGACCCTGGACGAGAGCAACAGAACATGGGGTCGAAGCACCAATTACAAACCTGAGGAGTTTGAAGATGTTAAGAAAGGGTTCAAGAAGAAGGGCCGCACATGGGGGCCGAGCTCTGTGCAGACGAAGGAAAGAGGAAATTGTGCTGAAAGGTTGGAACAGTGTTTATTTTTGTGTGTTCCCTTTCTTAAAGCCTAGACAAAAATATTATCTTTAAGCACCATTTGTTACATTTTAATTATTTAACAAATGCATGTAGTTGCTTTAGTATGCATACTCTAGTGTGTTGTCATGAGTTATTAATTGTGGGTGCCACTGTCTTTTTGTCTTCAGAGTTCGACCTCTCTCAGATGGAAGCAGTCCCTGGTCCACTAGTCTTATGAAATCCCAGAAATCTGTTCCATTGGCTGCATTATTTGCAGAGCAGGGTATGTAAAGAAAGCTCATCTTCCATTTACTTTTTCCATGTACTCAGTTTTCATCGCTCTTTGTTGTATCTTTAAATCAGGTAACAAAGAACAAGTTCCCTGAAGCCACCTTCTTGACATGACATTAATCACTGTCTGCACAGTTCAGAATCTAAAGTTTTATTTGTTGTCCAATTGCTTGTTCACTGCATTCTTCTTTTAGCATCTTTTATCGAGGTTATCAAAAATACATGATGTATTATGTGTTTTGAAATGTAATTTATTCCTGTGAATAAATAACGTGAATTTTCAGCTGCCATTACTTCCATTACTAGCCATCCTTCAGAAATCATTCTAATACGTATATTTGGTGCTCAAGAAACATTTCTTATAATTATCAATGTTGAAAACAGTTGTGCTACTTTGTAGAACGTTGAAACCGTGATATATTTAAAAAATATATTTTTTAGGCAGATTCTTAATTGACATTATATGCATGGCAAACATCATCACAACCTACTTTATTTTTTAACATCCATAAAGTTAGATTAATCAATTAATTAATCATTAATCAGAACAGCCCCATTATCCCTACCCATCCCAAAGTATCCCACAAAAACAAAGGGGGAGAAAAATATATATAATAATATTAATAACTAGAATTTACATTTCCGGAAGAAAATGTGAAGTGGTGCTTGCAGTGGCAAAACTCACCACTCGGGTGCTAGGGTGTGGTACATGATTGCATACGAGCCAACAAACATGTCTGTACGATGTTCTGGTGCTGAGATATGGCTTATTCATGTTGTTCAGGTGGTTGATAGGGTGTTTTGGGTGGTTTCTAGGGTATTCTGGGTGGTTGCTAGGGCGTTGCTAGGGTGTTCTGGGTGGTTGCTAGGCGGTTGCTAGGGTATTCTGGGTGGTTGCTATGGTGTTGCTAGGCGGTTGCTAGGGTATTCTGGGTGGTTGCTAAGGAGTTGCTAGGCTATTCTTGGTGGTTGCTAGGGCGTTGCTAGGCGGTTGCTAGGGTGTTCTGGGTGGTTGCTATGGTGTTGCTAGGTGGTTGCTAGGGTATTCTGGGTGGTTGCTATGGCGTTGCTAGGCGGTTGCTAGGGTATTCTTGGTGGTTGCTAGGGCGTTGCTAGGCGGTTGCTAGGGTGTTCTGGGTGGTTGCTAGGGTATTCTGGGTGGTTGCTATGGCGTTGCTAGGCGGTTGCTAGGGTATTCTGGGTGGTTGCTAGGCGGTTGCTAGGGTGTTCTGGGTGGTTGCTAGGCGGTTGCAATGGTATTCTGGGTGGTTGCTAGGACATTGCTAGGTGGTTGCTAAGGTATTCTGGGTGGTTGCTATGGTGTTACTAGGTGGTTGGTAGTTGTCACAGATGGTTACTATTGGAGTTCTTAACACTTTCTTGGCATGATTTAGCACTACCTAATCGCTATTAGCATGTAGCTATTCACAGCTAGCATGTGTAGCATGTTGGAAGCCCTGTTTTCTAGCATGAGCCAAACCACATCTCTATACGATGTTCTGATGCAGAGATATAGGTCTTGCAAAATGGTTGCTAGGGTACTCTGTTTGGTTGCTAGGGAATGGCTTGGCAGCTGCCAGTCATCAAAGTCCAAAAGTTGCTTGTCAGTATGAATTATATAAACCAACTCCCATGCCTCTGTGACATTCAGAATGGAAGATATCCCTCTATAGATTTTAGTTGCTAAGGTGCTCGACAATGGTTGCTAGGGCGGGGCTAGGAAGTGTTGAGATTCATGATTGGCTGTGTGCTGCCCCGAGTGACCCTTGTGTTTCTATGACACTTCTATCCGGAGATATTCTTTTGACCTCTTTCAATGGAAGTCTATGGGACTTGTTGCTAAGGTGCTCTAAATGGTTGCTAGGGCGTGGCTTAATAGCTTCACAATGATCCTGAGAGACTGATTGGTCATCTGAGAAAAATGAGCCCGTCGCCTTGTCTCTATGACACTGTGATCCAGAGCTATGTTCAATACAAAATCCCTATGCAATGTGTAGGACGGCCCATTTCATGGGCCGTCCTACACCATAGTAAGTCAATGGGGCAAATTTGAGCAGCTCCTGCCCCCCAGGGGTGCAACTTTTACCCCATTGTGAGGTATGTTCTTACAGAGCCTCCCAGCCTCTTCAAATGTGGTAAATTACAAGTTTCTGAGAAATCATTGGTCAGTGCTACGAGTTGTCAAAGTTTGTGGCAATGTTAAGTCTATGGGATTTTTTTTACCCAATGATTTGCCCCTGGGGCAAACACCATACCCCCGATCGGTAAGAAAAGTCACAGCACACCTCTCCTCAATAATCCGCACAATTTGACGCCTCAATCAGGGGTCTGTGATGTCGGCGTGTATTTTTTAACAGATGATTACTATGGAGTTTTTAAAAGGAGTTTTTATAGAGTTTTTATAGAGTTAATTAGTATGGCCTGCGGCCTCGTGCCTATCGCCCACGGTTGCTAGGGTGCTGTAACTGGTTGCTATGGTGTGGCTATTAAGATTTTACTTATTGGCTGCTTGATAAAATAAATCCTCTGAGGGAGAGAGAGAGACCTCTCCTCAATGAGCCGCACGATTTGACGCCTCACTCAGGGGTCTGTGACAAAATTTGCGGGACGAGTTACGCGCCAAACTTTGTCCAGAATAATAATAATAAGTATACACAATAACAATAGTGATGCCTTGCTTTCAGCAAGCACCACTAATTAATAACAATTAAACAAATAAAATTATTAGGGCTGGGCAAGTTTATCGCGTTAACGCATTTATTAATTAATGCCAACAATTTTTTTTATCGCACGTTAACGCAGTTTTTTTTATTATTATTATTTTGAAAGTCCGTTGCTCACTGGCTCTGAATACACATAGGCCTACAGTCAAACCATGGTCACAGGAGGGGTGGGATGTTGGTCAGCCAGCAAATAACCCACCCAAACAAGCAGTGGAGAGAGGCAGGTTCTCTCTGGTGAACAGTTAAAGGGTTGCGCTCCACGAGTGAATGACAGGCGCTCTATGGATAGTAGCCTACCTATAAAACCTAGATAATAACTATTTAGATTCTGGAAACTCACTAACAGCGAGCCGAGGATCAGTCTCTCTTCTAATGATTTGTGCTGCGCGTCCTTTATAAAAAGTTATAGACAATTCAACTTCGGCAACGAGCGGGCGCGGACGCGTGCGTGAGGCGAGCATGACCGCAACAGTTTCACAGGAGCGCACCCGCTTGTCGCTGCACCTTGTGCTCGACCACTTCACCTCACTCTTGGCTGATTTATACTTCTGCGTCGGACTTACGCCGAAGACAATACGCTATAGTCTACGCGTTGGTTTTCATTTATATCTCTGCGTTGTTTTCCGCGTTGACGCGCAATTACACATGCAGAGGGAGCATGTGAAACCCGGGGAGCGGTTGTAGCAATCACAGCGCTTGCGGTACGCGTAGAATTGACGTTAGATTTTTGGAGAGGTGCACGTCAGGGTACGCCGAAGTGTACGCGCGCTACACAGCAACAGCGTGAGTATAAAGTATAAATTGTTTTTTTTACTCTGTTTAATGTAATCTTACGTGGAAAACCATGGCATGACCAAACCTAAGCTACTATAAGTAACGTTGGTCGACTTATATAGTAGTGATCATGACCTCTGACTACTACATAGACTGTTTCTGCTGCTCCCTGATAAAAGATACCTGTTGATACCTGTTCAGAAAAAAAACAAGAAAACTGGACTCGTTTTAACAAACTAGATAAAAGGTAATGCCCTGGCAGTGGCAAATAGCTTTGTTTAAATATTTGATATGATTACATTAATGTTTAAGTTGAGATTTGAGATTACTGTGTAAAGGGAATACTGCTGGTATAAAAGCACCTTATTTGTTTAAAGTTATTGCACTTTTGTGTATATAGCAGTACATTCAAATCAAAAGTGCGCAATACACTACTTTAGAAGTCATTATTCAATTTTGCGCATAACAATGTGATTAATCGCGATTAATCGCAAGAAAACCATGCGATTAATCGCGATTAAAAATTTTAATCGTTGCCCAGCACTAAAAATTATATAAAATAAAGAAACATTTTATAAAATGAGTTAACAGAATCCCTAATTGTCTGTTTGATATTTTCCAAATATAGAAAGGACATTAGGACTTTCAACCAAGAAAAATTAGAGACGGCCGTGAAAATATCCAATGTATTTCCCCGTCAAGTTCTAGACCGAGCTGCTTTTCCCAAGTTTTCTTGAGACCTGAAAGAGGGGGGAATTGTGAAGAGCATAAGTCATATATTGAGGCTATAGACCTTATGTAGCCCCGCCCCCTTTCAGAGCTGTGCTCGTTTTGTTCCGTCTTCTGGTTTGTATTTCCACAGCATGATGGTAAGATCTTACGGATTTATGAATGAACCACTCATTTTAAAATCTGCCTGGTCTACTGACATTTGTTATGACATCCACTTCAAACATTACAATCCTCATGATACCTTTTGATGCCAGTGATGCCATAGAAATGTACAGAGCTACCGCAAAAACAGTTCAAAGACAAAATTTTAAAGATGGCTGCACGCTTATTTCTCTGGTGCATAAGGTCTATATGGCTATGTGATTTCGGAAGTTACAGCAAATCATTAGCGTCTACTTAGAGGAAAGGGAGCAAAGTATGCTTTGGCAAAGTCACATTTGAAGCTACTTAACAGATCATGAAACAACATAACATTAGTTTGTAACCTAACATCTGTATTTATACTTGTCTTTTTTCCCCCCAGGAACCAGTAAAGATGAAGTATGCTCTGCTGATGGATCTGACAACAAACCAAAGCAACTCAAGTTCCCCAACCAGGTGTATATCGATCTACCTCTGTGGAAAGATGAACAGGGGGAGAGCCAGGGGCCGGCTGGTGGAGGTGAGAGCCAGGACGATCCAACAACATCCACAAGTTCCACCAGCACCACACCTCAGCACACACCCACCAACAGCCTAAAGCGCAGCACCACATGCCGGCGCACAGACTCTGTTCTCTATGGCTGTGCCTCCATCCTGGCATCTGTCGCATTCGGCTTTGACCTGCGAGAGGTCTGTAAGGGTGCTACCAATGAGGAGCCGGAGCCACGTGAGGAGAAGAAGAAACGTGAGGGCCTGTTTCAGCGTGCTACTCGCTTCCGCCGCAGCACCAGTCCCCCTGGTGGCCGTTCACGCAAGGACGAGGTGACCGCTGGGCCCATAAACCTGCTCGCCATGTCATCGATTTCTGAGTGCAACTCCACCAAGTGCCTCCTGCAGTCTGATTGTGAGGGGTCTGTGCACAACCTAATGAACAAGACTCCAACTAGCAATTCCCGGACACATCAGAATACAGGCACAAGTGAAGTTCTCCCCTCAACCCCTGTGCAAGATCTCGCTTCTGGATCTAGCTCTCGGCTTAGGAGAAAGAAGTCCAGTCCTGCTGTGTGTCAGACCAGTGAGTCATGTGCTGATATTCTTAAGGGTTGATCACGATATTAGAATTATTTCTGATAACCGATAAATGGCCAATCTTTTCTATTTTGTCTAAATAATTAAAAAAATTAAACTTATAAAATATATTATCAATATAAAATTGATTGTTTAAATGCTACAAGTTAATTTAGACCGCACTACATTATTTACAGAATGTAAAATGGATATTTTAGATTCATTTAGTATTTGTACGCTCAGGAGAACTTCTCACGAAAAATTTGGAAATGTCACATGGTCACATCACCTACCACAACTACAAGTTTCAACACACTATTAACACAACTCAACCAGGCCTCGCCTTTTTTTGTGTATGCCTTGAGCAAGAATTATTTAAATTAGAAATAATTCTGACAGAAAAAAGAATACAATCAAGGCGTTTCAGGGAGTTCAGAAAAAGTGCTTGCTGATATAGATAATACTTTGTGCTTTGGAACTTTTCAGACCTTTTTTTATGCTCAAACAGCAACATTACACACAAAAGAAAGCTGAAAATATAATAAATATATACTTTTTAATAACCCCTTAATTTTTGTATGTTATCTGAAATATAAATATTTCATGCTGTACATACTGTATATATATACAAAAAAGTATATGTATATGTTGTGAGGTCTACTCTAAATTCACTTGCAGCTTTTAAAATGGTTTTATAACGATTATATATTTAATAAGTGTCTTGTCTAAATGTAAACAGATGGAAACAAGAATGTAAAATTAGTGGATATTGGCAGATACCGATACACTTTAAAATATCTATTAGCAGCAGACAAGCATCTATTTTTACCATTGCTGTCATCTACTAAAAACACTGCTAATTTAATAACACTGTTATCTACAATATAAATTTTCCGTGCTGTACATTATAAAA
This sequence comes from Gila orcuttii, assembly GCA_026230005.1. Lineage (NCBI taxonomy): Eukaryota > Metazoa > Chordata > Actinopteri > Cypriniformes > Leuciscidae > Gila > Gila orcuttii. The sequence goes on along the minus strand of JAPDVR010000019.1, from coordinate 15,131,455 downwards.
TTGTGAGGTGTTTTATATCGGTTGTATTTGAACTTAATGTAAAAACAAATAAAAATGAGTGTATAAAAATAAACTGAATACTGGCCGATACAGATTTGCTCATTACTGCATCAACCCATATCAGTGAAATTTTGTTTTCAAATATTGTTTATTAACCATGTTACTCTCTTTGCTTTAGTTAACGGCAGCAGTAACTGCCAGGCCAGTCCAACTGATTCTGCTACCACTACCGCAAAAAAGAAGGCTGACAGAGAGCCTGCTCAAGAGAAGGAACCAGTATCGAGACCCAGACCGCTTTCTCTAAGAAGCAAATCTCACTCCTGGGGTCTTCTAAAGAGTCGCAACAAGAGCTATTCACTCGGGCACTACTCTGGGGAGAAGAGTGCCCAAAACTTGGACGTGGTCCTCCCCTCAGAGGTCAAGATGGGCTGCTCTTTACTGGACATGGACACGGAGGGTCAAAAACGAGACTGCACGGTTCCCCTCTGTCGAATACAGAGCACACCAGGTCGGACATCTGTCTTTGAACTGGAGAAAGAGTTTTTATCCTGAAATAAGCTGCATCTGGAACACAATCTTACTTTCGTCTTGAATCTGTTCCACATGACATTTAGTTGTTTTGTTTTTCCAAGATTAACATCATGACCTTTGACCAATATTTGAGCCATTGCTGCTGGAGATATTCTGTAGTACCTTTATTTATATACTGTTTACTTTGATATGTAATTTAATATGAAGTGACGTTTATGAAGTGAATGATCAACATTCCACTGAACTTACAGTAGAATTGCAGTGATTTGTTCAGTACACATGAACAAAATCTCAGATTCTGTTAGAAACTACTGAATTATTATTTTTATATTTAGTTTTTGTCGTTTGATTCGGTATCATGTAATGTCACATGAAAGTCATAAACAGGGCCCACAGTGTTTATATAGTATAATTATTAATAGTTGTACAGATGAAGTTCCATCGCGAATGCGATTGAGCAAACTAACAGACCTTATGTTGCTAGCTCAAACAGCGCTTTCATTGAGCAGCTTCAAATTTCTCATAGCTCATTATTTTTCCTATACTAATAAATGATATTTAAAAAGGTTTTCTTTTCAATGACCTTTTGAAATTGATTCCAGATCCATGATGTGGTCACCATTGCAATAATCAATTTATTTCTGCTAGTTTTCTTCTTAACATTCTTCTTTTATTTTTTCCCCCCTTAAAGCTATATTGGATACTCACCTAATGGACTCTCTCCTTTTTTAGCTTTAATTCAAATTCATTTGTACTACTTATGTCTTTTAGAAGTGAATACATGTCTATATCTTTTAGATTGCATAACTAATAACTAATTATGGCAGTATTGTTGATCAAACTCAAATGGGGAGCAAAAATATACAGTATAAATATATATTTATATATAAACATCACGTTATACTGCCAAATAGTGATGAATGAACTATATTGATGGGGTCTATCATTAATGCTTTTTATTTACAGATCATTCCTTTCCTTAACCTTAATTTAATGTTGTTAAATATCCCATTATACAGGTGAAACTCGAAAAATTTGAATATCGTGTTCATGAACAGTTCATGTATTTCAGTAATTCAAATTAAAAGGTGAAACTAATATATTTAGTATATATAACTATGTACATACGCATGATTATACTTTTCAGAGGGCCGACATTTCTGTATTTAAAATCCTTTTTTTTTTATTGATTTCATGTAATATTCTAATTTTCTGAGATTTTGAATGGGGGGTTTTCATAAGCTGTAAGCCATAATCATCAAAATTATAACTTTTGCACGATATTCTAATTTTTCAAATTTCACCTGTACTATAAATCCACTAATAAATGAATTGAAGCACCAGGATGCTACTTAAAACTGTTACCATCTGAGTAGCTTGATTTTGAGTTTAAGCTGCATTAGGTTCACAGAATGTTTCGAGTTATTATTAAAATATACTTCAGCATTATACTGTTTCTTAGTGATTTAAAAACTGCTGCCGCAAAACCCCAATGCTCTTCTAGCTGCTAGTCTTTCGAACGGTTTTCTCAATCATTACCCTGTGTAGAAGACTGAATTATTAACTTGTTCATCGTCTATTGTAGACTATAAGTAGTTCAGTATCTTGCTTTTCTGTTCTCTCTGTGTGACCTTTAAAAATACTTTTTTGTATCTTCAAGATGTGGAGACTGACTTGGAACATGCACTATTGAACAAATTGAAACATTATTTTGTGGTTATAGCCTGTCACATGGAAGAGTACTAAAACCCTTAGTTTGTTGGTAAGGATGTGTTTGAGAAACAACTTGCTTACAGTATTGAAAAGCTTTTCACTAGAATGATTTACTGTATTTATGGTAATTATATTCAGAGTAAATGTGCTGTTTGTTCATAAATGATCACAGGGTTTTACAATGACTCCTGTTTAAAAATAACCAGTATTTGGAGATGTTTTAAAGGAAGAACAAAATATGTTGTTTAGCACTGGAATTTTCTAGTCATGTAATGATGATTGTTCATTACATTTATGCTGTTATTATATATAAAGAAGTAATGATTACTAGTTTAGATATACAACTGCACATTAAGATTTATAAGAACAAAGGACTCAAGAGACATTGTGGTGCCTCTTTTTTATGTCTTGCAATGAACATTACTTTTATGATGAAGTAACAATAATATCCTGCCCGTTTTTGAGGAATTAATTTGGTGTTATTGTCTAAGAACAATCTTTTCTCCTGTTATCGGAGAACTGCAGAGATCAAACTTTTAAAGCAGTTTCATTTGGACTGATTCCCAAACATGAAGGACACCGATGTGTAAAAGACAGAAAACCTTTAGTTTGGAATTAAGCAACAGAATATTCATTTTTCTACAAGTCTTGGATTGTAAAATGGTTTTGAGAGATTGTTACATGGTTCACATGCACTGCAAATAGTTTGACTGGTTTTGCTTTTTAGTGTCTGCACAGTGTATGTTGTATTGAGCTCAGTTATTCTAATGTTTTACCCATGTGACCAATTTAATGTTAAAAGCTGTTCAGTTCTAAATGCGGACTGGTTATTTGCTCCAGGAGGGCTCAATAAAAGGGCTGAGCCCAGAATCATCTCATTTATATCAAATTCTACTATTTTACTTTACACAAGTGACCAATAAAACCTTTATACAACATTAGGCATTGTTTCTTTTTCATCATTTCTTTACTTTTTATTTTCTGTCATGTGCTGTAAACATTTATTTGTTGTGTATTGTTGTGTTCCATCATTGTGTATCATGTTCAACTACTTCTGTCTGGTGTTTCGTTGCTCAGCCCCAAACATGACTATTAGTTCATATATTTATTTTCAACAGTCATTAGCCTTAAAGCTGAAGTGTGTATGTTTTTATGTGTGTAAGTGTGTATGAAATTTCTTTCATTAGTTACTCACCCTCATGTCCTTCCAAACCCATATGAACAAATGAACAAACCCATAACACAAATGAAGATATTTTTAATGAAATCTGAGAGCTTTCTGTCCCTCCATTGACAGCCTACGTAACTAACACTTTCAAGCCCCAGAAAGGTATTAAAGACATCATTAAAGTAATTCATGTGACTCCAGTGGTTTAACCTCAGTTTTATGAAGCAACTTGAGAGCTTTGTTTGAATAAAAAAAAAAAAAACAATTTACCACTTTAATGATGTCTTTACTACCTTTCTGGGGCTTGAAAGTGGTAGTTGCGTAGGCTGTCAATGGAGGGACACTAAGCTCTCAGATTTCAATAAAAAAGGTCCTAAGTTGTGTTCCGAAAATGAACGAAGTCTTACGGGTTTGAAACGACATGAGGGTAAGTAATTAATGACAGAATTTTTATTTTTGGATGAACTAACCCTTTAAAGTACTGTCTCCTACCCTAACTTAATAATAGATTACTTCAAGTAAGCTCTTTGTTGATTTCCACCTTCCACACAGCTGTTGACTCAAACCAGGGTGTGAGTTGGAGGCGGGACTATCCGTTTGTCTGGCCAATAAAAGAAACCTGTATGCGAACAATCATTATTTTTGACATTGCCTTTGATTGTGCTAGTGGAACAGAAATTACACACTTCAGCTTTAATGTAACCAAAAGGCTAGGCCAGGCTTATGTCTGTCTTATAGTAAACATGACCTTGGTGAACATTTGCAGACATTCCACTATGTAGTGTGCATTTGTGTAATTTTCATGTTGAATAAAGGTCCAGAAGCAGCCTCACCCTGCAGGCAGATAAAACAGAAATGTTATAATCAAAACTAAAAATAATATGGATACTCTAAAAATAGTATCAAAAATACTAGTGCATCTTATATGTGTCAGAAGAGAACACTCAACATTCTCAGGATTGAAACTCTAAGGAAAGTAGACAATCACTCATTTATCCTAAGGTGGTTGGAACTTGATCTGAGGGTCTCAAGGGTGCAATCTCTGTCTCGAATAACAAATAGCGTGTCTGTGCTCACTCTGTCGTCTTTTTGTCTAACAACCATCAATGCCCAGAAGGCAACTTGGAGAAAGCACAAAGGCGGAAACTTGTCATGGACACCATCACTTATCTCAGGTGTTCCCCTTACTAAAGAAACCATATCACATGTTACGTAAGACTTACCTGTGGGAGACACTAAACTCTCAATGAGTGTTGACGCAGGTGCTGGAACTCCGTGAGCTTTTGCGGCCTGAGCGAGGAGTAACGGACAGAGCCTGAAGGCAGTAGGTGGTTTTCGGACGTAGCGACTCAATCACAAGCTCCTTGGAGCAACTGTCTGTTTCATGAACTTCCTATTTGGGAAAGATGATTTTTGTGAAGGTTTAGCATGCTGAATTTGAGGAGTTTGGAGTCATTCATAATAATTGTAATATTGTAATAATAACTGGGCTGTCGGCCAGAAAATTTCCAGGTTGGAAATAGGCTAAATGAAGCACAATTTGCTCTGCACATGTTAATCTTCCTATGCAGATTTTTTTTTTTTTTTTTGCTACAATGTAAAAACAACAATAACAACAACAAAACCCCCAGCTAATTTAACTAATTCCTATCATTTGTTCTATCAGAATATTAAATAGTTGTTTCTTCTGTTGAACACAAAAGATATTTTGAAGAACTAAAACATTTGATGATCATTCTATTTTGGAAAAAAAAAATACTCTGAGACGTTTCCTAAAATATGTTCCACAGAAGAAAGGAAGTCATACAGCAAATCAGACAAAGTAACTAGCAATACTTTTTAACATTCAATATTGTTATTTTTATTGAACTGAAGTTGCGTATACAATCTGAACAACACCACTCTTGACTGTGTGATATGTTTAAATCTATAATGTCTTACCTCTTCTACGCCATTGTACATTAAGTATATTCTGAAAGTCAGTTTCTGTAGTTTTGTCACTCGTATTCTGCCCTTCTGTCCTCGCAGTGGTGTCCTCGGAGGTCGGATCTGAACTTTAATGGTCTGTCCTGTCACAGTCAGCTTTATCTGGGGTGGGCTGAAACTGGCTGTAATTGAGAGAAAGTTATTAGGTGAGGACTCGAGGTAATGTCATTGCCATCACAAAGGTCATAGTGTAATCGTCAATTGGCACCTCTATTCCAAAATCAACCATATTACATGTATAGAAGATCATTTCAGATATAGACAAATGTATGAATTAGAATTAAAACAATGTAGTATACTCACTTTCCCACTGAGGATAAAACCTGTGGCTAAGGACCCATGATGAGAAGCCCTCAGGGGAGAGGGAACGGACCCGGGCATAGTACCATTCTCTGGGATCTGATGTCGCCTGGCTCAGGTCACACTCCAGCTTGTGGATTTTTTGACAGTGATCAGAATTAGTCCACTCCTTGTCTCCGTATCTAAAATCAAGAGAGGTCACCAATATGAAAAGGTCCATTGCCACAAAAATGTGAGGATTCATCATACCATTTATCTTAAGTTAAAGTTGCAAACATAATTTAAAATTTTTGACAAGAAAGTTTTGCACGCTTACATTTTATACTGAACAGAATATTTCAGGTTTTTGGCAGCTTTGTTTGGATGTTTCCAGTGCAAGACATTTCTGAAGTCCAAAGAATGGAATTGTACTTCGAGGGGAGCCATATCATCCTGCTGAGAAGGGCTACCTTAAAGACAGTACAAGTGAAACTTCACATGGATGGTTCATTGTTTTCATGCAGGCTGCCAATGACTTAATTTGTACCGAGCTTGATTTGAAGCTAAAGAATTGTTAGTATAAAAAGTTTGCAGATAATATTAAAAACGCTCAATTTCAGTGCATGAGACAAGCTATTGAACTTACATTCTGCCCAACAGAGAAGGCACATCACTAAAACAAGGTCCAGCCATTGAGGTCCAGTCAGGGCAAACATGATGAAAGGCATTTTGGCTGTTCATCTCTGAGACCTTTAAAGCTCACAATTTCCTCTTTTTGCTCACGTCATACATTTTCAAGGGCAATCCTTCACCATATATGTGCCATCCTGTACAGTGCATATTATTACCTTATATTGGTAACACTTTACGATAAGGTTCATTAGTTAACATTAGTTCATGTATTAACTTGCATGAACTAACCATGAGCAATACATTTGTTACTGCATTTGTTTATCTTTGTTAACGTTATTTAATAAAAATACTGTTGCTCATTGTTAGTACATGTTAGTTCACAGTGCATTGACTAATGTTAACAACATTTTAATAAAGAATTAGTAAATGTTGAAATCAACATTGACTAAGATTAAATGATGTATAAGTGCAGTTCATTATTAGTTCATGCTAACTAATGTTGTAAACTAATGTTAACTAATGAACCTTATTGTAAAGTGTTACCATTATATATTTTTTTCTTGAATCAATGATGTCTAAATACTTCAATATGTAAAATAAATGAATATCTTTTGTAAATAATATTCAATATTAGATGTTATCATGATGAGAGTTGTTCATTGATCAAATATGTTTCATGACGTTCCAAAGCCACAACAATACATTCATGAAACTGTTGTATTGGGAAAAAAAAGTTTCATTTCATTTTAAATAGTTCCTCTGTAAGGATGTGGACATAATGCTGAAGTCATATTAAAGCAATACTGAAAACATGAGTTGACTGGAAACAAAAATAGTGTTTTTATCTTGTGCTTATACATCACACACACTGGTTCTTTTACACCTGTTCACAGTGCAGCTCTTAATAGGAAAGGGAAATACATGTACTATAAATTTAATAAGATCAGATACCAAGACAAGATCAGCTGATACCTACATTAATTTTTGGAAACGGTGTAACCACATTTCCTCTTTCATGTATGGTTTGAAATATATCTACCTGCTCATACGACCTATCTAAGACCCTGACCTTTCACTCAGTTCCCTAGCCTTTGTTTTTTTCACTTCACTTTTATTTTTTAAAGGGCATTTGCATGTCTGATATGACGAAGTGTCACGTATTACCAGCTAAATACCACATTTTACCTTTTGCCATTTTGCATGGAGGGTATTTATGTATTTCCACTGAAATTTGACAGTTTGACAGTGGAACATTATGTAAATTGGTATGTAATTCCATGTATGTTAATTTCAATGAAATGTAAATGTTATATTTTAAACTTATATTCAAAGCTAATCTAAAATATATTAACTTTAAATGTAAATAGTGCTTTCAAAAGGATTAATCACGTTTAATTGCATCTAAGATAAATGTTTTTGTTTAAATAATATATGTGCATATACATCTATTAATATATTTTTTTGAGAATTATACACACATACACACACACACATAGAAATAATACACACACACACACACACACACACACACATATATATATATACACAAACACACATATAAACAAAAGCTTTTGTTAGATGCGATTAATCGATTTGACAGCACTAAATATAATTTCAAAAAACACATTTTATATATATAATATATATATATATATATATATACACATATATATATATATATATATATATATATATATATATATATATATATATATATATACACATATATATATAAAAACAAGTAACTAATAAGCTTTGTTGGTCCCAAATCAAAATAAGTGTACTTCTTTAAGGCACAAAAAAAAAAGATTATTAAAACATAATGATTTAACCTGTTACATGTCACCACCCTTTTTGAGCATAGATCTGAACTTAAATTGTAATTCATGAAATACAGACCTCCAAAAATGAAAGTGTAAAAAGGTTATAGAAATTTAAGTTTGCTGTGAAGCAAATGCCCTGATCTAAAAAATTTTATTTTATAGAAAATATATATTTTACAAAATAATTTGGAACCTAAAATTGTTAGAAAAGCATGCCAAGTTTCCCACTGCCGGGAATTGACAGTTAACAAGACATGATAACAAAGCACACCTTGTAAAAAAATGTATTGATGTGTATTAGGGAACACTGACATGAAAGTTTTTATTACACTTAAGTGGCATTTAATTTTATTTATTTTGCAGGCGCAGATAACAAGATTTGAAATACACTACAAGAGTACATTTAATACAACTAAGCATTTCTTTTGTTTCAAATGTGAAGAAATGTTGAAAGTTTGTATAATTTAGATTAAAGCACTAACTGACCATCAGAACACAAATATGCTCAAATAACATACACCTTGCTATATGATGCTACACTTTAATCTAGACTGAGGTAACATTTGCCTTCAAATGTCAGGTGTCTTTCAGCTCCTGTATATATATCCCCCATGTGCTCATTCACTGATGGGCTTCCAGATGGGAAGGGTCAAGACTCTTTTTGTTGGTCTATCAAACTACCTTTGACCCAGTTGCCATGGTTTCATTATCATTCTGTTCAGACGACCCTGCCCCACGCTGTTGTTCTCCCCATTTTCCTCCATCTGATTTACCCCCCTCTCTGGTGTACTCACAGTGAGCACTTATAGGCTTCCCCTGACATCATTTCCCAGGAACAACAAAGGCTATGTCCCCTTGCCTTTAGTTAAAGAAATCTCTAAAGAACTGGCAAAAAATTATTTGTACACTGCTTTTGAGTCACTGCATTTTGAGGAATTACTGCAGAAATGTGCTTTCTTGTGTCTCACTTTAGTGTCATGTTCTATTACTTCCCTAAACCATAATTCAAAAATGCAAGTTCACAAAGTTCAGTGAGCCAACAGATAATTATGTGATTGATGGAAATATCGTGCATGGATCTTACTGAAGTAATCTGGTTACCATTTTATTCATTCACACTTTTACTTTTATGATTTACATTTACCATATGGGCAAATAAACAAACAAAAGAGTGAACGTAAGCACATCTCTTTATCTGCATGCATTTATCAACCATGTATGTAGGAACAAGTGATTTTCAAATAAATTTATGTCATTTATTATAATAGTGCGCTATATTTGCATTAACATCCTTTGCATCTTTGCATATCCTCCCTTCTTTATTAAAATGCATGTGTTTTTTTCCATGAATAATAAATGTGCAGATAATAAAAGGCTTTCGCTGTGCTTGACATTTAGATTTTTTTGTGTGCTTGAACTTCCTTGTTCTATGCCCTTTTACACTGACTTACACATGAGGTGTTGACAAATCGTATAGCTAAAAGAATGAATATATAGTATCAAAAGTGTCTCTCAAAAAATCCTGCATGACTTTAGGGCTCGAGGACACACCAGATATTAAACTGAGCAAATGGTTTTAGTTAAGATTTGAGTTGAGTACTGATTGTCGACCATGTGTATATTGAGTTTAGTTTGTCCATCTTCAACAAAGTCTGCAATTAAAACATATAGTTTTCGGTCAGATTGTGCTGTGATGACTAATTAAATGTCTTCAGGTGTGTCCAGATACAGTTTAGAATTCAATTGTTCAGATCGCAGTGTAATTTGATCAGATTGTCAGCTTAGTAAAAGAGGAAAGATTTTAGTCACGATGAATTTCAACAACTCATTGTGAAATAGAAATGTAATTGAGTAATAGCACAGTCTTCGGTTTCAATAGAACTTGAGTAAATGACTTAGTTCTTTAAAATAATGCTTAACATGAAGTATCACTCAAGTATTTACACCCCTGCTGTTTAGTCTCATTTGGATCTGCTTTACTTTTACATTAAACTTACACTAACATTAAAACGTTTTTTTTTTTAAAGAAATTTTAGACTTTTATTCAGCAAGAATGCATAAAATTGATAATTAAAAAAAAAATCGAAATAAATGCTGTTCTTTTACACTTTCAATCTATCAAAGAATCCTGAAAATAAATCCTTTTAACATTTATAATAATAAGAAGTGTTTATTGAGCAGAAAATCAGCATATTAGAATGATTTCTGAAGGATCATGTGACACTGAAGACTAGAGTAATGATGCTGAAAATTCAGCTTTGCCATCACAGGAATAAATTACAGTTTATAATATTTTTAAATAGAAAGCAGTTCTTTTAAATTGTAATACTTTGTCACAATATTTATGATTCAAATAAATTATTACCTAATAAATGCAGCCTTGGTGCAGCATAGCAGACTTTAATTTTTTTTTTTAATCTTACAAACTCAAACTTTTGAATGTTAGTGTATGTACATTTAGTGTATGTACATTTAGTGTCTGCTAAATGAATAAATGTAAATGTAATGTAAATGTATGTGTCAAATACTTAAGTTTCTCACCAGGTCCATGAAAGCTCCGAACAGCCTGCTGAATATCCATGTAATCATTGTTTACATATTCCAACAATGCCAATATTCTCTTTTAGTTCCTATCTGCATTAACATAATGCTACATTTGTAATAATATTTATTTTTCAAGAGGAGACCGTTTGAAGAAAAATAAACACTACTACTCTATAGCCAATGGAGGGCAGTCTAAGCCAAAAGCAACATCCCACTGAGCAAGTGTTTCTGCATGCTATCAAGCAACTTGGGCAGATGCTGGTATTTTAAGTAGGGTACAAATTATGAACGTACAGATCCATTTGTTTTTGGATCTTGAATAATATTAAAAGGACGTCTAAACAAACAAGTTCTGGACATAAAACTGCTGAGGGATCAAATAAAGTGATTTAGAGCAAGGCCTGCTGGAAGAAAGCATTGAGCCGTTCTGCCTGAGAGGGGAAAGCACAATGAGTTCTCTCACAAGAACCATTGATAAGAATGATACAGTCAGCTGGTTTAGTCACATAAGTCACATGTTTACAGAATGGCATGTGTGGGTAGGATAAGGAAGTACAGTAAGTGTCTTTTTGATCAGAATGAACAATCTGTTACTAGTGTATTTTTTTGTGCAGAACCTGACAAGCAGTATGCCTATATTTTTGTTCAGTGCAATTATGGAGTGCATTTATGGAATATGGCCAAACTTTCTTATTTGACTATGATAGCAGATACACTATGCATCATAAAAAGTTGAGCAAAAACATGTTAGAGAGACATGAAGATGAAAAGAGCTAGACTAGAGAGAACTTTGTGACCACAAAAAAGTGAGGGAAAAAACACGAAAATGTAAAATGGACAATTGTGTGCTCTATAATTAGTAGCCTACTAATTACAATAATTTAAATGGAATCACAATTTATATGGGGTAAATTTTCTTGAAAGCAGCTTTACTCAAATTCATGCTGTTTTCTATTCAGAAAACAAACAAACAAACAAACAAACAAACAAACATAAATGCATTTCAAATAAACCCTTTTCATATAGTCTAGCTAGTGGCAAGGTATTCCTTAGTGACATTAGCTAAGAAAATTAAAAAGGTATTTTAAAACGTACCATTTTAAGTAAAGGATAAATAAGTTTGTGCATAAAACAGGCAACACTTAATTGCTGGTCAAAGTGTAGTTGTTGCTCACAGCAGAAGATCTCAATCATGTACGTCTCACAAGTTTCACAAAAAACGCGTTCTTTTGAGTAGAATCTTTTCAATTAATCAATTGAGTTTGTTTCCAAAAAACGAGAATCGAAAGTGAGCATTTGGGTTGAACCGAACAATTGACTGGTAGTGCTAAAGTTGCACTGACAGGAATTTTACAAATAAAACGTCCCTAATGTGTTTACAACTTTAGTGTACGCCAGTTTTGTGTCATAACTATGGCTTTACTGGAACGACAGTGACCACGTGGAAAAGTAATACGTCACGATGTAAAAGGATGTCTGATCTAGTACAGGGGTGTCCAAACTCGTTCCTGGAGGGCCACTGTCCTGCAGAGTTTAGTTCCAACTTGCCTCAATACACCTGCTTGTAAGTTTTTAGCATGCCTAATGACCTTCAACAGCTAATCAAGACCTTGATTAGCTGTTTCAGGTGTGTTTAATTGGGGTTGGAGCTAAACTCTGCAGGACAGTGGCCCTCCAGGACCGAGTTTGGACACCCCTGATCTAGTAGTAGCTTGAGTCGGATTTTTTTTTTACCTTAAGCAGAGAATGTCTAATAAGGGGAGAATTGGCACTGTCTGGTTACTTCCGGTTTCTGGACTGGCTGCAGTAACACGTCTCTGTCCATGCGGGGGCGCTCGCAGGCGAGTGCAGAATGAATAGGAGTCTATGGGGTTTCACCCCCAGAAATCCACTTTTCTCAGGATGTAATTTTTTGTCAAGTAATTTGAAAGTTGCATTCAAGGGGGGGCTAAGATAATACACTCAGCTGAAAATTACATTTTTAAGTTAACTTATCTGTTCTAAAAACCCGTTCAAAAATGTGATGACGTCACATAATAGCAGAATGCTAGCGTGTTCCGGCCAACAACGACCTAACCTGTAAGAAATCGAAAGGACATAAGTACTCGTTCATTCGACTTTTGGTCTATAATCTATATTGAACTTGCGGAATCAACAATAACATCTACGTTGATTCAACGACAAGCAGGAGAAAGGGATACATTTAGCCGTCTAGCTTTATAGACTCCCATTCATTCTGCACTCGCCCGCGATCACCTCCAGTGGAATTCTAACGGAACTGCAACCAAGATGATATACAACGGGGCTAATAGGAAGTGCCAAGACTCTCCATAGATAGACGGACTCTGCCTTAAGTCAATTCTTTGAATCGAGCTGTTCGAAAGAACCGATTCGCGGAAATGATTCAGACTTCCCACCACCAACAGAATGCACAGGACAAAACAGCCCCCGGAAACAGCCCTTCGCAGAACATGATTGGTGAATTTAGAGAGTGACGTCATATAGGCGCGCTTTGTTTGGAACGTCAGCTCTTTGGCGGGATTCACGCTCAGGAAGAGACAAGCAGCGATTGTTTTAAAGTGTGAGTTTGTTTCGTAGTAAATATGTGTTTTTCGTAAAGACACATGAAAATATTGGCATGCACGTATTTTAACGTTAAATACGCATGAGGACTTTGAGTGCTGAGAGACTATGGAAGCTGGTTAACTTAGCGTGAATCAAGTTATAATTCATTATTTAAGTAAATTATTGTTGCAGTGACATGCGAGCTGTACTGTAATGTGGGTCTGTTTCTGTGTATGTATTGATCGTCAACCTCTTTTCTCATTGAATTGCTATAGGTCTAACGTTATTAATAATTTCATATTGATCAGATCATAATGTTTTTAAAAGATGTCACATTATCCAGTTTTATAAACGTATTGTTAACACTGTGTCCAGAATAGCAATGCAGTTTCCAGGCAGAAGAAAGAAGCTGATCGGCAGCTCTCAGAATGATCTGTATGATCACTGTCTTCAGTTCTATGGACAGCCTCCGCTGGACAACATCTCTCTCACCGAGTTTGAAACCTTAGCAGTGGAGAGGTTGAAATGTGAGTCATCTGCATGGGACAGGTGTTTTTAAATGAGAATTATTTTAATATTCCGCTAATATATTTATGTAATTAAGTGCTCAAGACTGTGGAAAATCTTGGTGTGAGCTATGCGAAAACTTCAGACCAGTACAAGAAGAAATTGGAAACTGAATTTAAAAGTCTAAACTTCCCAATCAGGACGGAATTGGTGAGGACACATTCTTCATATACACTTGTATGTATTTATTTATTTACTCACTTACTTACCTATGGGGATGCAGTGATGCTGAGATTTTGTGGTGCTATGTTTAATGTTTATTGCATACATTTAATTTAGCAACACTACACGGACACGGGACATTCAGCACTTGTGTGTGCCAGCCGAATTAATACATTTTGTTAAAAATATTTTTCTTCTTTACAGGCATTACTTCATTGATGTTGGATTTTAACGAGTCTATAATGAAACTATCCCACACCCAATACAATGTTACACCTCCTCAAATTAAGAAGAGGGAATATATTTTCATTTTATGATGCTTTGGTCATTAGTCATAGAAAAATTATTGATTTTAAGATTACTTTGTCTTTGAATTCTTTTTTAACGCAAACTCTTTTTAAATGTGTGCACTCCATGTATTTTATATCTCCCCCCCCCCCCCCCCCACAACAATCTGTCCTAATAACCCAGGCTGACCAAAAGGTTCAAGGAGGACCATCTGAATATGAGAAAAGAAGAAAAGACCATATCTCACATTTCATTCTACGCTTGGCTTATTGCCAGACGTAAGTATTCCTAATTTAGGAGGTACTGATACAGACAAACAAAAATTAAAATGGCCAATTATCTTATTTTTGTGTGACTCTAATCTGTCTTTGTTAGTGTGCTAAATTTAATGCTATGAATATGTGTATAGGCATTAATAATCTTAAGACAAGCCGATTTGGCCAAGTATACGTCTCTGCAGGACATTAATGGGATTTACCAGATCGGTGCGCAAAGCCAAAATGGAGGGGCATTTTCAACCTCGTTACCTGATTTCCTCACGTCACAGTGACAGTTGTTTAGGGATGGGGTCAGGTAAGGGGCATAATTTTCTTTGGATGATATAGAAACACCCACAAGCTTGAAAACACCCACAAATTTAGAAAAGCCCACTTTTGTTCTGTAGAGACCTCATACTCAATTAGGCTGCGATCCAAGGATTTTGTCGCAGGTAAATCTGTCGGCAGCAAAATCAGTCCAAAAGTTGTATAGTGGGAGTTTTCCCTAGTTAAAGCTAAACATAATGGCTTCAGCTATGCTGGGGTCTGCTCCCAAGCCCTATTCATTTAAAATGTATATATTGAAGATCATGGCAATTTAAATTAAAGTATAAATTAAGCCTTATACTTTTATTTCATTCTAGGGAGGACCTCAGGCGATGGTTTATCCAACAGGAAATGGATCTTTTTCGTTACCGGTTCAATGACCTTTCTTCAAATTACAAGACTGACTTTTTGCATAAAAATAATTTGAAGTACGAGACGGTGAGGCTATTTTACATATTAATCTCACTGTTGAAACCTCACCAATGCCTTTTCCTTCACTTTGATGTTATTAGAAAAGAAAAGAATTGTTAATTTAAAGGGTTAGTTCACCCAAAAACAAATGTTAATTGCAATTAAAAGGCTAAATCTCTTCATCATATAAAGCGATCGTGTCTCTTCAGACAATTTGAACTAAACTGCTCAATTCATATGGATTAGTTTTATGATCTCTCTATTAACTTTTTGAAATGACAAAGTGGTAGTTGTGTGGACTGTCAATGGAGGGACAGAAATTTTTCAGATTTTATTAAAACATCTTCATTTGTGTTTTGAAAATGAATGAAAGTCTTGTGGGTTTGGAATGACATGAGGGTGAGTAAATGATTCATATTTGGGTGAACTAACCCTTTCATTTAGATTACAAAAATATAAACCTGAAAAGTAATTGCTATAACTAACTTTATCTATTCTTAATCTTTTTTTTTTTTCTTTTTTTTTTTTTTTACCATTGTTCGAAGTGTGTATTTTTACAGACACAATATATAGTTATTTCTCTCATCTGGACTGTAGGTGTTTCCGATTCAGAACTCTTGTGATTCTCCAGCTTCCCAACATATTACTGACAGATCACTTCCTTCTGTCTTGTAACTGAAACATGGGAATTGTTTAGTACATGCTCCTGCTAAAACCTTGATTTAACTTTCTTATTTGAAAGATTCTATCATGGTCATTGATGTTTTAGACCTGTACAGGGCCCAGTGGAAGTTAAATGTGTTTTCACATACAGTCCTGTAGGGGGCAGTTGTTCTACACTTAAAATATCACTCATCTCCTAATATGATTTCAGAGTGGTGCCTAAATGATTGTTTTGTAGCTGTAAATAAACGCTAATGCCATTATGTCACTGAATAAATGCTAAATTATATGTTTTGTCATAACCTTTTTACATGATAATTCAATTAACTGTTTTCCTTCAAGTTGATTTCTGAATTGTGGTGATAAATGCTTTTTTCTTTGCCGAATGTTGTCCTTGCTTTATCTCTTTTAGTTTCTTGAAACTAAATGTCTGTCAACTGTGCTATATATTTTTTTTCCTTTCACTTAACAGGTTAGTGCAGAGGAAAAGGCAAGCTTAAAAGACAAGCTCATCAACTCCAGTTATGGATTAAGTGGAATCACAGTGGAAGAATATGATTTCTTCAAAGTAAGATAATTATAACTTTCTAATTATAAAAGTGGTACAGAGTTCTGAAAAGCCATTTCATGCTGAGTCTCTGAAACTTTGTAAAAGACGACATGCTGAAAGATCCACTTCAAACCATTAAAGTTTATAATGCATGTTCTATGGGTTATAAGTGTTTGTCTAACATTATTAATTGACCTGCCTGTAAATCTTTTGAAGTAAGCATAAGCTGTAACACTTCAATATTAAGGATGTGCAATAGATTTAAAATATCTGTAAATACCAAAGTATTTTTCTGTGTCAAAGGTCCCATTTCAGGATGCCCTGGATTTAGTGCGCACAAGGAAAGTCTACTTGCTGGCTGGCAATGCCTATATTCCCCACAATGAAATTGTCACGATTGTTCTGAATGACTTCCGCACAAGACTGTCCAAAGCCCTTGCGGTAAGTAACTTGGTTATTTTGATTCCAATGTTATCGATGCTTCTTAAATGGTGCAATGACACACTGAGGAATTAAGTGATGTATACCGGTAGTCACAAAATTGAGACCTTTCCCACACCAATCAGTGATCACTAGAAATTTATTTGTATGTGGCAGTTTGTCTAAGCTGACCGAGATTGATATTGTAAACAGGGCCTGTGCTATGTTACTTTAACCCTACATCCACAACAAATTTCTCTCGTGGGTCAAAATGACCCGAAGGCCTAAAATTATACTTTTGTTTCTTTTCTTTTTTAGTCCAAAAAGCTTATCATTCCATTTTTAAAATATTTTAATATTTTTTCTATTTGTTAATTTGTTTAGGTACCTTTTGAATTTTTAGATTTATCAATAAATATAATTTAAGCACATTCTTCACCTTCAACTTATATTCAAAATAACTATCCAGTACATGAAATAACCAGCTTAAATCAACTCAAAATATCTCACATTGGGTCAATTTCGGTGTCTCTGCCGACCTCTTGTGAAAAAAAAAAAAAAAAAAAATATATATATATAACACATTTCATAACTCTTGCCACTAATGGCCTTATAGCTCTATATGAAGAGCAAATGAGCTGTTTCGCTGGGCCCCTAAAGTCAGTTCTTGAGTTCTTCTGTTCAGTATGCATTCAGATACACATGAAGATATTATAAAATCTTTTTTTGGTAAAGGTTTAGCATTTTTAGTTTTAATTAAAGCTTTTTTTTATTTATTTTTTTATTCATGGTTCAAGTGTGACAGAAGTCCTAACGTCTTGAACCACTCTGATTTTTATTTTTATTTTTAAAATGACCCAAAGGAAGGCATTATCGTGAGGGATGTTACTTTATACCAGATTGGGAGTGGTTTGAGATTTACTCAGAATTCAATGATATATACAAACACCACATTTAGTGTTCCTTTACTAAAATTCAAAGGTTTCCTAATTTTGAAGGGTTCATGGGGAGTTATTGTAAGCTACAGAAATAAAGCTTGTAGCTCACAGTTAGAGTTGATGGGGGAGCTGCATTAAGGTGGTCTTGGATGACTAGAAAGGTAACGCGATGGAGAGGTTATAGCAGTCATGAGATTGCTTTTTTTTTAAGGTGTAGAAGAGTGGGCGTCAAGAGATGATATTTTGGAGAGGCTTAACGTAAAGTGCTTGATGGCACACACTGAGAAGTCATGGGTCATTTCCACCCTCGGACGGAGATTAAAAGGCAGCTAGGAGACGGAGGAGGTCACGGGGAGGGTTGTTGGTCAGGAAATCAAAAGCAGCTTTTCTGTTAGCTCCTGCCAAGATTGCTGTACCCACCGTGGAGGCGACTCGATTTTATTTTTTCCCTTAACCTTGCCAAATGGCAGCAAAATGTGCTTCCCTGCGATATGCTATTATCCTTTGGAAAAACAAGGCTTGTGTTTATATTCCTGCCATTGAGTTTCTCCCCTTGCATCGTATTTATAACACATGTAAATGTAATGTGTGTCAGGAGATGCCCAGTAGACCGCACATTGAGGTCTTTTCAATTGATGTGTAACATGAGCTTTGCTGCTTACTCGTTGTCTTCTGTTCAGCAGCACAAGCACAAACATTTAAAAATACACAGGATCATACAGGCTTATTAATCTTTTGAATAGGAATATAGTTAGGCACTGCACTGAATATGCTACATTTGTATGTATGGAGTCAGTAAGATATTTTATTCAGCAAGAATGCATTAAATTAATCAAATGTTACAGCAATATCAAAAGACCAAATTCAGTGTAAGGCACTTTAAGTGTTTTTCACTTCAAATGTTTTATGTCGTGCTGTTTTTGTGATTGAAATACTGAAAAATGTGCATATCGTTCACACACTTTTGTTGTTCTTTTGAGATGTGCTGCAGTTCTGTGAATGTTTTGCCCTCTAGGTCGCCGCGCCAATCACGTGACTGAAAACTAAGAATTTGAGTGATTTCTGAAAGAACATGTGACGCTTAAGTCACAGGATTTAAAAAATGAATTAAAATAGAAAACAGTTATTTTAAGTTTTAATTAATATTTCACAATATTACTACTTTACTGTATTTTTGATCAAATAAATGTAAGCCTTGTTGAGCATAAGAGAAAAATATTTCAATTTGTTTAGGCTACTTTGTGAAGGTAAAGCAGTTTAAAGCTCTACAGTGCTCTGTTTTTCCATTAAGGTTTTGACGAGCATGAGTTCACCCATTATCTCATTGAGGTTATGTATAAAATAACACTCTAAATATGAAGCGCAGTTTAAATATTTCATTCGTTGTGCAGAACAGTGTGATGGCTGTTAAGGTAATATCTGCCTGTTTGTCATCTTCACTCCATTAATATCTGAGATTCGAATGAGAGTCTCTGTGATGGTAAACAATGCAGCAGCATGTTTAATTGCTGCTATAACTGGAGAAATTAAAATGTGCACAGGATATTGGGAACAATAATAAATCGGGCAGCTTTGTGAACTTGAATTACTTAACAACATTAGTCTGCCCAGCTTGGGTTTAATTGGGCATTTTAATTGAAACCGGGGAGCGGTTGTGTTCGGGTTGATCACTGGTAAGTGGAGAAGAGACGGGCTTTGTGCATTTAGTTCTGGCATGTAGTTTGCATAAATTGTTCTTGAACTTCTGGGATTGAACACTCTGTGTTAGTTGAAAATGTTTTATAGGAACGGTGCCGTACTGTTTCTGAGTTTTGTGTCACACCTGAATATTGGATATTATGATTGTCATAGATGGATGATGCAAAATTAAGAGGCTCTTCTCAGCATGGTAAATTATCTTTCAGCTTGGCAGATTTTTTTTTTTTTTTTTGTCATCTACATGCCATCTCGTCAAGGCTGGCCATCAGAGTGAGTCTCCCAGACAGTTGGACAGCTGGTGGGATGGGTTTTATTTCGGCTGAATGTTCTCTGAGAAAAGTCATTTGAATTATTATTCGGTAAGCTCTTGTCCGACCGAAGCAGTGAACAGACACAGCTAGTAAACAATCTCTCTCCTGCCAGTACATTGAAGCTCTATAAGTTTGCGCATTAATCCATCCTGGGTAATGAAAACATATGCTGCCTGCACATTTTCTTTTTGATTGCGTTCAGGATGGCCACGCGGGAAGAAAATGAAATGTGTCAATCTTCATATTCTCGCTGACTCCATCAATCCGGCCCGAAACGAGTCTTTTATGATACTCGAAATCATTTCCAGAGAGACTCTCTGAAATCAATTGCCTGGTTGAAAGTCCTTTACCAGGCATCACCTAGTGTAGCTCTGAAGGACCATTTTAGTAGAGCTGCCATTGACCAGCAATTGTTACAGGTGAATATTTCCAAAAGTGAGAAAATGCATTAATTTCCTCCCTCTTTTTTTATGTGAGCTAAAAGATGACCGGACTTGATCAGGTTTTTCTAACTTTGGCTCTAAACCATTTTTAACTAACTTATGATAAAATATAAAAATAACTTATGATAATCTTGGAAACATCAGTAAAACTGTTGAAAACTACAAGCCACAAATGTATGTAGTTACATTTTAGAGGGTACTATGCACGTGATGTCACCATCGGCCGAAGTGACTGTGGTTAGGCAGATTTTTATTTTTAAAGGCCAGTTATTTTATGGATCCAGGATAATATGCATCCTGATAAAGTTGGCCTTTGGAATTAAAATATCCCCACATCATCACATTCCCTTCACCATACCTAGAGATTGGCATGGGGTACTTTCCATAAGATCATCTCTCAATGCAAATCAAACCAGCTATCTCTAGGTATGGTGAAGGGAATGTGATGATGTGGGGATATTTTAATTCCAAAGGCCAACTTTATCAGGATACATATTATCCTGGATCCATAAAATAACTGGCCTTTAAAAATAAAAATCTGCCTATTTCTATGGAATTTAACATAGGGGTGTTCTGACTTATGCAACCTGTATTTTAAGGAAGAACATTTATTTATTTACGATGCATTATTCATTCAAAAAGAAAATTGGTGTCCTTAAAGGTTGGATTTTTCCCTCATGTTTTATAATTAAGGCATTAAGATCAATTTCCAAAACATGATTTTTTTTTTTATTCCTATTTTTAGTCAACTTTAGCATGGGTGTGTTCACTTATGCCAAGCACTGTATACAGTATATAACATTGATATAGGTAATCACCTGGATTTAGACCTACCTATATTGTATTTATATAAAGCATTCACAGGCAAATTTGCTTTATGGATTTCCCTGGCGTCGAAATCATGCACACATAAATGTCAGGAAACACGATTCCTGGCTGCATGTCAATATCCATGGATCACTGGATCTTAAGTTGAAACTTAAGTTGAAAGGAACACTATATTAAGTCTAACCTTTAGTTTAAACTGATAATCGTTCGTTTTACTCATGTTTTCGCAGTTTCCCTTATTAAATCCAGTCATGTAGCAGGCCCTTTTGCCACTCAGTCTGGCTGAAGGGGCACGTTCTGGCAGGAAAGTGACCTCAATGCATACCCTCTAAATCTTAAATGTCCAGCTTGTAGTAGCTTTTTTGGGGACAAGCACCAAAGGTGCGGAGGCACCTATTGTATCTCTCCCTCCTTCTCCCTTCTTCTCCTCCTTCTCCTTCTCCTTCTCTGCAGCAGCCCATAGAACCGCTTCCGGGAAAGTTATGAAATTGGGCACGCAGATAGAGAACAGTCTGAACTGTCACCATAGCAAATTTGGAGTCTTTAAATCAATCCCACTAGCGCCACCAACTGTCCAAAGTTTTACTAATGTTTATGCTAATAACTTTAGAACCATAAGGGCTAGAAACAACATTCTTTTTTCCACCGATTCGATTGCTTCGATTGACGTCATTTTCCGTCATGAAAATTTTTCCGACATCTTGAATTCTTAAGTTCTCATTATATAATTTCTTGAATTCTGAAAACGTACTTTTTGAACTCCTCCTAGGCCGATGGTCCGATTTTCACGAAAATTTATCCAGATCATCTCCAGACCATGCAGACAAAAAGATATGGATTTCATGTTGATTCGTCAAACCAATCTCGCAAATCCGCACAAACTAATATTACGTAGCGCTTGCGAAAACAAACGTAAGGCTGTATCTCCGCAACGCTTTATCGTATTCAGACCAAACTTGGTACATGTCATCACAAGCATGACCTGAGGCTACATGCAGCGTTTCAGTGCAGCGTCACCTACTGGTCCGGAGATATGAAAAATGGCTATTTTTGCTTAGAACTTCTGAACGGTTTGTCCAAAAATCATAAAAGTGGTCTCGTTAGATTCGGGACGTCATGCAGAGTCGACTGATATCCAATTTGTCCATATCGACCATTTTAGGCGTTGGCCATTTTGAATTTTGTACCAAAATGTTGTATTTTCTGAACGCATGAACGTATCGTTACGAAACTCGGTATGGGTCATCAGTACGATGCCCTGAAGGAGCCTGAGAAGTTTCGAACCAGCGCTACCTAGTGGTCAAAATTAAACGTTCAAATGCTTATAACTCTGGGTGTGGTTGACTGATTTTCACGGGAGTCATCTCCTTGGGTTCCTGAATCCTTGCCGAGTCCAACGATACCACCCATGCTAGGTTTCGCCTTACGGTTTGTGTAGCGTTGTGATTTAGCGCTTAAACATTTGCCAATATCTTCTAAACCGTTTGACCGATCGAGACGAAACCACCATCAGAAGTTCGGAAACATAGATCGTTGGCTCTATGCTAATGACCAAATGTCAAAATATTAATAGTAAGTGGCATGAAAATGCAAACAAAGTCATGTGTGGGTCATTTTTTACGCGTTTATACATATAAATGTCTATAACTCCAAAACGAAATGAGATATTTTCACCAAAGTTGATACACACATGTATGGGCTCACTGTGAGGACACATGAAAAAATTATGAGCTTGTGCCCCTTGTTGGCGCTATAATAGAACAAAACGTGAAATTGCCATTGACTTCAATTCAGTTTTGTGATTAAAATGCTATACTTAACGAATGCATTGGTGTAACATTACGAAACTCAGTATGTGCCATCAGCTGCATGCCCTGAAGGTACTCAAAAGATTGAGACAGCGCCACCTTTTAGTCAAAAGTTAAAATTAAATTTACAACAATGCTAATAACTTTTGATTGAATTTGCCTATTGTAATGACACTAGTCTTAATAGATTCATTGGGTTATGCCGAAAACAAAGATACCAATTTTGCCAAAGTCAGCCAAACTTCCTGTCCGCCATCTCAATACCTACTTTTTCGACCTCCTCCTAGACCGTTTGTCCAATTTTCACCAAAATCGAATCGTATCATCTCCAGGCCGTGCCGACTAAAAGTTATGGATTTCTTGACGATAGATAAAATGGTTTTCGTATACCACAGCAGCAAATTTGAGGTATGATGCCAAAATGACTATTCAGGCTTTATATGACTTGACATATTGACACCAAACTTTGTATGTGTCATTCTCACTTCACGCTGACTACATCACATTTATTTCGTAACTGCGCCACCTGTAGGTCGAAAGTGATAAACCATTAAATCATCTTATAAGTTACTTGATATATGATTTTAAATGATAAAATGTCTTTAATTGCTCCTTGCTGCAGTTGGTCTGACACTCCCAGCCATGTTGGCATGTCTCATCGTCGTCTTTTGCGCTTGGCCCCGGTAATGGCTGCTTGCAGCTATTTTTTATTTTTTTTGCAATGGGTCCAGTTTTTTTTCTACTGATTGTATTATCCTTTCTCTCTATTCTGTATCTAATACATCTAAAAGGCCTATAAATAGCTCTGTAAATTAAGTTGATGTGTCTCAATGGTAGACATTGCAATTTTAGTTTTTGTTCCTCATGTTTCATTGACTTGAAAACTGAAATTGAAAACTGCTGAAACTTGGTTTTGTCTGAAAGTTTCAAAGGTTCCCCTGGCAGGTAAGCGGCAACTTGGCAATTACAATTTAAAAGCCATGGGTCATGTTCGATTTTCAAAAAAGCGATCACCAGCCAGCAAAATGTGGTGAAATACAAAGGTGGACATGTAGAATTAATTGTGTCCATGACGAACAAACAGAACGTCTGGCATGGGAATCCGTTCTTAATCAAAGCTGAGCTGAGGCTTATGGTCCGACATTTAAAGCGCTATTTCCATCAAAGTCAATGTAATTCCCTCTCGTTGTTCAAAAGTCATCATGGATGAAGCGGCTCGCTTGGCAAATTTTCAACACTTTGAAAATAAGACCTTTAATATAATGAGACTGTCCATTGACGTAAATTATTATTAGCCTGAGCCTTATAAAGCATGTTAAAGACTTCCCCATCTCACTAATTCTTTTTCTGTCATAGTGGTAATGAGGTTTGGTTTAAAGCTTTTTGACTTTCTCGCTGTTCCTATGATTTCTTTTTTGTGGCTCAATAATAGTTTTTTTTTTTTTTTTTGCTGGTCTGGCCAGTTATTCAGATTATTACCAAAAAATAGTGAATAGGTGCAATGAAACAAATGTAAATAAATGAAAGTAATGAACCACACTTTTGCTGGCAGATGATGTCATACTGTGCAGCACTTTTAACTTGTAACTTTTAACCCTCTAGCTCAGTGGTTCCCAACCTTTTTTTGTGAGACCCCCTTTTTCTCAAAATATTTTAGGGCCCCCCTTCACATTTAATGATATTATCGCCAGGGCCTGAATTTCGTTTTGGAAAACGGGGGGGAAATCCCCCTTTAGGTGATTCACATGGGGGGGATTTTTTTTCGTTTGAGGGGGAGAATGGGGGAGGGGGGCATTTTTTCCAAACAAAATTATTACATTTATCTCGCCTAAATGTTTGCGCTCATTGCATTTTTACAATGGGGTAATATTGGTGTTAAGAATTTACACAACACAAGGAAGCTTGATTTAAATTGTTCAATTAAATTGAAAAAAGTAGCACAAATAAATACAATAGAATAAAGATACAAATAATGACAAATAAAGAGATTTGTTTTTAATAGGTCTAACACTAGTAGCCTATTCATAAATACAGAAACTGAATAATGTAATCAAATGGATATACAACACTGGGTATACTACCCAGATAATAACACTGGGTAGCAGTGGCGGCTCCTGCAAAATCTCTCAGGGGGGGCAAATGTTTCAGATCAACTTTATCGCATGCAGACTTTTTAATAGATTTAACTTTAGTGTTTGAGATGTGCAGGAATCAACTTAAAACAGGTTTTCTTTCGTTTCCTGAAAAGTAACAGTTTTGGACATAGAAGGCTTCCGTCCGACAGCGATGATTTGTGTGTGTGTTGTTGTTGTTACGTTAATTAACATTTTACCAAAATTCAAGCTCAAATGGAGTTTGACAAGGGTTTTTGACCAGTAAATGCATTTTCAATCCACCCAGATAGTTTATTTTATGAAAGATTCCACTAGGTGGCGACAAATAATATTGTTGACGTGTAGGATAAAGATTGTGTTGGTGTTCGAATGGAATGTACAAATTTCAAAGTACAATGCTAGGAGTAAAAAAGACTGCTACCATCCTTTCCTAAACTGATTGTAAAAACAAAGTGAGATTTTCCAACACTTGAGTATTTAAATGGTCAGCAATAAATACCTCCTTAGACCTCCTTCTTCTCCCAAGACCTTTAGATCTTGTTGTTCCTGTTGCTAACTTGCTCCTGAAATGAGCTCTGGTCCTGATTACTTGGACGGCTGAATGGTACTTCTTTTAATGACACGATAGAATTAACTGCGTTCGCCATGACGTTTTTCAAGTTCAACTGGCCTCAACTCGTGAGATGTCCCAACAGTCTCTCTCGCTCTCGTTCTCTTTTTTTATTTTTATTTTTTAAATCACATTTGATAAAGATATTAAAGTAGTGTTTCATTTTTTCTTGTTCAAATTCAAAATTGTTTTCAAATATTATTTGTCACTTAATCTTAAAGATTTTCAATAGTGTATGTTTGTTCCCACCAATCGCTGCACAAGTTAAGGATACGTATGATGACGTAAGCACGTTAGTGCGATCCCTCCCGGAACCCATAGAGAATGCATTGCAGTGCCTGCAGTTCGAAAAAAAACATCTTTGAATGTAAGTCTATGGGAAAACTCTGGGCGATTCTCAGCCAGAGTGAAATCGCCCAAAAAGAGGCGGTACTCCACAGAACGTGACATGACGCTGATTGGACTATATCCAGAGGCACAGTGACGGCTAGCAACTCTGTGGTGAATGAGATTGTGAATGTGATTGAAACCGCCCCTGCTGGGTAGTATTTTAGTCCTGACTAAATTAAATACATAGGCTATTAATCCTGATTCCTTTAACTTAAAGCTATCTTTTGTTGTTTTGACAACAAAATTCATGACACATATGGCTGCCGTCACTTTAAGAGCTAGTGCACGGATCCTGCGTTCATTATACTGTCACATGCGTTTTATGCTTATCAAAGACAAAACCGACTATGTTTAGAGTATAAAGACCGAAGACCGAAATTGACACAATTTTGCGTGTTAAAGCAATATAATCCGCGAAAAATAACATTTGTTACTGGCCAGCTCTTTTTGAGGCGGATTTTCTATGAATGTGCGCATAGAAAATCATCTCAGAGCGCGCGAGCACGGATTAGTTTAAAATCGCTTGAATGTTTAAACTGGTAAGCTAAGACTTAAAAAGACGTGCAAATGGTAAACTTCAGTCACGATGCACTGCTGGCCCGATTGTGCAAGTGAATATTCCGCCATGTCCCGACTCCTGAACGCAAGTGTGTATTATCGCCGCAGCGCTTGATGCTTGCCTTGCACAACACATTTTGAGAGAAGGGATAGAAGACACGGCACCGCTGAACACTCACGTGGTTTGTGAAATTGCGTCTGGCAGATAGTTGTTAAAAGAATGATTTGATTTTATAATCTGTGTGGATTATGATTGCGGGAATTTCCCGCGTTATAAATGGGAGACCTGCGGGAATTCTTAGAGTTATGCGCAATACCCGCAATCCCGCGCCGAAATTCAAGCCCTGTATCGCTCTTGTAAGCTTGCAGCAAGGATGACAAAATATGTTGTTTTCAAACAAACGGTATGTTTATGCACAAATAATAGCCTATAATATTGAAAATACAATAACAAAAACATCAGTAGGCCCTTTGTAATTTAAAAACGTAAGCCTAGGAGAAGCCTATACATGGCCCTATTTGAAATGCAAAAACAAAAATATTCACACTGGTGTGTAGGTAAAAAAAGAAAGAATATAGGCTATTACTAAATGACTGTTGTCTGGGGCCTCAATACTTGCATGTTAGGCTTTATCAATGTGAGGCTTTATTTTTTACGCTTTTGGCGCTATAGCGAGCGATAATAAACTTGCGTTTATTAACAGAATAATGCGTCTTTCGGAAGAACATTGTAGCCGGAACTACATCTCTCTGTGTACGTCTATGACGAGTCACGTAGGTACTGGGCTACTCCGCAGCGGCATCGATCCCGAACCAGTGTAAAATAGTCCCAATGTAAACACTTATTATAGGTGTACCATAGTGGTTCAGGACAAGACAAAAACACGGATTGGAAAATGCATTCATGATGAACTCGATCATTATATAAATTTTGTCAATTTTGAACAGAAAAAAGTTAAGGACTTTTATTTAATGCTCATCGCTCAAACCTTTCAAAATATGACGCGACCCCCCACAGAGCTCGCTGAGGCCCCCTTGTGGGCCGCGACCCCCCTGTTGGGAACCGATGCTCTAGCTGACCCTCTTCTTTCAACAAAACCTCACCTACATTAGCCAGTTAACATTATCTTGGTGATATTTAAATTGACATTGTTTTCAACAACAATGCTTACTTTATTACAGGAAACCAAATGTTTAAACTTGTATGACATAAAACGCATACATTCTCTACGAATGTATGATGTAGTTACATTGCAGCACTAGCCCGGACAAGTAACGGTTCCATCAACGTGCCTGACGATCTCTTACAATAGCCATTGGCTGTCCATAAGTTTTGCTTCTTTAAAAAGTTTAAGATTTGGTGCTTGTACTCAGAAAATGTTAAAATATTTGGTAATTAGTTATAGTTATGTTCTCTGAATGTTTTCTAGATTTAATCACTAGCCAAGTTTGCTGACTTGGTCATGTTAGTGTTTCTTTTCTCATTAAGCAGAGCAAGTTTTAATTATGAATCTAAAAATATAAGTTTCCTCTGCTGTCTGATCTTGTGTGTTTACCTTGATTTGCAGGATTTTGAATTCTAAAACTAAACTTTTTACAATTCATTAGTTTTAGAATGAAACAACAGTGAAACTTGCCACTGTTTCAGTGAAAGACAGCCTAAGGAAGTTTCACATTTTAAAAATAGATACCTGCAATTTGGGGCATGCAAAAATCTTTCATCGTTAGAGAAGGTGTTTGTGAGAGGGAAACTGACACAATTGTTTTAGTTATTTGAAAGTTAATATTGTGGGTTCATCCGAGAGTTATTACTTTAATTAATTTGGCACGGTTAATGCATTTTTAATTAACTCTGTTTAAATAATTTGGAAAGGAATCAAACAAGTTCTAAAACATCTTTTCCCCTTAATATACTTTTCTTTTTTTTTCTTTATAAAAGAAAGAGAAACTACACAAACCGAAGACTGCTGGATGAATTCATTTCTGTCATAGGGATGACAGAATGGGATTAACTTTTTTTCCCTCATTCAGTCTCTCAGGCTCTCATGCGGGTTGCTGTTTGCTGATATACACTACTGTTCAAAAGTCTGTAAAAACATTTTTACAGAAAGTCAAATTTACAGAAAGTTTCAAATAAATGCTATTCTTTTGCCACAACAGAAATAATCGAAGTATATTACAATTTTAAACGGATATGTTAAATTGTAATACTATTTTTGCAATATATTAATATTTTTCCTGCATTAAAAATATTTTGGCGGCTACCAAAATGAATCTTTGTTCAGCCAAAGATTGATTTAATCACTTAATGTGACGATACCTGCCGCTCTGAAGTGCAGGGACCCGCTAATAACCAGCTGCTTTAAAATGCTCCCTTGAATGTTTGTGTGAGCATTCTGTGAAAAGTGTCAATAGTTTGAATTTGCAACGTGTCTTTGCAGTGTTAAGCTTTGTTGCCAATCACAGACATTTGTTGAACATGTGAATGCAGTAGCCAATCAGATGTTTAATTAGTCAGAATCTGCTCAACACTGCTTTTTGTTTTTGTTTAGCGCGAGTTCTGAATGCTCGCGATCCCTTTAGTTTATAACCAACAAAGTTTAAACTCGATGAAAGATTCAACCTCGCGTTGAAATTGACAGCTTCAGTGATCATAATGGCAGCGATCTTTGCTCGCTTTCTGTATAAAATATATATTTTTCATGCTTCTGACTTCACATTGCAAAGTTTCTGGATTGGCAAACGTATCTAAATGCACGCAATTGAACCCGATTGGCAGTGATAACCATAGCAATGGTTACTGTATGCCAAGGGATCTGTGTATTAAGTCTTGGTGTAACTGTCAGTCATTTTATTACTAGCTAATCAGTCACTTTTTACAAATTAATTTACAGATTTTAAATAGGCAGTAAAATAGTTCTAAGCACTTAGTTTTATGATCTGTCCTGACAGTGGACTCATTTAATAAGTAAATGGTATACTTTAATATTACAAACTATTTCTTTGCATTTATTTTGGGTTTATTGTCAGTACTGGGCTCGCAGTTCACATGGGTAGAGTACTTATACTGTGTGTTTGGATGACAGTATTCGTCCGCCACCACCAAAGACCATTTTTGACCCAGGAAAAACCCTGACTTAGTACAGTACTCGCGCATTGTGACTACAATATGCTTTCATAGACTTTTTTTCTGAGAGCCTCAACACGCCGCGTACAGAGGTGTGTTTGTTGTATTAGCCATAAACGTGACCTCTTTTCTGTTAATATGTCACCCATCATGATTTGCATTTACATTAGATTCAATTAAAACAGAGCTTTATGACACAGCTTGGTTTTCAGCCTGCTTTCTCTTTTGACTAATAACCAAAAATGTCATTGTTAGTTTCTGTTGGTCAAAATTGCAGTGCAACTATTGTATTTACTAAAAGTATTACTTTTGACACAAGTGATACAATTGTAAATGGCAACTTTTTGGCAGTTTTTCCACACCGAGTGACTCCAGGTTCTTCTGTTTAAGATTGTGAAGTGTTTCTTTTATCACCAGGTTGTAATATTATACCTTTTCGCTAGGCATCACACAATTTTAGAAACCAAAGCTTGACCTAATTGAGTGTCACCAAGTTAGAGTAGAAAAACACAGGCACTTTCACTCTGCCTACCAACAATTCAATCGAAGCTGTCAATCTAGAGGCTAATTTTAGCCATTTGGCTGTAGCTGGCGTGTCTGGCTAGGGTTGTGGAGGTGCCTATGGATGGATGGATGGACACATGCTGAAAACATGGCAATGTCGAACTTTCAATCATGCTGAGTCCTTCCGTAACAGAAAGGCCATCTCGAACAGTTTGAAGGTTTGTTTTTCTCTTGTCCTCTCGGTGATTAATGAGCAAGCATGGCTGTTGTGTGTCCAGACGAAGGGTTGATGCATTCCTCGCTTCATTATCTGATCAATGCGGAAGAGACTCTAATAACAACTAGAGTCAATAAAGCTTTGGGGATTTACCCTTTTTGTGTTTTTTTTTTTTTTTTAAACTGTTCACACCAGTGAGTATCTGTTTCGCTCTGAATAGACCAATATTTCACTGTATCTTAATTAAGGCAAGTATTTGAAATGCAATGTAATAATTCCCTCATGGAATTTGAAATTAATCTGTTGGCTTGTAAATTAACTTAAATTATATATGCAGCCATGTGATAATGCTGTCTGCTAGTGCATTAAACAGTAAATTAAAACAAGACTGTTAATGGATGGATAAATGCATTTGAATGATTTTGAAAGGATCCAACTTAAGTGCAAATCAGCATCAATTGTGTAAATCTGTGTATCTATACACACAAAAGACATTGCTGGACTGTTCATGGAGTGCACATATAAAGTGTGTGTGTTTGTATTTTACTTATAACATTAAGTACTGTGGTCAAAGCCCTGTTAGGGCTTCAGATGCGAGAGTGAACGAGAGTGAACACAATGATGCCACCAAATTCTACAGATGGTCAGGTGTGTAACTAATAATATAGTAATAATCTCATCAGGCACGGAGTGGCCATGGGGAAGATTCCCGGTGGGCAGCTCATAAATTGGGCTGGTAGTAACACCTCTACATAAAGGCATCACAATGACCACAGTTTCCACAAAATATTAAGCAGCACAACTGTTTTAAACATTGATAATAATAATAATAAATGTTTCTTGAGCAGCAAATCAGCATATTAGAGTGATTTCTGAAGTAATGATGCTGAAAATTCAGCTTTTGCCAACAGACATCTTCCAAAAACCTTAAAATCTTGTGCCGTTTTCTGCTAGTTCGTGCAGCAATTATTTTTATTACAGGTAAAAAGTGTACAAATTGTGCACTGCCCATCTGGAACACCAGTCAAATAACATTGATGAGAAACTAAGAAGAAGGTTTTACATTGTATAATGGCATCAAACTGGAAAGGCATCACGTGTATAAATTTAGACTGGCCTTTTCCACCAAATATCATGAAGCATTGTGGAGTAAATGTGTAATTGAAATAACATCAAGTTCTATATTTTTAATTTTTTCACGTTCTACCCACAAGTTCGCAGTCCAGTGGGGCTGTGCCAAATGTTCTGATGAATACTGGAGGAGAGAGATGACCTCCTTGTGGGATCCAGATAACAAGATTGATTTGGGTTTCTTGTCAGCAAGTTTCTTGTCTTGTATGTAATGATGTGAGCGCTCCATGCATTTATCAAAGCACCACTTGTAGTCTTCTGTGTCTCCCATCTCGCTTAAATGCAGAACAGGGAGCACTTTAAGTAGTTTCCCATCTTTAGGGAAGAATGGAGCCTTCAGGCATGTTTTGTACAAACAAATCCACAGTGCAAAACCAATAATTATTTTATAAATATCTCTGGTGCATAGGCGTCAGTCTCATATCACAGCTGTTATGAGAAGCACACTTTGACAATTAACAGGATTTTATTTGTGTGATGTATTTAATGTTCCATTAGAAATGAGGGAATGTTCCACCTATTTTAGTTTTTTGCCATTTATACAGTATAATGTACCTTGAATTATGAAAGGGGCTCATCATTAGATGATAATGGTCATGTGTGAATTATTCTCTTTATTTTTATGGACTGGACTAACATTAAGTTTTTTTATTGCATGCATTTTACAGATAGTTTCTCTATTTAATCCTTGAGATGATGTTAATGTGACGCATGATGGATGGTTAAAGAATGATGAAGTGGCAGCAAAAGTACAGAGTTAGGTCTTTCTCTTTGTGGAGGTGAAATGTTTCCAAGAAGAACGCTTCACACACTCTGTGCGCCTCTCAACACCGCCCACTTGTGAAATGCGGTTGTCGCTTCAATTTTCCAATTTTCCTCTCACAAAAAGCCAGGGCTTTTGAAAGGCACTTGAATATAAATATTTTAGGGTTGTAATTATTTGAGGGGGAAGCATTGATGTTTAAATATTAAAGGCTTCATCTCTCAGTATGCTGTGACAGTATTTAGATGGGCTCTCAAACTATCTTATTGCACAAAGTCTCATACGTCTGTTACAGCATCAGATTACTGCTCAAGTATGAATGGGTAATTGCATTTTTTGCTTTTTTATTAGCATCTTTATTTCTGGTTTGATGCTGGATCTACATGCTTGACATTATTTACACCTCAATGGAAGAATGTTGCCTTTTGTTGATGATAGGATAGTCATGTTATGTTTTTTTTTTTTCACTCATATTGATGGATTCAGCCAAGAAGATTGCTTTAAGAATTGTATATATATCTTTTGTATTATCTTTCTGCCATTCAGAATAAGTCATAGGAATTTCATTATAGATGAAATTGTTTACCAAAAAGTGCTGCTTGTGTGATATTGCAATTAGGGCTGCCTCCGACTAAAGATATTCCTAGTCGACTAACACTCCTGCATTTTAGCGATTAGTCGAATAATCGTTCATTTATGATATTAATATAAAAACTTGCGTATATACAAGCAAAGGTATAGTCCAAGTTGAAGTTTAACACTTCCATATGACAGAAAATGCTAAAGCATGATATTAGCGCGTTCAAAATGAAAATGAAGCGCTTAAAGCAGAATAGTAAAGCGTTTAAAGTATACAGCGCTTACGAAACGTTATAGGCTAATTATTACATAAAAACAGCAATCAGACTGCCTGTGCATTTTAATAATTTATTATCAAAAATACAAACTGTAACAGTTACATGTAAAAAAAAAAAACAGTTTTGAATAAAATAAAATTCGTTCTTTACAATAAATTAAATAAACTTGTTAGTAACTTAGGCCTAGTACAAAACAAGGGGGAAAAAAAACAAATAAATACTGTAGCAAAAACGCTGTTTGGTATAAAAATACAGTGGAAAATTAAATTAATATAATTTTGATATTGTTCAAAAGGAAAATTAACAAAAACGAACAATTTAATAAATGCACATGGCACATCGCACAACGCCAAAACTTAGAATAAAAAAGAAGGCGGCAAACAAATCAACAGCCTAAGTATTGGATTAAATTGTTTAGAACAACTAGGCTATATTTAAGACAAAATGTGGAACAAATAGGCTAATTTAAAGAACACTAATACAAATCAAAAATATCAGAGCAAAGCCGCAAACTGCCATTAAGACG
The DNA here is from genome assembly GCA_026230005.1 of Gila orcuttii. Taxonomy (NCBI): domain Eukaryota; kingdom Metazoa; phylum Chordata; class Actinopteri; order Cypriniformes; family Leuciscidae; genus Gila; species Gila orcuttii. Next base: position 15,097,745 of record JAPDVR010000019.1, on the reverse strand, counting down.
TTGAAACAAGACCTTGACCTGAAACAACAAATTGCAAACATCAGACTAATTGCTTACAGAATAAAAAACAACTTCTGCATTATATAAAAACGAATAAATAAAAATAATATTTATTTATTTGTATAGCCTACCTGTTATAAAAATACCCGTTTTTTTTATATAGCCTAACGGATAGCAAACAGAAACACTACAAAAAGGAAATTAAGCATTCTTACCTAAGCTTTCAATTCGATTTTATTTTTTCCATATTATGTGAGAGGAACACCAGCTTGTCCACATTGTTGGGAAGAAGGGAGCTTCTGGACTTGTTCACAATGAAGCTGGCCTTTGAAAAGATGCGCTCTGACGTTACTACTTACATGTTTTAAATAAGACATATTAGATGTTGACGAGTGATAGGCAAATGTTTGCCTGCAGAGTTTGCAAACAGCCTTTTTAGGGTCGTACTTAGACTTTTCAAAATGATCCCACACTTTGGACTTTTTTCCTGACATTATTAGCATCAGCCAGACACCTCTCCCACAAGTGCGCTTTGGTATACCGCGAGGCACGAGATCTCGTTGATCTCTCGTTGCTTTGATGTCATGTCATACACTGACTGCGCAGCCACTGATTGCGTAATTTTTTCACGTGATTTTTTTTTTTTTGCGACTAACCGACTAATGAAAATGTATTCGACCAAGCCCTCCTTATATCGACTAACATTTAGTCGACTATTTGGGGGCAGCCCTAATTGCAATATAATTTTACGAACTCTAAATTTGTAAATGACAGGTTTTAATTTCCAAAGAGCAAAAACAGTGCTAAATGTTTCAGCAGTAAAGGGCATATAGCAAGTATGCTGGTTGTTTTTACTTGTTTGTGTGTGTGTATATATGTATGTATGTGTGTGTGTATGTATATGTGTGTGTGTATATGTGTGTGTGTATATGTGTGTGTGTGTGTATGTGTATATATGTGTGTATATATGTGTGTGTGTGTGAGCTGCACGATATTGGAAAAGAAATTACATTGCGATATTTTGTTTTTCCGCGATATATTGCGATTTGAAAACAATTTCCCCAGATGACTTGAATAGCTCTATTTGTAAAGAATGAATCATTCTAGGATGATTGGGGTCATTTTGTAGGGTTGTGCATCTGCATGGAAACAAATACACAAATTACAAGCATAGATAAATACAATAGACCAAAGATACAAATGAAATAAACAGTGCTTTATGTTTTTCAGGTAAATCTAACAGTATTCAGGTACAGACATTGAATAATCAAATGTAAAATAACACACTGGATAGTTTTCACTCAATAAATTAAATATAATTAATTAATCTTAATTGAATCTGTTAAAGCAGCAAAAGTCATTTTCTCTTTCTCTTTTGTTTTCAATTAACATTGGTGACAAACAGCTTTGAGTATATTATATATTAAGGGGAATAAAATGTTTGATCAGAGCAACTGAGAAAAACCCTTAATTTACTGCCAAAGACTTGCAAGATGACCTGATGAAAGGAGAAAAAAACATGTATAAAATGAACATTAGATAAGAATGGTCTTCATGTTGGGACATCTTGCCGAATGCCACTCTTGACCAAGAAGAACACAAAAAGCTGACTTGAATATGCTAAAATCTGTTTGGATAGACCTGTGGGGTTATGGAGTTATGGAGTGATGTGACCAAACTGCAACTTTTTGGAACAATGGATCAGTAGTATATCTGGTGCAAAAAGGTAAAGCTTCTGTGCAGAAGAACACCATCTCTATGGTCAAACATGGAGGCGGTCCAGTCTGTTATAGGGGTGCTTTGCTATTGCAGGAAGTGGGAATCTTGACTATGAAAGACATAATGAATTTGAAGTATCAAGCCATTTTGGCAAAGATGGTGATGCCTTTGGTGTAGAGACTGACGTTTGGTGTTCAATGGACTTTCCTGCTGGACTGCCATCCCAAAGTATAAATCTAAATCTACTGAAGCTTTGTTCAGGGACCAGTTGTAGAATGTTCTTGAGTGGCCTGTACAGTCTTCAGATTTACATCTTATTGTAAATATTTGGTGGAATTTGAAGAATGCAGTGGTAACGTGAAAAAAGATTATCAGTGATCTGGAATTTGTTTCAAGCGAGGGATGGGCCAAGATTTCAGTAAAAAGGTGACACAAGCTTCTAAGCACGGACAGGCAGCGTTTTTCTGGAGTTTCAGCATAAACAATTCTGCACAAAATTTGACTTGGGGTTGAATAATTGTGGACATGAATGTTTAGAGCCAATTTGATTTTCATTTTTCATTAACTTAACATTATCAGAATTATTCAAATGTGTATTAATATTCTTTCTATAATAGTTTTATATACTAGTGCCTTTGTTAAAAAAAAATCATAAAATGTTGTTCTTGACAGCTAAATGTCTTGCAGGGTGAGGGGGTTGAATAATTGTGATTGCAGCTATATCTAGTGTCGTTTTATACTTTTTTTTTTTTTTTTCTTATTTTTTTTTGTTTTATTGGAGTCAAAAAGATTAAGAACCACTGCTCTAACTTCCTTCCCTTCAGCCGGTCTGTTTTTCCACAAGTGAACATGTCAGATCATGGCATCATGGGAAATGTAAAATTGACCTCCAGTGAGACATAACCTTTGAGTTTGCTCAGTCTGTTCATTCCTCAAGTACCTCATGGCTCTGGTCACACATTGAGTCAAGGCCACTGAACTGCACAGTGTAAGGAGGCTGGAATTGGATCACTGTTTGCTTTTCATATCACACTGAATATGCTTAAGGACAGAAGATGATGATGTTAGATAAACGCACTAACTCGCCTCAGTACAAACTCTAGAGTACATGCCAGTGTGTACAAAATACAGACACAGCCCTTATCTTTCCTAGGACAGATCGAGTAGAGTGTGTGATTTGGGACCATCTGGGTTCAACATGAATGTAATAAGTGATAACTGAAAGGGGGCCATGTTCTTGGTGCAGCAGTGTTTCCCACAGGATTTTGTGAAACTGTGATGGGTGGGCCTCGGTCCCTCTAGGAAGAAAATTTTGTATGTACATTTTAAAGTAAAATTGTAAATCTGGTGCATCTTTGATGGTGCGTTCACATCGGACGCGAATAGCGCGTCAGGCGCGAGTGATTTCAATGTTAAGTCAATGCAAAGACGCGTTACGCACGTAAAAAATTCCTGCGGCGCGAATGAGGCGTAGAGCGCTGTGCGGTAGACGCGAATTCGCCGCGCGAATTAAGCTTCTGGCGCGAATTAAGCTTCTGGCGCGTTAAGCACGAATGATTTAGTTAGTGCTATTTGTGCATTCGCGCGTTTGACGCGAATTCGCGTCTGCCGCCCGAGTTGAAAAATCTGAACTTCTGCGTCAATTCGCGCCGCGTTAACCAATCAGGAGCCTAGCTGCTTGCTGCTGTCACGTGGTGAAGTATCTGGATGCTACAATAAATTATTTTGTAATATGACTGTGGTTCTAATGCACAACAAAGCAAATATTTTATCACCTAAAACTTGATTTCAATATATGAGACATTCATTTTGTATTGAATGCTATTTATTCCATATCTAGATTATATGAAATATTATAATGTAAAGACAACCAACATACTGTATAAGTTCGTGTCTGGACAGTGTTGTGTGAAAGAGAGAGAAAAATCACAGGACAGATTAATCACTTTTGGAGGCTGGCTCCATTTATCATCAAAACAAAAATAAATGACCGATTAGGTGGATGAGGGCGAGGGTGATCCTCGCTCCAATGCGGGACAACAGGTCATCAAGCTGGGCGCGGGACAGGCGGAAGTACCGCTGAAAGCCGCCGTCATCCAGGCGCAGCTCCTGGAGCGAGCCAATGGTGAAACTCGCCACACTGGGTTCGCCTTCGAAGGGTCTGGTGGACACAAATACGGCGACGATTACCCCACGCCGCCGTTCTGCTCTCCAGAGCAAATACAGAGCGGTGACTCTCTCGATGAATGCTCGATCAACATAAAAAAGATGGCCGCCAACGGGTTTCTATTCTAAATTTCGCTTCAAACTTTTGTTTTTACGCGCATCAGTTTCACTCTTGACACGCGAATTAACACAAAGTGGTCAAGCGTCAAACTAGACGCGGTAAACGCGAATTTGACGCGCTATTCGCGTCTGGTGTGAACGCACAGTTAGAGTTCAAAATTAAAAGCTCCAACCTACACTCACCTAAAGGATCATTAGATAATTGCATTAATGAGAAATTGAACAGGTGTTACAAATCAACCAATCACATGGCAGTTGCTTCAATGCATTTAGGGGTGTGGTCCTGGTCAAGACAATCTCCTGAACTCCAAACTGAATGTCAGAATGGGAAAGAAAGGTGATTTAAGCAATTTTGAGCGTGGCATGGTTGTTGGTGCCAGACGGGCCGGTCTGAGTATTTCACAATCTGCTCAGTTACTGGGATTCTCACGCACTACCATTTCTAGGGTTTACAAAGAATGGTGTGAAAAAGGAAAAACATCCAGTATGTGGCAGTCCTGTGGGCGAAAATGCCTTGTTGATGCTAAAGGTCAGAGGAGAATGGGGCGACTCATTCAAGCTGATTGAAGAGCAATTTTGACTGAAATAACCACTCGTTACAACCGAGGTATGCAGCAAAGCATTTTTGAAGCCACAACACGCACAACCTTGAGGCGGATGGGCTACAAGAGCAGAAGACCCCACCGGGTACCGCTCATCTCCACTACAAATAGGAAAAAGATGCTACAATTTGCAAGAGCTCACCAAAATTGGACAGTTGAAGACTGGAAAAATGTTGCCTGGTCTGATGAGTCTCGATTTCTGTTGAGACATTCAGATGGTAGTCAGAATTTGGCGTAAACAGAATTAGAACATGGATCCATCATGCCTTGTTACCTCTGTGCTGGCTGGTGGTGGTGGTGTAATGGTGTGGGGGATGTTTTCTTGGCACACTTTAGGCCCCTTAGTGCCAATTGGGCATCGTTTAAATGCCACGGCCTACCTGAGCATTGTTTCTGACCATGTCCATCCCTTTATGGCCACCATGTACCCATCCTCTGATGGCTGCTTCCAGCAGGATAATGCACCATGTCACAAAGCTTGAATCATTTCAAATTAGTTTCTTGAACATGGCAATGAGTTCACTGTACTAAAATGGCCCCCACAGTCACCAGATCTCAACCCAATAGAGCATCTTTGGGATGTGGAACGGGAGCTTCGTGCCCTGGATGTGCATCCCACAAATCTCCATCAACTGCAAGATGCTATCCTATCAATATGGGCCAACATTTCTAAAGAATGCTTTCAGCACCTTGTTGAATCAATGCCACGTAGAATTAAGGCAGTTCTGAAGGCGAAAGGGGGTCAAACACAGTATTAGTATGGTGTTCCTAATAATCCTTTAGGTGAGTGTATATTCAGTGTGCAAATTGAACAAAGAAAAAGTGCATTGACTTGTACCTGAACTTTAAAGGAGACTCAAACCTCTTTATAGTGTCTCAGTGTACATTACACTGCCTAATACTAGCGTAATACTACTAATTATAATAGCAATAATAATGTTATAATATTATTACTATGCCAGTAATAGCCATATATTGTAAAACAAAATGCACTTAAAAAAAATTACTTTTATAATTAGTTTTTCCCTAATTTCTATACATACAAGAGATCAATCCGTGAGTTTTATTTTGACTGAAACAGTCAAGCTTAAATTGTGGCGTAATACAAGTTTACAAACACGTCTCATTACAAATCTGGTGGAATGCTGTAATCGTGATTATGGAAATGATTAGGAATGCACCGATCTGATACTGCCATTCATGGCCGGATCGGGTATTAGTCAGACGAGGCCGATCCAAATCCGATATTGTGGGTATACTATTCTGTGTTAAGCCCCACAAAAGCATTATAATTAAAGCACCATAAAGTTTTCGTGCACTATATTATAAGTCTTCTGAAGCCATTCTATAGTATAATGTGAGATAGAAATTAATATTTAAGTAATTAAATTCAAGTTCACGTAGACTCTTCCCTCCGCTGCGGCTGTCAGTCATTCTCCATTCAGCATTCAAACAGCGCGTCGCGTTCGGTTACGACAGTCAACATGATGAAACTCTCTCCCAGATAATTCAATATTACTATCATTATATTTGATCTGTAGATAAAGCTCTGTGGTTTTGCATAAAATGACTTTATCTTGCTGGACTGTATTGCTGTAACTTAATCATGTTCCTTTCTACCGTGTGTCTGTTAGATCACAACACTGGAGAGCACTATAATTGTTCTTCACGCGCACAGTAACTGAAATTTAAAACTGTTAAAAGAAAAGGCTGAATAAACTATTGCATAGATAGATACTGTATAATACACTATGCATCATTATGTCTTTCCTTTGTGTTTTGAACTTTTCAATGTGGACTCAAAGAGCTGCGTGCTGTGACTGTGTTGCTTCAAGTGCATCATTCTACGCTCAGGATGCGCATAAGCACTTTGTGCCGCACTGTATTTCTGTATATTCTGTATATATTTCTGTCATTTCTGTATTATAACGGTCTTTCATAATCATATCATAATACTTTTGCGCTATGAAAGATTATTAACAGCCTTTCTTGTTCTGTCCTATCAGATTTTATACAATTATTGTGCACTCGTGATTTATCTAGACTAAATATTACTGCTGAATTATCCACTAATCTAGTTTATAATATAATTTTTGTCATCATAGTTTTTCAGGTTTTTGTCATCGATCTCCATTTAACTGTCGACATTACTCGTTACGATTTTTTAATTTTTTTTTATAAATGTCTATTAGTGGAGGTCAATCGATTAAAAAATTAACTAATCAATCACATATTTTTCGGTAATTTAATCATGATTAATTGCACCTAACATTTAAAGTTTTTAATATATTTCTATATTGTAATGCTTTCACATTCAATCCCCAAAACAATGTAGAAACAACATAGACAGTATATTTTAAATACTTGTTTAATGGCATCTTTTTACTAAGCACTGAATGAAGGCCAGTATCACTGATATCAGTACCGATACTGATGTCTCTATTAAATTGATTGTCCCACGTTATATTAAGTGACTAAGTATTATGTACTTACATTGAAAAATATGTACAATGTACTTATTGTGTTGGATGTTGTATTGTAAAACACTTTTGCTGCTATTGAGGTGTGATACTGGTAAGGTTAGGGGCAGGTGTGGTGGTATGGATCAGTGTAAGGGAAGGGGGTAACACTTTATTTTACAGTGTCCTTGTTACATATGTTACATGTAATTACCATAGTAATAACAGTGAATTATGCCTAATTACATGCAGTTAACCCTCAACCAAATTCTAATCCTACCCTAACCCTATAGTAAGTACATGTAGTTAATTAATATTACACTGTACTTAAATATTTAATTACACTGTAACAATGACACCTTAAAATAAAGTGTAACCGGGAAGGGTTAACAGTGTAATTACAAATGTAATTACATACATTAATTACAGCTGTAATTACATGCAGGTATTTTTAAATATAAGAACAATGTAAAAACATGTATGTGCACAAGTCCATTGTATCAAATTATTAGTTTCAATGTAAGTACATAGTAATTAAAGCCACTTAATATAAAGTGGGACCAATTGATTTCTTTTCTAAATTGTATACATTAATTATGGACATTTAAGTGTAATTGAAAGCTTTCATTTTTTTAAAAAATTGAATAGGCTTTAAAAAAAAAAAAAAAAAAAAATATATATATATATATATATATATATATATATATATATATACAGGTCCTTCTAAAAAAATTAGCATATTGTGATAAAGTTCATTATTTTCCATAATGTAATGATAAATTAAACTTTCATATATTTTAGATTCATTGCACACCAACTGAAATATTTCAGGTCTTTTATTGTTTTAATACTGATGATTTTGGCATACAGCTCATGAAAACCCAAAATTCCTGTCTCAAAAAATTAGCATATTTCATCCAACCAATAAAAGAAGTGTTTTTAATACAAAAAAAAAAAGTCAACCTTCAAATAATTATGTTCAGTTATGCACTCAATAGTCAATACTTGGTCGGGAATCCTTTTGCAGAAATGACTGCTTCAATGCGGCGTGGCATGGAGGCAATCAGCCTGTGGCACTGCTGAGGTGTTATGGAGGCCAAGGATGCTTCGATAGCGGCCTTAAGCTCATCCAGAGTGTTGGGTCTTGCGACTCTCAACTTTCTCTTCACAATATCCCACAGATTCTCTATGGGGTTTCAGGTCAGGAGAGTTGGCAGGCCAATTGAGCACAGTAATACCATGGTCAGTAAACCATTTACCAGTGGTTTTGGGACTGTGAGCAGGTGCCAGGTCGTGCTGAAAAATGAAATCTTCATCTCCATAAAGCTTTTCAGCAGATGGAAGCATGAAGTTCTCCAAAATCTCCTGATAGCTAGCTGCCTTGACCCTGCCCTTGATAAAACAGTGGACCAACACCAGCAGCTGACATGGCACCCCAGACCATCACTGACTGTGGGTACTTGACACTGGACTTCAGGCATTTTGGCATTTCCTCCTCAATCTTCCTCCAGACTCTGGCACCTTGATTTCCGAATGACATGCAAAACTGAGCAACAGTCCAGTGCTGCTTCTCTGTAGCCCAGGTCAGGCGCTTCTGCCGCTGTTTCTGGTTCAAAAGTGGCTTGACCTGGGGAATGCGGCACCTGTAACCCATTTCCTGCACACGCCTGTGCACGGTGGCTCTGGATGTTTCTACTCCAGACTCAGTCCACTGCTTCCGCAGGTCCCCCAAGGTCTGGAATCGATCCTTCTCCACAATCTTCCTCAGGGTCCGGTCACCTCTTCTCGTTGTGCAGCGTTTTTTGCCACACTTTTTCCTTCCCACAGACTTCCCACTGAGGTGCCTTGGTACAGCACTCTGGGAACAGCCTATTTGTTCAGAAATTTCTATCTGTGTCTTACCCTCTTGCTTGAGGGTGTCAATGATGGCCTTCTGGACAGCAGTCAGGTCAGCAGTCTTACCCATGATTGCGGTTTTGAGTAATGAAACAGGCTGGGAGTTTTTAAAAGCCTCAGGAATCTTTTGCAGGTGTTTAGAGTTAGTTATATGATTCAGATGATTAGGTTAATAGCTTGTTTAGAGACCCTTTTCATGATATGCTAATTTTTTGAGACAGGAATTTTGGGTTTTCATGAGCTGTATGCCAAAATCATCAGTATTAAAACAATAAGATACCTGAAATATTTCAGTTGGTGTGCAATGAATCTAAAATATATGAAAGTTTAATTTTTATCATTACATTATGGAAAATAATGAACTTTAGCACAATATGCTAATTTTTTTAGAAGGACCTGTGTGTGTATATATATATATATATATATATATATATATATATAACAACTTTTAATTTAAGTGAATTTAAAACAATCTTCAAATAAACCATGTAATAAATGTCAAATTTAATATATGAGGGCTCAATGCTAAGGTCTTTTTCTACTGGACCAGTCGGGCCGGTTCAGATTTTTATGTAAGAGAAATGACCCCTTGATCTGAGTGTTCAGATGGCAGTGCTGGTCTCCTCACAAAATGTGAAAGTTTTAAAAACCTTGAAGTGTCAACAAAGTATCTTTTGTGTTGAAATACTCTGGATCCTTTTTGGAAAGCCAGTCAGTGATCTATGCGTACCAAAGGAAAGTAAATGATCCAGCACCATGCATCAATTCACAGCAGTCAGCCGGCTGTGCGGACTGCCAAGTTTTAACGCCAACTCTGCAACTCTGCCACTGTCCCTGAGCTCCAGTGAATTTGCATCGAATGACATTTTGCTGTAACACTAACAAGAGAAGCTGGTGTTTTCAATCAATCAGCTTGTGAAAGGCTCTTGAAGTCAGCACATGTATTCTATTGAAAGTGCCGGAGATCATTGTGCTTACACAGCAAGTGTGATGCTGGTCACCAAGGTTACCGCTGAATTATATCTGCGTCTGCCTCAAGGACCCTGCGAAGCTTATTAAGATATACAGCTTGTAATTTTGGAGCTTGCCTTTTGGGTTAAAAGTTTCCTTGCTCTTGCCTTTTGGGTTAAAAGTTTCCTTGCTCTTGCCTTTTGGGTTAAAAGTTTCCTTGCTCATTTAATGAACTCATTGTAAAGTAATTCTTCAAAGAACGACCATTAAAGGCTTTTTTTTTAGAGGGATTGTGGGTTTCCAGTAGGGGTGTAACGGTACACAAAAATCACGGTTCGGTACGTACCTCGGTTTTAAAGTCACGGTTCGGTACGTTTTCGATACAGCAAAAAGAAAGAAATGCCAGAGAAATTTCCTATTTGTTAAAAGAAAAAAAAATTCTTTTAAATAAGTGTGAGTTTTCCTACATACTTTCAGGTTTATAAATGGGGGTCATCTTTGAAGGATGAACAAATATTGTTTTGGTCATCACATTAAAAATTACATTTAAATATATATTTATTTTAGGGCTGGGCAAGTTAACGCGTTATCGCGTTAACGCATTTATTAATTAATGCCGACAATTTTTTTATCACACGTTAACGCAGTTTTTTTTTATTATTATTATTTTGAAAGTCCGTTGCTCACTGGCTCTGAATACACATAGGCCTACAGTCAAACCATGATCACAGGAGGGCTGGGATGTTGGTCAGCCAGCAAATAAGATCAGTCTCTCTTCTAATGATTTGTGCTGCGCGTCCTTTATAAAAAGTTATAGACAATTCAACTTCGGCAACGAACGGGCGCGTGCTTGAGGCGAGCATGACCGCAACAGTTTCACAGGAACGCACCCGCTTGTCGCTGCACCTTGTGCTCGACCACTTCACCTCACTCTTGGCTGATTTATACTTCTGCGTCGGACTTACGCCGAAGACAATACGCTATAGACTACGCGTTGGTTTTCATTTATATCTCTGCGTCGTTGTCCGCGTTGACGTGCAATTACACATGCAGAGGGAGCATGTGAAACCCGGGGAGCGGTTGTTGCAATCACAGCGCTTGCGGTACGCGTAGAATTGACGTTACATTTTTGGAGAGGTGCACGTCAGGGTACGCCGAAGTGTACGCGCGCTACACAGCAACAGCGTGAGTATAAAGTATAAATTGTTTTTTTTACTCTGTTTAATGTAATCTTACGTGGGAAACCATGGCATGACCAAACCTAAGCTACTATAAGTAACGTTGGTCGACTTATATAGTAGTGATCATGACCTCTGACTACTACATAGACTGTTTCTGCTGCTCCCTGATAAAAGATACCTGTTCAGAAAAAAAAACAAGAAAACTGGACTCGTTTTAACAAACTAGATAAAAGGTAATGCCCTGGCAGTGGCAAATAGCTTTGTTTAAATATTTGATTTGATTACATTAATGTTTAAGTTGAGATTTGAGATTACTGTGTAAAGGGAATACTGCTGGTATAAAAGCACCTTATTTGTTTAAAGTTATTGCACTTTTGTGTATATAGCAGTACATTTAAATCAAAAGTGCGCAATACACTACTTTAGAAGTCATTATTCAATTTTGCGCATAACAATGCGATTAATCGCAAGAAAACCATGCGATTAATCGCGATTAAAAATTTTAATCGTTGCCCAGCACTAATTTATAGAATATTTGAGTTTTGAAGTGCTGAAAAAAGATGTGTGAAGTACTTGAAAGCATTTCACTATTCCAGCCAAACTGGTTACAGTTAGTGTTACTATATTAAATCCATGGTGAATGTTGCTGGACTGTGGACGTAAAGTATTACTAGTTCATTCATGGCACAATGTTTCTCCTGGTTTTCACGTCAGCGCTGTTTGATCTAATAGAGATCTACAGTTAATAACGGAGAAATGTGAAAATGCTTCTCACTAGATCTCGCAGCAATGTTATTACTTCAGTGGCGAATTCAAATGTTTTCTTTACTGGATCTCTTAGCGCTGTGTAGTAACAGTGTCGCTTGATCGAGATCGGCTCGCGCTGCACAGATGTTGCTGGTCCGAACTAATAAACGATCCGTGAAGCACATGAGTAGGGCAGTTTCGTTCCGCTTTCATTACGCTTGCCATTTGATGTTGCGCAACATTGTGGTGGTCGCGCCAGCGCGGATTTTGTCGGCAGGAAAAAAGGTCCAAGGAATCGTTCGGTTTGTATGCGTACCGAACCGGAAGCCTCGAACCGAAACGGTTCAATACGAATACATGTACCGTTACACCCCTAGTTTCCAGTGTTCATGTGGTTTTATTTCTTTTAGGCCTTTTTTAACAGAATGGGGAAGCAGAGGGCAAAATCCTCAGCTCACCTGTCAGTCCTTAAAGCAAAATTCTCATCCAAATGTTGTTAGAAATCGACAGGTATGAGTGAGCTCTCCAGAACATGTATTAAGCTGCATTTCAATCAGGGCTCTGAACCGGTTCAAGGAACAAAAACAAAAACGAAATTTTAACATGAACATAAAAATGAAAACGAAACCAAGTTTTAAAAGTTCTGAACAGAAACGCTAATTTGAAATTACCCTTAACCAGTTAATAATGTTATTTTATCGTTCTGTTTAAGATTTTAATTAGGCAGTCAACCAATCATGAATTCAGATAGTACGGCCTATGCAAATGTGACGTTGACGCATCCAAAATGGGTGAAATGCTCACGTTCAGCTGTCAAGTCATGCTATGCAAGTCGCAAGACAATGTGTTCACATTAGCTGTGGATTGCAGGAGTTTATCCGAGGATATGTTTCCATGACAGATCCTATCCAGCTCGTTTTGAAACCAGCTAAAAGTTAGTGTAGATCCGTTACTATTCAGGAATAAAAAATTAAAAAACACCTTGATTTAAAAAGATTAAACACCTTGTTGTCAAAGTTAGTATTGTGGCTTTATGTATGGTCAGACACTTGCGTCTATCGTTATATTATTAACATTATTCCAAAATCAAGCTCAAATGGAGTTACGAGGTTTTTCAACCGCAAATGTTTTGGAATTGAATGTTAGAAAGCAAAAATGTCTATTCACATTCTTAGGTAAACAAATCATATTCAGGGTACCCTCGGGGTCTTAAAAGTAGAGCCCGACCGATAAAGGATTTTGAAGGCCGATACCGATACAAATATTTGTTGGTTTTAAAATCCGATAAACCGATATATCGGCAGATATTTATTTATTTATTTATTTTTTCAGAAACGCGCAACAAAACATTAACAGATTTCCCTAACATTAGTTATTTGTAGTTATTTATGAGTTTTAACTAAAATAATATGATAATTCATTTTAAAAAGAAACTTGTTTCTTTTATTGTTACAACAGAACAGAGGAACATCAAAATATATTAAAGTTCTGATAAATAAAATGTATAAATACAAACTTAAGATATGAAATGTAAAGTCCTACGTAAAAAAAAAAAACGTAAAAAAAAAACACAAAAACAACAACAACCAAATCAAAGTTACCAGTATTAAAAGACTTGGTATAGCTTCATAAATATAACTTTGAACTATACTACTTATAAATTGCTAACAGTATATATGATGTAGTGTACTGAATCAGTCAATCCTCAATAGCTCCAGTCCAGCAGAGGCAGGTTGTAGTACAAGAAGCAAAGTTTCTCTGCATTATCTCCTTTCAAAGAGCTTCGCCTATCCTCATAAATATTCCCTATGGTGCTGAACACTCTTTCGCTCGCCACAGAGGAGGGTGGACAGGAGAGGTACTGCCTTGCCAAAACTGACAGTCTGGTGAAACGGTTGGTGTTGTGTTTCCACCAATCATATGGATTCCCACTCTTTCTGTCAATGACAGGCTCTCTGAAGTACCGTTCTAGCTCTTCGATGATCCCCTCTGGTTCCACTGCCTCACTGGTGGATGGAAGGAGCACAGTGTCATACAGCGAGTCTAAGAGACTGGGTACTTGGTCCTCTGTTCTCGGCCTTTTGGGATCGGTCTCCTCAGATGGAGTTTGCGTGGCATAATCTGGTGGACTGTTCTCCATAGCCTCTTTTAGCCAGGTTTTCACTTTTACCAGAATTTCTGGTACCAAAGGCCGCTCTTTGTAGCGTGGGTCCAGGGCACAGGCAAGCACCACCACTTTAGCGTCTTTAACTTTTGCAAATCTTTTTTGCAAACTGTCCAGCATGAATTTTCTTGTGGTTTGAATACCCCTGGTGGTTGGTCCCTCTGACTCCAGTAAACGTTGTAACACTGCTAAACATGGTATAATGCAGGATGTGGATGAGTCCTCTCTGCTGAATTCCAGTGTCACCTCCTCCAGTGGTCCAAGGGTCTCTGCCAGGTTCGACGCAATGGACCATTCCTCTGCTGACAGACATGAGAAATGTCCATGGTCGCTAGCATACGCAGTGATGGCTCTTTTCTGTTCAATCATCCTCACCAACATGTGCAGTGTCGAGTTCCACCTTGTCTGTACTGCCTGTATGATCGAATGCTGTGGGACACCTAGCTCCTCCTGAATTTTAGATAGGCGTTGCTGTGCCGTAACAGAGTGGTTGAAGGGAGTTGCAATTTTCTTCAGCTTTGCCAGAATGTCCACCACCACTCTCTGGGAACTGAGGCCATCATTGATAGCTAGGTGCAGTATGTGAGCACTGCAGCTCAGGTCTGGCATCTCAACAAGGCGCATGCCTTTCACCATATTTGCCCCACTGTCCCTGAGTACAAGCATGACCCGCTCCTCATCAATTTCCCATTCTTTAAGCATGGACAGAAATGTCTCTCCAATGTACTGTCCTGTGTGGGACTGTGACAAGCATTTCACGTTCAAGACAAGTTGGACCTTTTTCCAATTCTTGTCAATGAAATGAGCAGTCAGGCTCATGAGTGCCTCATTTGACCCTGACCAACAGTCGGTGGTAAAAGAAATGCTGTTTCCTGCATTTTCAACTGACAGCAGATTCTTTATTTTGTTTACAACTCCTGTGTAAATCTCATCCATCATCTTTGTACGGAAAAATGTATCTGTCTTTAATGGGTATCTGGGCTCTGCTGTGGCCATAACCCTTTTAAACCCTGCACCCTCAACAACTGTAAAAGGCAGGATGTCAGTGGCTATCATCTCCATCAGGAGTTTGTCCATTTCTTGAGTTCTTGGATCATTTAGAGTCCATTTTGTGATTTTTCTCTAGCACTTGTTTTAGGTTTGGCTGTGTCATACTCATCAATGATGATGTGGTTGGCTGTGCTTCTTTTTGCCTCTTCTCGTACATCTCTTTGTGTTTTGATTTAAGGTGTGCCCACAAGTTGGATGTATTTTTAAATTTGAGGCTGCCAGATCCCTGGCTCACAGAGGCTGTGCAGATGTTGCATGTGACTCTACCTGATGGGCCTTTTGTGAAATGCTCCCATACTTGACTTCGTCCACCACTTGCCATCTGTCAAAATATAAAGTAAACAAGCCAGATGAGATATACAAAAAACAACATAACATAAAACGTAACATAAACATACAAATAAAATGATTGCTGCTACAGCCACAACTATTACTACCAGCATTATTATTATTATTATTATTGACAGTAATAATTACAAAAAATAATGATGACATTATTACTATCATCATCATTTATATTATCATTAAACAAGATAAAGGTCATTCCTAAATGTTTGTGTGCGTGTGTATTGTAATAATTAGTCCCTACATTGCCTTATAAGCTACCTTATAATTACAATGTCAGCTTGCTTATCCCTTTACCTGCACTTTTTAAATTCTTTCCATCAAGCTACATCAAACCATTTTCAATCATCAGTTGCTGCCTGCCTTCTAAAACCTACTATTTAGCGATTCTAAATCCATTATGTCACTCGTTAATGCTGCGGCTGAACGACAGTCTGCAACGCACACTTGGCGTCGTTGGATTTCACACACATGTAAAAGAAAAGCTAACTTTGTCTTTTATGCACAAGATACGTTTGATACTTTTTCTCTGTCTAAATGTTCACTCCTCGCTAAGGGTGGAACGGTACACAGAAGTCACGGTTCGGTTCATACCTCGGTTCAGACATCACGGTTCGGTACGATTTCGGTACAATGGAGTGAAAAGCAAAACAAAAATGCAGAAGGCATTTTTATAAATGTGTTAAGCCTTGTATTTTTTTAAATAAGTCTTATTAATAAAGGCATATAACCAGTTTATTTGTAGTGCACTGACAATAGTTTTATATAATTCGTTTATTAATTAAATTATTAAAAAGACAAAAAGACCTTGAGATATGTTTGGTAATTGTACCTGAATTAATTTAAAATTAATTTGCTATATTTCAGATCAATATATTTGTTTTCCTTCATTTTAATTAACCCTAACTTTATTCTCATCTGAATTATAACTAATTGATTTCCGTATAAAATAATACTACTATTAAAAACACATTTGATTTTCTTTTTTAATCAATGTAGAATGTAACTTAATAATAAACCGATTAGATTTTTGGTTGGGTGACAGTTGTAGGTTACAGTTTGACAAGAGTGTAGAGTGTGACAAAAGCACAATGTTGTGTTTTATTGTTTTATGTCCCTGTATGAACAAAATGACGTAGTATGTTTTTATGTTTCCACTGTTCGATTGCGCCCGCGCGCCTCTCTCACTCACTCACTCACTCACTCACTCACTCACTCACTCACTCACTCACTCACTCACTCACTCACTCACTCACTCACACACAGTTCGATCGCGCGCGCACACACACTCCAGCATTGCAATCTTGACATTCATTATGCTGCGTTCACACCAAACGCGAATAGAGTGAAATTTATCGCTATTTACAGTTTTATTTATTTTTATACCATGTATTCTCCGTGCAAATTCGCTCACCGAACCGTCACACGCCCGTACCGTTTCGGTTCAATACGAATACATGTACCGTTCCACCCCTACTCCGCGCAAGTCTAACTTACATTTTACAATGCAGGGACTGTAACTAGAGATGCTAGTTATAAATACAGTAATCATTACTTTATTTAGGCAGAAAAAGTTCTTTGTGGTTTCCAATCTCATTAATGTTAACGTTTGCGGTCTTCCACTGATGATAGTGGCATTAGCTAGCTTTGTGGTTAGCGAGTCTATGATGAGCCATAATTTAGCAATGGATAACGTCATACTGCAAATTGTAAAACATACATTTTCAATATAACAGGCCAAGGAGAGATGATACGTCTCATTGCTATAACTGTCACGCGCTATTAAAGAAATACTTCAGTCACATCGTCAAAAGTTAAAAGGACAGTCAGTCAACTGCACTGTAACAACGTAACGTAATTATTACTAGCTAATTCCGCTTCACTCTCGGCTTATTTAACAGCAGCAAAACTGGACATGATATTTATTTGAGTTAAGAGAACTGATGGGGATGTTCTTTTAATTGTTATTCAAGCAATGTATGTGACCAACTCACCATGGCATGAACACACTTCACCGATGATCTCACTCGCGGATAACTGATTCTCTCTGCCCGACTCTGGCTGGTGACCGGCTGGATCAGCAGGTTGCAGGATGTGTGGCGCGTTATACACGAGTGTTGCCAACAGGGAGTGTAGAGTGCCCTCTGGTGGACAAACTATACAACTCCAACACTCATGACATGGTTGAAGGGTGTTTCGTCCGTTTTTTTAAATTTTTTTTTATATTTATCGGCCATTATAAACGCCGATACCGATAGTTTGGAAAATGCCTAATATCGGCCGATAAAATCGGCCTGCCGATAAAATCGGCCTGCCGATAAATCGGTCGAGCTCTACTTAAAAGCATTGAAAAAGTCTTAAATTTAATCATCTCAAATTAAGGCCTTAAAAGCCTTTAATTTGGTATACAAATTTGGATTTTGGTCTTGGATTTCATTACAAAGGTCTTTTATATATTTTTTTGCCTTTCCTAGGATTAAGTTCATACCGTAACAAAATTAACTGTTACTAATGTAGGCTAATTCAAAATTCATGCAGCGCTGGTTGCACCTCGCGCTCCACGCATAGACTGTAAAAAAATATGGACAAAGCGTCTGTGACGTCACCCATAGACTTTATGAAGAACGGTTTTTAGGCCGTTTATGAGGGGTATGGGCGGCGCCATCTCGGAAAATCTTTTCAGAAAGAATACAGAGGTGGTATGATGTGTTGTCAGATCATGGCCGAGACGTCAAATTTCAGGAAGTCCACTCGGCGCAGCCCGCTATCCGCTGTCAATCACGCTGTCAATCAAAGTTAACCACGCCCTTATTTGTCAAATATTTTATATCTAAATACGATCTAAACTAACGAGTTAGAAAAAAATTCACCCCCTCACAGTTGTCAGGCACTCGGAACCTATCGAAAAATACAATAAAAGTCCATGGGACCAACCTGTAAAAACATGAATTTATGCTGTGAAAACGGACATTTTAACATGGCCATCTATGGACATTTGCTCCCTTTTGGGACCTGCCGCTAGCGGATTTTCAATGTATTGCAGTTTTTCGCACTTCCGGGTAGGCTTCATTTTTCAGATTGGAATGTTGCTGCTTGGCTCCACGTCATAGCAGAAAAAGCGATAGCGTGCGCACCTGTTACTATGGTTACTAGGCAAGTGAGGTACAGAACAAGATAGTAACCTAGCCTATTTTGTCGTCTGAAATGGGAAAGTGTCGGTTTAATCCGCTGTGGCCACAAATGCCATAATTTAAACCCCAAATCAGAGCTTTTCTGTTAAAAGAACATGTTTTCTACCCGGTCTTTTCACTCTACACTGCTGAAGAAGCGCGGATGATCTGAAAACACAGACAAGCTGGAGTTCAGAGATCTTCATTTAAGATTTTCTACTTAAATTAAAGTGTCATTCAGTCGGTCTGTCTTCTGTCACGAGCTGCTTGCGCTGTTTGTGCGACTAAATCTGCGATCAAAATGCAGGCTGATATCCACCAGTGTTTTTAATATTTGTCATATTAGGCCTATATGAGCAAGAGTGCAATGTTTTCCGAATATCCACACGATTTCAAATGTGACATTGATTTTATACAACAGTTAAAAAAGGGTAACATTAATGGATGTACTACATTTCAGGCTTATTGCTCTATTTTGCAACGAAATATGTGGCTTTGAACGAATCGTGAGATTCAGTGAATGAATGACTCACAGACTCATAAAGATAGTAAGTTACCGTTTGTTAACATTGCATATTTATTGAACATTGTTTTATTTAAAGCATTATTTCTTTTTTAAAGGTATTATAAAGGTAAAAAATGAAATGGAAAAATTGATTAAAGGGGGCAAATATTGTGCAGTCTAAGTGGAAGAGAGGGGGCTCCAGGGGGTACGGCACTCTAAAAAATAGTTTAAGGAAAAGGGAACTTAGGAACCTAACTTAGGAAAAGGGATAATTATGTAGAACTGCACAAGTGCTACTACTAAAGAGTGCAATGTCAATAATTTCTCATGAGCTTAATTGAATTGGCCTAGAGAGAATAATTATTATGACATTTTCTGTCATAAGACTGCTTATAAAATAACTACCAAAAGTAAAGTAACTGCAATTTGAATAAAAGTTGACAAAAATGCAAAGACTTTTCGTCAACTGAAACTATAATAAAAACAGAATGATTCAAATGTGATTAAGACCAATAAGCATTTTCGTCTGAAGACTAAGACTAAATCAAAAATGGCTGCCAAAATTAACACTGGCCTACACACACGTGTGCGCTACAACGCTGTTGCGTATGTATTAAATATAACTGATAATTTAAATAAAATGTTTTATTTAATTCAAGTAGCCTACTTGTATTATTATTATTAATTATTTTCTAGGGTTTAAAATGCATACAGATTTGACATTTTCCCCTCATACTTCTGTCGGAATGGGTACGAAGGTGACATTGAATTTCATTTGAAATGGTATTAAAAAGTTCTTAAAAAGCCTTGAATTTAAGTTGGAGGATTCTAGGGGGAACCCTGATATTACATTTTAGTATTGTTGTACCGGTTGCATAATTATAATATTATTAATAATAATAATAATAATAATATTATTGATCACTGTTTGAGAACGGAAAGATAAAAAGATTCAACCATTATTTATCATTATTATAATTTAATTAAAGCTCCAGTAGGTCACTTTTGTAAACAAGTATTTGTTGAAACTGTCATTATGTCCTCACAGTAGAATATGAGACAGATAATCTGTGGAAAAAATCGAGCTCCTCTGGCTCCTCCCTGTGGTCCTATTGCCATTTGCAGAAATACACCGCTCCCGGTCAGAAACAACCAATCAGAGCCAGGAGGAATGTCTTAGCAGTGTCAATCACGCTCGTGTACGCGCTGATCACCCCTCTCTTGCACAGCGCGAGCGCGTACCGTCGTTCGTGACTCTCCTGTTCGAATTCGTTCATCCAAATGAACGAATCTTTTTTCGAGTCATTTCGTTCATTCAACGAACGAAATGACTCGAAAAAAGATTTGTTCATTTTGATGAACGAGTTCGAACAGGATCACGAACGTGCATCACAGGACAGAGCAAGGCGAGCATTTGTGCTTATAAAACTTAAAGTTTTGTATTTATTTTGAAATGACCGTTTGGCTAGATAAGACCCTTATTCATCGTCTGGTATCGTTTAAAGCCCTTTGAAGCTGCACTGAAAATGTCATTTGGTCCTTGAAACGTTTGTGTCCTATATTGAAGTCCATTATATGGAGAAAAGGCCTGGAATGTTTTCATCAAAAACCTTAATTTCTTTTCGACTGAAGAAAGAAAGACATGGACATCTTGGATGACATGGGGGTGAGTAAATTATCAGCAAAAGTTTTTTTTAAAAGTGAACTAATCCTTTAACGTTATTTTACTAGCTATTTATATCTTATAGAAAGAGTGCAACGTTATAAAGTTACATGTATTGCAAAATACATAATGATTTGAGGACCAAGTTTGTAGTCAAAGTATGGGCAGGCCATAGTCAATGTAAAGCATATTGTTGATGTTTCGTCCCTATTAGTGAATGTTCCATAACTGTTTATAATCCGCCGTCATCGGTGGTCCTGTTTACTAGCCTGCGCGTTCACGGCAGGCTCCGCTGTGGGGGAGGAGCTGTGGAGGGAGGGCTGTAGCGCAGCAGAGAGCAAGGGGGTTGGACCTGGAAGTTGTGCTTGTTCAAATTTTCAGGCTAAGTCAACATTTTCTCAAAACTCCCTACTGCAACTTTAAAGTGGAAAAGTCACAGCATAAAGGTGTGATCACACTAGATAAAATACGTGGGAAGGTTCATTGTCTGTTGTCAATATATATATATGAAGGTCAGCTCACACAGAAGGTGTTTTCAATCCATGCGGTAATTGAACCCATTGAATAATCTGCGCTGGGAAATTTTTCAACTGGTTGTGGTAGATTCCTATTGAAGTGACTCGAGTTCACAAATGAAAATTTGCTAGATAATGGTAAATGAGAATGTACCTAAAGAGTGCAGGGACTAAAACAAATTCTGCATTTTCTCAAATGCATTTTAAAGTACTAGACAGCTACAGCATTATATTTCAATATAAGTTACATTTAAGTAACAATGCTTAATTGTGTTTTTTTATTTTTTATATATTTTTTTTAAATCTTATAAGCTACCTTGTGTTAGACATGCATCCTTCATCTCTGTCTTTGCTGGTCAGATTCCCCTCAGTGGTTCCAGTTAATCTTGTCAGTTTGGGTATTGCTGATTGCTTATCAAGATGTGAATGTCTCCACTAACAAAGGGGAGAAGTCTTTTGCAGCTTTGCTCCAGACTATGCTAATCTAACACTCAATTTGGCCTATCTGGGGATTTATGAAAGCAACAGTGGGCTTTCTGATTTATGGCTTTACACTGATTCATCTTCAGGAACATGCGGAAAGGTCTGGTCAATATGTTATCATCGAATCCAAACATTTAAAGCTCGTAGCGTGGTTGTTCAGGATTTAAGCAGCTTGCACAGAGTAGCCTGCCCGTTCACATAAATGTTATTGTTGTTGCAGGTTTATGGGTTTTGAGAGGTTTTGTCTTCTCCAAGGTCTTTGACTCTTTCATGTGCCACAAAGACGTTAAGGACATGAAAATTAAGCCATTCTCTCATGTGATGAACCATGTGATTCTTTCATAAGGTTTGCTCTGAGTTTCTACTCTCAGTAATGTATTTTTGTAAGCTGCTTATAAAATTGTATGAAATGGCAGTCGTCCAATTTATCCCCTTTAAACCCAAAGCAGAGTTTAATATGAGGACAAAATCAAATGCAAGTTTTGTATGTATATTAGGGGTGTAAAGATTCTCTGAAAAAAACTCTCAAATCTGAAGGCGCATCTACAGTATAATATGGTTTGTTGAAAAACAAAAACAACACGCAAGACAGACAGAGTTCCTCTAATGCAATGGTTATGCATTAGATAACTTTTTTTCCACTGGGCCGCACAATGGTCCAAGTGCAAGTCTCACGGGCCGCATATCATTTACATACGATGTCACCAATGTAAACCAATCAGATTTAATGTTATGGTATTAGCAGATAATATTATTATTATTGTTATACCTAGATGTTGCACACACAGAAGAGGCAGTGTTTTCTAGTGGCACATACAGTATTTTATTTCTGTCACACTCTGCAAAATCAACAAGAAATTTGTTTTTGTTTCACAGTGTGTTTAAATGACTGGTGGAAGTGTGAATTCAAATCAAAGTGAAACTCTCTTGTTCAATAAACTCACCTGATATACATTAGGTCACAGAAAATGAGACCAATGTATTCCACCAAATAAAAACTACTAATAAAAATTAAAGAATACAGTAATCGGATAATAATTTGCAATGAACATACACAAACCGTATACAAGCACTAATTAGCTATTTAACGCTGTATGACTCTTTATCATTGTAGTCACCAAACAATAAGAGAATATTATAGGACAAAAATTATGCCTTAAGGCTTAAGCAAATGTTACTCAACTCTTTTTAAAAACAACATTGAGCGGATTGTAATTATAATCTCTGATGATATCAAGCATTCTGTCACGTCGCAATCCCTCGCACAGAGTCCGCTAGCGTGGCCGAGTTGGCCGCATTCCAGCCGCGCGTGCGCCGGTGCAGTTATTTTTGTCGATTTAAAATGCAAGTATATTAAACAAACACATCGAATTCACAGGTCTTTTGACATTGTATGTTTTGCATATACAAAAGTACTTTAATACAGAGCAAACAGACTGCCCATCTCGCTCATTGACAGAAAACTGATTCTTCCACTAAGTTACTCTCCTACCTTCGCTTCTAATGCTACGACTCTTCTTGTTTGCATGTGTTCCTTCATTGGTATGTTTCTCATTTAGTTTTTCTCGTCTAATAACACATTTGTCCATTTTGATCCATAAATAATAAAAAAAAATCGCTACTGATACTGAGGATACTATTCTGCCAATGTTCGTTACCTGCTTTGCGTCAGAACATAGTAGGTCTCCGCATGTCTGAAAATAATATATGATCACAAAAATTATTTGATATGACAAAAAAACATTATAGTTCTAACTTTGTTTAAAATTTTTTTAAACCATTTTAATTTAAAAAACAAAAATAAAGTAAAACTGGAATTGATTTTTTTTTTTTAATGTGTTCGGCATATCGTGGGCCGCATTCTTGACAGGTTGAGAACCATTGCTCTAATGTATGTTCCTGTCGATGGATAAGGCTCCGCATGCATTTCACGTGAGACTACTGTCCAATCAACTATTAGTATGTACATTTGTTGCTGACATCACAGTTCCTCACGTGTTGGTTTGTTGCCGATCAGCATGTCAAGCGAAGGAAAGAAGCCGCTGATAGAGCTGCTGCCTGCATCATATACTTTTTATATTATTTATATTTATTTATAAATATAAATTTATAAAAACATTTTCTCATGATCTCAACATAACAAAAGTTGCTGAGCCATTGCAACTATTATGCGACTATTAGACATAATTTTTGGCAAGGCTGTCTTAAAAATAATTTATGAACGCATGCAAAAACCAGAGAGAGCCAACAATATATTAATAACTGATTTTGATGATCAGTGTATGCTTTTTCTTGTGAGCTTTTTTTTTCTATGCATTTTTTTGCATAGTAAAATAAACCCTGTTGCTGTAGGTTTTGTTGCAATACACAAATCTCTCCCCTCTGTCATTTGTACACTTATTCAGTATGTTTAAGCCTGTGACAATCTCATCAGTAATCTTTACATCGACAAAACCTGCTCAGGATATCAGTATGCGATGTACACGCTGCTAATCTTGTTAAATTGGCCTCTTGCGCTCATGATGCTGTGCGATGACTACCTTCCCTACACTATAGATCTCTAGACTCCTTGCGCATAGAGAAGCTGTTGGCGCTTTTGCTAACAAGCAAAATTCAGTGACTAGCCACTCCTCAGAGAGCCCAACAAGCCTCCGTAGGAACTCAATGATGCCAATTGGCCGCAACGTCTTCTCGCCATTTTGCGTAGCCTCTAGCAGTGTGCACAAGTGCGATCCAGGAGATAAAGTCCCTGCATAGCAGGCCTCTCAATTATGTTTTGTATGTTTCATCACAGTTGAATCACCATCTGGACCAGTTCGTTCATTAGCTTTTCCTGTCTGGACAATTTTACATTTTCCTTTGCCAGCTCATGTGTCAGCACGACATGTTCAGAGAGAAGGCTTGTTTTGATTTAAAATGACTCTTTATATTTTTATTGGAGAAAGTCAATTGATTTTGTGGTTGTGATACCAATTTTGATTTAACAATACTTATTTGATATGCTTTACTGATTTCGATATAATTAGTTTTTGCTGATATTTAATCATATCAGTTAATGCTAATACTAGTTCATTGTTAAACCAATATTGATGTTCATTAGATTAAGTTATACACTGGTGTTGCGGTTAGTTAGGTTTTATTTTAAGTCGTGATAACAAAAAAGACACTATTGTTATCTCAAGATGAGGAGAAAACAAGACAGAAAAATAATTATTATCCATGGCCTCTTAGGGCTTTCGTACTTCTTTTCTCAGAATTGTACGTTTATATCTCACCATTCTGACTTTATAATTTGCAATTGTGTGCCAATTCTGAGAAAAAGTCAGAATTGCAAGTTTTTTTTATAAATTCACAATTGTGACTTAACACTCAATTGTGACTTTATATAATGCAATTCTAACTTTATAACTTGCAATTGCTAGTTTATATCACACAATTCTGTGAAAAAGTCGCAATTACCTTTTTATTTTTTTTATTCCATGGCAGAAACAAGCTTCCATACTGAAGTGACACCAGCTCAAGTAAATTAATTTTGCATGCCAACTTGAAGCTTTAAGCTTGCAAAATTATATGTTTGATAATTTTTATTTAGTAGCCTGTCAGGGGTGATGTTGTATCCAAACATAAATGGAAAGTTACAGATATGCTGTTTCTGTATGAAAGGACACACTGTACTGTATTTGCTCAGCTGGAGTTTGTTGTAAGGATGTCCTTGCATTGCTTGCTTTGACCTGATGGGGGAGTTGTCTTTCCAGTTGTCCCGTATTTGTCTCAGCAAGCATATTTTATTGCGACATCTGTTCCCTAGTAATGTGTCTCAAGCAACCAACATGATAATCAGTTAAAAAGGAAGTTTCACCATACTCTCAACAAAGTGTTTAATTTGTACACATTGTGTTTCTGATTTGCTTGAGTGAAGTAACAGAAAATTAACAATTTAGGTTCTCGTTTTAAGGGGACTGACATGAATTTATTTCTTTGAGATGATGTCCTGATTTTCTTGTAGTGGTTATTAAGAATTCCATTCGAAGAAGATGGAGATGCTGCAATTATCTCTCTGTAGAGATTGTTTAATCCAGACAGAAAGATGGTAAGCATATGTTTAGTCTGTTTCCTTTTAGTCCTGAGAATATTCATAAACCACATGTTAGTCATCTCCATTCATTATCCTCATTATTCATGTAATTGTGTATATGGAATTGTTTTGCATATCTATTATTGTTTTTTTACCCATAATAAAATAAAGCTAAATTTCATATTTATTAATTTACACATTTTGTGTACACATTCTGTGTGGAAAAGTATTTAGTAAATTATCAGAATTTCTTAAGCCTATTAGTAATGTCAAAGTAGTAGTACTTCAGTACCAAGCTAATACTAAAGGTAAAATATATATATATTAGGGGTGGCACGGTTCACAAAACCCACGGTTCGGTTCGTATCACGGTTTTAGGGTCACGGTTTTCGGTTCTGTACGGTTCTTGTTGTTATTTTTTCTTTTAATCTTTAACACTCCAGAAATGTACTTCAGCATATGATATAGGCTGTGTATTCAGCCACAATTCAGGATACAGTATTAAAAAAAAAAATGTATATCATGTAATCATGCACAAACTGAATTTGACTTGACTTTAAGCACATTATTGAGACCATCTCTGAGGAAAGCTAGGTGACATTTTGATACAGCAAGAAAGACATTGATGAAATGCTTTTGTTTATTTGGCAAAAAAGGAGAATGTGTATTGCTATCTCTACAAGGACTTATATGCATTTTTAGCACACAAAGATTAAAATTAACTTGCATTTATCAAACTGTCAACTTCAGTGTAGCTCTTACAAAATGTTTATCTTTTAATAGAAAAAGAGAGGAACTCTTAAAGCACTATCTTTTAAATAAGTCAAAATATGTTACACATAATTGCCTATAATGAGGCTATAACAATAGCAAAGGCATAACCATAAAGTGAAACATAAGTTCAACCTCAACACAAACAGTATCAACAATGCTTCTATTCCCTGAGAGTGAGGATACATTTTTTTCACTTAAAATTAAAGTGTAGTATTTGGAAACATATGACTGGAGTTCTTATCTAAACTTGGTGTCACTGTATATATTTAAATATCATAGGTAACATGAAATCCAAAATGTTCCCACACGGACTTATACGACGCTGGCGCATCCTCCAACTCCAGTTAGCCTTCCTTATATCTCCCACTTGCCATTTCTATACGTGACGAGACCTGCAGCACTCCATGCTCCACTTTTACTGTCTCTAGGCTTGTTCGACTTGAACCGGCGCTGCACAGACCGATCGGTTTATGACATCAAAGTACCGCGAGAGTGATTGAAAAGCATACGGAGCCGTTGCTCTCGCGGTACTTTGATGTTATTCATCGATCGGTCTGTGCAGCGCCGGTTCAAGTCGAACAAGCCTCATATGCATGTCCATTGTCATGTCCACACATGACATCTCTTATTTCGCGCGAAAAGTAAACACACTGTCAGGTCACGGGCACGAGGTTACAATTCGCATGCGTCGAACCGTGCGACGCACACACGCACCGAACCGAGCGGTTCGGATGTTTTTTCATGTACCGTGCCACCCCTAATATATATATATATATATATATATATATATATATATATATATATATATATATATATATATATATATATATATATATATATATATATATATATATATATATATATATTAGTGCTGGGCAACGATTAAAATTTTTAATCGCGATTAATCGCATGGTGTTCTTGCGATTAATCGCATTATGCGCAAAATTGAATAATGACTTCTAAAGTAGTGTATTGCGCACTTTTGATTTAAATGTACTGCTATATACACAAAAGTGCAATAACTTTAAACAAATAAGGTGCTTTTATACCAGCAGTATTCCCTTTACACAGTAATCTCAACTTAAACATTAATGTAATCAAATCAAATATTTAAACAAAGCTATTTGCCACTGCCAGGGCATTACCTTTTATCTAGTTTGTTAAAACGAGTCCAGTTTTCTTGTTTTTTTTCTGAACAGGTATCTTTTATCAGGGAGCAGCAGAAACAGTCTATGTAGTAGTCAGAGGTCATGATCACTACTATATAAGTCGACCAACGTTACTTATAGTAGCTTAGGTTTGGTCATGCCATGGTTTCTCACGTAAGATTACATTAAACAGAGTAAAAAAAAAAATTATACTTTATACTCACGCCGTTGCTGTGTAGCGCGCGTACCCTGACGTGCACCTCTCCAAAAATGTAACGTCAATTCTACGCGTACCGCAAGCGCTGTGATTGCTACAACCGCTCCCTGGGTTTCACATGCTCCCTCTGCATGTGTAATTGCGCGTCAACGCGGACAACAGCGCAGAGATATAAATGAAAACCAACGCGTAGTCTATAGCGTATTGTCTTCGGCGTAAGTCCGACGCAGAAGTATAAATCAGCCAAGAGTGAGGTAAAGTGGTCGAGCACAAGGTGCAGCGACAAGCGGGTGCGTTCCTGTGAAACTGTTGCGGTCATGCTCGCCTCACGCACGCGCCCGCTCGTTGCCGAAGTTGAATTGTCTATAACTTTTTATAAAGGACGCGCAGCACAAATCATTAGAAGAGAGACTGATCCTCGGCTCGCTGTTAGTGAGTTTCCAGAATCTAAATAGTTATTATCCATAGGTTTTATAGGTACTATCCATAGAGCGTCTGTCACTCACTCGCGGAGCGCAACCCTTTAACTGTTCACCAGAGAGAACCTGCCTCTCTCCACTGCTTGTTTGGGTGGGTTATTTGCTGGCTGACCAACATCCCACCCCTCCTGTGATCATGGTTTGACTGTAGGCCTATGTGTATTCAGAGCCAGTGAGCAACGGACTTTCAAAATATTAATAATAAAAAAAACTGCGTTAACGTGCGATAAAAAAAATTGTCGGCATAAATTAATAAATGCGTTAACACGATAATAACGCGTTAACTTGCCCAGCCCTAATATATATATATTCGCTATATATACTCGCTCCGCGAGTGAGTGACAGACGCTCTATGGATAGTAACCTATTGGTTAGGGCTAAACTAATTTTGTTAAATTTGTTGTTTTGTTGAACTAGATAACATTAAGTTCAAAGTCCACTGTTAAAAATAATTTTGTTTTTTTTTAAGTGGCCGAGTTTAAAAGTGGATGGGTAATTGTGTTAAATAATCCTGATCAAAGTAATTGTGCCGTAATCAAGCAGCCCTACTATTGGTCATATTATTGACTGACAGGTGGCTTTTAATCTTTCAAACACTCCTGTGTATGTGGTCTTTCTCTAATGCAGCTGTGTGTGTGTGAATAGTCAAATGTGTCTTTGGTGAAATATTAATGTAAACAGTCTTATGTGAATGTAAACTGGCTGGACAAAAACATTTTAAAATATCATATCTGCAAACCTTACATTGTGAATACAACTGAACAGCCTGCTTTTAAGACTTGCTAACAGACCTGTTAATTAAGTTTTCTTATGTTTTTGTTCTTTATTGCTGACTGTTTACCTGAATAATTACTGTAACAAATGAATGCAATAGCATTTCATGGGGAACTACTTAAAGGCTACACGCCAGTGTTACTTGCATTTGTTAATATTTAAATAAATATTTGACTTTATATACTGGAATGAGTTCAGTACCATATTTGATTTTGCTGTGGTATTACATTTTTTTTGTTTCACGATCTTAATAGTAATTACTATGAATTTGATTCAGGTATTTGTTTGCGTCATTGTTTCTGATGCAGATTCTTTTTTGGGATATACAGTATAAATTCCATTAATAATTACTTCAAGTTTAATTCAGTTGCTAATAGAGAAAAGTCTTTATGTTAGTGACCATGTGGGAGTGTATTCCACAGTGCCATATGTTCAGGAATACGATTTGAAGAGAAGATGTGTAGTTTATATGAACTTTAGGATACAGTATTGGTTGCACTGCATGTATATTAGCAGTAAGTAAAAGTTTTAATATGCTTGGCTTTCTTTGCACATGGCATTGCTTTGCATTGCAGTAGTAAAGTGATGGGTATGACCTTGTGAAAATCACATCAGGCTCCAATCTAGCGTTCTATCAGCGTCTTATATACCTGACAGGCTCAACTGAAAGTGTTTTTCATGCTCAGGAATGGACAGAAGGGCCATCTGGCTCAGGGCCACCGCCACCATGTTTCTCATCTCTCTATTGGCTCTCTGCAGCGCTATATGCTGACCCTCAGCACGGCGACCCTCTACGCCACTTTTCTGCTTCTGACTTCTATTTCCTCCAATTATCTGGATCACCAACATGGCTGTTGTGGCGTAATGACTGCCTCGTTCTCTCTGCCGTTAGTGAGCTGTCGTGGCCGATGTATGTTTCTGTAATGGCTTTTCATGGCCATGGAGGACAGAGACGAGACATTACTGGGAGTGTCTCATTAAATGAGCATGAAATTGAAAGCTGCTTCCCATCTGACAAAGAGTTTGCACTGAGCTTTTATCTCCAATGATATGTGGTTTGGATTTCACTTGATAATATATAGACCCTGCCATCCTGGCCAAATTTGCCCCTTGGCCTCTGTCCATCATGGCATCCTAATCATCCCCATAATTGATTGGCTTCATCACTCTGTCTCCTCTCCACCAGTAAGCTGGTGTGTGGTGGGCGTTCTGGCGCAACATGGCTGCTGTTGCATCATCCAGGTGGATGCTGCACATTGGTGGTGAGGAGATTCCCCCTTCTATGTAAAGCTCTTTGAGTATAAAGCTTTGAGCGCTATATAAATGTAACACATTATTAATTATTATTATTATTATTATTATTAATACAAAAGCACAAAATTGTTTGATAGAGTTTGTATGTTCAATCGATTTGATTTTCAGAAGTGTCAGATTTGCCCAGAAAAGGCAATAAATAAATGAATAAATAGCGGAGTACTTTCCTGGCTGTTTCATGATATTTTTGTCAAATTCTGGCTTTTGGAATAATATTAATTCAACAATTACTGATAAGGATATTTTTTTTTACTGGCTCTGCCAACATTTGCAGTGTCCCCACTCGAGGTGAAACAGTACGAACAATTCATATCACCATTATATTGACTAAAATGATCATGGATATCAATATCACGGTATTGTTAAAATATGCTGGAAATGTTCAAAAAGTACTGATAAACTCACTAAAATCATTTCACCAAGTTTTATGTTGCAAATCAACAAACAACAAATAAAATTAGCAGCACTATGGACTTTTTGTCTGCATAAACATTAAAATAACATTAACAGCAATGGACGAATTTTAAACTAACAAAAATGATTGCTTGGGTGACTTGCAACAACATGTTAGGGTACTACATGCTCATAAAGTTTTGACTAAGAAGGTTTTTAAAATGATAAACCTCACATTTCAGCCTTAAAATATTTTTTAATAAATAGAATCACTCAAAATGATAAATGATAGGCATTTTATCTGCTACATAAACAATTGTACATAGAGATTTTTAGAATTTCATATACCATTTAGAATTTATTACAAATATTTGGTCTGATTTTCGCATTGGTCTGAACAAAAATGGCAGAAAAGCTGAATGAAAATGTAAATCCACTCTCTGACAGTAGGTGTCACTTATGGAACTGCAGAAATAGAGCTGTTTCCCTGGTAACCTGCGAACAAAGCATCGCTTATATTACACTGAGAGAATGATGTGAAGGCCAAGTATGGCTGCCCATACTCGGAGTTTGTCCTCTGCATTTAACCCATCCAAGTTAGTGTACACATTAGGAGTATTGAGTAGGGAACGCACACACTGCAAACTGTGGACACACACACACACACGGAGCAATTGGGAGTTGGGTGCCTTGCTCAAGGGCACCTCAGTCGTGTTAAACCAAGTAAAAGAGAAAATGTTGGTTTTGCAGTACCAGTACAAAGGTAATCACTCAAAAAACCAACATAATTAAAAATGGTCAAGCTACCTTCATTGGCCTACTTGAGAAGGATTACACGCACTACAGATCTGAAAACCCTGGCACAAGTCTTGGCACTCTTTAGTTGAGTTTTTTTTTCTCTTTTTTTTCTACACTGCTAAACTTTTATCCTTTTTATTCCTCTAAATCCATGAATATCGTCATTTGATTCATTTGTTTTAATGAAACCGTGTTGTGGAGTTGGATGGTGGATGATTTAGTTTTAAAGGTTGTGTGTCTGTGGTCATTGGACTGGAACATTTGCTGCCTACGCTGCAGTTTCACTGCAGTCTCGATAGCTTGATCATCCTCAGACCTCTACGTCTCTTCATCATTGTCTCCGTTTTGCTTCAGTTAACCGATATCCTGCCACTTCAGTGGCAAAATTGATTTATGATCTTGTGGTAGACATGTTTAAAAACATTATTTACTGAAAAAGAACCCTGAGATTTGATTTGACACAATTTCAACTACTAAAGAAGACTTTTCCACTTTTTTTCTTTTGTGTTCATTCGGTTTGGAAGTAATATTTTTTTATGTATCTTTTGGGCATCTAAAAGTCTTTCTGGTCAGTGGGTACTTTTTATTACCATAGGAATATTATGCGTTATGCTGTTTGGATAAATTCATAGTTCCTGCTCCAGTTATTGACTTTTTTATTTTATTTACTTTACTGCACCGCTGTAAAATTACTTAATTTATTTGTGATTAAATTTTTTTTCTTGTAGATGACTGCACGGTCCTTGCCAGCGGTACAGTCTGATGAACGACTCCAGCCTCTTTTGAGCCACCTCAGGTAATTGACATCATTAGAAAAATCTTCATCTCTTCTCACATAAAACTATTCTTTATGGCATTGTGATTTAATACAACTGCTACAATTTAAGGCAGTAACTTTGCACACATCCACATGGGGGTTTTCTTTTTTATTTCTTTGAAAAATAATTTCATTGAAAACAATCACACAGTTGTTATTTCAATTTCCTTGGCCTACTGAGGACAGATCAAACGGTCCACTCCACAAAGTGACTTGAACTGCTTTTCTTTATCTCTTGCTCGTTTCTATTCCGTCTATTTCATTAATGGTCTTGGTACAGTCCCATTATGATGCACCAAGTGTTTTCCACGAGTGAACCTGGGCTTGCATTTTGGCTGCAGTCAAGTGGGGATACCAATGTAGATAAAAGCTGGGCTCTCCGTCATTGGCCAAGTCGCCTGCATGGACAAACGTGTCCCTCCACTTGCTCGCATGAAGGGAAACAATGGCAGCATTCCCAGCAGTCAATTCATTTGCTTTTTGATGGACTCTGAATGAGAGCATTTAATTGGATGTGTCTTTAGAGGCGACAGTTGTGGCTGTGGAGGATTGGCTAGTAGGCTCTTTTACTTTTTGTCAGCACTGGGCAGGCCAGATAAGAGGGTGTGAAGGGCCGGCGTGGAGCTGAATAGTGAGGGAATGTGCAAAGAGCAGGACCTGGAAATGCTTAATTATTCATACCATCGCACACAGCCTCAGTGGAATGAGGCACTGTTTGGTAGGACCAGTTTTGGTTCCTTGCCACTGTCGCCTTTGGCTTTTGGCTTGCTTAGTTGGGGACACTTAATATTCAACAATATTATTGATCTGCCTGCATTGACACCATTATATGAGAACTGAACTGAGCTGGACGATGACATCACTGTTTTCTCCAGAGAAGCTATATATATATAACTAAATTAATTACTTTTTAAACCAAAATGAACCATCACTGAACTTACTTAAGCTGGACGATGCTATTTTCTTTTAGATCTGCTGTACAGCAGAAACAAACTTTGTTGCATTATTTTCCTGTTATCACTGTAAAGCTGCTTTGAAACAATCTGTATTGTTAAAAGCGCTATATAAATAAAGGTGACTTGACTTGACCAGACCTAAAGGTATCTGTTTCTTTGCATCAGTCCCATTCCTGTATGTGCTTCTTATGTAAATGTCAAATGTTTTGTAGTATTTGCCATCATCATGATTTCACCATGTCTGTTACTGGATTTCTGTTGATTCAGCTGAACAGTCTGTGACTTTATGAAATGACAGGGTGGCACAATTGTTATTTACTTTTTTCTATTAACAATTTTAAAGCGCATCACTGAGAATGATTAAGAGTAATATTTATTACTCTATATTTGTCCCCAGTATTAAGATAAATACTACTGTTCAAAAGTGGTGTTAAGATTGGTGGTAAGATTTTTTTTTTTTTAAGTCTCTTGCCTTTATGCCGTCCAAATACAGTAAAACAGTAATAGTGTGAAATATTGTTGCAATTTTGTCAACACTAAATTTCGTCCTAAATAGAGGATCTTAAATGTGTTGTTAATGCAAAGGTCTAGTACTTTGTCTCCTGTATTATGAAAGTGAGATGAGGGCGTCTCAAAATAAATTGCATGAAATTATATGAAATTTGATTCAGTGGTTCAAAATTTTGTTCACATTTTTTGTATATAAAAATATGTTCCTTTAACAAAGTTGCCTCCAACTTAAGCCGGGGACACTCTTAACCACTGTAAGGCCGAATGTAATTTGATACTTACGACTGATCATGCCCAAACACATAGAGTCAGAGACAGTTGCGTTCAGTCGGTTTAAAATCTGTTCAAGTCTGTAAGTGTGTTCAGTTCAGTCTTAGAATATTTCAGCTAGTCGTTAAGTGTGTCCCCGGCATTAGATTCATCAATTTTCTATAATTGTTAAGTGAGCGTCAGGTCTGCGTCTTGCAGAATCTGTATTGTTTCAAGGTATGTCTTTTGCTGTGCAGTGTTTTATGTTCCTTCTCCAGAAAACAGGAATACATTTGAATAATGTGCATGTTAGTCAGTTTTCTACTCTGACCTTGTGCTTTCCACTGTGATTGGCTCTCATCATTTGTTCCCTTATTCTTTGTTGTAGCCATGCCTATGTGGGTCAGGACTATAGCATTCAGAAGAACATTGGGAAAATTTCTCTGGAGCAGATTGATTCAGTAAGTACTTAAGTTATTGACAAAGTTGCATTATTTTTCTAAATGTATTTATCTATCTGTATAACATACACGTATATGTATGGAAAGCTAAAAAAAAAAACAATTGTGATGCATAAAATTTAATTTGGTCTCAGTAGCCTGTACCGCTGTTTGCTTTATATTTGGCACTTGAGACTTGTGCCCAAGTTAAAGTTTTCCTTTTCTGGAATTCTCAAGTTACTAGGACATTGAGCATGTCCTACTTTAGTGGTTGGAGTGCATGTGCACAGATGTTTCTAAGGAAGAAGTGTGTGTGTGTGTGTGTGTGTGTGTGTGTGTTTCCAATTAAGTGGCTCATCAGCACATGCAAATTTTGTCCTTCATTTTTTGCTTTTACTTGAACATTATCGGATGCATTGAAATCTCTTGTAATCAAAGCCTGCATTAAAACAAAGGCGTTTTTAATCAGTGCCTCTGTTTTGAATCCTCATATCATTATTTTACCCCATCCTAACTAGGTTCGATAAAGCTATTCCATGTAAATGTGAGCTATTGTCCTAATCATTTGTGACACATAATTGTACATTTACAATTTCTCTTGATTGACTGTGATTTGTGTCATGGTCGTTTCCTGTTCACAGTGGACTTGTGATCTCTGTGTTTGTTGTATTTTAGGTGATTGATTAATGTCTGCACATTAAAATTGGCTGATTTATAAAACGAGCCATTTGCAATAACCACTCTTCTTTTCTTCACTTCCACCAGCTCTCGGGCAAGTCCTTTCCTCTGTGTATGAGGCATCTCCACAAGGCACTGAGAGAAAACCACCACCTGCGGCACGGTGGGCGCATGCAGTACGGCCTCTTCCTCAAAGGCATTGGTCTTACTCTGGAACAGGCCTTGCAGTTCTGGAGGTCAGAGTTTGTCAAAGGGAAAGTTGATGCAGACAAGGTAACTCTTCAACTTCAGCGCGTACTTCTTCACATTGTCCTGGTTTTCCACAGGCTTTCGTCCCCTGACAGTTACTTTAGTTGAATATTTTTGGTTTGTTTGTAGCAATTCTTTGGTATTGCACTTTTGATTCTGCTGATGTCATTCTCTTCTTCATCCCTCAATAACTCTTGAGAGGGTCACTCAAATGAACGAGAGAAGATATTAGAAGGCCAAGTTATTCAGCTCCCCTATTCTGATGCTGGAGATAATTTGCCACCCTTCCATCGTGTCTTTAATTACAATTCTAGAGGAACATGCCAGATCGTATTTTTTGCGCATGGTACATTAAACAAGAAAATTACACTCCCAATCTTAAACCGATGTTTCCCTCCTCCCTGTGCTCTGAAAAGTAATGCTTATTCCCAACTGATGCTCAATCAAAGAGAAACCAATGAATTTCATGTCCTTACCTGAGAATGGCTGCCCTTTCAAGCAAGCTTTTGATGCAATCATCAGTCTCATGAGAGCTTACTCAGTACTGGCTCAGAATCACTTATTACTAGGGCTGCACGATATATCGTTTTAGCATCGATATTGCAATGTGTGCATCTGCAATAGTCACATCGCTGGATGTGCGATGTTAAGGATAGGGATCGTAGTTGATCCGTACAGACCAGAAAAGCATGTTATTTTAAAACATTCTAGTGCATAAAGACAAAAGAAAACTCATTTTGGAACTCAAGTGCTGTTTTCTGTGGGCATGCACAGAGCAACAAAGTCAGAACGCGAACACAGATTTCCATTCTCTTCCAGATCTATTGTGCTTGAACAGACACATACACGCACAATTATGTGAAAATGCCCGTCTTGGTGAGTATTCTCATAAACACAGTCGCTTATGGCTTACGTGAACGTAAACAATTGAGAAAGAAAACAGATGCGTATCATTATATTGGATCTGTGCATTTTGTCTTAAAGTGACAGTAGCTAATATTCCTGCTGCTGTCTGTCATTAATGTTAATCGAACAACAAAATACAAAGAGAAAATCCATTTTGTAGCTTTAACAAAGATGAATTATATTTAATGTATACAGTGAAGACTATGCTGTGTTAATACACATTTAATTATTCAATTTCTGTACCTGAATAATGTTAGACATACCTGGAAAAAATAAAGCACTGTATTTTATTTGTATCTTTGTTCTATTGTATTTATCTTTACTTTCTTTACCTTCCCTTTAAGAGTTTATGCACAGATCCAAAATACTCTTAGACAACATGCGTTTCCAAAACTGACTGTTTCACTGAATACTCGCCAAGGCGGTAATTTTGACACAATTTTGTGTGTATTTGACCGTTTAAGCGCAGTAATCCACTCATTTTGGCACTTGCGAGCTGTTTAAGAGCCAGCCTAATGTGTGTACGCGCCGCTTATATAGATCAGTGGCGCGCA
Organism: Gila orcuttii; assembly: GCA_026230005.1. Classification (NCBI taxonomy): domain Eukaryota; kingdom Metazoa; phylum Chordata; class Actinopteri; order Cypriniformes; family Leuciscidae; genus Gila; species Gila orcuttii. The sequence goes on along the minus strand of JAPDVR010000019.1, from coordinate 15,060,678 downwards.
TGCTTTTTGTGTGAGCGCGAAGCCTGCGGGAATTAGTAAAATTGTGTGCAATACAAGCACTATTTAACCAGGGCAAATGAGACAATTGAGAGGGTGTGTGTCATTTTGCCGTCAGAGAGAAGAGAGCGAGAATGCGCTGCTGACGTTATTGCCTGCACCTCTGGCCATAGGTGTAAAGCCCAGGGGTCAGAAAGTAAAAGTCCTGCCATATGTTTATTCCACCCATGAACTCAGCCAGCTGATTTCACTAATTAGTTTTATCTCCTGGCTGAAAACTGCTAATTAGCAAATGCAGGTCATTGGAACAAAATACTGAGGAGGACTTTTACTTTCTGAACCTGGATTTTACACCTCTGCCTCTGGCAACAAAACTGTCCGTCTCGAAATCGGAAAGACGTGAGACGGGACCGTCCGATCACTGGTCTGGGGCGTTCATGTGGAAAATCGTCCGATTTTGGTCCCTGGCTGGTCGGTTGGTGCATCTCTAGAATAAATGCCTAAATTAAAATCTGTCATATAAAGTGCCCAACCGCGTCTTGTTAGAAGACTTGGATTAAACCTGTTCACTCCGCGTAGCACTTAAGGTGAAGTTTTTTAAGCCTAATGATATACTTAGGAAAATGACAGTTAAGGGGCTTCATGCAACACATAATTGTTTTTAAGCGATTACTTGAGTGAAAGATAGACACTTATGGTAAATTCTAAGGGTTTATGTAGTTTTTTTCTAACCTAAAGAAACCAAGTAACACTTAAGTGTTATTTTCTGCAACACTGTTTAAGTTTATGGGAAACCTAAGGGGTATTTAGGGAAAATTACACTTAAGCTGATTTATACAACCGGGCAATGAACTTTGCATATTGGCAAACTGACCAACTTGGTCTTCACAGGTCCTTGTTCTGTATGGACATAAGGTGTTCAGTTTATTTGTGCAGGTCTTAAAAGGTCTGTACATTTGCTTGGCAATATCTTACTGTTCCTGTTATCGAGCTGATGAAATGCTTACCATTGAGAATTTGTGCCTAAATGTTTTCCTTCGTTTTTCCCCCCAAAGCATAACAGGATTTATTAGACTGTATTTGTGTCAGCAGCTCAGATATGACTGTCCGAGAAATTTAAAATGATGGAGTGTTGCTAAGCACTGAAATATTTTTTGTGTCAATGGCAGAACTTCAAGTGAAATCTCCTGAAACTCTACAAGCTATGTAGATCCTTTGGAAGGATGTGAAGTGTTCATGACTGTTACAGGACTGCATTTTGTTATGAATGTAGTTGGGCGATTCCACAGTTTCTGTCCACAAGGGGTGTGATGAACAATATAGATTGAATAATACCCAGTTGTTGTCATTTTTTTTATTTTTAGTTCACCATTTTGTTAAAGATAGATGTAAGAAATAATAAAGTTACTTCTATCCCACTAAGCCTTGGCATTATCGTGTAATGAGACTTTATTTTATTTCCGTCCCCAGAAATTGCGGATGTCAGGGTGGGACATTCAGTGCATCTGGATTTTTCCTAAGTCATTTATTTCATTTCCTTTAATAAAATCCTGAATTTTGGCGCATAACATTTATTTTGGTGCGTCTTCTACAAAATACTACTACTAACACTGAAAGTATAATTCCCTTAATCCACCACGATGCAATGGAAACATTTACTAACGTTCGTTACACTTTCTGTCCAAGCAGTTACGCACGTTAAAATATGATTCTAAAGGAAGCGGAGATATAAATTTTCCATGTAATTCTATCAGTAGCATAATGATAAAAACATCTTGTTTGGGTTAAATTCTCATATGCGTTGCTACATGATAAACTGTTAATAAATCGGGACGAAACAGGGGCCGAGATTTTCTGTCAAAAAATCATAACGCTCGAACATTTTATTCTGACGCTGAATTTCCATCTCCTAATGTCTCAACGGTTCTCATGTCAGAAATAAGATTGTCTAGGTCACGGTCGCTCAGCGCAGGAGGAAGAGTTAAAAGGATTTCACGGATTTCGACGAATGTGGGTAAGTTTGTGGATTCTGTCCAAAAGTTTACGAACGTTAAAATGTTACGAACGTGGTAAACTTTTGTTAAGTAAACATTAAATAGGATCATTGTGGTGAGAAAGGATAAAAGAGTGAGCAAGTCGGATGATTGCGAGTGGTTTCGGATCGAAAGCGTCGTTCTCCGTGAAAGAGCATGCATGAATGGTGGTTTTATACATTTTGACAGATTCTGCACATCTTGTTCGTAAATTAGACGGAAATTTTCAGTCTGTCCAACTTCCAATGTTGTTTTCGGCGTATTTTTGACTCAATAAGCTGTTCATGAAAGTCAACATCGTCAATGACATTTTTCTGTTTTTGTTTTTTTTTATAATTTTTTTTTTCTGTCCAATGTTGGTAAGAATATAGCTTAGGCTGACGAAGTTAAGACGTTAACAGTGCGTTAACACAATCTGTACGATCTTTAAATTTGATAGTATGATGACAGGTTATTTTAATGTGTTATGAACTTGTTCTATTCTTTGCCAGTTTTCATGAAATGGTATTATTTTGTGTTACAGAGGCAATCTTGCAGGATTATTTATTTTTTTCCGTCCACGTTACACACGTAACATAACTTAGCACACTTGTAGGAGTTCCTTTGTCTTCTACATTTGGCAAATAAATTTGAAAAATATACCTGTGGTATTTGTTAGTCATTTTGCTGGCTTTCAATTAATGAACATACCAGACTCAAAATGCACCTTTAAGTTTATAGAACAGATAATATTAGATAACCACCCTGCCACAATGGATGTCCTATTAACAGTTTTGTGAACCATACACAACGCATGACTCATAACTATACCAAATTAGGAACAAAGCAAAACATGAACTGGGATTCAACCAGAATTTTATTAAACTGAATTAGATTAAGTACACTTTTTGCTTGAACTTACACTGTTTTTCCGTCCATGTTACATACGTTAAATTTGACATCAACTCAACTTTGATCAAAGTTTACTAGTTTACCATTGCCAGATTTATCCTGCCTTTCACACAGCTGTACCCCAGGATTTCTCAGGATGTTAACCTGAGGACAATGGCTTTCTCCATGAAGATTGATTTTGCAGGCTGTTGTCCTTGCAGTTAGATCTAAACTGTGGAATCGCCCTGTTCAGTTTTTCAGATTATGCTATACATCTATACTTTAATATTAGCAGTTAATATTCAGTAAATGTTAGGACTAAGGCAACATGATTCAATTTTACCACTACAATGAGTGCAAACAAATACCCTGAAACAGTTTTTGCCGTGTTCTGATGAATGCATTATTCATAGGTAGATCCACAGTGGGTGAAGTTTAGCCCAGCTTGTGTGTTGAACAATTCAGTACTTGGAACAACATGATAGTTTTTGATTTGTCTGCAATTGAGGTGAATATCAGCTTCTAAAGTAATCTAAAACGATAAAGCCACACAATGGATCTGTCCATTTCTGCATTCACTTGGTCACAGATGAATGGTGGGCAATATTCTGTGACATCATTGTGTAGCAAAACAAGAGAAAGATGTTGGTAATTTTCAATAGAATGGTAGAATGGAGGAAATAAGATGTTTAGTTTACTTCAAAAAGCAATGAAAGAAGATCAAGAGGGACAGACAAGATGGGAAATGTATTACTAAACACCTATGCAACGCAAAGTCTACAAATAACCACAAACAATATAACCACATATAGCTGGACTTTTGTATTTTTCGAGTATTCATACCTTCACCAAAGGAAAACTTGTTTCTTCAAATGTTAACTCCATTGGCAAGATGTATTTGAATGCAACAGTTCCCATCCACTTTTATAGCAGCCTTGGTTCTGGAAATAATTTTCCCATTGAGATTTTAAACAATTATTTGTTAAAGCCAGTGGAGTACAGGGAAAGTGACATGAGATGTTCTGAAATGAGGAGCCAAAGTCCACACTGGTTCACATATCATGTTTTCAAGTCATTTCAAATTTGAATGTGATGTGACAAAAAGTGGTGATATTTAAGTTAAGATATTTAAGTACATTTTAATTAGTCTTCCCATTAATACCATTATGGGTATCACCATTACCCATTCATGTGTAGGTCAAATTTGGTAAAAATATCTCATTTCGTTTTGGAGTTATAGACATTTATTTGTATACACATTAAAAAATGACCCACACCTGACTTTGTTTGCATTTTCTTGCCACTTACTATTAATATTTTGTAATTTGGGCGATATCTTTTTGCCAAAGACCTATGTTTCTAAACTTCCTTCGGTGGTTTCGTCTCGATTGGTCTAACGGTTTCGAAGATATTGGCAAATGTTTTGTAAGTGCTAAATCACAACGCTACACAAACCGTTAAGCGAAACCTAGCATGTTTGGTATTGTTGGACTCGACAAGGATTCAGAAACCTTAGAAGATGACTCTCGTGAGAATAGGTCAACCACACCCAGAGTTATAAGCATTTGGAAAATTTAATTTACCACTAGGTGGCGCTGGTTCGAAACTTCTCAGGCTCTTTCAGGGCATCGTACTGATGACCCATACCAATCGTAACGATACGTTCATGCCTTAATAAAATACAGCATTTTTGTACAAAATTCAAAATGGCCGACGCCTAAAATGGTTGATATGGAAAATTTGGATATCAGTCGACTCGGCATGACGCCCTGAATCCAACGAGTCGAATCTAACTTCTATGAATTTTGGACAAACTGTTCAGAAGTTATAACCAAAAATAGGCATTTTTCGTATCCCCGGACCAGTAGGTGGCGCTGCGCCGAAACGCAGCATGTAGCCTCCGGTCATGCTTGTGATGACATGTATGAAGTTTAGTCTGAATACAATAAAGCGTTGCAGGGAGATACAGTCTGTTTTTGAAAGCGCAACTTAAAATTAGTTTGCACGGTATTCATATGAAGAAGATCTGATTAAATTTCTGTGAAAATCAGAGCAACGCCCTAGGAGTTTTTTCTGAAGTAGGTTTTTCTGAGAAAAGTAGGTTTTTCTGAGAATTCAAAATGGCGAAAAGATTTTCATGACGGAAAATGCAATCGAATCGTCGTGAGCTAAGGAATCAGAGGAAAAAGAATTTTGTTTCTAGCCCTTACAGTTCAAAAGTTATTAGCATAAACATGAGTGGTGCTAGATGGATTGAGTTAGAGACTCCAAATTTGCTATGGTGACATTTCTGACTCCACTATCAGTGTTCCAAATTTCATAACTTTCCCGCAAGCGGTTCTATGGGCTGCCATAGACTTCCAGAGCGGAAGAATAAGAATGCCAATGATTTCAATAGGTCCCTACGGAATTTTAGTGCTTGGCCCCTAATTATATTCACAAGGAATTCCGCTGTTAAACAATTATTTTAATAAAAAGTAGAAATAATGTTGAATGATGGCTTCAACAAGCATGTGATATTGATTAACAACCTCAGAGCTAATGGCAGGTTTATCTTTTGTATTGTTAAAAATCAATTCCCCTATGGAGAATATGTATGGGATTTTTACTTACAGAACCCGACTGCTGTATATACCCAGTGTATTGCATATACTCCGTCTAAATTCATTAATTTTTTTTAAAAATTCATTTTTACTGACCTTTACACACCCTTTTTTTGATCCCATTCCAGTATGTAGATGAAGTTAGTGGACACATGCCACCCTACATGTAAAGACCAGTGCCCCCATGCAAAGCAATTACATTTTCTTGTGATATAATGCCCTGTAGCTGTGTATTCAAGCGCTATCCCAGTTCTTGCTGCTTCGCTTCTACACTTGCCTCCACAGCAGTAGCTTAAAATAGGACTCGCAGGACAAGAATGGTTAGCAATGGCTGGCCTTCAGAAAATCCAAATCCAGGCCAATTTTGTTATATTAAAAGTACTGTGGCGCAAAACCATCTGAAATTTCTGTGCTCAGTCAAGCGGGGAAATCTAATATTCATATCCTCTGTTCCTTGTTCTTTGTTTTTGTCCTTGCTCTTAACATGTTCCCTAAAGCAAAATTCAAGTACAGATATAGTGAGCATAGAAATGAATGAGTAAATTTGGATGGGAATGCCAAAGTAGTTTAACCCTGGGATGGACTGGCTATCCGTCCAGGATGTTTCCCTGCCTGTCGCCCGAGTTGCTGTGATAGGATCCAGTATCCCTGTGTCCCTACATAGAAGCAAGTTTAAATCCACATTATCTAACATTTACATTACAGTTCAAAAGTTTGGGATCAGTAGATTTCTTTTCCTTTTTTTTTTTGAGAACTTTTATTTCAGCAAGGATGCATTAAAAAGACATCTGCGTTTCTTTCATTTCATCTTTTCAAATGAATTGTTAAATGTTACTAATAAATGTTATTTTGAACCTTCCAAGAATCCTGAAAAAGGCACATTTTCCACTAATATATTAAGAAGCACAACCATTTTCAACATTGATAATAAAAGTGTGTCTTGAGCACCAAATCAGCATATTAGAATGATTTCTGAAGGTTCATGTGACAGTGAAGACTGGAGTAATGATGCTGAAAATTCAGCTTTGCTATCACAGGAATAAATTGTTAAATTTAAATTGATTTTTAGTGCTTTTATTATTTTTTTTATTTAGACAAATTGTTTTTTTATTACTGTAATGGTGCAAATTGTTAAAACCTTTTTGGAAACAGTCCTTGTGTAAGAAAACCTTTTTACAGTGTGCTGCCTCTGCTTAAAGATGAAGCACAGAACATTTTGCCATGCTACACTCCCAGCACCAAACATGCTCGAGTTCAGAGGTGCTTTTACTTTGACTGCTTTTGAGTCTGTGAAAGTGGCTTAGCAGTAGTAAGAGGGTGTCCATTTACAAATATTCCTTCTCTTAGCCACCAACCATTCCTCTGGAAGAAGTCAGGAGGTGAACATTTTTTTTTAAATAAAAGAACGCATCCAGACAAACACATTCTCTGGTGGTCACGCACTGCCACTCACAAAAGTGCCCCATTTCCAGGGTGGCTGCGTCCCCCTCAGTCTGCCCTCTCAGGTGGAACTCAGTCCACCCACTCACAAGGAACGCAGACTTCCTTACGAACTAGCGGATGGCGGAGTTTGTGGGATGCAGGTCGCAGCTCTATGAGTGATGTATGCGAGGTGTCAAGGATATCAGACTGCACAAAGCTCCCATTAGCATTCCACTTTCACTAGCAAATAAACAACCGTGGCAAGATCTCAGTCTGGACCACATGTTTTGATTTGGTAGTGGGTGTGGATGGTCGCAGATAGACTAATCTATGCGTTTCTTTATGAAGCAGTTGGTTCAATGTTGTTTTGCCTTTCACAGCTTTCTAGTCCTTTCTGCTTTAGCATGTGTGAAGGGATGCTGCCATTTATATACACTTAACAATAACGGTAGCTGTATATCCAGTTCAGATTTTATGCACCCCCTGATGAGTAAAAAATAACTCTGGTGATTTGATAAAATCCTCTTTCTTTTTTTTTTTCTTTCTTTTTTTTTTTTTGCCTGATCTCTTTTGTTCCAGGGTTAATAATGTGCAATATGTTACTTTTCACTTCAGTTGACAGTAAAGCAATAGTAATCATGATAAATAATTATGATTATAATTATAGTACAAGCAACTGCGTATTCACCTGACAGCATTCTGCATGCAGCACCAAAATGGTTTACACGCAAAATATTGTCACGAGTCATTGATTTTTGGATGAATAAATTACTGTTTACCCTGTGGCTGATCTATCTGATTGCTGCTTGGAGCGAGGAACCCTTATAGCACCTGCTACATATCAGTGGCATGGACTTTGTTTGGTGTCATGCAGATGGCCAGGGCCAGCTAAGGCCAGGCTGATATGGCCTTCTATGCGCCTCTCTAGCTAAATGGTTGCTGTTAACATTCATTTTGATTGTAGCACAATGTGAGGTGCTCCAGTGTGACTCTCATTAGACTTGCTCACACATATCCATTCTCCACTGCCGAGGGACACATCTTGAGCACAAGATATTCTACTGTTCAGCCATGAGGAAGAGTCTGGACACATACATGTGGCTTTACTGGCTAATAGTGTGTATATAAGCTATATTTGTCATTTTTAAGGTCTGTTCACACCAACACAGATGTTCATGTATGAAGTATGAAAGTTTGGTTGAAAATCTGAATGCAATTCACTCTCTAACAGTAGGCATCGTTTATAGAAGAGCTGAAATGATACACAAAGCTCTGCACAACTTTGTTTCTGACAGCTACTTGTCATGGAGGAGGGAAGTCAAAACCGTATTTACATGTTTTCAAACAGCTGTGCAGATTTCCGTATTTGCTATTTTCTGTGATTGTGCGAGACTTCCGGTTCATTAGCCGCTATAGGGAAATAATGAGAAGAATAACAAACTGCAGTAAATGGTAAAACTGTTTGCGCTACAAACCAGCGTGTTTATAATTAACCCACTACATTAAAATAATAGGGTAAGAAATACCAGTTTACAATATCAAGCAGCATACCAAGCTTTTTTGTACAGCTAAAAATAACTGGAAGCGGATGACACCGGAAGCATGAAAAATAAGGTGGATAGAAAAAAAACTGTCCCAAGTTCCTGAGATTATTCTGATCTCTAGATACATATGTTTGGGTCCAGTTGTTAATGTAATTTCATAGAGGGTGGGGCTATCCCGTGTGATGTCACAGAAATAGTCTAAACTTGACAAAATGTCCTGCCATGGCTGGTTAGGACAGAAACTCAGATTTACATGCAAAAATCTTTAATCTTATAGCTTTACTGCATTGAACCTGGTTATGATACACTTATTATTATAAGGGTGGTGTTTTTATTTGAATGCTCCCCTGTTAAGGATGATTAAAGAACTGTCCCTCATTAAATACATTTATTTATTTATTTGTTTGTTTATTTATTTAAGTAACCTATTAAAAATATTCATTTCCTCACTAATTAGCTAGTTTCAAGTAGGGTTGTTTGTATTTTATTCAACAAACTTCAAAAAGGAACGACAAAAGTGAGAAACTTCTTAAGATTTAAAACTGGCTTTTGTTTTTCTCCAGAGATCTTCTGTCTTCTGATTATAGACTTTAATCAATAACAAAAAGCTTTTGCTTTCTGAGTAATACAGCCATGAGTTGCTTTAAGGATGCGTAACATTTAAAATAATTACATAGCAGGTCATCTCGATTCTCTCTAAAGTACATCTAGTCATTTTTAGTCTTTACACAGTGCTGAATCATTTAACATTCGCATGGGGTGAATAATCTGCTTCAAAAGAGCATTAGCATGCAAAATATTCCACGAAAAGACAAAGGTAATTACAATACGTTTGAGCATTTTGCCAGTAACCTTTAATGCGCATGAATCACTGTTTGGCTTATTCACCCATGCTGAGGGGGCTTAAAGGATGGATGCTGGGAGCGGGGCATCTCGCACCTCCCTATTTCTATTTAATTGAACCATGATGCCTTTTTATTATTATTCTCCACCAGTGGCCTCAGCACCAGAAAGTCCAGTTTGTGGATTTGCAACACATGGGAACAATATCAAACCCGCAGATTGGCTCTTGTGGGTCATTTCTTTCTTGCAAACATTTGATTGTATTGTTTTTAAGTTAAACTGGTTTATTGTAATCGTAAAACACAAGAAATACTGTGGCCGGAAGTATCATTTAGTCTCCGTCTCAGATTGTGGTTTGCATCGAGGTGTTTTGACAAGGAGTAATGAGAATCTTTCTCAAACCTGTCTCAGTGCCTCTTTACGTTCTCGCATTCTTTTCCTCACCTCCGTCTCTTAATGTTTCCCTCAGGGAGACGGAGGAGCATAATTTATGAGAAAAATGTGATTCCTCTTCCTAGTGTCAAAAAGGTAACTGCTCTACAAGCAACTGTGATGGTGACAAAAGTGGCTGCGTTGTTTACCAGTCTGGCTGTCTGAAACATCCCCCTCTCTCCCCCCCCCCCCCCCCCCCACAGCATCTGCCTGTTTAATTAGAGTGCTGGGCCCCTAAGGGACCCGCAACTCCTCCTGCACGCTGTCTAGAGAAAACCAGACCCTCTCAATCACTCAGGCCCCTAAATGTTCATGCTGTTTACTCAGTCAAGTCTGCACGCGCCACAATAGCTTAACTGCGCTAATTGACACAGAAAAAAGCTAGTGAGTAACAGAGGAACATGTAGGACAGGAACTGTGAAGAGACATCATTATGCATGCATTCAAACAGTAGGGAACAGTTATTGGTTAGGATGATATTCTGTTCTGTTCCCTGCGAGATATCTCAGGCCTTGACACTGTTGAAAAGTTTGGGAGCAAGGGGGTGTTGAAAAGTTTGGGAGCAAGGGGGTGTTTAATACGAGTGGACAGTTAGGGTAAATGAGGTCATACACGAGACTTAACTAATATACCCCCCCCTTTTTTTGGAGTGGTTTCGTAGGGAGAGCATGTAGTGGATCACCTCTCCCCGGTAGGACACAGTGGTCCTCCGGGAGCATGATTGGACACCCATTTTAGTCGCATGAAATGCACAAAATGGCTATTCAAAATGAGAAAACATTTTATACAGAAAGTGAGCAAAGAACAGTGCCCATCATTGAAGCATTTATAACTTTAGTCTAGCGCTAATTATGCACTAACGCAAAAACTTCCATTATAATTACTGAGGCGGTCTACACTGCAGAATGAATCTCTTGCTTGTATTGTATCTGGGCTTTGTTGTTTATAATGAGAAAATTAGCCTGCTCACTGAACAAAACTCTGGCGTTTTTAGGGATGAAATCTAAACACCCCTGATTGGCGTTCATAAGTTCAACATAAACCAGTGCAATTGGTTATACTGCCCAGTGCTGCTGCTGCTGCTGCAAAAAAAAAAAACATGTAAAAAGAAATCTAATACAACATGAGCCAATCTAAATACCGCAATCAAATCATCACTTTTCATTATTTTTCACATTTCACTTTAATCTCGACAGCTGTAATATATATATATATATATATATATATATATATATATATATATATATATATATATATATTAGTACAATAAGAGACACAACAATTGTATGGGACAACAAACACTTGACAAATGTGCACAATTGCAATTGTTTGCTAAGTACAGCAACAGTAGATCTATGGCACTTTAGTCATGGTTGTCATTGAGATTCAGAGCTAGTCCCAACCTCTCTTTTCATCTGGGTTTGTGCCTAATGCCTCTACCGAGACATCCATCTTTTGAACTCACATTTTCGTCTTCCTGTTCCCTTTACAGAGCAATCTTAAGAAATTGTTGTGGGTTTCACTCCCTTCCACACTCCATTTCTTAAGAATACAAAGTATTGCCTTTTGTCAGAGATATGAAATTCTGATTTTATAACCCTGAGCAGTCATTTTGGACTTCAGTAGGTTTATGTACATTTGTCACGGTTGTCATTGCTGTGATACACTTCACATTTTCAGAGATTATCTCATTGTAGCAAGTCAGTATCTTCTATCATTCTGGCCACTTTTTGGCATCAATGGCATCAATTTAATATGGACTTTTACTACGGTCACAAAAAACCGCCTTGCCGATGGTCATACTAAGATCCGTCTGCTGCACATACATCCGTGTGCTTGTGACAAAAAGAGAGAGATTTCCTGTGATGTTATCTGTAGTCCCACAGGACACAAAATTAATTCAGTGAGCTGTGATTTAGCAGCTTTGCCAGACTGTCTTTTTTCTTTCTTTTTTTAAATATAATCACCTACTCGACAGTCTCCTGAGCTCTTCGATACAGTGGGTGGACTGTCGCAGCTTAAATCGAGTTTTACTAGCCTTTTGTCGCAAAGTGCTTATACTCCTTTTGTTTGGCAAGTTCAATTTTTAGGTGCTGATCGACTGTAGAAAAATGCATGCAATAACTCAGTGCCTTTATGACCATATCCAGGATCTCTCACTCTTGAATGTGTGAGAAAACTGAAAAATAGTGTTAGACCACAGACATACTTCAGATTTTTATGGTTTTGTTTTTAACTTTACTTTTTTTTTTTTTACTAAATCAAAATCTATTATGTTTACATATATTGTAAATATATTTTGTGAATTGTAATTAAAAAAAAATTCTTGGCATCAACCAAAATAATAATTATTGATGTAAATAAATTTACATTTAAATGTACTTAATACATTTCAATGTGAGAGGTACAATTAAACATTTACCTGAACCTTTTGTATTTATAATACATTTAATTCATATTTTACAGAGGAATCAAATGATAATTAACAAGAAAATGCAGGACCGAAACATTTCAAATTCCCGGCCCTGTTGCTCCCATTCAGTAAACAGCATTATGAAGTGATGGAGCTTTCAAGTGTAATAATGTAGCAGTCAATTTCCAGAAAACATCTGGAATGAGATGAGCCTGAAACCATTGAGGAACAGATCATGCCAGGAGCCTGTTTTATAATCTACAGCAAATGATGACTGATTAACTCGGTTTATTTTGTTACAGATTTTTCTCCAGGTTTACTTTAGAACGGATATGAAATGGCTCAGATGTGCATTTGCATACATAAAGGAGAGGCATTTTACATTAACACAGTAATTAGTTGCATTCTAATGAGCTGCAGCCTGCAGGTTAATGCCTGACAGCGTGGGAGTCAGCACCAGAGTTCTGTGAGGCGGGGAACCCTATGATGATTCCTCTGTGTGAACATTTAAAGTCAGAGTGAAATCAAAACTGACCCCATTTACTTTCTTAATGCACATTCATTACAACTTTTCTGCTGACATCACAGGCCTCTATTATTATTAATGCACCTGATTCAGATCATGAGGTCATTAGAAGAGTAGTTTCACCCAGCTCCAAGTCTCCTTTGTTCACTGATGGTCCCACCCAGCCTCCCACTCTCTCCTCACCCAAGTAAGCCGTCCAGTTCCTCGGTGTCGGCTCCGCTGGTCCCGTCCATCCCCTCTGCTCCTCTGCCGACTTAGCCCAGCGATGCTGCTATGCCTCGGGCCTCCTGGCCCCCAGCTCTACCTTGGTGTTTGGATCCCCTGGCTCTGCCTTGGGCCTCTGAGCCCACTACTCCACCTCGCCCATCAACCAGTTGCCTCAACCTTGGCTCCTCGTTCCCTCTGCCCCACCTGGGACCGTTGTCCTTCCGTCTCTAACAGGCTCCCTGGTCCCTCCGGTTCCACCTTCGTCATTTGCCACTCTACCTCTGCTACTGACTTATTCCTCCACTCCATCAGGCTCCTCCTTCCCTCTGTCTCCGCCTTAGTCCTCCACCTCGGTCACCACCGATCACGTCATCACCTTGCTCGCTCAAGCTCGTGGCTCCACCGTGAATCCTCCCTACATTAATTCCACCGTAGGTCATCATCCTCATCTGGGTAGCTCTGGGCTCTAGTCACCTGCTGGCTCTCCGTGTTTTCGTCCACTGCTGGCTCTCCTCTGCTTTCGTCCACTGCCAAAAACGAAAGATTTACATTTTTTTTTCATTATTAAATAGGTCTATCATACATATAAGGGTTTGTTCACACTTGGCAGGTTTGGTTTGATGAAAACACTCTGGTGTGATTACCCTGTTAGTGCGGTTCATTTGAATAAGTGTGACCACTATTGAACCCTAGTGTGCACCAAACAAGCGGACCAAGACCCCTGAAAAGGTGGGTCTTGGTCTACTTGCAAACAAACTCTGGTTCGGTTCGACTGAAATATAAACTCAACACAGACCAAATACATCTAAATGAACCAAAAACAGGATGTTATGTCACAAGATGCAAACCTTAAAAAGACAGAATTCTGAAGCATACGTGTTTTTTTTTCTCGTTATAGGAGCTATGTTGCCCATTACAGTTTGGTACAGGCATCAGAAACGGCATTTCCTTGCAGCAGATCTTGGTTTGTGTTTAATGGAGGAATTCCTGCCTCTGTTTTGACTCCTTGCAGCAGATCTTAATTTGTGTATAATAGAGGAATTCCTGCCACTGTTTTGAGTCCTTTACTCATTTGATAAACTCTTCACGAGTTCTCAGCTGGTCAAAATACCAATATACAACGAGCGCATTTAGCCCAGAAAGTTCCGTCACAATTTTTTTTATATCTTTAGATTCGGCCTTAAAAATGTTAAGTACCCTTTTATTGTAAATGAAGTACTCTTATTATAGGCTATATTAATGAAAAAAAAGTTGCATATGTCCGTCTCAAGCAAAGCGCTTGAGTCTAATGTTTTGGTTTTGGACATGCATCAATGAGAAAATAGTGCGGGATGTGCTTGATGTTAAACAGCGGGATGTGCTTGATGCTTGCGCAGTGCGAACAGTTGGATTTATGTTACCCAATAGTCAAAGGGCTATTAAAAAAATTATTTATTATTTTTAGCAAACTCCCATTTAGCCCAATTCCTGTATGTGCACTCTTAAACAAAACAAAATAGATATGATATCAAAAGTGGAGGGGCTGCCTCAATCTATAGACCCATCATGTCATTAATTTGTGATGGGGTAAGTTGATTTTATGGCCTGTTTAATTGCAGCCTTGTAGATAGTCACCTTGTCAAGTTCACAGGTTTTATTACTATGGTAATGGAATCTTAGTGCTGTGGATGATTATTACTTGCTATTTCTTTGTCTCCCCTCTTTGCTGTCTTTACTCTCTCCTATCTCTTAGCTGAGACATAACCAGCTCAGGGGGCTAGGTTACCCTTTTGGATAGTTACCAGAGTGTACATGATTGGTGTATTGAGTTCAGCCCTGAGATTGAATGCACTGACCCTCATCAAATGCAAACAGTGTAATGGTTTCCTAAGCATACAGCATATTTCTCAAGGTGGACTGTGATGTACACAGCTCTCATACAGAAACAGCTGCGCAAAGCACAAATAAGACCCAGTAATGCTCACAGGAGATTTCACATCTCTTTTAATTTGTATGATAATAGCCACATGAGATGTTCATATTTTTTTTTTTTTTTTTATTTTTTTTTTTCTTCTATTTATGATGTTAGATGTTTATGCACAGCTCTCTTAAGGTCCCGCTGCAACATTTCAGTCGGGTTGAGGTATGGACTTTGACCGGGCCAGTGCATTCTGTTATAGATTTGCTGGTGTTCTTGGGATCATTGTCCTGTGACATGACCCAATTTCTGCCAAGCTTTAGCTGTCTGACAGATGGCCTCACATTTGACTCTAGAATACCTTGGTATACAGAGGAGTCTGTGCTCGACTCAATGACTGCAAGGTGCCCAGGTCCTGTGGATGCAAGCCCAAATCATCACCCCTTCACCACCGTGCTTGATAGCTGTTATAAGGTGTTTGTGCTGATATTCTGTGTTTGGTTTTCGCCAAACATGGCACTGTGCATTATGGCAAAACATCTCCACTTTGGTCTCATCTGTCCAAAGGACATTGTTCCAGAAATCTTGAGGTTTGTTCCGATGCAACTTTGCAAACCTAAGCCGTGCTGACTTGTTCTTTTTAGAGAGAAGCTTTCTCCTGGCAACCCTTCCAAACATGCCATACTTCTCCTGTATTTGTACTGCCATGAACTTTAACATTTAACATGTTAACTGAGGCCTGTAGAGTCTGAGGTGAGTCTTGGGTGTTTTGCGATTTTTCTCTGAGCAATGCTCGGTCTGACCTTGGGGTAAATTTCCTGGGACGTTCACTCCTGGGAAGACTGACAACTGTCTGAATGTTTTCCACTTGTGAATAATCTTCCTTACTGGAGAATGATGGACTTCAAATTCTTGGCCATATAATTAGCGTATAACCCTTCTCAGATTGATTGCAGCAGTTGATTGCTCCTCTAAGATCATTGCTGATGTCTTTCCTCGTTGGCATTGTGTTAACACACATCTAAATGCGCCTGACTGCTACTTACCCTCTTAAATCTTATGGAATCAGTAAGGGTGTACTTAGTTTGTCACACATGGCTTTTCCATTTTGGCCTAGTTTTTGTTAAATAAATAATGGCATGGGTCTAATATGTCATGTGGTGTTTTGCCCCCATTTTTCATGAGCTGAACTCAAAGATCTAAGACTTTTTCTATGTTCACAAAAGGCCTATTTCTCTCAAATATTGTTCACAAATCTGTGTTAGGGAGCACTTCTCCTTTGCCGAGATAATCCATCCACCTCACAGGTGTGGCATATCAATATGCTGATTAGAGAGCATGATTATTCCACAGGTGTGCCTTAGGCAGGCCACAATAAAAGGCCACTCTAAAATGTGCAGTTTTATCACACAGCACAATGCCACAGATTTTTGAGGGAGCGTGCAATTGGCATGCTGACTGAAGGAATGTCCACCAAAGCTGTTGCCCGTGAATTGAATGTTCATTTCTCTACCATAAGCCATCTCCAAAGGCGTTTCAGAGAATTTGGCAGTACATCCAACTTGCCTCAGAACCGCAGACCATGTGCAACCACACCAGCCCAGGATCTCCACATCCAGCATCTTCACCTCCAAGATCGTCTGAGACCAGCCACCCAGACAACTGCTGCAACAATTGGTTTGCATAACCAAAAAATGTCTGCACAACCTTTCAGAAACCATCTCAGGGAAGCTCATCTGCATGCTCGTCGTCCTCATCGGGGTCTAGACCTGACTGCAGTTCGTCGTCGTAATCGACTTGAATGGGCACATGCTCACATTCGATGGTGTCTGGCACTTTGGAGAGGTGTTCTCTTCACGGATGAATCCCGGTTTTCACTGTACAGGGCAGATGGCAGACAGCGTGTATGGCGTCGTGTGGGTGTGCGGTTTGCTGATGTCAACGTTGTGGATCGAGTGGCCCATGGTGGCGGTGGGGTTATGGTATGGGCAGGTGTATGTTATGGACAACGAACACAGGTGCATTTTATTGATGGCATTTTGAATGCTCAGAGATACCGTGACGAGATCCTGAGGCCCATTGTTGTGCCATTCATCCACAACCATCACCTCATGTTGCAGCATGATAATGCACGGCCCTATGTTGCAAGGATCTGTATACAATTCCTGGAAGCTGAAAACATCCCCGTTCTTGCATGGCCAGCATACTCACCGGACATGCCACCCATTGAGCATGTTTGGGATGCTCTGGATCGGCGTATACAACCGCGTGTTCCAGGTCCCGCCAATATCCAGCAACTTCGCACAGCCATTGAAGAGGAGTGGACCAACATTCCACTGGCCACAATCAAGAACCTGATCAACTCTATACGAAGGAGATGTGTTGCACTGCGTTAGGAAAATGGTAGTCACACCACATACTGACTAGTTTTCGGACCTCGAAATTGGATTATCTTGGCAAAGGATAAATGCTCATTAACACAGATTTAGACAGATTGAGAGAAATAAGCCTTTTGTGTACATAGAAAAAGTCTACTTGGGACTTGTTCACAGGAGTTTAAATATGAGGAAACACAAAGACCAAATTCCCTTAATCATCCATCACAATGAGTAAAACCAAAGAATATAGTTCTGATGTGCATCAAAAGATTGTTGAGAATCACAAAATAGAAAGTGGCTGTAAGAAAATAGCTAAAGAATTGAAAATCCCTATTTTGACCATCAGGGCAATAATTAAGATCCATGGTTGGATCTTCCATCAGGACAACGATCCAAAACAAACATCAAATCAACACAAAAATGTGTTACGGAGCACAAAATGAAGCTTCTGCCATGACCGTCCCAGTCCCCTCACCTGAACCCTATAGAAAATGAGTGGAGTGAACTGAAGAGAAGAAGCACCAATATGTATCTGGGAATCTGACGGATCTGGAGAGATTCTGCATGGAGGAACGGTCTCTGATCTCTTGACAGGTGTTCTCCAAACTCATCAGGCATTATAGGAGAAAACTCAGCTGTTATCTTGGCAAAAGGAGATTGCAAAAAGTATTTAATAAAAGGGTGCCAATAATTGTGGCCAACATGTTTTGGAGAAAAACATTTATTTCATAATGTGATTTTTACACCCCCCCCCCCCCCCCTCAATTATTTTTGCTTCAATGAAATGGTTAGATTTTTGCTACTTTTTTAAATGAAAGATCAAAAGGATAAACAATGCAGATTTATTTTTGATTTGCAATCTGATTTGATCATATTTACCAGGGTGCCATTCATTCTGACTGTGTGTGTGCTTGAGGACAATTTGGTACAGTGGAAAGTGGTGAAAACAGCAAAGTTTAAGTATTTTTCAGATCTGATTGAAAAGATCCAAGAGCAATTTTTTTCACTATAAATGCTGCTGTTAACCCATCTGTTGGTCTTTACCCCACAGTCTCTGGCTATATGTGTTTTTTTTTTTTTTTTTTGTGGATAAGATGAGGCATATTAGGCTAAATATCTCCTCTTCAGCTCATGATTCTCCACTTCTCAAAAAGTCAAATTTAGACCTGATAGTTCTGACAAATTTTAGACAAAATAGTGTTTCACCAACAACAGAGCTTTCTGAATAAAAACAAGATTTTTGAAGTGTTTTAGGAAAAACCATTCCACAGAAACAGCATTGGTAAAAGTTTTAAACGATATTTTACTGACTCTCGACTCTGGCAAGTCTGCTGTGTTGGTGCTACTCTATTGAACATTACATTTCTGGTCAATGGGCAATCTCACCGGGTGTCGCTGGGTGCTTATGGCACTCCACCACCGCTGCTGGCTTCAGTGCCTCCCTTTCTGCGGCGTGTGCCGTGTTTGCTGACGGGAAGGAAACGCTGAAGGCGAAGAGGAAAAGGAGGTGGTTTTGCTGTTCAGATCAAGCTTACTCTTGCGAAAAACCGGGAGAGGTATACCTTTCGGAGTTTCTCTATCAACGAAATGGACTGCTGTCATCTCTTAAGACGCCGTTCATTGGAACCATCATATGCTTGGAACATTCTGATTTCTCCCACCTCGTCTGGATTGCAACAAATGTATGGCCCGCCTCGACTTAACCGTGGTGGTGTGAGAGAGTGCAATGTTAGGCCTTGCGTCGGATATCTCAAGTAAACAAGGACCCGGTAAAACTGAGGATTGCCTTGATAAACGCAAGGTCAGTGGTAAATAAGACCTTTTTATTGAATGAATTTTTCAACGCGAGTGGTTTGGATTTTATATTTATTACTGAAACGTGGATCACGAGTGGAGAAATAAGCCCTTTTTCTGAACTTCTACCACAGAAATGTAAGTTTTATAATACTCCTCGTTCATCTGGCCGAGGAGGAGGGTTGGCCTCTATTTATCTACAGTTAAACTTCTCTTTAAAAATAGTGACTGAGGAATATGAGTCGTTCGAAAAATTCCCTGCCAAAGGATTTTTTAGGTTTGATTGATTCTTTTGGCCTGACTCAAGCAGTTAAAGGCCCAACCCACATGCATGGCCATACATTTGACTTGGTACTAACACATGGTTTTCTTGTTGAGGACTTAGAATTAAGTGATTACAGTATCTCTTTTATCACAAACCTGTTTTGTTTACTATTCCTGTTTTCTGCCATTTTAACAACCCTGTAAAATCTATTCAGTATTTTCGTAAGTTTTCATCTACAACCTGTGCAGATTTTGCTACAATGTTCAGGGAGGTTTACAAGGTGTCAGACAGTGGTCTTCAGGACATAAGAGTGGATGAACACCTTCAACTGCTACACTTAACCTGTCAAGATGTGTTGGATGCAGTGGCTCCTTTAAAAAGTAAATATCGTAAAAATAGGTCTGATCCCTGATTGAATGATGATGAGATGCGGCTCTGTAGATAAGCTTGCAGGCAGGCGGAAAGAAAATGGAAAAAGTTTAAACTTCAAATCTTTTATAACATTTTTAAGGAAACTTTAACAAAATTTCAGAGAGCTGTAAAATCAGCTAAATCTAGATATTTCATTGAACTTCTAGAGAAAAATTAGAATAATCCGAAAACACTTTTTAATATTATTAATACTGTAGTAAACCCTTCTGCTAAGGTAAATTTAGTCCGTCCCCGACTTTATGTGAGAACTTTCTTGATTATTTTATTTCTAAGATTGAGGCAATTAGATTGGATTTCTCACCGATGACTTACAGTATAAACCATCAAGTCCTGTTCGGCATATTGCAGTTTTTAATCGATTTGAATTGGCTACATTCCAGTGGTTACAAGAGGTGGTAAGTAAATTAAAACCCACAGGCTCCGATGGAGATATGGTCCCTCCATGGATTTTTAAAGAAACTATTGAGGTGATTGGGCCTGGTACCTTGCAAATCATAAATAAAAGTTTAGATACTGGGATATTTCCAAACATGTTGAAACAGGCATTTGTGCAGCCTTTATTAAAGAAACCAAATTTGGACCCGACTGTTCTGGCTAATTTCAGACCGGTATCTCATCTTTCGCTTTTATCTACGATTTTTAGAAAAAATTGTTTTTTTACCAATTAAATAACTTTCTAGAAGAACACAAGATCGGTGAAGTCTACCAGTCTGGTTTCAAAAAACACCACTCAACTGAGACAACCCTTGTAAAAGTTTTTAATGATTTGTTGATGCTGGAAAATCTGCTGTGTTAGTTTTATTAGATTTAACCGCTGCTTTTGAAACAATTGATCTCTTAGTGATGCTCTCACGTTTGGAGGAGTATGTGGGGGTTCAGGGGAAGGTCCTGGAGTGGTTTAAATCCTATCTGACTGGTAGAAGCATAGTAGTGAAGATCGGGACATGTTCCTCTAGATCAGCACCGATCATGTGTGGTGTGCCGCAAGGCTCCATTCTTGCTCCTATTTTATTTTCTCTCTATATGATTCCTTTGGGAAATATTTTCAGGAAATGTAATATTAAGTTACACTGATGATGTACAAGTGTATCTGCCACTGTCACATGAAAATGGCTTAGAACCTCTTATGGCCTGTCTTTTAGATCTTAAAACATGGTTGACTTTTTTCACTTACGCAATCTAGCAAAGATGAAATATCATGCTTGACGTTTAAAGGCCTTGAAAACGCGATCCACGCTTTGATAACATCCAGACTTGACTATTGTAATGCGTTATATACGGGAATTAGTCAGTCATCTATTTCTCGTTTACAAAAAGTTCAAAATTCAGCTGCTAGACTTTTAATGGGGATAAAAAAACGTGAACACATTACTCCTACCCTGTCCCTGATCTCCTTGCACTGGCTTCCAGTTTATTATAGGATTGATTTTAAAATTCTGTTATTGGTGTACAAATCCCTGCATGGACTCGCACCGGCCTATCTGTCAGATCTTTTAACTGAATATCAGACTGAACGAAGTTTGAGATCAGCGACTCAAAATACCCAGGACACATCGAAATCAAAAAGGAGATGGCGCCTTTGCTGTAGCAGCGCCTAAACTTTGGAATAGTTTGCCTAAACATATTAGAGATACTTCTACTGTGCAGGATTTTAAAGGACAACTTAAAACACATCTGTTTTCAATAGCTTTTAATCACTGATAATTTTACTATATGTGCTGCCTATGTGATGCTCCTTTTTCAGATTAGATCTTTTTCTCCTTCTGTGTTCTGTTACATTCTAAAGCACTTTGGTCAACTTGTGGTGTTTTAACTGTGCTATATAAATAAAGTTGCTATTGCTATATCTGAGTGCGGCGTTTGACACGATTGACCACTCTGTTCTGATCTCTCGTTTGGGGCACTGGATGAGCATTCAGGGAAATTTTCTCATTTTACTGTTACACTGACGATACACCTGGGATCAAACAATATGTTTTTTTTTTGGCTTGTCTAGCCAATGTAAAGGATGTCCCTATATTTACTTCACCTCAATGAAGGCAAAACTGAGATTATAGTTTTTGAATCTTCAGAAGCTGCTATCTGTCTTTGCTTAATTTCATGTGTGAAACCCCTAGTGAAGAATTTGGTCATGTTTTTCGATAGTGGTCTCAAATTTGACTCACAGATTAGTACGGTAATCAAAACCTTTTTTTTTTTTTCATCTCAGAGTCCTAGCTAAAGTAAAATCATTTCTTTCTTTTAAGGACTTCGAAAGGGTGATTCATGCTTTTATTTCAACAAGGCTTGACTATTGTAATTCCCTTTATATGGGTATTAACCAAGCATCTCTTAACCGTCTGCAAATGGTACAAAATGCAGCTGTTAGGCTCCTTACTGGTGTGTGTAAACGAGAGCACATCACTCCAGTTCTGATATCTTTGCATTGGCTCCCAATTTGTTATAGAATTGATTTTAAAGTCTTGTTGCTGTTTTTTTCCAATTTATTATCTGTTCACAATCCTAAAAGGTCTCTTAGGTCATCCAGCCAGAGACTGTTAAATGTTCCTCGGGCTAGACTGAAAGATCGAGCATTTGTCGTTGCTGCACCGAAACTTTGGAACAGCCTACCTGTTTTTATTAGAACTAATAATAATAATAATTTGTTACATTTATATAGCACTTTTCCTTGCACTCAAAGCGCTTTACATAGAAGGGGGAATCTCCTCAACCACCACCAATGTGCAGCATCCACCTAGATGTTGCGACGGCAGCCATATTGTGCCAGAACGCCCACCACACACCAGCTTACTGGTGGAGAGGAGACAGAGTGATGAAGCCAATGGCACACAGCTAATGAAAACCCAAAATTCCTATCTCAAAAAATTAGCATATCATGAAAAGGGTCTCTAAACGAGCTATTTACCTAATCATCTGAATCAACTAATTAACTCTAAACACCTGCAAAAGATTCCTGAGGCTTTTAAAAACTCCCAGCCTGTTTCATTACTCAAAACCGCAATAATGGGTAAGACTGCCGACCTGACTGCTGTCCAGAAGGCCATCATTGACACCCTCAAGCAAGAGGTTAAGAAACAGAAAGAAATTTCTGAACAAATAGGCTGTTCCCAGAGTGCTGTATCAAGGCACCTCAGTGGGAAGTCTGTGGGAAGGAAAAAGTGTGGCAAAAAACGCTGCACAACGAGAAGAGGTGACCGGACCCTGAGGAAGATTGTGGAGAAGGACCGATTCCAGACCTTGGGGGACCTGCGGAAGCAGTGGACTGAGTCTGGAGTAGAAACATCCAGAGCCACCGTGCACAGGCGTGTGCAGGAAATGGGCTACAGGTGCCGCATTCCCCAGGCCAAGCCACTTTTGAACCAGAAACAGCGGCAGAAGCGCCTGACCTGGGCTACAGAGAAGCAGCACTGGAGTACCCACAGTCAGTGATGGTCTGGGGTACCATGTCAGCTGCTGGTGTTGGTCCACTGTGTTTTATCAAGGGCAGGGTCCAATGCAGCTAGCTATCAGGAGATTTTGGAGCACTTCATGCTTCCATCTGCTGAAAAGCTTTATGGAGATGAAGATTTCATTTTTCAGCACGACCTGGCACCTGCTCACAGTGCCAAAACCACTGGTAAATGGTTTACTGACCATGTTATTACTGTGCTCAATTGGCCTGCCAACTCTCCTGACCTGAACCCCATAGAGAATCTGTGGGATATTGTGAAGAGAAAGTTTAGAGACGCAAGAGACCCAACACTCTGGATGAGCTTAAGGCCACTATCGAAGCATCCTGGGCCTCCATAACACCTCAGCAGTGCCACAGGCTGATTGCCTCCATGCCACGCCGCAATTTCTTTCTGTGTCTTACCCTCTTGCTTGAGGGTGTCAATGATGGCCTTCTGGACAGCAGTCAGGTCGGCAGTCTTACCCATGATTGCGGTTTTGAGTAATGAAACAGGCTGGGAGTTTTTAAAAGCCTCAGGAATCTTTTGCAGGTGTTTAGAGTTAATTAGTTGATTCAGATGATTAGGTTAATAGCTCGTTTAGAGACCCTTTTCATGATATGCAAATTTTTTGAGATTTGAGAAGAATTTTGGGTTTTCATGAGCTGTATGCCAAAATCATCAGTATTAAAACAATAAAAGACCTGAAATATTTCAGTTGGTGTGCAATGAATCTAAAATATATGAAAGTTTAATTTTTATCATTACATTATGGAAAATAATTAACTTTATCACAATATGCTAATTTTTTGAGAAGGACCTGTATATATATGTATATATATATATGTATGTATGTGTATATATATATGTGTGTGTATGTATATGTATGTATATATATATATATATATATTTAAGGACTAATATATATATATGGGGATGATTAGGAGGCCATGATAGACAGAGGCCAATGGGCAAAATCTGG